>CM074190.1:34691874-35291874 GCA_037179385.1 Holothuria scabra
AGATTTCAATTTAGCCATGAAAACATCAAGAAAACAGCAAAACAACCATGACCGATGTGTGCATGTATCGTAGCTCATAAACGTTTTTTCTCATTGCTGCCAAACATGATAACACAAAAAATGAACAGTAAAGCCTCAACCTCTCTACCAGTTCGTAGGTCGTGTAGTTATTTCAAATTTTAATTCTAGCCATAAAAACATCAAGAAAACAGCAAAACAACCATGACCCGATGTACATGTACGTAGCTCATAAATGTTTTCCTCTATGCGCTGCAAACATGATCACACAAAAATGAACAGTATATTTGTCAATTTGGACACAGATTACAACCTACCTGTCTTGTTCTCTGTATTTTACTCTATTTAGGTGTGCCTTTTAGACCATAGGAGGCGAATGCAAGTATTAATAGAAAATCCGATAGCAATGTTTAGTCTTTTTTTTCTCTTTTGTTCATTTGTATAATCATCAGAATTGATCTATAGGGAGGATCACTGTGATCATTAGCAATAGCCAGGAGTTTAAAAATGCTGAGACAGTGTCTGGCACTTCTTTTGTTGGCAACCTCTTACACACAAACAAACGTATAGTTCCAAATAATCCGCTTTTGTTGGAGTCACTCAGAGGTTTTAAATGAGGTTGCCTAGGTATTAAACAAGAGAATTCCATTCAGTTCAATAATCCCCAAAATGAAGGATTTAGTGTCCACTTTAAAATTAGTGTAATTGGATTGGCATAAATTAAAGTATTCGATGGATCGCCATGTAGTAACACCTCCCTGGTCTTACATTCATAGTGTTCTTCTAGGACAGTTACCAAGAAGTACTGTAATGTACCTTGAATCCAAAAGGGCATTAAGTAGTTTACCCATCAACACCAATGACGATGACTTGAACAATAAAGAAGGATATATTCTGTGTCTCCTCAGCTATGTTAATCGCCACTGACTTGTTTGAAGTTGGGTCACCTTCTACAATTTCAGTCACAGTTGAAATATCTTGCCTACTGTACCTTCCAAGCCAAGAAGATGAAACACCTGATGATAGAACATTACAGACACAAAAAATAGAATTTCACACAATATACTGGCAAAAAGAGCAAGTACTTCCAAATAAGACCCCCCCCAACTGATAGTTGATACAGTACCAAATTATGATATGGTAGCATGTCTTCAGACATCAAACGTGGGTGTTAAATGGAAACATGTCATTTTTTTTACAAGGAAATTTGATCTTCTTCTTTTTTAGACAAAAAGTAATAAATAATTACAAATATGGCAATAACAAATAAGTTTTAATCAAATAGAAATTCAGATGTTTGTTGCTCAAGAATAATTTTTTTCACCCAAACTCTCATCATCTAAAAAGATGAAACTTCCATAACTCTCCTTGTAGTTAATATTTTGAGGAGATGGAAGCTTTTTGCTCAAGGTTTATTGTTGAGACTGAATGATTTGAAAATGACTAGAGCTTTTTAATTAAAATGCTACTGTTTGTTGGAGCAGTTAAAACATACTTCTTTCCTTTGAACCTTTCACCTGTAAAAAGTAATCAGCATGTGGATCCAATGACTCTTCATTTTAAGGAGTATTCTGAGATAATAGAAAATTTTCATTACCTAAAATGAGGGACTTAACAAGCTCACAATTAGTCTACTCCCCACTCTCGGTACAGTAAAACTGTGGGATGTCTCTTATAACTACAGTAGTGTGTGTGTACACTCTCTTATGTCTCTCAATTTGTTCCAACCACCTTTCCTTCCAGGAGGGGTTTGTAAACATGTCTCTGATCACCTTTTTTCTAACAGAGAAGTGGTAGCTTTGAAATAAAATGAAGACTGCCTAGGGCAAATACTCATTTCATTTGCATGGACAAAAATTCCTTCCCTCCTATTCCTTCCCATGCACTTTTATTTTTTTTTTTTTAATATGCATCGTTCCCTTAATAGCAATTGCACTTGGTATCAATATTTTAAATTTATTTCTTCTCTTTCAAACTTTGATAAAAATAAACCAGAAAGCCTAAAGGCTTAGTGATTTCTTGCTACTGAAATTTAAGCCTATCATTTTTTCAAATTGACAGTGCTCCATAATGTTTTGCAAATTGACAGTGCCCCATAATGTACACACAAAGTATACATGCAAGACGTTCAAGCTTCCTACATTGAGATATTGGATGACCTTTGACCACCTAGAACTACGGTTCTGCTCACGATATCACATCCACATAATATGTGTGAAATTTTGCAGTGTGCAAGACTCCAACCATGGGAAATTGTGTAAATATGACACTGAGACTTTGACCCCATTTGAACCAAAGTGACATTTGTCCATGGGTGGAAAAAGTTGGGAAGCTGGGAGGCTCCTTTCCGGGAAATTTTGCCATCTGGAGGGAAATTTAGGATATTGGAGGGAAATTTCCCATTTCTGTACATGAAAACATGAGGGGAGTTGTGGGAAATTTAACTTCCCTTCCAGGGAAATAATTTCACTCCTCCTGGGAAACAAACCTTTTTCCTGCCCTGCATTTGACCTCTACCAAAAACTAAAGGGATCATTTATTCACTATGCATCATCTACATGTCAAGTATGAGGAACCTACAAAAGTTACCTTTCTTGTAATACTGGGCAAACAAGCTTGTCAGACCTTAACACTGCTGACACCAAATGACCTTTGACCTTCACGGAAATCAATTGGGACGATCATTTCAATAGACCTATTTCCAAATAGCAATTACTGTACAAAGGATTGTTGGATAGAGTTTTGGTGTTTGCCATTTTTGTCAATGACATTTTACTGTAGTGAAAATTGACGCACACCCAAAACTCTGTCCCACAATTCTTTGTAATTGCTATTTTTTTTGGAAATAGGTCTATACGGCCAACACAAACACTAAAGAAGAGCTAAGTCACACTTACCCTTCTTGAGATACCATGTTTACAAGCAATTTCTAAGGAATTTACCATTTGACCTCTGGTGACCCCAAATGACCTTTTGACCTCCACGAAAACTGATCAGGGATCATCTTCTTAATACGACCAACCCACAAACCAAATATGAGCATAGCCACATGTAACGTTTCTCGAAATATTGTTTTACAAGGTTTTGACTTTAACCTTCCGTGACCCCAAATGACCTTTGACCTCCACAAAAACAATAGGATCATCTATTTAATATGGTCAACCTTCACACCGGATAAAAGATTAGTCACACTTAACCCTCTTGAGATACAGTGTTTACAAGCAATTTCTAAGGAATTTACCATTTCATCTCTCCTGACTCCAAATGACCGTTGACCTCCACGAAAATCAATAGGGATCATCTACTCCATACGACCAACCCACACACCAAATATGAGCATAGCCATGTGCATGTAACGTTCTTGAGATATCAAGCTTTTACCTTTGACCTCCTGTGACCCCAAATGACCTTTGACCTCCACCAAAACAATAGGGATCATCTACTCAATATTGCCAACCTACTCACCAAATATGAGGTATGTCACACTTACCTTTCTTGAATATCGTGTTAACAAGCCAAAGCGTCACATACACACACACGCACACACATACACACACACAACATCACCATCGCATAGATTCCTTGCCTACCTACAGCAAGGAATAAAAAAAATGTTTGACAGGTATAGAAACCGTTTTTTTCATTCCTTACCTGGTGCCATTTAAGATTTGTTGCTATGGAAACATGTTAAATCTTATATATATTTTGATTGCAGGATTTTACTGTTTGTTAGACCCTTTTATAAAATTAACCATTGATATTATACTGTACTAATAAACAACAATGTAGCCATAACAATAAAAAACACCTTTCAAATTTCGCCCCACGCACTTACCCTGTATGGTATTGCTGGCTTTGGCTCCAATACATCTTCAAGAAATGCCCTTAAGACAGACAAGTAAGGCAACTGACCTGAAACAAAAGGATACCAATGTTCCATTAGAGGCAATCCTCATCATAAAAAATACAGGCCCTCGAGTCTCCCGTTTCTCCAATGCATACTGTACATTGAATCTGAGTAATCAATTAAAGCAAAATGTTGTGGGCTTAACATTTTGTAAAGGATGCTACATTTTCCAATATAATTGCACTACCTCCACCAACTAACTCCCTACTTGAGATTAAATCATTTGCCAATCAATGTACTGTAATATTTGACAGTTTACTCTGCAGACCTCTTGGAGTACACACACTGCAAATCTTACAGTATTTGGTTTACTGTATAATAGCACCTGGACCTGCAGTATAGTACAAGTCAAAGAGAATTATATCAAAAATAAATAGGAGCAGGGGAGTCATGGCCAATATTAACTGTGTCTTGTCTTAGTCTAATGTTGTTAATCATTCGATAAACCATCAGAATTCTAATGTGTACTGTAGAACAGGCTGAATATTACCACAGGGAACATTACTACCCAAATTCAGTGCAGGCACACAACTACAGTACTGTAGAGTAAATTAGAAAACTGGGAAAGAGGAAATATTTATATAATGCTAATGCAGGAGTGCTGCCACCTTGAGGGAGGGGCTTCAAAGAACCCTACCTGTTGATGCTATAAAATCCTTTTTCATCCTTCAGTGTAAAACATTTTTTATTATGAAGTATTTTTTTCTTTTTCTTTTGTATAGTAAGAGAAAAAACCCTCCCTATGGTCCCAGTGGTGCCAATGGCCCCAATGACTTAGTCCCAATATTTTAATTGCGCAAAATGCCTCGCCCACTCAGATCAATACTGTGGAGGTGCTGTGTTTGTTTAAAATTTTACAATAATTTCATTTTATAAATGGCAGAGATTACAAGGCACTAGCATTTCCCCGAGTTCAATTCTGTGAAAATTTCAGTAATGTATCTTATATTTTTCAGAAAATATTGTTCAAAAGAAAAAGGCTTTTCTGAAGACAGACTCAGTTTATGTGGCTTCAGTTCCCCTTGTTCTTTAGCAAGCTTTTTAATGTTGGGGCATGTGAGTGCAATCACAGACCATCACTTGCCCTACAGTAAATCACTGCAAGGAGTGCGATTTTTTAGCAAACCAAGATGAAGAAAAGGAGCTCAACAGTGTAGAACCAGAAAGCCAAAAGGCGTAGTGATTCCTTGCCATATGTGGTTTATTTTAACAAACATGGCTGCCGACATGACAAGCATGAGATACCTCACAATCATTGAGATATACTAGTAAGGTCAAAACCTTTGAAATCATGTGAACCCAAATGAGCTTTCACCCCACTTAAAACAACAGGGAACCACCCACCTACAGTAACATGACCATCAACATGCTAAATATGAGCAATTTACAAGCTGAATATGAGATCCCTCCACAGTTATCCCCCTAAAAATGTCATGTCTACAAGGTTTTGACCTTTTGTGACCACAAATAAGCTTTGACCTCCACAAAAAAGAGAAATCTCCCACACAGTTAGGATGCTGGTAAACTATATGATGTCTAATAACTTGTTAAAGAGGTATTTTTAAAATATGCTCATTTGATCAAAATTTCGGGTATTGAGGAGAGCTTTACATACTGATGACTCTAAGTTCTGAAAAATCAACTGCTTTAAGGTTAGGTTAGGTTAGTGAACAAGCTCTCAGTCTAACACTGTCCTCCATGCATTGGAACATAGAAACATCTGAACTGAGAGGTGTAACCTTGGCTACTCGTGACAGCCCTTTTGCATTTGTTTTTTGGTGAAATGCCTTTCCTGATGGCTATGATGTCCTTGAAAATTAACATAACATGGGAACCCTGTAAATCAAGAAATCAACAAGATTTATACAGTAGTTTGCTCTTAAATTGTCTGCTTACAGGAACAGCATAACAGAGTACAAGTCAAGTGTCCCTTGTTTGATACACAGTAGATACTATTATGCTTGCTTTGATTACCTGAACTATGTACAATACTTTAACCTTCAAGTTGCCAAGAGGGCTAAATAGAGTCATACACAGTTTAATATTTACATACAGGTAGGAAACAGTCCATTGAGTTCATTGAGCTGTATGATTTAATGAGATACAGTAATCCTTCTGGACACTGTGGTGGTCAACTGTGATAGATCAGAACAGTGACCTGCAATTTGCACAGAGGTGTATCAGTTACAATTTGACTCATTCAATCATACAATGACAGTCCATGCCTGCTCAAGGGTGTGGATCCAAATGATCAGTAAAGTTCTTTTCTATAAAACTAATAACCTGTGGTAAATTTAATTATATAGTTCCCACTTACATGTCCTTACGAGGACAGTGGCACAAGGTTTGTCTGAAACTTTTAAGAATCTTTGATACTAAATTTAATGTTATCTTCATTTTTTCTTTAGGATTATCCAAGAGACAATGCTCATATGCCCGAAAAGAAAATCTTGTGCATCACACAGAGCACTTAATCTGTTCAAAGTTTACACTTATCAGGAGTTGCAACAGGAGTTCCCCACTGAACAATTCAGTGCTTTGTGGGCATTGAAGCCTTTTCCAATATATCCCAACTTTGCCTCAAAAATGATCCCAGACAGCCTTTGTTTAAACTAACATGTTCTAGACACTGCTAGGAACTTCCATTTAACAGTAGGAAATAAATTTCATGAAAATCTATATACTTGTGGTGAAATTGGCATACCCATGCCAAAAATGAAGTAATTAACATGTCAGCCTGATGAACAGATCTTTCGTTTTAACATTTTTATATTTTGCTCTACCGCACTTGCCACTTACTCCTATATGTATTAACACCGGCACTAAATGTACATAATATAGGGCAAAACTTCAAACCAGAATCAACATAAATACCAATGATGTTCACTGTATGACCATCTTAATATCATTGAGTTTGAGTTTCCTTCAATATAAATTGTCAAATTATCTCACTTGTTTATTAACATACAGTAATGAAGTGGATAAACTTCCAAAAACTTACCTATGCCTCTTACATTACCCATGCCATTCAATACTCTTTAGCCCTATCAACTCATGAAAATTAACTCTAACAGTCACTCCTTTTCAAGGTGTACCATTTGCAAGGTTTTGATTTTTTAACCTGTGATGAACCCAAAGGACCTTTGACCTCCAATAAAACAATGGCGATCATCTCCTCAAAATGGGCAATCCACATGGTAAGTATAAGATTCCTGACAGTTACCCTTCATGAGAAATAATGTTCACAACAATTTCACCTTTTCATCTCTGGTGACCCCAGATGAAATTTGACCTGCACCAAAAACAATAGGGATCATCTACTGAATGTGAGCAATCTACTGTACATGCCAAGTGTGAGGTCCCTCGGAGTTTCCTTTCTTGAGATATTGTGTTTACAAGCGGGCATCACACACACATACATCCACACGACATCACCATCGCATAGATTCCTTTGCCTGCCGTTGGCAAGGAGACCCAAAAGCCTGCCTTGTACTTTCTTTCTTCAAAAAAAAAAAAAAACAAAACATTGTCCACAGCCTGTTACATTTAGAGTGGTTGGCCAATCTTAAATTCTGTAAGAGCAACCAGGTGATTTTTGTAGATACTGTAGCTAACCTTGGATTCCATCTAAAGTTTGGGGCAATACTATTACCCAGTACACAATGACAAATATTCATGGTCATGCAGTCTCCCCATGTCCCACTCTGCATGTTCTGTATCAACTACATTGATTTACTAACTGTACTGTATCTCACTACTACATTTTACTTACCACAGCTCTCAAGTGATGGACAGAGCTGTTACCCAAATGAACCAACATGCATCACAGAATGGCACTTCATGCATCAAATGATATCAAATGGGGAATGCAACACAATTTTTTGCTGTTGCAGCATTTGCAACAGAGAGAGTCAAAGTTCTTCATTCCTGGTATTACAGTATTATTACAATCCAATATACTATATATTACATATACTATATTAAATATATATACAGTACTATATTAGGTCCCATAATGACCAAAAGATCTCTTACCTATACACAAAAAGCCTCTCCGTCTTTTAGAAACATACAAAAGGGAGGTTACGGTAGCTGTCATTTTGCTGGATCCATCCCATCTACAGTAGTCATAGGAGATACAGAAGGATACAATGCTGTTCAACTCTTTGTAGTACTGTGCAACTTCTTTTCCAAATGCGTCCCTCTACAATACACTGTACTGTTCAAATGGAAAAATTATTACATACAGCTTACTGTACTCCACGTGATTGAAAGTGCACATCAAATATTTTAGGTGGGGATTTTGAGTGCACGGTGTACACCATCACTCACCTCTAATCACTGTTAGGGTGTGATTTTCCACCATCTTAACAAGACTGATACTGTACAGTAGCTCATATATAACTACTGTATACTGTAGAACTTAAAAAAGCAACACACCTGTAGTACCCACACTCCTTAATTTCCTGAGGATTGTGATTTTGTGGAGTTTTTGTAGCACATCTGGAAATTCCAAAAACCAGGACCTGATGTTTATTATAACATAGAATAAAAGCATTTCTCATACCAAGTACCCAGCAACAGTGCCTGGTTGGAAGTAACATGTATAAACCTGAAAGTGATGAAGGAGTTAGGAGTCTTGTTCCCAAGTAAAGTACAGTACGAGCAGGTGCCACTTGAGCAGAAGTGGTGGGACTCTTCCATTGTTACATTTGAATATGCCATAAAGCATTGCCATAGCACCCAAATTGAAATCATCCTGTAGGGCTAGACATTCGGATTAGACTTATGCTTAGTGGTATAAGTACATGTGTATACTGCACAAAGACATAGGGGCAGTCCATGTGCTTTTCTCCATTTTGCATGTATCTTTCCAGTTATTGTCCAACAACCTCTATGGGGCTACCGATTACTGGATTAATTACTTTGGCACTGTATTCTTGTCCATATTTTTCCATTTCTTGCTTGAATTCCCTGTGTATAAGGATCAAAAATCCTTTACAGTTCAGCGTAAATTCTGTTAGAAGCTACATGAAGCTTGTATCACCTGGCCAATGAATTGAAGGCCCTGTGCTCCAGGCTTCTGAAATTTTTTTTTCTTTTTAGCATCAACTTGTCCGACGGGCTAGCTGTTTTCTCAATCTACTTGCCCGCATAAATATCTACTGTACTTGTCTCAATTCTGCAATCTGGTTGGGAGAACATATAATTTTTTGCCAAGCTCTACAAAAAGTACAAATGCTGTTTTGTGCCACTCAAAATTTAAGGCTGGGACTACTTTCCCAGCGGGCTGCAACATTGAGCTAGGTATATAGTGTCCTGGGCCAGAGTGATTTTTACTTGTCCCGGCTGTCCGGCGGGGGGATTTTGTCGAAGCCTGCCTGTGCTGCTAAACAGGAAGGTACTGTAACTGGTCCACTAAAACATATTATGGTTTCTTTTGGTAAATGAGTGTAACAAGAAAATTCTTCATGAGTACTGCAACAGTAAAGATTAGGAACCCTCGATAATTCTTCACAATCATTTTAGGAACAAAGACCTACAAACAAGGCCATTTTCTGCACATCATTATCGAAACAGGGATTAATTTAGCATTCAAATTTTGCATAGCAGTTTTGAAGATTTTGGGGTCTTTCACACATTGAAGGCCCTGTGCTGCTAAACAGGAAGGTAACTGGTAACTGGAGAGCATGGTGGCCTATTGGTTAAGGCATTGGACTTGTGATCTAAGGATTGCTGGTTGGATTTCCACTCGAGTCATTATGTTGTGTTCTTGAGCAAGATGCTTTATCTCGATTGCTTCTCTCCACCCAGGTGTTAAATGGGTACCTGTGAGGTAGTTTGTATAGTGATGCGCTGTATGTGGCTGCTCCTATGGGAAGTCCCCCAGGGGACACGATGAAGTTGCATTAGGCCAGGCACGAACAGCAAGGGATGTGCACTTTTATAGTGTGGGTTTGACGAGTTACCAGTGACCAGGGGTTAGGGCTGTGAACATTTAGCAAAATAACTAAACGTTTAACCTCAAAAATTTGCGATTGTTAAGCGACTAATCGCGATTACCTTATCACAAAAAAAATTATTTCAGTATGTAGTGACTGATACTGAATGTAATGCAGAAATAATAAATAGTATCTTGCATTGTAAAATCAAATTATTCTGAAACTTTGAAGCCTACAAGGTCCAAATATGCCCAGGATGTTCCATTTAACTAAAACCAGGGATCATCAGAGTATACAAATGGATAAAAACTCTCAAAAACAGGTTTTGCAGTTATTAAACGCTTGTAGCTTTGTAATAAACATTTATTTCACATGCGATCGTTTAGCGATTAGTAATCTGCTACATCGTTCACAGCCCTACCAGGGGTAATGATTGTGAAGCATTTTGAGATGTTGAACATACATATAAGTAGCTGTATAAATCCCAATTATTATTAATATTATTATTGTTTGTGAAAATACAAGAGGTTATGCACACAAAAAAATTGCTACACAAGTTTTTCATTTGTGTACTACCAACTTGGTCTGTTTGTGTAGCAAATTGCAATACGATACTGGATAAATTATTCCTGCTAAATCATGTCAAATTGCATATGGCTACAGTACTGTACCTTGAATGTTATCCCTGCAGAGGCACTAATCTTTTGAAGGCATAGATTTCTGACACAGAAACTTGAAAATCTTCTTCAGAGAGGCTTGTTCCTTCCTTGTAACTTGATTTTTCCAAAGTTGGATCTGAAAGTAGGGCAATTTAAGTAAGTTGGTTCCTTTTTTGATTTTGGACTTTGGACTGTACTACAGTAGGAGGTCATGGCTTGGCAAATTGAACAACTGCACAGTACCTCTTGGAAACCATATAAATTCCAACCACGCATAGGATTCATTTATCACCTGACAAAAAAAAAAGGAGAGAAAAAAAGAGGAAAAGTCTGGTAAAAAAAATAAACTACTGAACATATACTGTACTACAGTACAGTACTGTAACTTCCTAATTCCCAACAGTACTGCACACCTACATGTAACACTATAGGCAAACTGTAATTCCTCTCAAGAGATTAGGTTATCCCATTGTAATTTTGGATTCCAATTTTGTTTAATACAGTAGTTTGTCCAAAATACAGTAGTGTACCTAAACCTCAGCAAGGGTATTTTGGTACCACCAGTACAGTATCTACATGTATATACTGCAATAAACTTTCAGCCAATACTGTACTTGTAACATGCTTCTGTACAGGTACAGTAGTTAGACTGCAGTAGTTGCAGACTGGGCTATAGCACTTACTACGGCTAAATTCTTGAAAAAATGACTAAGTCTAGATGTCCATGAGAGGGTTTTGTTTTGCCCGCCAAGGCCACTCCCAACGAGCCAATGCCCTCAAACTTCACACACTTGTAGAATGACACTAAGAATCTTTTTCAACTCCCCCTTTAAGAGTATGGGTCATTCCCTGTCAAATCACCCAATTTTTGAGAAAGTTGTTGCTTGACCAACTCAAAAATTCCCAAAATATTTGTATTTGTAGACAGTGATGAAACAAACATATCCTGAAGATTTTGGCGAAATTCCTAAAACTTTGACCAAATTAAAATTCATTGAAATTTTGCAAATCTGTGGCAAAATGACATTTTTGGCATTTTTGTCAATTTTGAGGGCCAATTTCTCAGCAAATAGCACTCAGCCTGTATTATTAACATAATGAAACTGTCCCATAGAACAGGTTTCAGTAATATGAAGCTTTTCAAAAGTTGTTTTGTAAAGTTGTGGCTCCCTAAAGTGGCCAAAATTTGCATTTTTGACAAATTTTAGCCTCCGGTGATTTGACATGGAATGACCTGTATATCAGTATTTGCTTGGGAAGGGGACCTCCGAAAGTTGGCTTACTCCTGCTATTCATCTCCCATTGACTTAACACGTGAATCACTTTTCAAAAAAATAGACTACTGTAAGTTCAGATGTCCATGAGAGGGTGAGTTTTGTTTTGCCCACCAAGGTCACTTCCCGATGAGCCAAGTCGTCGAACTTCACACACAGTGACACTAGGGATTTTTCCTGAACCCCTTTGAAAGGTATATCCCTGTTCGTTAGGGAAGAGGTCCTCCCAAAGTTGGCTTACTCCTGCAATTCATTTTCCATTGACTTAATACGTGAATCACTTTTCAAAAATTACTAAAGCCTTCTTTGGGAGGTCCCCCTTCTCAAACAAATAGGGAAATACTCTACGCAGGGGAGTTGAAAAAGAATTCAAACTGTAGTGTTATTCTACACGTGTGTGAAGTTTGAGGGCATTGGCCTGGTCGGGAGTGGCCTTGGCTGGCAAAACAAAACTCACCCTCTCAAGGAAACATGAACTTAGTCACTCGCAGGGCTGGAATTAAGGTTCCAGCAGGGCAAGGCCATTTTCCTATCAGTTTTAAGGGCATCTCATGCAAAATGAGAGGGCACCAAGGCCAAACAAGTGATTTTGTATTGACCACTATGTAATCTCACAGGAAGGGCATAGAGGCCAAAAGGCCTTGATGGTCATTAAATTTTATAGGGCATCAAGGCCATTGCAGAAGATACGAAGGCCATTGCCTTCGTGGCCTTCGATTAATTCCAGCCCTGCACTCGCTGCATCAAAAGTGTAGGCCAACGCTTGGCTCGTAATAGCATGGATGGGTGGAATTTCGCACATGTATGCAACTACAGTATTTAAGAAATGTTCTAACTAGAACTGAAGATGAAATGCCCCTGAAGCTATGCATGCTGAATCTGTTAAATTTCCTTACTTGAATCTGTTGAAATCTCAATCAGCCAGATATCTTCAAAATTTCACTTTTAATTGGTGATATGTTGACTGTAGCCATTGAACAGGGCTGTGTTCCTTACATGGCCATTCCTCTCACAACACAGCCCATGCACAGCTACCTGTAACGTTCACAAACGTATCCACTAGCCAGAACAACAAAATATGAAACAACTGGCCTAGTTTGATATGAAAATTGTACATGTAAGTACCTTTGATTGAATGAAAAATGCATTATTGTTGAGGTCTCACCACAATAACTGCAAAAAAGGATCATTTGGAATGAGATAAAAGCAAAATTTAGCACTGCAATGTGTCGTCCTCTGCACGAGTAGCTGCCATTTTCTTTTTGGTGTATGAAGGAAGGGATCTCAGTTGCTAAGGGACAGAAGCACTCAAGTCTACGCCGCAATCCATAGTGTAATATAAATACTGTATACACTTCTTATTGCTGCAGAATCAAAGATGGTTTTTTATATGAAGACAGCTACGCAGGTGAAGTATCATGTTTGACAAGTTTTCACATTATGTCCTTTGAAGCTTTGAGCTCTACTGAGAACAGTTGTCCAGAACTCCAAAACATGACGCATTGTCTTACTGTTAGTGTTAGGGTCAAAATTGGCAGTGAAAATTCAGCCATTGTTTGATGAAACTTTGTAAACATCTTTTGCAGAAAGGTAAATGCAGTGAGTGCCTGAGATCATCTGTGTGAAGTGTTTTGAGAATATTTAATTATCTGTCATATGTTGTTGGGGACACAAGAGATGATTGTCTGAGGGCATCCTGGCTAGTGGGTATGTTTGTCAACGTTAGCTGCGCCAAGGCTTTGTAGTGAGAGGAATGTGCCCAAGACATGTACAGTAATGAACACACAGCCCTGTTCAAGGGCTATGATGACTGGAACAACTGTTGTTGTCGTTAGTTACTGTCTGTAGGTAGAGATTGCAAGCAACCAAAGGGAGAGTGCAAAATATATTATGACCTCATAGTAATGTTTCCTGTAAGCAACCACTGGGTTTACTGCACGCTCCTGCTAACAGCAAAGAAAAATGGAGCAAAAAAGTGTGATTTTTCCTGAGCTTAATTCAAGAATCAACCTATGGCTACAGTGAGGATAAAATGAAAATAATTTGGGCAAAGCACTGGGTTCCATTTACCTGGGTGCACACGCGCACAGGTGCATGTAGAATTTCCTACGTGCATGTAACTGTGGAGGCTTACATGCACTTCGTGCATGTACAGTAGACTTCAGACCTACAGTAGCCTACAAACTTCATGGTCAAATACATGTTACAAGTCAAGTTGCAGCACAATGTAATCCTAATATACAGTAGCTGTCCCAATGGTCCCTTGCAACGTTGTTTCTTGCATACTGTCAGATAGACAAGACGGACATTTCACCAAAAAATTTGAGCGTGTCTCCTTTCGTACCGCAACATCAATGTCAACCATCATCACACCACACATGTACAGTACTTCTCCAAGTAATGTTGCTCCTAGTCTCCTACCGAGTACCGGGGTTTGCATTAGCAGCGGGAATGCGGGAATACCGCACAAAGAATATTCAAAATAGTCAAGCTCAACAAATGCACACACTAAGTCAGTGCAGTAATGCACTTATGAATGGACATGTACGTTCCGTACGTAAATCCCAAGAACGCTTCTTGCATGCACTGTCTAGTTAAGTAAGAGTAGTTATTGTTGTCCTGAGAGAGCTTGACACTGGTGGTACAATGTAAACTGAAACTCTGTGTACAGTTTGCACATGGCTGCTTTCAACTTGAAGGTGACTTTTAAAGTTACAGGCTACAGTAGGCTTTCAAAGTATTCATATAGACAATACATTAGGATGGCGAGTGAGCTGGTGCCAGCAGCTCTAAAGAAAAAAGTATGGTACATCAAAAGTAGCGTAGTAAAAGTTTTGAAAATGTTGATAAGGGCAAATTTAAAGTATTTTACACATGCCTCACACATGTTTTGAGAAATAAATGCCAACAACATAATTTTGGCATCCTGTAATTTTCACGTATGTGGTTTGCTTCTATAAGAGTAAGACTACAGCCTTTCACATTTAGTGTGTACCACAGTGGCATTGAAATTTGAAATGACTTGGATGATCAGAGACTTGAACTTTTTAAACCACAATGTCAGAACTTTAGTTGCATGTGAAACTGGTGAAACCTTGTAATCACCCTTAAGGGAAGTGTTTAAGGTCATTACCAGATTTGGTATGTCAGAGGGGTATTTATTCTAAGCATTTTGGTGAAATTTACATTGAAATCCATTGTATATTTCTCAAGATATGAGCACGTAAAGTTTTCACATAATTTTCAACAAGTAGTGGACTTGAAGCAAGCACATATGACATCATATCCCCACATAAGTGCACAGTCTTTTTTGTTTCCTTTAAATTTTAGAGTTGATTTTCTCCTCAAACACCCCACATTATCAAAATGTGATTGCCTAAGGGGCATGAGAACTTTACAAACTTTGCATCACCCACAGGAAGGTCCTACTCCATTTAACTCCAAGGTCAACACAAGAGTCTAATAAAACAAAGGGAAACAAAGCATTCCTAGTCAATGTGAGGAAGTGATATAAGCTCTGCTGCCCTCAAACTCACTTTGGAACACAAATCTACTGACTTCATTTACTGATATCTGGAGAACTACATGTCAGATTTGAATGAAACTTTCACCAGTCACCACACTATGTAGTTTTCGTTCCTCTTTCACATATGAAAATTAAATTTTTGCTTAAACCTTCCCTTTAAAAAGAGTTAAATAATTGAAGATTGTGTACAATTTTAGCTGTAGCTTATAATGGATTATTTGGGGATAGTTGGTGCAAACTCTAGGCTTGGGACTTCAAGCACAGTATAGCCTGGGCTTGTATTTGAGTAAGGTCACTTGCTCCCTTGTGCTGGCCCAATGTATCTTCAAGCTTAGCTCTGCTAAATATTTAATCTATGCAGAAAACATGAGCTTTCCTTCAGAATCAGTGCTGATAGACAAGGTCTGGTTGTGAACTTGTGACGACTACTAGTAAATGGTGAAAAGGTCAAACTGGCTAATGTGGAATTGTGTACATGCAGTAGGAAGAGATGGGGTGGGGGGTGTGGGGGGGGTATGCATGTGTAACAACACTTTTGGTTTATGCCCAGGAATGTGTGTGTCATTTTTTTTCCAAGATCTGACTTTGCTGGGGTCTCCCTGCCCTCCCACCAAGATTTAAAATTTCAAACCAATGGGGGAATAGGCTCAATCCATAAACTTGGGGTCCAATGGGGTTTTTACTGACTTTGCCAATATAATGCTATATTTCAAAAACAGGGAATACATCAAACCAGTGTATCAGGTATTTTATTATCCTTTACCAACTTGGCTATCTTATGATATATAAACTGAATATCCAAAGTTAAGTAATTTTCAGGAAATAGACTTCTTTGCTTTGGTGTCCCCCCTCATTTTGGAGTAATGGCTGTGACAGTGACATTACAAGTATACAAATTTGAATAATCAGAAGAACATACTTATCACAGACTGAATTACTTTGCTCATGTGTCATGGTAAGGGTATCACCAAAAGTCATCATTTCTAAAAATATGAGCATTAGCACTCCACCCAATTTTCCAAGTGATACTATTGAAAACAACCTGCCGGACATAACTTTTTGGTGTCCCCCTACAGTAGTTACAGTATGTTGGTTTTTTAATGTATATTCCATCATTTCTACAAATATGATCATTCTCAGGTGGCCATAGTTTTCTTGATACAAAAAATAGGTCAAACTCTTTTAGATACTGTAGTAGCTCATTTGGAAAGAAAAAATCAAAACAAAAGATTTTCTAGGTAAAATTCAATATGGGCAGAATTTTGGTGTCCCTCTTAGTGAGTTACAGTATGTTGGTAAATTTTGATGTTTCACCAATCGCACAAACTAATTAATTTTTGGGTGAACAAAGGTACATGAATAGAAGGTCCCAGAATATTACCAGAAAAGTTAATCCCATGGTTTGAGAATCTTGTATTCATTCCTAATGAGCATTTGATTTTTTTGGTGTCCCCTTCCTGTCAGAGTTATGTCCGCCATAAGCAAACGAAAAATTTATGAAAATGGATCTTATTATTCTATCTTACACTATACTGTAACTGCAAACAGTGGTTTTTGTTGTATTTGAAAGTTTCCAACTCAACTTAACATATAAAAATCAAACTGGCACTTTGAATGTTAGGTGTTATGGGGACACGCGGCAGATATAATGGAGTGTAATATCTTGCTAATATTACGTATGTCCATGAAGGGACAATAAATAAGATTTCAAATGTTAAGTTTAACAATCTTAGGGTGTCAAAGAGGAAAATTTGAACACTTAAACATCATTAATTGGTAAAAATCAGGTCAATATTGTACAAAAATATGTAAATGTGTAGACATTTTGGCAACTGAAAATTTTTGAGAAAAATGAAACTGACTTTTGTAATTTTTGGAGTGTTTTTTCAAACTTTTACCATGTTCTTGTCACAGTGGGTACTAAAACACATTCAAATAGGAATTTTCAACCATTTCAGATTTTCATCATTCTTGTGGGAGGAGGTGAAAGACTGCTTTGGTGTCCCCGTTATGTTGGTCAATTTACTGGCCAAGTTTATGTTTGAATGAGTCTCCTCATGCATAAATAATGCTCAATGCAAAAATATTTGTATTTTTTGTAACTGTTGTTAATACTCTATCATGAGTGTAAATTTCAATCAGATAAAATGATTTTTAAATTTTGACCTCATGTCACACTATTGGACCCCTAGTTTATGGATTGAGCCAATACTCAAATTTTTGAGCTGGCCCTAATCCTGTCTCCAACGATTCCCTTTCACACAGTGAGGTAATGGGAAATTTTGCCCTTGAAGCGGACAAAAACACACACTTAAGGCCCATTGACATTGCTCACGGCGTGCGAGCGTCAGTTTTGCTGATAGAACAGGCTGGTGGAACATGCCACGTAAGATTAGGGTTCAATAAAAATCTGCACATTTGTTTTTACTCAATATAGGAAAAATGCAAATTGTGCTTTTAGACACTTCCTCTGCCTATAGCAAAGGTGTTTTTCTGGTAGGCTTTTCTTTCAACTTTCACATTATCTGGTGCATGCAGAAATTTTGCTGTGCATGTAGATTTTTTGAACTACATCCACAAGTGCATGTAGAAAAAAAAATTACAAATTGAACCCTGGCAAAGCAGGGAATAATTTATCCAGTATTGCATCACAAATTGCTGCACAAACATGCAAAATTGCTACACAAATGAAAAATTGTGTTTTATGTGTGCATAACCCTTACATTTTCACGAAAAATGTGTGAAAGACCTCAAAAGTGTTAGAACTTGCTACGCAAAATTTGAATGCTAAATTATTACCTGCAAAATTTAAAATGTATCCACTGGTTTTGGTTTCAGTGTAAACAAAAACAATGCATTTGGTTTGATGAATCATTCCACAGGAACGGTGAAACTGACGGTTATTTTGCATCGATCAGTTAATAAATAAGCATTCAAATGAAGTGTTCAAATGCAGAACCTGTTCGAACTAAGTTTGAACCACAGGTCGTCCTAGCGTTATATAGTATATATATAAAAAGGAAAAGGTAAGTCACACCGCCTAACACCAACACAGTGCTTCGCACAAAACTGTTCATGATTTCTCACCTTATACTACATTAACCTCTTCAGATCTCTCCAGAACCCTCCCATCACCTTCTTCTAAAGAAACACAACAAACTTGACGTTGTCTTAAACAAAAAACCTCACATCAAATGCAAAAAATCTTCTCCTCCGATTCAATCTTAACAACGGACTAGATCACTCTTCTCCAATTCATGACGTCACATTACGTAATGGGGGTTACCCTTTACGAATACGGTTCTCTCATTGGATAGTTCGAACTGCTTTCGAATCTGTCAACGACCAGACTGTAATTTTTTTTCTACTCGGGGAACGTGAACAAGAAATGGAAAACACGAGCATACAATTCCCCAAGCTGTGCTACGAAAAAAAAACTTGTGTGTGGCCTACGTGCGGTCTTTACGTACAGCATTTATACAGGCGTTCTCGGCATTTAAACATGCACTGGGTTAACAGGGAGTACCGGATTCGTACAGGGCAATTCCCATTACGTAATGTGACGTCAGGAATTGGAGAAGAGTGATCTAGAGTGTGGTTAACGAAGAATCAGATGAGAAGATTTCTTGCATTAGATGTCAGTTTTTTTCTCAACGTTTGTTTTCTTTTATCAGAGAAAGATGAAGGAATGTTTTCGAGAGATTTGAAGGGGTAAAATCTAGTGGAAGGTGAGGAATCATGAATAGTTTTGTGCGAAGCACTGCATTGGTGTTAGGCGATGTGACCAACCTTTTCCTTTTTATATATATATACTATATATACTATATAACGCTAGGACGACCTGTGGTTTGAACCAACCACTATACTAGTAACAACATCATTAGTCATTACTGTATTATAAGGCCACGGTACTCACCACGTTAGGCTACACACAACATTACGTAAAATACAGCCTACAGTAGGCCTAGCCTAGCCTAATTAACGTTAATACCTCACTGTACAGTTAATGTAAATACTTACACAGCTCAATCTAACGAACCATTCTTCCACCACTTTGGGGAAAAGGTGGTATTAAGCCACGATCTTCTTTTCGGTGTAGGCGGTTCGATGTCTCCATTTCTCATCTTGAACAGTGTTTACAGTTTTCAGGATTGATTATGCCTTGTGACGAACGTTAACGCTATTTTCATCGCAGTTACTCTCTACCGTTAACTCAATTGCATGCTGCGATGTGAATTCAAGTTTCGGCCTCTCTATATCTGCACATGAGCAGTAATATATGCAGTAGAAGACCACACACAAACTACTACGGAGGTACTTAATTGCCATATGCCAATTAATAAACACAATCACTGACCGTGGGACGAAATCGTAATATTATTGTTCAAGCTTGATGTCAGTTAGTTACATAGTATCGAGATACTATGGAAGTCACGTACTACCTCGTCTCGGAGGTAGCACTTCCATAGACCTATTTCCAAATAGCATGGAAGTACTACCTCGGAGGTAGTGCTTCCATGCAAATAGAAATTACTATGAATTGTGGGATACGTTTTGGGTGTACGTCAATTTTCACAACACTAAAATTCCATTGACAGAAAAGAAAAACACCAAAACTCTATCACACAATTCTTTGTAATTGCTATTTGGAAATAGATCCGGACACACCAACACGAATGTGTTGTATAGTATCATGCTGTTCAAATACTGTTCAAGTCGATCCTCCCGTTTAGTCGCCTTTCAGGCTTACAACAGGCGGGGAATACATTGGGCATAATCTACAACCCCAGTTCACAGGGGTGCTGGTAACGATCTCCCGGGGTATGTATGGGGCTTGTGGTCAATGACCCCGATAAGGAATGGAAAAACGAAAGTTACAAAAGAAACGATGAATCATCTGTTCTTGTTATCAGACTTATCAAAGGGAGTTCTCTTGACACCAGCCCCCTGTACTGAGTGCACGGCCACGGTGGGGTTTATCGATCAGTAAGTGTGGAGCCCGGGCGGGGCTCAGCTTGATGCCTGGAAAACAATTAGCTCCTTGGAAGGTGATGATCGCAAATGCGTTGCCGCATGTATATGCCCGTGTCTGTATTGATTTTTGCATTTATCATTTGACAATACCGTACCATAACATAAGCTAAGTTATAAACTTCAACATTTCCCGGATCACTCGTTCATCAGTATCTTGATTTCAAGTAACTATTTTATTGCACTTCACCGGAGTTATCGAGTAGGTACTACCCTGTAAAAACCTTAGGGTAGCCGTTTGAGCGGGCGGAACAATCTAGTAAGCCGCGTTCCTCTAGACCGGGACCTATAGCCTGAGAGTCAGGTGTATGAACAATACATTCAACTAGGCTGACATATGCACGTATACGTATGATGTCGGGTTTAAAGGTCAAATTCAGTGAGGGGGAACTGAACAGTTTTCACTCTTCGAAATAAGCCTGCTAGAACGAAATGATTGACTCCTAAATCATCCTGACAATATGATGAAGATGGATGGGCATGTAGTTTAAATGTATAGGCAAAGTGCCGAGGAAGCTTCTTTCCAAGGCGGGATGTTTGACTTGGGCTAGGACTGACTTGTGGGATGAATAAAATGAGGGAAGGTTGAACCCGTCTCCACAGCAGGGCCGGATACAGGATTTTGGAAAAGGGGCCGGTGGGTTGCCAAGTTCTATAGTCGTCGACCTGTGAGTAAATGAGAGTGAAAACCAATACCTGCGCCAACACCCGGCCGGATCCGGCCCCCTTGGAAATAGGCTTTGCTCTAAAGTTTTGAAGAGGGTTGACTAGCCAAGTCAAGCTCTGTTTTGGGAATTTTTCAAACAGATTCAGTAAACACGTCACATGTAAACTCATTGCAGACCGGTGGGCGCACTATGCTGCTTGATCAGCTTTCTAGTTCTGAGTGACACTAGTAGTTACAGTTGGGATCAAGCCCTAGCCACGGCATTGAGAACGCAGGGTCTCCTATACTACCGTGGCCGTGGCATGAAGAGCGTGCCAAAGGACGGTATTCGCAAGAGACCACTCAGGGGAGAACTTAAACTTGAAGCTTAAATTTGGGCCGCATTTGATATTTGACATCGAAAAAGTTTTAGCTAGCAGGTTTAAACACATTTGTTACAGAGACGTTAAATTCCGTCTAACTGAAACAGGGAGTCTATTGCAGGTAACTGACGAACAATAACGTGTGTGAGGGAAAAGCAAGTTGCGCTTTCGACGGAAACTACGTGACAATACAACTCATCTATAGAATCACTCCATATTCACCAGGGTCATCATTTCCCGTGAGGTCTAGCAGGCCCATATCGGACTTAAAACTTAAGACTGGGGTGTGTGAATAGGCCTACCACATGAGCAATACATATTGGATTGACTACGTAGTCTCAGTAACTCAAGAATTTCGACGTCATGCAGTGTTCCGTAATACTTGCCGCATTCAACATTATACCAATTATAGGCTGCCACTATATTTTAATTACCATCGCGTCGCTTTTATTTATAACGTTACCCCCCCTCCATTTTAAGTTTAAAACTTCGCTGAGATAACATGATCTTCTCTTGTACTAAAGACAAATTATAAGGTTCAGTATAGTCGTGCATATAAGAACAAAAATTCAGCTCGTTAAGGTTTCAACAGTTTCACCCAGCACTATACTTTTCTAGCCTAGACTGGTATGCCATGGTTTGAGATAACTTGGCCAGGCACAGTCAGTTTCGAAGTCAGGAAAATGCTAGGTAAACTCCGTCTTAGATTGTAAATCAAGACTAAAAGAAAAATGTTTAAAAAGAAATATTGAACTTTTGAAAAATGTCGGTAATAGCTTTTAAACATGGGAGAATCCTGCCACGGCTAAATTGATTTTCGTTTCGGATTCCGGCTAATCGTGGCTCATGCTGAAGATAATTGTTAGAATGCACTATGCCGGAATGCGCAGTTGGTTAGAAGCTTGAACTGCTCGTGGTCAAGCGACTGTGACTCGGGCAATATCAGGAGATTATAACCATCGTATAAACTGCCATGATTCACGTTCGGCAAATACAAATAGGAGTAGCTGTCCTATCTATCTGGTCCCGGGGTATGAAATTCAGAATATATTGGCTATTTATGTTGATATCATATTTAACAAACTGGAAGTGTAACAAGAAAACAAGGACTTCTTTTAGAAAGTTAATCTGGGTCACTAGTTCTATCTCCGCCTGACTACTACTTCTTATGGTACTGTATCCGGACACACCTACATGATGTTACCCCGATCGATTTACATGTTAACCATGGGCGTAGGTAGCGGGGACTGAGGGCGATAGCGCCCAGTGAAAATTGAGGGGCGGAATCATGCCTCCCCCTCCCCCCAACTTCACGGGTCAGAAAACTCTTTTCTTTTTTTACATTTTTACAATTCTCAAGAAAGGAAAATTTCCAGAGCGTTTTACGCGCCGCAAAATGCAATAAAACATGCATTAGTTCTCTTCATAACCAGTTTGGTGAACTTTTTGACCTCTGGAAATAACAAAAACGAATATTTACCGTATGCGAAACCTTATCATCCCGAGACATCGGCAGCTATATATTGGTATTTCTGTAAACTGGCTTTCATAGAATTCCAAATTTTCTTCAATGAAAGCCCTTGATTTTGAAACATTTTGTCTACAAAGGACAACAAAGTTTGAGAAACCTTTGAAATGTCATTGGAGAGAGCCAGTTTGTAGGCCTTAGATAATATGTGTAGCAACAACGATTCAGTCGTCTTACAATCTAGCTTCTTCGGGAAGCAGTCTCTAGTTTGGTTTCGCCGAACGGCTCTTTGCCAGAGAGTCGGGACGACTTTGAAAGAAAAAAGCAAAACAATCATTCTCAGATTTGCCACCCACATATGGAAGGAAGCGCAGGTTCTTTAATAATCCCCCAAATCTTTAAATTTCCCTAGAGGAAACCCAGAATCCAAAACTTTCTGCAGTACAAGCTCCGGCTATCTTCTTACATTTGTTTAAAAGGGACAAAAGTTTCGGCGCGCTTTGCGCGGCGCAATACGCCCCTGGTGCAGTGGTGATCACACTTGAAGAAAAATCGGAAACATTAACTACTACTTACAAGCCGAAACGTACCTTTTGCGGCTGTCTGAGCGGTCGCAATTTTTCAAAATTTTCTGTACGCCCCCCCCCCCCCCCAGCTGAAGATAGTCTTTCGAGCAAACTTGATATTCCAGCCAGGGAACCATTGACCTACCGTACTAAAATGCTCTCATACAACCTATCATCAGATATCTTTCAACCCTGTAAGTTGCACTGTGTAGATGGATTCTTTAGTTATTGAAGTGTCAAAGTGTTATCAATGTTCAATGTGGCAGAATAGTGACATAGCAAAAGGGGCGGGCGATTGTCTCCGTGCTCGAAAAAGTGAAAAGTTCGGAAATTTGCCATTTGAGACACCAGTCAGATACAAAAAGGTTTTCCGAACTTTTCCTTCATAAAGTTCCGATTTCTCCCTTACAAAAGCTCCATATTTGTAATAATTAGTTTCAAAAAGGCAAAATTTTGGCGCGCCCTAATTAGTGCAACCCTTAATGCAGTAAGTGGTGGCAGAAAGTTGTCGCAAATATTTTGTTTTAAAAGGCATCAAAGTTTCAGGAGTTTTTTCAGTGACCGAGAAGTCTCAGTCCTCACTCCTTAGATAACATTATGTAACAACAACGATCTTCAGTCAACTTGCTCTCTCAGATACATGCTAATAGGAAACGCAGATTCTTCGAATATTCAAATATTCGAATTTACAAAAAACCCTGAATCTAAACTATTTTCTGCAAACAAGCTCCAAAATTTCAAATGTGTAAAAGGACCCAAATTGTACATTACGTTCCTAATACAGTAGTGCTAATATATTTTTATTTAAAAAATGTATGAAAAATTAGCATCAAAAATTCACATTTTAATCAATGGGCTAGAGTAAGGTGTATGCTCTAACATCGTTCCGCTCCCTTTTTCATTTTGCTTCCTACGCCACTGTGTTAAACAATAAAATTAATATTTAAAAAGGTTTATTAAGCACCACCGTACAAAATCGAGCAGCTTGAATAACACTTGCAGATTTAATGTAATGCATTACTGGATTCTCATTTCCCGGACAGTTTACGCACTCACAAAATTACAACGGTGTAGCTGTTGCGACTTAGTTTTCCTCCTTGGGGTTTTACACAAAGATAAACACAACTAACCCTTGAAATCTAAAGAAGCAACATCTGGGATCATGAAGAACTGTGCATTTAGGCCTACCACAATAAGATATTTAGGCGTCAAAAGTGTCCGTGGATAAGGGAGGGCTATAGGGAAAAATGGGAGTAGTAGAGATGATTCCAAATGAAAATACCTGTTCAGGTCATTTAAGGGAAAAGTAATGGTCTTAATTTGCGTTTATAGTTATTTTCTGTTGCCAGACACTTTTAAATCGCTCAAACCGTGTATACAGATTTAACTCCGGGGAGACTGCTGCGTAGCAATTTGTTGACGAGTTTTAGTTCTCATAAAATATGTCTTAAAATTCCGAGTTCTTATTGGAACCAAATTTTTTCTCATTTTTCCAACGGGTACGGTCGTCTGCGACTAACTCTATCCGTGCGTGATGTCCGTCAAGAGCATGGTCGTTAAAAGTTCCATATATATTCGCCATACTAGCCAATGCTGGCCAGGGGCGTCGATTTGATTTTCAAAGTCGGGGGGGGGGGCATCTGGCCGAATTTTTTCCCTGTAATGGAAAAGGTGTCCACAGCTACACATTTTTGCAGGGAGGGAGGGGGCGTGGGTAAGCATCCAAATTTTACAATTTTTTTTAAGTGTGAACACCACTTTACTGTAGGGAAGTATTTTGTGGCGGGCTGAAACTTTTTCCTTTTGCGAATATTTGAAAATATGGAGCTTGTATTGCAGAAAAGTTGGATTCTGAGTTTCCTGTAAGGAAATTTGAAATGTTGGGGGATTACTGAAAAATTTTTATATCCTGTTGGCAAATCTGAGATTGAGTGGCTACTAAAGATTGTTGTTGCTGCATAATTTTATCCAACGCCTACGAAATGAGGCTCTCCAAAGAAAATTTTTGGATCAAGAGCCTATATTGGAGAAAATTTGGAATTTTATTAAAAAAAAAATTATGAAAAATATCTCTGTAGTTACCGTTGTTACTTGATGAGCTGGTGTCACAGAGAACCGCAAATCTCCGACTTGGTCACTTCCAGAGCTCGGAAAAATTAACCAAATTGAAGGTATAAGCGAGCACCTATGCTTAGGAAGTGCAATTTGCGGCGCGCGAAGCGCACCGAAAATTTTAATTCCTTTTTTTTTTGAGCAACTAATGACAAATATAGGGCTCTTATTGGGGAGAATTTGAAATTTCGGAATTTTATGGATTGTCAAAACAACATTGTAGACTGGTTTCACAAATGGCAAATTTCCGAATTCTAGTAAGCCTACATTTCTTCAGAGCTGCCTGCCCCCTGTAGCTACGTTACAGGGTGTCAGAGAAAAGGAGACCCAGATGCAAAATGGTGCTAAATGTTTCAATATTTTGTGTAACTAACAAAACATGGTCGTGGAAAGTGTGGCTAATTACTTCAACGGACTATACGGTCCATGTGAATTTAAATGCGGGGTTTACTCTACAAGTAAATAAAATCACAACGAAAATTGTGATATTTTGCCAAGGGGTTGTACAAAAGTTCTAATAATAATAAGGATTCAGGGACTGTGGAACCCGAGGGGTTGGCCCTTAACCCATATAGAAAAAGTAGTGGAGCTTAGCTCCCCTTCTCGATATTTGCGAATTGCTCCACTTAAGTTGGGGTGAATTTCGAAGTGTTGAACATATTCTTTGTCGGTCCGCAATGCACATCCAGTTTAGAACACATACAAAGTTCCGTTTCCCCATAGATGCTTTGTGAAGCCAGTATTTCCAACTTGCCCCCCCCGCAGTCCCGTGACACACTGTTGAAATGCACCCTTTTCCGCCTTTATGCCATGTTCAATGACCCCTTTTCCATTCTCCTTTCACAAGTACAGTCCCCATACCACCTGAACCATGTTTTTTCCTAACAAAATGGTGTGTGCAGAACTGAACTTGCGGAGATGTAAGGGCGTACCAACTAGTTTTGTCACCCATGAGATTGTAGTTTGCATGGCCGTTATGAGTATGGCGCCTATGAGCATCTGTAGTAAACGATAACCGTTTTCCGCTAAATTGCAACGGTCATTTGTATAAGGCCAAAGGATGTTACGTAACCTTTGCCTGTGGTATGGACACTTGATACACAGTACATTGTTTATCTGTTTCCGTTAAGGAACATAATGTGTATAAGAAGCTGAACTGGGTATATAGTACACATATCAACTGCTGTGTGATATATGGCGAACGGCTAACAAAATTAAACGGGGACTTACTCCCGTTGCCTATGTGCAGTCTGTCTCGATTACAGTACAGGCGTCAGACGAAGAATGGAGAAGGGAGAGGACGAACTGTTTCCTCCGTCGGGATTTGTGTTTATCGAAAGTAAGTACAATTTTACCAAATTAAATACCCACTAATCTTTCTGTACGCTACTGTATACTAGTGTAGCATACCTTGAGTCAGTATATGTGTAGGTCATTATATAGGGCCCTTGGTTTTTTTAATAACCACTAGTCTACTCGGGAAACTCGAGAAAATGGCAATAGCTCAAAACCTATCAACATGCAAACATTAGTCACATTATTAGAAGTAGTATGACCAGCCCTGGGATCCATCCTTAGGTTTCTAGGTTAGGCTTCAGACATGACCGTACAAAAGTTGTAAAATATTCTTCTGGGCCATTAATAATAATGGTCTTCCACAGTTCGATGACCTTTCTTTATTTTGAACATTTCATTTTATTCCGGATGTATTATAAAACCGCTCTTGTGGTTCTAGGAAACATTTACTGGAAGTGACCGATTCACAGTACACTTCTTGAACCAAATGCATAAGTTATCTGAAACGTTGGTTAACACTCAAATGCCTTCGTTCTTTCAAAATAAACGTCGGTTCACAAAATACACTCTTACTTGGGTGGATTATTAGAAGGAAGGTTTAAAGGAACATATGCTTAAGTATGACAAAGTAAGACTGATGTTTTCTAAATTGCCCTTTTTCTTCTTTCGATTGGCATTACAAACGCCTGATAGGCTATACCGTACTGATAATTACTAGAGGGCTTTGGGAGTCGGATGACGCAAATAGTACATACAGTACTAACAATGCTGAATATTTAGGGACAAAAGCTGGCTCTTGAAAGAATTTGCCCTAGATACATCGATACAGGTGTTTCAGGCATCTCCATGGGGGGGCATCTCCCCCTTTTTATTACCAAGTTCATTACACCATTCCCTACGTTGACAGTTGTTTAAGTTGGTTTTCCGTCAATTTTGGTGCACAGGGTTCCGTTCCACAAAGAGTTACGCACAATCTTAAGTATGATTTACTGTTGACTTAAGTATGGGGAATCAAATTTAAGATTGTGCGTAAGTCTTTGTGGAATGGGCCACTGGAAGCTTAATCTGCATTATCAAGTTCATATTGCATGCCAGTGATAAATTTATACTTTGTTGTGTCTGCTTTCTTCACCTTCCTGAATAGATCGGGTTTGTGAAGGCCAAGGCTCGTTTATAATACTGAAGTTACAGTGTAATGCCGACTAGAATGCGACCTAAAATCAACTACCCCTACCAAATACCCAACTATGTCGGAGATAAAATGTATGCTTTACACCGCACGACAACCGGGTTAGGAAAGTCAATTGGGGCTAACGAAGTGTTGGTCAAAGAGAGTGGTACACGTCGATTGACTGTCTGTATAGAGCTACTGTAGGCTACTGTATGTACTTAGCTTTGCAGCTCACTGACAGGTTAATGCGTATATTTAGGGTCGATAAACAGATACTCTGGGCACATGTACCTGTATTGAATTGGTTACCCATACAGCTGTAGGTATGTCTGGCGAAAGTTCCCATTCCTTCAAATAAATTGCAATCTGACAAAAGCGTGCTTCAACTGCATTTGTGGCACACTGTAACAGTTAACAGCAGCCTCTAAACCTTAGTAACAATTTGAAAAATCAGAAGAAAAATCTAAATAACGGATGGAGTGATGAGAAAACATTAAATATTGATTAAAGAATAATTATTTATTTATTTATTTGCTCCACCTATTTGCGTTACTTTTTTAATTGAGTTCTTTGATCATCTAATTTGCTTTAAATCTTGCCACTATTTATGAACATGCCACTATTTATGAAAATGTATGTCATTTTTTCATTTCGAATCGCTGGGATGTGATTCGGATCCACAAATTATAAATTCCAACAAAAATTAGGATAAATGCTATAAACCACCCTATACTATGCATCGAAAGCTGGCGCGTTCAATCGTCACAGTTCTGTCAGTGGAAAATTAAAAGTTTACCTCAAGTCAACGCAATACATGTATAAAACAGCATGGAAATGAATTCTAACAGTCCAATTCCAGCTTCATAGAACATTCTTGAGCCGAGATATAAAAACTTATTTACTTAAAACAAATTAGGCCAATACTGTAATTTGTGACTTTCTTCTTTCTCCTTCAATGTACACCTCACATTACCCACTTTGTTTCCCTTTAAGATTGAAATTGTTTTTATGACTTTGAACACTTTCAGTTTGCTTGCACAGCATTTTGCGCAGAGAGAGCTTAATCAATTAAAAGAATAGTCTAAAGCCAAATTTATTTTTTGATATGTTAAAGGGTAAAATACAGTATTCTAAGCATTCTGGTAAAAGTTTTATTCATTTTCCCTGTTCGGTTCTCGAGATATCAGCGATTGAATGGGGCAAATTTTCTACATAAAATGAACTTGGAGCAAGCAGGCGTGATGTCATGGCTTCACATTGTCGGTCAATGGTTTGCATTTATAATTTACCACCAATTTTATGCTACAAGTAGGTATAAATACCATTGGTGCTTCCTGAGCAATGGGAGTTTCATGTGCCTTAGGGGTAACTTAAGGTCAAACTAACAAGAAGAAAATTAAAAGAAAAACAAAACATTCGCCAACAGTGTGAATCCATGACATTACACCTGCTTGCTTCAAGTCCACTTAGGAAATGTGTTAACTTCAATTGCTAATATCTTGATAACCGAACATGGGAAATGAATGAAACTTTTACCAGAATGCTCAGAATATGTTCCTCTTTAACATGTGAAACATAAATTTGTTTCTGGACCATTTTTTTAAATCACCCCGTGAGAGTAAGGGTGCTATCACATCTTTATGCAATTCACAGTTACTTAGAGTAAAGCAAAGAAATACAACGCTTGTAATGTGAGTAGAATAACAATGGCATCACAAATTACTGCGCAATGTACCATCTAATTTGAGTGAATATATCCTATATTCCTAATGTTCGTAGGTCGAATGCCAAGTGTGCACAGAGCGCACTATAGCAAATACGACTTCTGTAAAAGGGCATTACTGAAAGCTGTTCATTGAGTTGATCGAAAATCAACAAAATTTTCCAAACTTGTTAAGTTGTCTTCACATACCAATGACTAAGTGCCAAACTGAGACAATCCCGATATCCTACATACAAATAACTGTTGTATGAGGTAGAACCTAACGGTTTAATTCGGTTTTTAAAAAAAAATCGTGAGGAGGCACTCTTACTAATTATGCACTAAATCGTTACAAGTCAGAAAAAAAAAATATAATATTATAACTTTTACCGTAATTCCTGGATGTGAAACTTGACTCATTATGCTAATTTAAAGCATTGTCATGTGGCAGTGCGTGACCCTTTTAAACTCTGTTTAAGTACATTATCGAAATCAACTCAATAAGCCCCTTTAAATGAAAAGAGGATTGGCGTCATTTTAACGAACTTTCAAAAGTGCTTTCCTATCATTTTACAGCCTGGCCGTTTTCGCTGTATGAGGAAGATGACTGGGCCAATATTATTACTGGTACCATCGAACGATGATCATCCTTGAAGCGGGGAACCCGGTCTTGACATACTGTACAGTGTTGTTACGAACATAACTTTCATCTATGACGCTTGCACATGTGTGAAGAGCCTGTAGGCAGTTATTGGTCCTGTTTCTCTTGGTAACTATTGGAGACATTCAACAGAAGTTGTACAAAGTTACCTACGTCATTCTTATAAAAAAGTTCTTTTACCCTCTGTCACAATACAGTATGTTACAGTATGGCACTGGATTGTTATGATCTACGGTATGCAATCATGCAGTAAACGTCGCACACATGAGAAAAAGGATAAAGTAGTTACTCAGTCCACAACTAATGCTAATGCTGCAATATGTACTATTCGTTCAGTTTTTCAACCTCCGTCTCTGTTCTTATTTCATAATGGATATGACTTTAAAAACAATTTGTCATCTTTCTAGGTAATATTTGGTTCTGGACATACAAAGCTCACAGCCCTCCGTTATGAGCTACGTAAATTGGCAGAGGTTGAAAAACTTATATCAGAAATCGGCTGATGCTGCAACATGTTTTATTCTCTCATTTTTTTTTACCTCTGTTACTGTACGTAGTTCATGATGAATTTGACATAAAAACCAAATTCTCATTGTTCTCGGTAATATTTGGATTTTGGCATACGACGTTGAAAAAAGTTCGTTATGAGCTACGTACATTGGCAGAGGTTGAAAAATTATATCAGAAAACGGCTAAAGCTGCAACATCTTTTTTCGCTCAGTTTTTTTCAATCTCTGTTTCTGTACGTAGTTCATGATGGATATGACATTTAAAGCAAATTCTCAGGTTTGGGGGGTAATATTTGGATTCTGGGCATACGAAACTTTAAAACCTTCGTTATGAGCTCTGTACGTTGGCAGAGTTTGAAAAAATTATATCAGAAATCGGATAATGCTGCAGCATGTATATACTACTCACTCAGGTTTTCAGTCTCTCCCAACTGAACGTAGGCCATAATGGATATGATATTAAAACCAAATTCTTACGTTTATGGGTAATTTTTGGGTTCTGGGCATACCAAGCTTTCAAAACTTCGTTATGAGCTACGTACATTGGCAGAGGTTGAAAAAATTATGTCAGAAATCGGATAATGGTGTAACATGTTTTATTCGCTCAGTTTTCTCAACCTCTGTTTCTGTACGCAGTTCATAATGAATAGAACATTAAACCCTTCGTTATGAGCTACGTACATTGGCAGAGGTTGAAAAATTATATCAGAAACCAGCTAATGCTGCAACATGAGCAAGCATTGCTGATACACCAGTCTTAACCGCAGTGACTATTGAAATAACTACGACCTACGCATACGTACCGAGGTCGAGGCTTTACTGTTCATTTGTGTGTTATCGTGTTTGCAGCAATGGGAAATCATTTATGAGCTACGTACATGTACATCGCTCATGGTTGTTTTGCTCTCTTTTTGATGTTTTTTTTATGGCTAAATTAAAATCTGAAATGATTAAGGCCTACGTATAGGTACAGAGGTCGAGGCTTTACTGCACAATTTTCTGCTATCATGTTTGCAGCAATGAGAAAAACATTTATGAGCTACATACATGTACATCGCTCATGGTTGTTTTGCTGTTTTCTTGAAGTTTTTATAGCTAAATTAAAATTTGAAATAACTACGACCTACGTACTGGTACAGAGGTCGAGGCTTTACTGTTCATTTTTGTGTTATCGTGTTTGCAGCAATGGAAAAATTATTTATGAGCTACGTACATGTACATCGCTCATGGTTGTTTTGCTGTCTTTTAAATATTTTCATGGCTAAATTGAAATTTGAAATGACTACGGCCTACGTACTGGTACAGAGGTCGAGGCTTTACTGTTCTTTTTTAGTGTTATCATGTTTGCAGCAATTGGAAATCTTTATGAGCTACGTACATGTACATCGCTTATGGTTGTTTTGCTGTCTTTTAAATATTTTCATGGCTAAATTGAAATCTGAAATGACTACGGCCTACGTATAGGTACAGAGGTCGAGGCTTCACTGTTCATTTTTTGTGTTATCATGTTTGCAGCAATTCGAAATCATTTATGAGCTACGTACATGTACATCGGTCATGGTTGTTTTGCTGTCTTTTTTAATGTTTTCATGGCAAAATTAAAATCTGAAATAACTACGGCCTACGTACTGGTACAGAGGTCGTGGCTTCACTGTTCATTATTGTGTTATCATGTTCGCAGCAATGGGAAAAAGATTTATGAGCTACGTACATGTACATCGCTCATGATTGTTTTGCTGTCTTTTTTAATGTTTTCATGGCAAAATTAAAATCTGAAATAACTACGGCCTACGTACTGGTACAGAGGTCGTGGCTTCACTGTTCATTATTTTGTTATCATGTTCGCAGCAATGGGAAAAAGATTTATGAGCTACGTACATGTACATCGGTCATGGTTGTTTTGCTGTCTTTTTTAATGTTTTCATGGCAAAATTAAAATCTGAAATAACTACGGCCTACGTACTGGTACAGAGGTCGTGGCTTCACTGTTCATTATTGTGTTATCATGTTCGCAGCAATGGGAAAAAGATTTATGAGCTACGTACATGTACATCGCTCATGATTGTTTTGCTGTCTTTTTTAATGTTTTCATGGCAAAATTAAAATTTGAAATAACTACGGCCTACGTATTGGTACAGAGGTCGTGGCTTCACTGTTCATTATTTTGTTATCATGTTCGCAGCAATGGGAAAAAGATTTATGAGCTACGTACATGTACATCGCTCATGGTTGTTTTGCTCACTATTTCATGCTTTCATGTCTGAATTAAACTTTGAAATAACTACGACCTACGTATACGTACAGAGGTCGAAACTTTGCTGTTGGTTTTTGTGAGATCGTGTTTCCCGCAATGGGAAAAGAATTTATGAGCTACGTACATTGGCAGAGGTTGAAAAAATTATATCAGAAACCGGCTAATGCTGCAACATGAGCAAGCAATGCTGATACACCAGTCTTGACCGCAGTGACTATTGAAATAACTACGACCTACGCATATGTACCGAGGTCGAGGCTTTACTGTTCATTTGTGTGTAATCATGTTTGCAGCAATGGGAAAAACATTTATGAGCTACGTACATGTACATCGCTCATGGTTGTTTTGCTGTTTTCTTGATGGTTTTATGGCTAAATTAAAATTTGAATTAACTACGACCTACGTACTGGTACAGAGGTCGAGGCTTTACTGTTCATTTTTTGTGATATAATGTTTGCAGCAATGGGAAAAACATTTATGAGCTACGTACATGTACATCGCTCATGGTTGTTTTGCTGCCTTTTAAATATTTTCATGGCTAAATTAAAATCTGAAATAACTACGACCTACGTATACGTACAGAGGTCGATACTTTGCCGTTGGTTTTTATGAGATCGTGTTTCCCGCAATGGGAAAAGCATTTATGAGCTACGTACATTGGCAGAGGTTGAAAAATTAGTAATACCACTTTTTCAACTTTCAGGCTCTGTACAGGTACGTAGGTTAAGAGGAGGAAGAGTTTCTAATTTTTTGTAAGAAATCAAAACAAGGAAAAGATGTCTTTCAAAGTTCATTTTTGTTAGTATTTTGTCATTGTTACATATTTTTTACTGAAAAGGGGTCAATTGAGGTATTGGCATGATAAAAATGACTAATTTTTCAACGCTGCGTTCTTTCTAACTTTTATCAAGTTAAAATGTAAGCTAGGTTTAAGTTTTAAGTAGAAAAATGGAAAAGGAGTATTTTTGATAACGTAATATTGAAAAAGACACTATTTCAATGAAAAAGAAGTTTTTACCGTTCTACAAATGAAGTTGTTGTTAATTGAAAAAAGCATAATACAAGAAATATAGATCTCATTAAATGGTCTAATTTTGTGTTTCTTCCGTCTGTCTTGAGATTTAGTTTGAAATATTGACCTTGTTATCAGAAGTTACCATCAAGTCATTAATTGTTAGTGAATTTTGTGGAAGTTATTTTAAATGAAATTTTAACTGCAATCCTCTCAAGGACAAAAGGAAAAAGGAAGGAAAATATCAAGGAAATCCTCATTTTGGACTGTACGTTTTCACTTACACTATTTCCTATTTTTTGGAAATGTTTCCCAGGGCTTTTCTTACTCTTATGGGGGGATATAATTAATTAAACCCTCTCTGTGCAACATACTATGCAAGCAGACAGGAAAATGTTCAAGGTCATAAAACCAATCAATTTTGAAGGGAAACAAAGCAGGTAATGTGAGTTGTACAACAAAACAAGGAAGTCACAGATTATTGCCAATGGACTAATTTGTTTTAAGTGAATTAACTTCAACATTTTATACCTCAGGTCAAAAACAACAAAAATGATATTTAAGGTACTCGGCGCTCAATTAACACCTTGTTATATGGTCAGAGTACCGAATCTACACCCGAAAAAATTAGGCATAATGGTGATTATATGCCTGATCCTTTTGAAGTTAGTAACACTTTCAATGATTTTTTTACTGACGTTGGGTCTGCCACTCATCAAAAGATACCACATGTCAATGTCCACTTCCAGTCCTATTTACGTAATCCTGTCACTGATTCTTTTTTTGTAAATCCTGCAACAAGAGAAGAGGTTCTCAAAATAATTTTATCTCTTAAATCCTCCGCTGCTGGTTATGACGGAATCACCGCTAGTATTATGAAACTTGTTGCCCATTCTTGATGTACTCCCCTCGCCTATCTTTATAATTTTTCTATTGAGAAAGGTAATGTTACCAATTCCTTAAAAATTGCACGTGTTGTTCCGGTCTTTAAATCCGGTGATAAAGATTGTGTTTATCAGTATAGACCTATTTCTGTCCTCCCATGCTTCTCAAAAGTAATTGAAAAACTTATGTTCTCAAGATTATATTCTTATCTTGAGAAACGTAAATTAATTTACGACTATCAATTTGGTTTTCGTCCTGGCCATTCCACTGTACATGCTTTTCTACACTTTACCAATAAAGTAATGGAAGCCTTCGAAAAGAATCATTTTGCTTCCGGCATATTTCTTGATCTTTCGAAGGCATTTGATACTCTTGACCATAATATTTTACTAAACAAGCTTGAGTACTACGGCGTCCGTGGTAATGTCCTGGACTGGTTTAGAAGCTACCTGACTGATCGTCGTCAGTTTGTGGTTATTAATAACATTAAATCGGTCTCTAAGTCAATTGCATATGGTGTCCCTCAAGGATCTATTTTAGGGCCATTAGTTTTTATTGTTTATGTCAACGACCTTCATACAGCCAGTGATACTTTCAGTATAACCTCATATGCTGACGATACAAGCCTCTTTCATTCTAGCTATGATATTAAAGATCTGATACGTAATATTCAAAATGATTTTGTCTATATACAAAACTGGTTTTGTGCAAACAAATTATTACTCAATGTAAAGAAGACTACTGCTATTGTATTCCGTTCACCATCCAAGTATCTCAGTGCAGACATAGACTGTGTCCACCTTTGTGGTGTTACAGTTATTTTTTGTGATGCTACCAAATTTCTCGGAGTTTATATTGAAAAGAATCTCACATGGAAAAATCACATCCAGCATGTATGTATGAAAGTCTCACGAGGTGTTGGAGTTTTAAAAGGGCTTCGAAGACTGTTACCTCGCAGAATCATGGTTACGTTGTATAATACCCTTATTCTTCCGTACTTTACTTATTGTAATGTCATACTTCTTGAATTCAACCTCTTTTCATTCTTCAAAAGCGAGCTCTGCGCCATATTTGTAATGAAGTCCATCTGCAATATACAAAACCTCTCTTTGCCAATCTCAATATCCTTAATATTTATGATATTAATCGTTATTATACAAGTATTTTCATTTTCAACTGGTTAAGTGACTCACTCCTGTCAATATTTAAAACTTACTTTGAATTGCGCACTGGCACATATTCCTACCCCTGTCGACATCGGAACCACATAGCAATACCTTTTTCAGACTTAGATCCTCTCAGTTTGGAATTCGGTGTAATGGTCCCAAATTATGGAACTCGTTTCCCAATGATATTCAAGAGTGTAAACTGTTAAGTACATTTAAGAAGCGATTAAAAGATCATTTTATCACCAACTACCTTTGAATAATTTTAATTCTTTGCTATCTGTTCCATTTATGTGTGGTTTTTGTGTTTCTTTTTTCTGTATTATATATGTGTTTTGTGGTAATTGTTTTTTGTAAATTAAAGTCTCTGTGAAGGGGGGTCAACGTACATAAGCTCCCAGGATCTTCTTGTTGTCACTCCTCAGTCTCTTCAGTACCCTGCACGTACAAATAATTCATTATATATTTCTCTGCAGACTGAAATGAAGTTCTATGAAATTGAATTGAATTGAAAAGAAACAAATTCATTTGTCATGCTCTTAATTATATTTTCTTATTTTTTGACTTGAGGTACAGTTTAATATCATTTGGAAGATCAGTCAAGATTTTGTAACAATAATTATTCAACAGTATTTTCTCATGTTTAGAATTGTGCTTGATAACTAAAAAGAGTGCATTATTTCTTGTAGGGTTTGGAACATATGATGACCTTCTGGGGTTAACAATGTTACAGAATACTTCAAGCAATTTACTTTTCACATATTTGAATACAAATGTTCACATCCTTAAAGTGTGAATGTCACTAACCTTGAGAATCATATGATTACTGTGTATCTTGTCTGTAGGGTAGCGCCGATTTGAAAAAGTAATGGCTTTAAGAATTCTTTTCTGTAAGACTTGAATGGGTCTCAAAATGGAGGCACCAGCTACTCCAAAGATTTCTACTCTATAAGATAATTTTGAGTAAACGAGAGAGAAGAATAGAGTTGAATAGCAACTGAGAAGGGAAGCGAATTCCTAAGACGATAGAGAACGCCGTTGTATTTAACGAGGCTTTTGCACAGATCATCAATATGATTTTTTGAACAAGTGCTTATCGTCAATCAGTAAACCTAAGTATTTAACACAGGCAGTCATGCATATTTTAGTGTCGTTCAGTGTGAAACGATCGGGCAGGAATGGGCAACGCTTTCATTAGAATGAAAGATCGAAAACTTAAGTTTTACCCAGGTTGATAGTATGTAGAGCATGGTCAACTGAGTTTATCTAATGTTGGGTGCGTTTTCCATTATTAAGTTATAGGAGCCATAGGAACGCGTCCCATGTTATATTGAGTAAGAAGAGTAACCAATGCTGTATTGAACAGTCGCATGAAGACCTTAGGTCATTGTTCCTCTAACATAGGCATAACATTATACTGAAAGAGGATATTTATATGTGAATGGAAAACTTATCCTCAAGCAGGATTCGAACTATGCTGCAGCACTGGTTCACTCATTATTCACACGTACCACGTGAAGACTAGGCCAACTATATTCTCTCAGTGCAAGTATTTGCCTGCTATACAGTCGTCATGTACAAAATTTTATTTTAAACGGACACAATGTGTTCGGGAAATGATGAATTAAAGAGCCTCATAACTTCGTATGATTCAAAGTACGTTATTATGAATACCTGGATAAGAAGGTCACTTTCTAAGCGACACACCGTGGAGACACAATTTTCCTATTAGCTGTAACGCACATTGCACAATTGCACATCATTATCTCCGCTAATCATTTGCTGAGCAAATGTTGTATTCTGTCATTTGCCACCAACCTATAAGGGTGCTGAAATATCTAAGTGAACTCTGGCTCAAAAATAAAACTGAAAAAGTAATAAAAAGGACATCCTGCAATCCACGATAACATATGGTGTCTTTCATTAAAGCGGCAGTCAGAGGTTAAAAAAATAGAATATAATCCAGGATCATTCTATCAATTACGGCGTCAGACCGTAATGATGACGGTCTGACGCCGTAATTGATTACACAGTAAGAGGAGCTAGTGTAGCATCTGTGGATATTTTTTACCCGAAAATTTTCATTCAACAGCAGTTAACACAAAATATAGTCTCTTCTAACTGAACTGGCCTCTTCAATGTTCTATATTCTCCTAAAAAATCAGTTTAGGAGTAAAAAAACGATGTGCTCGAACATTAAGTTAATATTGTCAGTCAAACTTTGACATTGCCCCTCTTTTTTATTTGCAAAGCCTATATTGTATTCTGTCATTTACCACCAAGTAATGGGGAAATTAATAATCTAAATGATGTTTCCATCTCTGGCGCAGAAATTAAACATATCGTGCCATCTCTATAAAGGGCATGTAATAATAAAAGGATGTTTTGACTACACATAATTTAAGCATCATCGAATCAAATTTCCACACAAAAGAGAAGGTTAGGTATTTGGAAATAAATACCCTCCCTGGTTCCACGAGTCTTTTAAAGATATTAATATTCTTATTATTTCATGAATGCTGTAATGTCGTGCCGTCTTTGCTCATCTTTCATACCTAAATAGTATCCGTATGAAATAAATATTGCAAAACATCACAAATGATCCAACAATGCAGAAATTTTCAATGATCAGATGACGCGATGGAACCGCAGCAGCTTTGAGGGAGTAACCGTTAACCAATATTATAAATTACATATGAATGACAAGAATGAGTATACGTTTTCATATTGATTCTGGGGGGGGGGTTAAAAAATGATCAGCAATTTCTTCAACAAACCTTTTCTCCCAAAAAATACAAGGAAATTTTTATATGTTTTCATGTAAATTCCAAACATTTTTTTACAATGACACTTTCAAGAAGAACAAACAGGAACGCAATACTAGAAGGAGAATTAAGGTTATAAAATGGCAATTCATTTACCTCGGAGTAGAGATCATAAATGCCTTGATGTGGCGTATAATATTTATCTAAAATCATGAAATTGCTCTAATGCTCTAATACCCCTACAAACTCATTCATATATAACTAATCCAATAGTAAAGATTATTATTTAGAACATTATACTTATTTCCAACTAGTTGTGCACAGTCTCTGTGAAATCCTAGTAGGCAACTGTTGATTGTCATGCACAGAATTCAAATAATGGTGGCGCTCAGACCATGTTTGATCGACTATAACGTCCCTGGGTGTTTTTTTTTTCGTTTTGAATAATCACAAGTACTTGCAAATGAGTATCGAATCAAATATTTTGAGGAAAGCTTATGGTCTTGAACTCTATTTAGTCCGTAAAAGATGATGGACTTTGGAACTTTTTCAGTTCACAGTTCGCTGATGCATAACCCATAGATGATTTGGAATAGCTGTCGTTAGATAATGTCAGAGATGACTCCAACAGAAGATTGACTCAAAAATAATTATATCATCAGGTAAGGTTAAATAATAACACAAAACATTTGTTAAAAAAACACATACAATTGACAAAAAGGGAAATAAAATTGGTAAAAACGTTATACTTTGTTCCAACAATAGTATTAACGGAAGTTACAGAAGTTGTTTGGTAATTGTCAAAAAACATGATAATGCGAAAACTGATCGTAACCTATGCGTTGATGGTATTTTAAGTTTACGGGCCTGTATTAATTGCTTTTTAATTTAATTGATTGTTCATTTTAATCAGTATTCAGAAAAATATTGACACCTAGACAATTTCGGTTCAAAAGCGTTTTATTATACATGTGATATACATAGAGTGATTAATAGTTTTTACGTTTATCGAAAGTGTTGCAGACCACATGGACGGTTACAGAATAAATATTTTTTAAATCTTTAGTATTCTTTTAGTTTTTATACACCATTCTTTTCATACTCTCATTGCAGTGGTTGTATAAAAGAGAAGTTTGTAATTGCACGGTGAATGGTAAGTATAGACAACTTTTTTCAAAATGACTTTTACTTACCGTAGGTGCGTGACAGAAAATCTGTAAAATACTACCATCCATATTTAACCACTGTCTGATTATTTGTCCAGAACCCGTCAGTTAACTTTCTGTTCAGCTTTCTTGAAATCAAAACAAGTACGTGAATACAAGCTCAAAGCAGACAAAATTGTTGGTGTTTTGTTGGAAGGTATAGATGTTAGTCATGAATTTCAACGCTGAGTAAAACCTCTTAAAAGAATAGTCCAGGGCCAATTTGTTTTTGAAATGTTGAAAAGAAACATATTCTAAGCATTGAGGTGAAACTTATTTTGTTCATTTCCCACCTTCAATTCTTGGGGTATTAGCAATTGAATGAGGAAAATTTTCTACACACAATGAATTTGAAGCAAGCATACGCAATAACATGGATTTATAGGATACAAAATAAAGAAGAAAAAAAAAACATGGGCCAACAACGTGAATCCATGGCATCAAACCTGCTTGCTTCAAGTTCACTTTTGATAAAAAATGTGTCAACTTCAGTAGCTAATAACTCGAGAACCAAGCACTGGAAATGAATAAAACTGTAACCAAATTGCTTAGGATATGTTCCCTTTTTATCATATCAGTCACTAATTTGGATTTTAACGGCCATTTCGTCAGCCCTGTAAGAGGATCAAATGTTGCAAATATTGCAAAGATGTGCACCAGAAAACATCCTAGGGTATTTTAGTCTCCGATTGAGTTTTAGCACAATGGTAAAATGGCTACGAAATCAGTGGAAACTGCACAAAAGAGGGAGAATTATTAAGCATGAAATTCTAAAGACACCTTTTTCCAAAAAGTTTTTCCACCATTCAGACGTTAAGTGAAAACGAGTTAAAGAAGACACTTTCAAAGAAAAACTCCAGGACGACTTTTGAAAATGACACTCATATTAATACATTGATGCAGCCATTCTAGTAAAACCAGCCCACATGCACAAAACCTAAAAGACGGGCTGGACCTGCCAGTGCATAAGCTTTGACTGAAAGTCGATCTCTACAAAGAAAATGATTTACTTAATTTAACCCCATAGAAAAAAAAGGCTGTTGGCAACCTTTCATGCTTATGCAACCACAGATTTATGGGCAGTACTGGGTAGGGAAGGCGCTCCCTCCCGTCGATTATCTTTCGGGCAGCAGTGTAATTTTCCGAAAGCACGGGAAGCTAAGTAAATTATTCTTAATGAGGAAAATTGTGAATTGTGAAAATAAGATCACGAGGGAAAATTAATAGAAAACGTATTGAAATTTGCATTGCTTGGCTGAAGTCTGTCGCATGGTTCCCCGGAGCCCACCCTCCCACCTGCAAATCACGTTTTGCATGCGTTCACCCTCTAAAAGGGAAATTCAGATGATTTCCCGGCCGTACCAAGGCTGTAGCTATGTACCGATGAGGCATTGGGTGTAAGTATGTGCTGAGTTGGTACGTATCCGCATAAAACGTATAGTTCTCGACCCGTTTCACTACTGACGTCTTGCGGTATAATTTTTCACAGTTGCTTTGGATTACGGGAAATCTAACATTAATCACAGTCACACATATGTGCCCGATGCAGCCCCCTTTCGATCCAGTTTGAAATATTTCGTGCTGGCTCAGATCCATTACTCCACGGAATGCTTCACAACCCAACTTCACGTCCTAGCTCTACTTCAAAGTACGGGCGATATGTTTTGTATTAATAACCAGTTCGAAGTTGAAAATTCTGAGGTGGAACTTGCTCTTTCGATACTTGCGGAGTGCACAGGCGCCCTCCACTTTGTTGTAAATACACCACACACTATACGGTATAATATAACACGGAAAGGTAATTCACACCACTTCCAGCTTGGAAAATTATACTGAATTCTCTGACAAAATTACCACACTTTTCTGACCCAATTTGTCCGCATTAAGACTTTCCGTCATTAGGTACGTCCAGGCAGTCCTGTTTTACGTACGTTTAAGCTGATGATGTTAACACAAGTAAAACAATAAGCTATGCGCTCTCGGCACAGCGTTCAAAGTGTTTTGTTACCAGTTGACCTGAAAAGAAAGGTCACCAACGCATGCGCAGATGTAAACTTCAAACTCTTCTTTTGTGCACTACATCTATCTTAATTAATACGTAGCTTTATTTCTGTTGCGCTGTTCAAAAAACAGCTTAAGACTTACTTATTTAGTTGATTGTGTTTTGCTGGTATAATTTTTTTTGGTGTCTTAGCGCATTGAACATGTGGAATTTGCGCTTTATAAAAGTTTGTATGTATGTATTTTCAAGGTAAATAGATCATTCGGAAATCAAACTACAGTGGTCCAATCTACGTTGATGATTTCATGCATGCGTAGTATTTAAAGGAAATTATAAATGTTAATGTCCCGCAATTTTTGTTTTAGATGGCAACCAAAGTGTTTATCAGCTTCAACAAAGAAGACGAAGAAAAAGTTTTGGCTCTGAAAAAGAAATTAGATAAGAAAAACCTAAAATGTACAACTTTCGAGCCAACAAATGCAGATGCAGAGGGCGAGAGGCAGCTGAAAGTTGCTAATCTCATGAAAAAAACCAACGTCATACTAGTTATGGTATCGAAATCTTTTTTAAAGTCTGACGAAAATCTCACTGAAGTAGGTACCTTTCATATTCCATCAATATATCAGGGTTTAAATTTTTGAGGACGATTTTTTCACTTAACCAAAAATCGGTCTGCCAGTTTGGCAAGATATAATGCTTAGTTGTTAAGCATAACTTTGTAAATTTCGGCTAAGAAGGTTGAAATCGGATGTTAAACGATGGAAAATTATCATATAAATTATGCTATAAAGCTATGAAGAACGAAGTATACTTCGACGGTCAGTTCAAATAAGAAAGCAATCTGTTATTTGTGCAGAAAAATAGCTTTCATCCTGTAAAGGATCAACTTAAAATCTTCAAATCAGGACGTGAAAGTTGGAGCATAATTACCTCAACATCTTTTGGATATTTATTAAAATAAATCAGACATTTGTTATCTCAGATACTTTTTGGCAATTTACTTTTTTTCTCAAAGGCGTTCTTTTATTTCCTCTAAATATTGTAGCCACCGCTGCATTCAATGTTATTCAACTGATATGCTAGGAAGTGCATATGTCAAGAAAATATTTTCCCAAACAATAAGTAATACACAGGCGCGGATCCAAGGGGGGGGGGCGCATATACGGCCTCAGTCCTCCCCTTTTCGCCAGTCAACAATGAAGCATATGGGGAATTGACAATGCAACTCCCTCACACCCCTGTTTTCTCTCAAATCAGCCCCCTCTTTTTGAAATGTCTGGATCCGTGCCTGTAATACGTGTTAAAAAGATTAGGTTAGATAAGATTCAACTTTAGGGCCCAGTTTTCAACCAATTGGTTCAAGTCGTGTCAAAAAAAAATTGCATTATATTTCATGAAATTGCATGAAATGTTATTGGGAAGACTTTTTCTTTCCTTCATGTCTACCATGCGAAACTGCAACAATAAACTCACATGCAGTTCTCTATGAAGTAAGCGTGTTTTCTTGTTCAGATGGAACTGACGAAGTCTTTTAGATTTATCTTAGTTACACGTGTAATATTCTTACCATTTGCACACTTGTACTTGACATCGCTTCTAATGAATTCAAGAAAAGATATAGTTAATGTGTTTAATTAATGCCCATTCATAAAATATTTTTTATGGAGGTGAAACAAGCAATTAAGCTGAAGAAACAAGTCATAATTGCTCTATTCGATAATTCTAACTGGCCTCCGAAAGGACAAGCAAAGAAATTTCTATCTCAACAAGCCATCATAAAGATTGATGCGAGCGTTTCAAGTAGCGGCAAGGTCACCTTTGTGGCAGAACACATAGATCAAATAGTATCTACATGCAATGGTGAAATTACAGGTACGTAAGATATTGTTAATTTCTGTTGCAAGACTTGCTTGTTTCAAGCAGGGAATTCCTTTTTCTAAAGTCCTCCCGACCATCTAGCAAAGGGCCGTTCGGCGAAACCAACCTTTAAACTGCTTCCCGGAGAAACTACTTGTTCCAATGAAGGACAACACTTGACCAACCCCACGACCTTCAGACAATTTACATCATTGGTCTGTCATGTATGACTCCATTTTAGACTGGATGAAAAGGCCAAATACTACACATGATCTTAGGCAAAACGCCGAGAAGTAATGGCCAGTTTAATGCAAGGACTATATGAGCATTCCAAGCAGGGAACTCCAAATTAGTTTCAAACAGTACTGTTTATGAAAAGTATGTAAACGTGCTGATTTTAACATCCCCCATAACTAGTAATGGAAGCACTTAAGTATGCAGTAATGCCACTTTGAACCAACACTTGGTCCCACATCAACAAACCCAAACTGGTACAGTTGTTATGTAAAGAATTTGAATCACCCACACTGACAATGATGCCGTTATATTATATAGGTAACACTTGGATGTAAAAACGATGATTAGAAATGTACATTTTGAGAATTAGAATTCAAATTATTGGTTTTTACTTCGCGTCTCCTTCATTATGCTTTCATAAAAGAGTCTATTAGAGTCCAGCAGAATCGAACTTGCCCATTTGCGTAACAGAGCTGGTGGTATATTAATAGTAGTAATACTTCATCAGATGCAGTGCTTATCAGTAACGCATCAGTGGTGTCAAAAGTGAGGGGACGAGGATAAAGATGGGACAATGTGCCGGCATCATAAAGTCAACGTACCGACAGTTGTTAAAATGGTATTACTCTACAAGCCATTCCAGCATACGTGTGACCCCTCCATCCACCCGAACAGACCCGTTGCCAAGTATTCTGACAAAGGGGCACGGACATGTTGCAGAAGGCATCTAAAGTGTTAGACCCCCTCCATCCCCCGCCCAGCTAAACCACACATATCTGAAATAGAGTTAACCTTTAACCAAAGCGTAACTGAAGATAAATGCGCGCAGGGCGGGCGAAATTGTTTGCATTTCTCCTTGTAATTTCCGTTTAAGATCATTAAATATACGTTTTACCTATCACATTATTTTCTACAGTCCACCCTTGACGGATTTATTGACAAAATCAGCCATTGTTTCCCTTTTCCTCGTACTTTAGGTGTGTGGTGCTCGCCCTATGTTTGTGTTGCAAAATTGTTTTGAATTGAATATTCAAACATTACTGCAATCTTATTTGCTTGGCATTCAGGGTGGGAGTGAATATAGCAAACATGGTATCCATCATTCCAATTTTATATGTTTTATCGTTATGTCTGAAATTAAACAAAATGTGTCGAATTTGGCGAATGTGTCGGATGGACTCTTTAAACATCCCGCGACTAGTTCGGCAAAATGCTTATCTTCTCCTTTGTGAGACGGGTAGAATCAATTGAGTAGATAGATTTCAAAATTTAATGTCGCTAACTTTTTATCTCGATGCAAAATATGTTCAGGTATTCATTTGCTTTTTTTCATTCGAAGAAAACGTAAAACGACTGTAAAAATTGTTTAACTATCCATTATTTGTAATATGTAGACTAAAATACCTGGTTTTTATTCCCTATGCTAAGAATTAATGAAGGTGAAAGAGAAGATTGTAACACAAAAATGGTTGCAGGATAGCTTTATAGGAGTTCGATTAGAAAAGATCTAATGTATTATGTATTTTCATTACGTAAAACTATTAATTGTAAATTTTACATCTATTTTGTTCAGACAACACGCCCCAACGACAAATCAAGACTCAAGTATCAGTCCAAAAAGGATCAAAAGAACAGAAAAAGGTTATCCCTTCCAAAGTAAGCTAACGATTTATAAAATGCTACCTAAGGTCATGGGCGTCCGCAGGTAATGGCATGGGGGGCACTTGCCCCCCTCCCCTGGAAAATCAAAAATTTGAAAAACGTATTAAAATCAAAGCAAAAACCCGAACAAAACGTGTTTTCCGAGTTTCTATGCCAAAAATAGGCTTTAGAAATGCCATTTCCGGCGATCTGGGAGGCATTTTGGGCTGAAATTTTCGCACGTTTCATGTCAATTCATGGTGACTCGGAGGTTTTGCCCCCGTCTAGAAATTTTGCCCCCTGACTTTTTTCTGCGGACGCCCATGCCTAAGGTGCTGTTGGTCTGAACCAATGTAATGTTGAACATGTTTCTTTCTGATTTTTCCGTTTGAATAAGCTACTGTTGCTAAATTTAGATTTTCCTCACAATTTGACTTTGTACACTCTAAAACATTCTGGTCAAATTCTAACCAGGATTGCTTTCACCAATTTTTTATACATATCCTGGTTAAAATGACCAAGAAATCCTTATAACTTTTACCAGGGAATGTTTGATAACCGGTGACTCCGTACATATCCTGGTTAAAGTGAACGGGAAACCCTGGTTACTTTTTACCAGGAAATGTATCGAAAATTGGTGACCACAATTCTGGTTAAATTTGACCAGGATGTTTTTAGTGTGAAGATGAATCCAATGATTTCAACGCATAAAGACAGAATTTATACTGCTAATACGTATGTTTGATTTGAGCCAAACTAATTTTGTAAGGATTAACTTTCACCCCTTTTTTACAAATAGAAATGACAAAATAAATTGAAAAGGAGCTTTTGAAATAAGAAAGTAAAGCCTATCGTAATAGGAGGACCTCAGAAACAGAATTTAAAATATATACACATGACATAACTACCTATTGTACCCTTCCAAACATTCCAAATCCTGCACTAAATCTATCCCTTATTCCCAGCTCCAGCGAACCAGGCGAATATATTCGGAGGATTCTGACTTCTCCACAGCCTCTGAAGAAATTTTATCCTTTTTTGAAAAACGCCAGTACCCTGCCAAAATCCTCTCTAATGCCCTGCGCAGAATTCAAGGAACCAGAAGAGAGGAAGCCTTGGAGAAAAAGAACAAATCTGGTTCAAATCTACATATTCCTTTGGTTATTTCATATCACCCTTCGGTCCGTCCCATATACGTGCCATCTACAAAAACGTAGAGTCGCTCCGACAAGACCCCTCAACCCGTGATGTTTTCCCGGAACCCCCCATCACTGCTTTTAGAGTTGAGAAAAATTTAGCCAACCATTTAGTTCGGGCTTCTCACCCACTCAATTCTTTGTACGACACCCCTGGTACCTTTCCCTGTAACCGTTCGAGGTGTAATACATGCCAGGTTGTTGGCAAACACGACCTCGTCAACATTTCAGGCCCCAACGGCAATAGCTCCATTGTTAAACAAAGATTCTCCTGCATTTCCTCTAATGTAGTTTATATTTTAGCTTGTGGGAGATGTAACTCGTTGTATGTGGGAGAGACCAAGCGCCGCCTCGCGGATCGAGTCACCGAGCACCTTAGGTCCATCAAACAGAATCCCCATGGATACCCGGTGGCTGCACATTTCAATCCCCCTTCACCTTGTTCAATACAGCATTTAACCGTTACGGCAGCTGTAATGTGCCGAGGCTCCGATCGTGACCGCCTTAGTGCTGAAAACCGACTGATCATGAGGCTAGGTACTCTTGCTCCACACGGTCTTAACGTTAGAATTGACCTTTTGTAATATTCACCCCTTTTTTGAACCAGTTTTTACTCCTTTTACACTTACCCGTTCGTGCTCGTTTTTTACTGTGTAGGCCTTATTCTTTTGCCAGACCGAGTTTTGGTCTACTTTTTTCCCCTTTTTCCGACCATGTTCGATTTTCACATGCACTTTTTCATTCAGGACGCTCCTTTTCCTTTTTTTTTGATTTGTGTTTCATCCTTCGCATTCATGTTTTCTGACAGTAACTTTCGTCCGGTTCTGTTTTCAGCGATCGCTTCTGATTTGATGTTTGTCGTGTCCAATTGTTACTGTTAGTTGTTCAGTTCGGCTTTTGCCACCTGATGGAGGGTTTATACCCGAAACGTCGTGGACTTTTCCTCAAACTGTTAAGCACTTTTTACTACCTCTTTTCGACACACACACACACACACACACACACACACACACATATATATATATATATATATATTTATAAATGTAAATAACACTTTATTATGCACTTGGGGGACAATGCGGATAATCCTACCATTAGGGAGACAAAAAGTTATATCTAGTTTATTTACTATACTTCCATATATGGGCATATAAAAAAATTTAACAAAAATACCAGTAACTATTGATGATGCCCTTTAACCTCTGATAGTGTATATTTTGCTATATCTTTATCACACAAGTTGAAAAAAATAAACAAAAAATTTAAATACAATTAAGTATATGTGAGTCCGCAAAGTATGCACATAAATACAACACACCATACAAGACACCTGTATTTCAATGGTGAATAACATCGTCACTGGTGTATACTTGCAGACTACATAGTGGCTGGGTAAAAGAGGAAGCCAAAACGCTACCATGGAGACAGGAAACTGTTAGGTAGAATGTAGAAGAAAAGCTTAAAAAATGGTGAGGAACTTAGGAGACATCGAAATGTCTCCTAAGACCGAATATGTCTCCCAAATATACCGATTATAACGACTATTGTCTCCCAAATGCACAATTTAGGCAAATATATATATATATATATATTTATATATATATATAAATATATATATATATATCTATATATATATTTATATATACATATACATATATGTATAAATATATATATATATATATATGTATATATATATATATTTATATATATATAATCTTTATGAACACCGTTTGCCTAGAAGAAAGTCGCAGACACTGCTGAAGACAAAAGTGATGGCAGTGATACTAGTGATGACAGTGGAAGCAGCAAGGATAGTGACGACAGTGAATCTGACGAAAGTGAAGAAAACAAAAGTGCAGGTAAAGATTTCATTTATTATTTACTTGTAGCCTGAAAACATCCCACAAAAAGGGTTACACAAATTAAGTACGTGTTGTATAAAATATTCATGATAAGTAATTCGCTCATACTGCATCAATTTGATACACCATTAAATATTTAATAATGAAAATTTAAAAATGAGTATATTTATCAATGCACTAGTTGGAAAAGACAATTCATCTATGTTTGATAATGAACATCTAAATGATTACTTTTTGTATGAAAATGTAAGTAATTTTAATGTAGTGTTTTCTATTTAAACATTTTAGGAAGGAAGCAAAGCCTGAAAAAGTTTTGGAGTAAGTACATTTACTTGCTGACTTCAAATGTTACCAGATAAACAAATCTTTACATATAAACATATATATATATATATATATATATATATATATATATATATATATATATATATATATATATATATATATATATATATATATATATATACATATATGTATATTTATATATGTAAAAATATAACTAAAAAAACGGATAATGCCTTTTCTTCCAACACAATATTCAACAAAATCACAAAATAGCACAAATTTTCAGACCCCTCGTCCTTTTTCAAGGGCAACAGAGTATGAAAAATTACTACCTGCCCAAACATTTACTCCCTGTAGAAGTTAAAACCAAAGAGAAAGCGCAAATCTCCATTTCATCCATGTAGGTAAGTTCCGGTTCTGTGAATGAATTGTGTTTTTACTAGGGTTCATTTGTTGGTATCGCTCAGGTTGCCGTGGAGAACCGCAAATTCTAGGTTATGAAGACTAAGGTCAGGGAGGTTAAAGTGCTAGGCGACTGAAAGCCCGTTCAATTGAGTCGGATACTACTTTTGTGATTATTACATCTTAATCGAAAGGATGTAGAGGTTTGACCTATGTATTGAACAGAGGGGCAAAGGGAATATGTGATAACAAAGACCACGTTACAAGTGTCACGGTTTTAATGGCCAGGTCTATGTTCACAACCGGAAGGGGAGAGGGTAGTTTCAGTGTCATTGATCATGTGATCACGCACCTTGCTACGTGGCTTACCACACTGTTTATTGTCCTGAGTGGGGTGTAATGTGATTTAAGCCTACTTCGGACGAAAAAATTGACGTAAATTTGTTTGGCATCTATTGTATCAATGGAGTGTGAAGAGGTTTGTTATAATAGAGGGCAGAAATTTTGCCGGGAGGACAGATTTAAAATAGAATATGGTTTGTTTATCACATTTTGGGATACGCACTTTGAATTCATCATGCCATTTGGGCCAACTCTTACCGTTTTATTGACAATAGTATTTAATTCGTGTAATTCATCGAAACGTATTATTTCTGTTCTTTCTGTCTACTATTCTCACCTTGAGACAGGCAGCAAAAATGAAGATAAAAATTCACGATTTTCACCTACTAGCTTTCAACTCTTCCCAAAACGTTATGTAGAGTACTTACTAGCTGTTAGGTTCGGGAACAACCAGCGTATACACATCCACTTGTTTTAAGCATCAATTGTCATTGCAATTATTCCATTTAAAACCCAAAATTTTCAGTAAACCTTGTATTGAAAAAAGTGATACAATCTAACTTCATAACCATTCTTACCAATGGAAACTTTTTTGAAATTTTCTTGAATTGGTGCTGTTCTTCCGTGAATAACAAAATCTTCTCTTTCTCAGAGGGGTCAAAGAAGGTGATGGCTTTATTTGGTACGAAAATACAAAATATATCAGAAAGTGCAAACAAGGAGGAAAGTCATTCAGATTCTGAGAGTACCGAGAGTGAAGACGACATAGAAAATGGGGTAAATATCTGTTGTCAAAGTTTTGAATTCTATGGTGCTGCTTAACTATAGTGGAGGAGAGTAATGTTTTGGATATAAAAAAACATGCAGGAGTTTTTGAAAATTTTTATTCATTTTATTTTATGAAAAATTAACTTTTTTGACATGTATAAACTATTTTTTAGACAGGCAAAGGAGGGACGAAGACCGGAAAGAAAGTCTCAAAAAAGGTTAGGAAGCTACATTTGTTATCATAGCAAGAACAGCATAGACCTACACAGACGAAAAGATGCAAATTTTACTGGTAGTCTACAGAAATTATGAATTGACACAGCTCCTGGAATGCCATCCGTTAAAAAAAGTGCGGAGTAGCTCATATAACACATTAGAAATAAACTAGGATTGGGTGTGAGGGAAAACGAGTTAAAGACAGTTTTGGGAAGTGCTTGTAGTAATACATTTAGGAGATAGAAAATGTCCGGGTTGATGAATAATTGCATTCAATGATTGAAACAAAATAACTGAACTCTGTTTGATCTACCTGTTATTCCTTCATGTTGATTACATTATTTTCATATCCTAAAATATATTCAAAATGTCCCATCCAAGCAGCAGGAAAGCTCATAATGCTGAGAATAGGAATGTCTTAATTGTAAAAGATTTTTTGGATTTAATGGGAAAAATGCATTTCTCCATTTATGTTAGCGATCAAGATACCGTCTTGGAGAAAACATGCATTTATCTGGTCTAATCCTATGCATTAATCCTAATGTCAAATCCCATGCATTAATCCCAACGTAAATTGTTTCAAGTGCTGACATCATTTTTTTGTCTCTTGAAAGAATGATGGACAAAACACGAAGGAAAATGAACCGAAAAAAAGCGTCAAGACAGCCACTAAAAAGGTTGGTCGATTTTAAATACCTTATAGAAAAACAAATAGTCAAATCCGATCAGCGCTTGTTTCACGTGACTGAAGGCAGCCATAATTGGGGTGACTGGGGTCCATCAGCCCTAAATCGTGTTCATTTATTGTCTGCAATAATTTCAAACACTCATACTCAGTGAAATTGAAGAAGTCAAGATCCAATTTAGTTTACAAACATCCATGATAGAGGTAAGCAAGGAAAGTGAAAGATTAAGTGGTGATAGACCCCAGTTATGGGCGACTGAAATCCGATTTTTCTCTTGATCTCCGGACTCGTGTATAAGGGGATAACAAATAGTATGGTAGGTTACTGTCAACGAAAAGAATGTAAGAACACATCTAGAGATAAAGGAGAAACATACATGCATGAAACAATTTTTGATAAAATAAGTGAAGGAATGTAAAAATATTTTCATTCCCTTTCTAAATGAATCCCTAGTGAACCTCAAAAACTGCTAGCATCAATACATCAGGTAACACCAACAAATTTTAAAAGGCCCATGTCACAAATGGCGTATTGTAACCATGACAAAATGAACGACATAGTTGCTTCCAGTTCACCCTGCCAACTATCAATTTGATTTCTGGTCAAACTTTTGGTAATTCCACATAAGCTGTTCTGATAGAGGGGAAAGGTGGCAAAGGTGTTATTATCATCGAAACCATTAATGAACATTGGGAATTAACAAACATTAAATTACGTTTTAAAACTAAGGGAATTGTAACTCCTAAATGTGAATGTAACTTAAAAGGGAAGTAACCCAGATAAGTATACATTCTTGTTATATTACCTTGTATGACCATATGGCTTTATAAGGTGGCACGGAAGTTAATAAATGTCGTATAAGGTAAAGAACATATATAATTCAAGTGTCACTTTAATTGCTACCTCATTTTGGGATGAAGAAAAACTGATGTACAAAAGAGTTGCTTTTATAGGATCTTTCTCTGTCATTAGAAGTTCCGGTCAATTAAGATTTGTCTTTCTAGAAAGATGAACCCCGCCCCACTCATTACTTTAAAGAAGTGACAGAAATATTCTCTTGGCAGAAACAGGAACCTAGCAAGACTACCAAGGCAGTACAACCTGCTACACAAACTAAGGTTGAAAAGGTTTGTGTAAAGAAAATTTATCTTTCAGATGTACAACCGTTCGACGTTGTTATGGTATATCACAAGAAAAATACTTAAGATTAAACACTGATTTTACCATTGTTCAAGACGGTGCGAAGTATACAAAATGTGTTCATGAAGGGTCGTAAGTGAATGCTCAGTTTGAAATGATCACTACTCATAAGTGTCCATTGTAGATACAGCTTTTCACTGCTATGTGTCCACCTGCTCTATTTTTAATTCTGTGAACGCACACAAGAGAGCTAGATATTTACTCTTCTGCTTATGCATGCATTCACTAGGGGAGATATTTCGTAGAGAGGGCGAGAATGGCATATATACTGGAGACCTTTGATGCAGGTAGATACGATGCAGGTAGATACGCTGAAGGTCAGCACCATCTTAGTCCTGGCTTTTAAAACTTTCCTTTAGTTTTCTACAGCTGGTAGAAATAAAGCTACCTTCCCATTTCTTCTACCCGATTTGTTCTCCTGTAAAACATAACTAAAGGTTTTACCCATTCCTTTCACAAACTAGTGTGAAAGCGGGCATTATGATTTTTGATTTCGTCTGGATTCAAAATTTCGAAATTTCGAAAAATTCGTAACGCGTCCCTTATGGCCATGAATTTATGTAATTTATGTTATATATGTTATCAGATTGAACTAGTCAGTTCTTAAATATATTGCAAGAAATAGCTAACACGAAGCCTCTAGTCCTCTAGTTATCTTCTTCACGGAAAATGCAAGTAACTTCAGGAGACGTGGTATTTTGGCCTTTGAATCTATGGAAATATTGGAAGAAACTTTTGTCATGGCATTTTGATACAGTTTCAGATGAACACTTTTAATTTATCAAATAACTAGACGTTTACTTTGAGAATGATAACAAAAGCAAAATGAAAACTGCCCATCAGTACACTTTTGAATTTTTTCCATTGGGACAATAGAGGTCATGCACGTGACTTGAGAGAGTTTAAATTTGACTTACTGGGTGACACTGATCATGCGCAGTAGTTTTATTACCGATACGCGCGCACGGCAACACCTGACCAACAATTGTTGTAAAATTGACGCCTGGATGGCAAAATAGAGAGACGCGCAATGCAATCACTTCGGTGCTCTATAGAGGCTTCACAATTACGTCACGAATAATTGTCAACAAGAATAATTGAAAAGTGTGGGCATTCCAAATAGCTCCCACAAATGGCTCCCACTCAAGGACAACCATGCCAAATACACGTTGGTTTGCGCTGAACGCACTGCACAATGGATACTGTGATATACGCGGTTGGTACACATACATGGAGCAAGCGTGTCGAGAGTGGTCCACAACGTAGTTACATGTACTTCAACATGGCCGCCGGAGGTATTTTGACGTCAAATGAAAAGCCTCTTGATTTTATGTCAACCAGAGGCCCCTTTTCAAATGGTTTGGGAAAGTTTGTGAGAGCTATTTTGGAATTTACACACTCTTTAATTTTTCTTGTTGACAATTATTCCCGCCAGGAACATGGCTACTTATATTGGCAACAATTATTTCTGCGACCTTCGCAAGATCATAGATGGGACAGTGCTAGGGTAAATTTAAGGGCAGATATTTCACAACCCAGACAGTTTCGATTTTCCAAACCTAATTATTGTGCTTATTTAAGATATAGATAGTTTGTGCGAACCGACACAATCATAGAAGATTACCAGCATAAAGTACAGTCTTATCAGTTAAGCACAGCCTTCTCATTAGAATAAAGTACAGATACTACTGATACTGGCTAGCTGGTGTTTTATCTGGGCCTGTAAACATCACTATTAAATTACGTCATTAAGAAGAATGCAGTGCCTATTAGGTGCAAGATTGCTGTACGCTAAAAGCCTAAAAAGGACGCCTGCAGGAGATTTTAGTCCATCAGGGGTGGCCCCTCTGGCCATATAGAAATACATTAATTTGGGTGCAGAAATGGCAGCATAGCACAATGTACCTTTATTTAAGCGCTTCAGGGAAATATATGTAAGTATTTGTCTGTGGTTCGGTCACTTAAATTTTTTTAAAGAAATTTAGAAGGAAAGCGTCCTCCATGTGATTCCAATTCGGTATAACAGTCACCATCATTTCAATTGCACGCGCTATCCCAACGCTAGTAAAAATGAATTTTTCTTAGAGTGAAATTATCAGTGAAAACTAAGTTCCAACACAAGTTAGTCGTCCAAAACATCACGTAGATGAACCCTGGCCGTGTTTACTTTGAAGAGAACGTACCGTTTTAATGTTTCTTTGACAACAGAACCAAGGGAAAGGAGCCTCGGCTAAGAAATCGAAGACGGCATCAAATGATGGACAGGTGAGCAGAGTTTCAAAGATTCTCATGTTTTTGAATATAAAGGTTGCATTTTAAAGGAAACAAGCACATTCTTTGAGAATGTTGAAAATTCAATAGTATTTTCAGAGATTTATAACACTTGAATTGACTTCCTGCGTTCTGATTGGCTGAAAACCATTCGAGAACAGTTTTGAATGTTCTGCAAAAAGTTAGTAGAATTGCTTAATGGTAAATTGAATATGATCACTAAACGTATTGTGCACAACATGTTATGTCCATGCTGGGTTGTCAGTTGCAACATATAGATACCAAGGTTTTATGAATGGGGATAAAAGCAGCCTCGTGCCTGCTGTAAAATGCGATTTCAGACCTTCGATGACTTCATCACAGAGGCTTTCGCCTCGTTCCGCTAAGGCTGTATCTTTATGCGTAGAAATGTTGGCACTTTTGACATACTTGTGTCTCTCATTCAGAGACCATTCACTTATTGGCAGAATGTGCAAAGGGGTCCAAATCCTAATGCATTGTAAATGTAGCGTATCAAAATTAGACCTTTTAATATTCCGTTGCACTTTTGAACCCAGCCAACATGCCCAGCTGGGCCCCAACTGGGTTTCAACTGGGCTACTTGCTGGGCCCCAGCTGGGGCCCATCTGTGTTTGTCAGGTGTTCCCACGTGGGACCCAACTGGGCTAGCCTTTCCCAGCTGAAGCCCAGCTGTGCCCGGCTTCAATAACTGAAACCTAGCTGGGCTTCAGCTGGGCTTCAGCTGGGAAAGGCTAGCCCAGTTGGGTCCCACGTGGGAACACCTGACAAACACGGATGGGCCCCAGCTGGGGCCCAGCAAGTAGCCCAGCCGAAACCCAGTTGGGGCCCAGCTGGGCATGTTGGCTGGGAAGTACATTCTCGGAAATCGAGAACAACGGAAAGTATAATAATAGATACGATAGTATTTCAGAGCACACTTGGACAGAGTTGTACCCGGAACAAGTAATTGCTATGATATTGATCTATGCACGAAGTGTTAATCTGTAAGTTTCCATACCGCTGGCTTTGACCTCCATGTCACTCGCATGGACTACAGGTTAAGTGACAGTGAGCACTATTTTTAAGGATTTAAAACATTTATTTTCATTCTTGACAGCCTAAAGGCGAATGGAGAAAGAAAGAAGCTACGCCCAGTAAAGAACCCACTGTAAAGGAGGTATGTGTATTGATCAACTGTTCAAACTTACGCTTCCAAAAATTTATAGGTGTTAGTAGTTAACTGTATATGGTAATTTTTCATTTGTTTTAGCCTCAACAGGTCAAGAAGAAACAGATAAGGACCCCTGAAACAAAGGAACAGAGTACTGAGAAGGTACATTTAGTATTTTGCACATTGTATAACAGCAATTACTTCATTTGGAGCCAGAACAATTTTGACCAATATATACTAATGTAAACATATATTTTATCTCGTCAGCCAAGGAGTGAAGAAAAGAAGTCTAAAGATCAACGTCATAAAGAACCCAAAGCGAAAGAGGTATTAATATTCATGTTTTCATTCACATGGTCTGTTAGAGTACAATAATCTACGAGCGTTTCTTAATATAACGCCTTTTTCATCTACAGACAACGAGCAAAGGAAAGATACCGACAGGCAGTGAAGTGGTTACTGTAAAAGAGATACAACTTTCTATATTATTAGCCCTACAATCAGTAACCAGGTATTAATAATGTCGACTGTTTTAACTATAGGCTTCTCAATTGTTTCAAAAGTTAATCTTTATCTCTTCATCTAAGACGTGACGAAAGGAAACTTGAAGCAGTATGCAGACTATTGCATGCTTTAGAACTCTGTTAACCACGTACCCGGCAAATCAATCAGTTGGACGGGGACACTAATTTTTTTTTTTTCATTAACTACAAATACAGTTGGAAGTCACTCAAGCATAAGCAAAGATAGAAGAATCAATTGTTCTGTTAACTGAATTAACAGTCTTCCTGCTCTCTGACGGGGAAAGAAGAAGATTACAAGGGGCTATTTCAGGTTAATCGTCGTTCTTTAACTTCAATGGACTTGTCCATTTGATGTAAGGTGGAGAAGGCGCAGTTCTAAAAGGATTCGAATCAGTGAACTGACAAAGCCATCTGTTATGTTCGTGGGAATCCGTGAGAGATTTTCTTCAAAGCCTTTAAGCACAGCAGACTATTCCTGACTGGAAACTGGGCCCTGGACAGACCGACCGTCATGCAGAACAGCAGCCAATACTGAGCGACATGCCAGAAAAAAATCTTAAATATAATTCATATAGGGTAGTGTATCCTTTTTGTCACAATGGTTTCACACCCAAAGTGGCAATTTTATAATCAACAAATTTTTTTAAAATTATGAGTACAGTATCATGAAAATATTTGTTGTATCTCATTAGCCGACGAGAAAAGAGAAGAAGACACCAGACCGGTCTAGCGAAGACATCAGTTTAAAAAAGGTATGATATTCAGTAGTCAAATATTATATTTACCAGTTTGGGAGATAACCTCTTTCGGGGGATATTAAATTTCACCCGATCGGGGGAATGGTTTATCATGGGTGACGCCATTTTCAACTGACTCCCATGATGCATTGAGATCCTATGCCGCAAATTCAACGGAGATAACGTTCAAAACAATCTTGGAAGTTTATCGATTTTAGGAAAGAGAGATTTGGGCTTTTAAAAAATCTTTGTTGATAGGGGAATGAAAAAAACTTCGTCATCTTTGGTTGTTCCCCGCCCCGATTTTGAGATATCGAGCAATTATGCTACGTTCTTAGTTCTAAGCTTAACTTTTAGGGTCGACACAGCCGCAAATTCTGTGCAAATTTTTTCGCATAAAGGTGTGCAAGAAGATCGTGCCCGCACTTGAGTTTTTAAAAATTGTCGTAAAGGTCCCTTGTTGTTTCGCCCTTTGAGTCTTAACTATTTTATCACATTTGAATACATACACATTTATTTAACAAATCAACGACTGTGAAGAGGTAAGCAGCTAAGTACTCATAATTATTCATATCGATGGGACAGGTAAAATTTCCACCCATCCGAGGAAACCTCATTTTTCCCCGAAAGCGGTTATCTGCTGAACTGTTTAAGTGTGCGAATTTTAATGAAAAAACGTTTTTTCTTTCTTGTTAGCCAAGTAATATCTGCTCAAAATGGAGAGGAGTCTCTCCAATTATCAGGTACTTTATTATTAGGAACATTTCGAAAAATGCGATGTCTTTTAACAGCCAAACCCAGGAGACATTGTTTTCAATGTCTCAAAGAACAAAGGGTTTTCCGACCTAATGATATATACATTGAAATTGTTTATATCCTTAAAGAAGTTTCATTTTCCTTTTCATTATTTCTATAGTGAGTTCTAACTTTTAGACAAATAGGGTTTATTACAACAAAATTACAGGGTATTGAGGTTCCCTCTCTCATTAAGCTAACAGTTTTGAATGTTTGTAACATGTTAAATTCAGCCATAGTTGAACTATTTCGTTTTTTACGCAGACCCCAAACACAGCCGTTAGAAGTCCATCGAAAAAAGGTTCTTCGCCCAAAAAGGTAAACTAAACCAGTCACGAGAAATGAGACTCTTAAAATATTTTTTGGTTTCTCATTACGGAGGTGAAACAGAACAGTGAATATAAGAGAAGCTCACGGAGACTTTCCTTTCACGTTGTAGTTTTGTACCATGATGTTTGTATCTAAGTTATGATGTCACACCCCCATTTCCCCAATAAGTAGTAAAAACGTTTCCCCATATGGTGAAAGTCATGACAAAGACAAATGAAAATACAGCGGGTTAAACAAAAAAGACAAGAAGAAATGAAAACTGAAACCTGAGGCCGATTTCACTTACGTTTAGCGAGCATCGCCAAGGCCGAAATCCATCACTAAATCAATCCCAAATCAGCGACCGATTTTTTTTAATTGAATTCACTAAACTTTAGCGATCATTTTTTTGATCGATAAGTGGTGTCGTTTGTGATGAGATTCAGCGATGACTGTTAAGTAGAAGGTTGAAATCCATCACCACACTAAGTCACTTTAGTGAGACCCAAAGTCTATCCATATCGCAATTAGCGATGATTTCTCGTTAGCGAGCGACTTAGCGATAAGCGCTAACATTGATTTAAGTGAAATCGGCCCCTGACTGCCTGAAGGAAGTAAAGATTCAAAAACAATTTAATGTAATAAAAGAATTCACCAGACGTTGGCAAATTTAGTTAAAATATTCGAGAAAACCAGAATCTAAGGCGCTTACCATATGCAACACGTCACCACGGTAGGATTTCTAACCCTTTCATGAACCACGTCATACGTGAGTACAGAGGTATGAATTTAGTGAACTCCTGTTCACTGAGGGGAGGGATACTCCATTAAACTTTTACTAGTTGCGTCGTTGCCTAATTTCTCTTATTAACATATTCCGTATAAGACAATGAATACATTCCATCACATACACAATCCTTCAACAAAGTTCATTTTCATTTGTAACAGGCTAGCCAGACCAAACCAACTCCCGCAACAAAAGCTAAGAAGGCGGCAAGGGAGCTGGACATAACTCGCGAGGTACTGTCCAGTTATTTATACATTCAATACTTCATTCTGCTTTAATGGAACGGAAATACAATTTTGTTGTATTTTCTAGCATGAGTTTCTATTTAATATATTTCCCCTGTTACTGTTTGTGCTATATAACAGGATGTCAAGAAAACTGCAAAAAAGATTAGAAAGGAATTAAGGGAACGGATGGAAGATGACAGTGATGAAAATGATGACAAAAAAATTGGTGGCCTGGACATAACTCGCAAGGTACTGTACTCAATATTCAAGCATGTCCCTCTGATTCGAAGTAACAAATGTCTTGCTCGTCCATCTTTCGGCATGGATGCATTTGATTAATTGTAACATATGTACCGTATCAACTTTTATCAAAATGTATTAGGAGTTCAGTCACTCTTGAGTAATACCATTCTACTTAACTTCTTTTTCTGAGTGTTTGAAAGCATAGGGAAGTGTCAATAGCGCACTTTACTAGGAAATGTGCTTTCGACACTTTCAACAGAGGAAAGTCGATGTCACTCCCACTTGCGGCTGTGGGAAACAACCATTGCCCTTTTAAGGATGAAACACAACAAATTGTTCAATCTAATTAATTTGAAAATAAAATCTTTTAGCAGGTCTCTTTGTTTCTTTTTTCATCTAGTTTTTAATCTAATCGTTTCTAAACGGTAATTTGTACCATGCATACCCAAGTAACACTTGGACAATTGTCTTGATTAAAGTATCATAAGTGCTGCCATTGGAGGATTTTGAACGACAAATTTCAAGCTTTAACAATTTTGTTAGCTAAAGGAATGTTGAAGAAAGTATACATAAAAAATTTACAAATTAACAAATTTGACGCTCGTTCTGTTTAAAGTATTCTTTAAACCTCCATAATATTCCTCGCACTTTGGCAAATTTCCTCGCTTAAACATACTTGAATTTTACGCTGTGTGAAAAATTTTTCCCTTGATGGAAATGCCATATAGTGTACAATATCCTTTAATGTAATTAATGACAACAACAGCTATACATTTAAAAATCTTTAAAAAATCTTTTTTGTCATTCAAATAAAACGCCACCAAATCTTCTTTGATCCTGGTGATTATGATAAACATTTGGAGGCGACAAACTGGTTTAGATTACAATAAGAAACATCTGGTGATACATTCGCCCGATTCCATGGTTTTATACAACCTTTACAATCGTTGTTAATTAAACTAGGAATTGTAGGAACCGTTAAGATCTCCACCAATTTGCTTTCCAGTCATCAGCTTATTGATTGCCGTGACCATTATTATCTGGTGGAGTTAGTAAATAAGTCAGTCAGTCAGTCAGTCAGTCAGTCAGTCAGTCAGTCAGTGGGCTGCTCCAAGCACAGTGGTAGAGGGTTTCATTTTTTAATATGGTGAAATAAATCACTCAATTTCAATTTGAGTGAAGTGCCGTTCACTAAAGCGTATACTGTTAATACAATGACGGGTATAGACTGTTTGGAAACAAATGCCGCCTTTGCTGTGTGTCAAAAGAATTGGTAAGGCGCGCTGGCACAGTCGTCACAATGGAAGGTAGATTCCAATTGGTCTACATTCTGCGTACAGTCGTGCAAGTGTTAATACACGCAACCAGTATAGAATACACGCATGTGTGGTTGAGCATGCTCTATGCCAACCAGTGCTCACCAGTGACGTAAGCGTGCACACCGTAATACCATGCCTTTGTGCATAAATGCTTTCCTTGTCGGGCATGGGCGTCCGCAGAAAAAAAGTCGGGGGGGGGGGGGCAAAATTTCTAGGGGGCAAAACCTCCAAGTCACCATGAATTGACACAAAGCATGCGAAAATTTCAGCCCCAAATGCCTCCCAGATCGCCGGAAATGGCATTTCTAAAGCCTATTTTTCGCATAGAAACTTGGAAAACACGTTTTGTTCGGGTTTTTGCTTTGATTTTTATACGTTTTTTCAAATTTTTGATTTTCCGGGGGGAGGGGGGGGGGGCAAGTGCCCCCTTGCCCTTACCTGCGGACGCCCATGACCTTTGGTAGCATTTTATACATCGTTAGCTTACTTTGGAAGGGGTAACCTTTTTCTGTTCTTTTGATCCTTTTTGGACTGATACTTGAGTGTTGATTTGTCGTTGGGGCGTGTTGTCTGGACAAAATAGACGTAAAATTTACAATTAATAGTTTTACGTTATGAAAATACATAATACATTAGATCTTTTCTAATCGAAGGGGGGGGGGGGCAAGTGCCCCCCCTTGCCCATACCTGCGGACGCCCATGTTGTCGAGTTATAACGAGTTCCTTCAATAATACTACTTTGCATATATATAATTGTTTGCTCTGTAATTATGTGACTTATGCCTCGAGAATCTCTATAGCGATTTATTTCCCTGACGTATTACAGGATGTTAAAAAGGCTGTTAAAACGGCTAAAAAGCTGAAAGAGCTAAAGGACAACTTTGGAGAATGGATCGACCAAGACGAAGAAGAAGAAAACGAAGAAGATGAGGAGGAAGATCTGCCAGACGGGGAAGCAGAAGAAGAAGCAGCTGACGAAAATGAAGAAGAGGAAGAAGAATGTGATGAGGAAGAGGAAGAAGAAGAAGGGGAAGAAGAAGAGGATGAGAATGAGGATGAAGAGGTGGAAGAAGAAGATGAAGAAGAGGAGGGAGAAGAAGAGGAAGAAGAAGAGGAAGAAGAAGAGGAAGAAGAAGAGGAAGAAGAAGAAGATGAGGAAGAAGAAGAGGAGGAAGTAGAGGAAGAGGAAGAAGAGGAAGAAGAAGAAGAAGAGGAAGAAGAAGAGGAAGAGGAGGAAGAAGAAGAGGAAGAAGAAGAGGAAGAGGAGGAAGAAGAAGAGGAAGAAGAAGAGGAAGAAGAGGAAGAAGAAGAAGAGGAAGAAGAAGAGGAAGAGGAAGAAGAGGAGGAAGAAGAAGAGGAAGAGGAAGAAGAGGAAGATGAAGAAGAGGAGGAAGAAGAGTACTGAGAGGAGACGGGAGAAATTAAGAAATACAACCGCAGTACTAACAGTACTTTAAGGCAAACTCTTGAATTGACCGGATTTCTTCAGTGAAAAGAATATAATCCCATTACGACTTTGAAAAATTATGAAAAAATACCATTTACCTTGTCCTGCAATCGACGCCTTACAGGAGTGTGATTGGATTAACATTTTAACTTCTAAGTACATAGGCCTACTGAACAATAAGTCAGTCACTTTGTTTCTCACCTAAATATGAACGATTAATCATGATCTTGCGATAATGGGTATTTGATTGAAAATATTTTGAAAATGCTGACTTGTTGAAATGATCTTTTTGATTATTTTGTGACGTCCCGGTATAGGCAGGCAAACGTATAACTCGTTGCAATATTAGGATTTAAAATGACTTCAGACTGTGAACGTATGTTAAAATACAGGAGTATTACCTTACCGCTCTGGAATAGTGTATATTTAACTACTAAATGATGCATGTTCGTGCTGGATGGAGACCTGCAGTAATAGTACCCTATTTACCAATACTTCCCGTTATACAGCCAGTGGGCCACAACTGGAAAAAAGACCGTGGCCGGTTCGACTTGAACTGGGCTGTTAAACTCCATCTAATAACTAACTCGTCGTAAATGGATATCAGTGTGGTATCTTCCCCATTTTGACAGTGGCATTGTGTTGCGAAAAACTGTAAAGTGAAGCCCACAAATAACAGCTGTTTGGGTCCTCAAATGTGTGGCAAATTTTTGGAATCTTGATGATTTTCCATTAATATTTTGTCACGATTATCTTCTCTTTTCGAGCACATAACTTTAGTATTTCGGACACGCTTAAGAGTTTACTGTAAAACCATGCTATTTTCTTAAAATCACAAGTGGCTGTCCGAATTGTTTCCTAATTCCTTTCCGAAATTTAGATCTTGCGAAAATTTGGGGGCAGTCGACTGCCCCTGCCCCGCCTTAGTGGTACGCCTTTATGCCCCTACAAACCGTTGAAAGAAATGTTCACGCAGAATTAACAAAGTATATTGTTGTGCAAACTGGATTCAGTATCAATATCCATAAACCATAGAGTATTAAAATTATGTACTAGGTTCAGTTTGACTGTTGTGTGGGAACTTCAGTTACTGCTGTGTTACAAAACTCAAGCACTTCGGGAGGTAAGGAAGAAATGTGAGTCCTGGCAACCCATCCCATAGCAACGACTTTAACATGCGAGAGCGACCTACCCTTGTCCTGATAAGTACGCATGGTATGTTATGCTTAAATATGCGTGCGCAAACGCACACTGTTTTTATTAAAATTGTGCATATACTTGTAGCGATTTATTTATCTAAGCTATAGGTTCTGACATGCATATAGGATACGTAGAAGAGCGTTTCTTTTTAACTTAAAGGACAAGAGCAATCGCTCCAAACTTTTTCTGAAACAACCACCAAATCTCAAATTTCTCTTCTTATTTCTCTGAAAAGTACCCTTCATAAAATTTTACTTCAATATGGCATATTCAAGGTAAACCAGTAGGTCCTAGTAAATAACACATTTGAGGAGAAAAGTTGTCAGATGACTCCCACGAGCCAATTATGAAACCGGATAGTCTACTACACTACTACCAACTGGAGTGACTGCTCTAACCCTTTAACTGTGGGAATTTCTCGTCGCAACAATAGTTCCTATTCAAGGCCCTTAGTTTGCCAGTTTTTCACACGGAAAGGGATATACTTTCTTTCAAACAAATATTTGAAAACACCCAGTAAACACATAAAATTTCCATATCATTCCCGATAAATCGTGGTAATGTCACAAACCAACATTTCATAATAATGATGAAATGACGTATTAAGGATATTTCTATAATTTAAGAGTATTCCTAATGATGTAATAAACTATCTATTGCAAATGTTAAATCGAAATTTTATTATATTGTTAAAACCATTACAGATTGTTTCAAGTAATCCCAAATTTGAAAGAAATTTCCCCACTATTGCATAATAACTACTACGAAAATGAGTAAAGCTACCTGATATTGACATATTTGCAGGGGTGGCGCCAGGATTTGCTGGAAGGGGGGGGGGTCAAGCTCCCCGACAGGGGGCCAGTACTACAAGGCCCCGACAGAGGCGATGACTTAATCCCGGTGGGACGTGACTTGGTAGAATTTGAGGCGCGAGCAGCGCGCCGAAATTTTGAAATTTTTGGCTGTCTTTTTAACAAATACTTAAAATCTGGAGTTTATTTTGAAGAAAAATTAAAATTTTTGAAATATATTTGGCTTTTGCAAGGGTGTTGGGGTGTTTATTAAAGAACCTGTCCTTCATATGGTCAAAACAAAAACGTCATTTAGGCGACAGCTGAAATTCTTTTGGGTTTATGCATTCAACCTTACTAGGCCTACGTGTTAAGGCTTTTAGACGAGACTTGAAGTTTGCCCGAAAAGTTTTCATTTTTTTTGAACGAAGATTTGAAAATTAAGAGCTTATTATATTGGAGAAATTTTGGAATTTAATGAAAGAAAATTTCGTTCTTGGTGAGGGCATGATGGAAAGATTCCGGTTTTCATTAAGTGATATGCCTTTCAAGAGCAAAATTAGCTAGAATGTTGGAATGATTAACAGAGTTGACTTTGGTTATTAATTTTACGGAGTATCCATTGAAATTGGAAAGTTTTGCTTCTTTTAATCTGAAGCTTACGTTCTGGAGAAAATTTTCTTATTTTATGAAAGGTTTGGGGGTTTTATGGAAGCATTTGATCTTCTTATAATAAAAATCAAGTAGGGGTGATCTGAAGTTTTGTTGGGGTTACTGATTATCATCTTGCAGATTAAGGCTCTCGAACCATATTGGAAGATTTTCCAGCGGAAAAAGTTTGTAGTTTGGAAAAAGTTTCTGTAGGTTGGGATATTTCTCACGGAAGGTTCGTCTTTACATGTTACGCATGCCATCTATTAACATACTCTTTGTAAGTTTGATTATTTCTAGTATCCAATGGCATGTTGCTGGTTTTCTTTCATGTTATGTATATAAGGAGTAAAAAGAATTAAAGTCAACATGTTAAATACCCCGTGTATGCTGGATATCGATTTCATTTTGTTAATATTGTCGCTTCTGCTGTTAACAAACAACCTTTGTGTGCAGGTAGCGAACCACTAAATGAAGGGAATCCCATCCGAAGGTGTTGCCTTAGAAATTAAACACCCTAAATGATGGTCGCTTGCATAGTTTAACCTACATTACTGAATGATTGTGTTGAATGTGTTGTTTCTTCGTCATAGCAACTACATCAAGAACTTATTGTTCGAAAATGAAAATAAAGACTTTCAGACTCATTCAAGTAGCATGTTACCCTGCCCAAGACGACATTTTGTATGACTAAAGTGATGTGTTATGCAAGTTCTTTACTTTCGCGCGTAACGACCGAATCAATAATTAGAACAATTCACTACGGAAAAAAAAAAAACAAAGTGTGGTACAGCATGACTGTGTACTTGTACTACGTGTCTGCATGTTTGTTTACTACTAAAAGATCAATCAAACCACTTTGCGCTATCTTTGAATGTGGATGAAATAGGCTTTTGAAATTCTAAAAACAAAAATAATTTCACTGACTTTATACTTACTAGGTAAACACGCTTCATAAACTGTTGGTTGTTAGTTAGCTGGTTAGTTGGTTAGATGGTCAGTCAGTCATTCAGTCATTCAGTCATTCAGCCAGTCAGTCAGTTAGATGGAGTTTCACAGCCCAGTTGTCAACCTATTGGTTCAAGTCGAGCCTTTCACGGCCTCTTTTTTCCAGCTGTGACTCACTGGCTTGTTTTCCCTACTCCATTGCTAATGCGGAGCATCACGTACAACGGCAGTAGGTTCCATTTTAGAGTCTTTGGTATGACTCGACCTTGGAATAGAACCCGGGCCTTCCGCGTGAGAGGCTGGTGCTCTTACCGTTAGACCGAACAAGCGGTTTTATAAACTGCTGGGCTATTTTTTATACTGGTTGATTGCATGTGACGTCGGTCAAACTGTTGACTTAAATATGAGCAAAACTGCTTCAAAGTAACTCTTGCTTAGTAAAATTTGTAAAATTTACCAAATGAGGGTAATTTTCACAATTTTAATTTTTTTATTTTAACATTTAGTACGAGATATAGTAGCCCAACCGTGTTTAGGGTGTACTTAACTGAGTTTGTAAAAGTTGTTATCAATGGTTTGTGATTTTATAACCAGCACATTTGCTTAACTCCTGAATCGCCATATCTGGTAATATGCAACGTGTAGAACTGAAAGGTAGTTTCGTATAATCCTTAAACATTATTTTGTGATCGGTGGGTCTGGTCGGACATTAAGGCAGAAAACTCCAACACCATGGAATCTTCTGACAGTATTCCTGCTACAGATTCGGTTTCCCTGAAGCGTGTGCTCGGTTTTTTCCCAAGCGTCGCGTTCATCGTTGGAATAGTGATAGGGACAGGAATATTTGTGTCTCCAACTGGAGTTTTAAGAGGGGTTGACGGGTCCGTTGGATGGGCCTTTGTAATTTGGATCGCGTGTGGTCTGATTGCAATGTGCGGGGCTTTGTCCTATGCCGAACTAGCGTCGTCGTTTACCAAATCGGGTGGAGAGTATATCTTCATAAAGGACTCATTCGGTCCTCTCCTTGCATTTTTAAGGGTTTGGAGTGTGGTCGCTATTATGGGCCCAGTTAATATCACGGTTCAATCGATTGTCATAGCAAACTATGTGATAACACCTTTTGTACATGAGTGCACGAAAGTGGAGTATGAGAGTGTTACTCGGCTGATTGCTGCTTGCGTAATGGGTAAGTTGCACAATTCATTAAACTGTAAAGCGAGTCAGGCAGATAGTCCTTTCATTTCATCGTTCTCTTTTCTTCCTTTAAAGCTTCGAGACACTAGTTAAAATTGAAAAAATTGAAAATTGAAAATTAAAATTGAGAAATAAAAACTGAAAAAAATGAAAACTGAAAATTAAACATTGAAAATGAAAAATTGAAATATGAAAACTGAAAATTGAAAAATTTTTCGATTTTCCAAAAGTAAACTCCGGAAGGACTAATGGTTTACTCGCAACCACCTCTTGTCACAACGTGATTGGAATTTCATTTGACAGTTTGAGAGCTCACTGTCATTGAGTCCAATGCTAGTCAAGACCTTCTTGGGAAATAACACCACTTTGACTCTACCAGATCTTGAACCTGGACCCCAACAAAGTGCCAAGATGATATATGATATCGAATAGCACTGCAAGACTGAGGCTTTACGACGGTCCTCTTTCTTTTCAACTATGACCGTGACAGTTTGTGTATTAAGGCTGTCCAATTACATCACAGGTCCGCCATATACTTATACAGAAAACGTCGGAAAATTTTCAGTTTGGTATCATGTTGCCTTACGAATATTAAACGAACTCCTGTCGGGTGATGCTTTTGATGTTTTAAGTTGTGCTTGGAAACTATTCTGTTTACAGGAAATAATTTCTTTCCGTTCAAATTAAGGTAGGCAATACAGGTAACAATATAGGCATAATACGCCTACACATCATTTATTCGGGAAAACATTGTCACTAGACAAAAAAAATCCAGACTGGGGGATAAATTTGGGTGTTTTTTAAAATGTTTACCATGAGTAGATAGTAAGTTGCACATCTTAAAATAAGAGCCTTTGGGAAGGCGATGAACTCGCCCGAGGACTCATCGGGACCAACTTAAACAGGGCATGGCAGATAGGTATAGTTTTAGCCTTTTGTAGTTCATCTACTATACTAAATTTCAGACCACCACGAAGGCTTTCTAAGTCTGAAATGCTCCTTCACTTTCTAATTGAGTCACGTTCATTAGGTCACTGAATTTATCGAGCATCTGGGTCTAACCCCCACGAGTATGTACTGCAAATGACGAAATTATCTGATCTGCCAAAAATGGTCAAGACGTGAAAAGAATGCGGGAACATATTATAGTCTGACAGTTGGGTAGCAAACAGAGCCAACTTCTCTAGGATCCGAAAATTGAGAAACTTGAGGACATAAAATTCATATTTTTTAAGCTGAGTACAGGAAGCTTAGAGCAATCTAAAAGTGCCTCCTTTCAACATCTGGAGGGTTTGTAAAATCAACAATTTTTTGTACGCGCCTCGCCGATCGATGGTGGTGATCAGCTTAGTAGATGGTTATCCTTCCACGAAAAAAACCCTCTACCAACACATTTCCGTTCCGCTGCCTCTGCTGGTCCACCTTCTTTGGAAAATATTTTTTGTGGAACTGAGACACAATTTTGTCGGGAAGATGCCCCATAATCCCCACCTCCACTGATCAAAACATAAGGAAGCCTCTGGCTCTAATGAAATATCATCGGGAAACAGACCCTTTCCTCAACCATTACCTAAAACGGATAACATGTTTATATTTTCCTATACTCTTTCAGTCGGGAGGTCGGGAGTTCGACTGTTCGAGTCCTGGCTGGGTCAAACCGAAGACTTTAACCAGAAAGCCAAAAGGCTTAGTGATTCCTTGCCTCTGAAATTCCTTTTTTCTTTCAAATTGACAGTGCTTGGCAGATTTGTCTTCACAATTTAGGCACCGAATGTCAAGGGTTCATTTAACAAAGATCAAAACACCTTGTATCATGTTGATAACCTACAGATCCCAACAAGCACTGATCCCCAGTGACCCAGATGACCTTTGACCTCAACCAAAATCAAAAGGGTTCTTCGATTCTCTCACGACCACTGAATACCTGACGGGAACTCTGTTCTGTACCAAAAACAAGAAGGCTCTTATGATGTTAACCAGCCATTTGAGAGGTTTTTGTAGTTTAACCTTTAGTGATGTCAAATGATCTTTGACCTGCACCGAAAACAGTAAGGTTTTCTCTCTCAACATTGCAAATCTATATCCCAAATACAAAAAGTGTTGGTTACTCCTATCTTGAGATATAGTGTTTTAAGCTACATTAGACGTTTTCCCAATTTAACTACCAGTGATCTCAAATGACCTTTCACCTCTACAAAAAACAATAGGGCTTTTCCTCTCAACATAAAAAATCTTTATACCAAATTTGAAAAGTGTCGGTCACTCCTATTTTGAGATATCGTGTTTACAAGCCATTTTCGACGTTTTCGCAATTTGACCACAGGTGACCTCAAATGACTTTTGACCTCTACCAAAAACAACAGGCTTCTTTCTATCAACATCACGAATATGTATACCAAATATGAAAAGCATCGGTTGCCTCTATCTTAAGATATCATGTTTACAAGCTATTTCGGAAGTTTTTCGCAAGTTTTACCACAGGTGACCTCAAATGACCTTTGAACTCTAACAAAAACAATGGGCTTCTCTCCAATTTGACAAATCTATACACCAAATATGAAAAGCATCGAACGTTCCTAATTGAGATATCGTGTTTACACGCACACTCGACATCACGATCGCATAGATTCCTTGCCTGCCTATGGTAAGGAATCAAAAATGGAACCTTCTGCCATTGTGCTAGGTGCTCAGCATAGACAATGGAGCATGGAAAACAAGCTAGTAAGCCACAACTGGAAGAAAAGGCCCTGGCCGTCTCAACTTGAACCAATTGGTTGAAAACTGGGCGGTAAAACTCCACCTAACTAACTAACCTATACCCTTCCGTTTGAAGTATACGTAGATGAAAATACCACTTTCGTCTTTCCCGATAATGACATGGATTTCCATAACTGTGTTTCGTTCTGGACTGCTGGCATGCAGCCAGTCCAATTTGAAGCATTGCTCCATATTTCTCTCTTCATTAGGGTAGGCTATGGAGCTACTGTATAGGTACTAAAGGAGTTGCTAAGTTAGAACACAAAGGAACTCAGTTACCCCCCAAGTTCCACGATCCTTCATAAAAGACCCTCTTTTCCAATAAAAGTACTCGACAGAACAATCTAATATCTCTCTCATTTACAGAAGATAAACCACTTATATAGTAAACAAAAATGGGAATATTATGGCCAGTAAAAGGACATCACGGGGAAATGCAAGGGCAATAGCACTGCAAAAGGTTGACGAACCAAATTTTCGATGATCCTCAAATATCTTGTCTTACGTAATGTTTTTTATATTTATACACTTATTAAGGAGTCTTAGATGCTATCTTCATGACAACGTTGAATTTGCATAAACTTATACATGCAGTCTTACACGCTTAATCAGAGAACGAGTAGTGCAATATTCCAAAACAAGATGAAAGCTGACACACAGTTTGAGAGCCTAGAAAAAACAGTTACTACATACCTTAGTTTCACTTTAGATTTTAAGTATGATTTTGCCCTTAATGGTAGAATATCGTTCGAGCGGAAGCTGCAAAACGTTGTGGGAGGTGTTACAACTGCCTGTTTTTAGATTACTCATGCAGACAGGAGAGGTGTATTAAGAGGCCAAAGTTTTTTCCGGAAAATTGATATGGTACATTTTATCTGGTAAATTTCTGATCGTATTGCAATTTGTTCATTTTTTATGGGAGAGAAAATTTGAGTGCAAACGAAACTTTAAAGTAACGACTGCTTAGATTTAACACCTCCATGGAGGTACTTACAAGTCTGGAAAATGCTATTTCGAGAATTCTGAAAAGTCGCAACTTTTTAATTTTTTTTGAACGCTTTGCGCTAACTAACGTGGAGGTCCGCTTAGATTAACAATGCAGTACGGTAATTGCGTATTTTTTGGCAGATAATCCTCTGCCCATAACCTACAGAATATCGGTAGCCGACTGTTAACTTTGTGGCCGTGAAAATACAATAGCATGATCACTAGCGATTATTTTCTCGACCAGTGCACCTATACGCCTCCCTAATCGCTCATTATATCCCATTTCTTGAAAAAAGCAAAGGTTTAATTATCTGTTTAAGGCAGGGTATTATGAGAATAGCAACTATAAAATGAAAAGATGGCTAAGGCTTTCCTCGCTGTATTTTCGTTCGTCATACTACTTTTCGTCTTCATCTCAAGCTGACATCAACATTTCACCACAAAGTTTCACCTGAAAAGTTTTCGCACATGGGGTTGGGGCTTATACAAGCCTGGGAACTTTCCATTTCCGGCTATCTGAGAGGTCGCAAATTTTTCAAAATTATCTGTACGCTTAGGGCCAACTGGTGGCGACGATCTGCTTGGGAAGTCGTTTTCCTGGTCTCCAAAGTTTATCCTCAATGCTTAAGATCTGTAGTGCTTCATGTTTATTTCTTCCTCCCGTGCTAAAAATGCCTGTATAGGCCTTGCTTTTACCAGCATGGAAAATACCTCATCAGCCATCTGAAGGGCCGTGACTTTTCGAAGTTTTCTGTGAGCTTCGCGCCAAATGATGATGGCGCTCCTCTTAAATAGCCATCAGCTTCGTCCTCTAAGACTTATCCCACCAGGCTTCAGGTCTGTAATGTTTCACGTTAATTTGTTGCACCCCAGCTGAAAATTTTGTGTGCACTCCGCTCCAACCAAAGGTGGCGCTCCGCTTAGAAAGTCGTCAGCCTCGTCCTCTTAGACATATCCCACCAGGCGTTCATGCTTCATGTTTTCATACTCTCCGAAACTGGCCTGGTAGTTCCTCCATTCAATTAAAAAAAATCACGCCAGTCGGAATTTGGAACCATTACACCCAACCCCATAAACATGAAACCCTAACAACTGCCCTCGCCCCATACCTCCGGTAGTGACACATCTAGTGGGAGCGCAACCATTGATTGCCTACAAGTAATAACATGTTTGTCAAAAATAGCACTTTCCAGTTTAAGAGACCCGGTAATGCTTTCAAACATTCGTTATTTTTAGCTCTTCTTTCTTAAAAATTTATGGATAGATTTGGGGATACACGTGAGAGTCTGCAGAAAAATAATCTGAAAAAATCCCAACAAACTTTTGAATAAGATGAGTCTGCATGGGGTATGTTTATTAGTCACGATTAAATGTGTCAAGTCTCCTACACTTTTCGCAGTATCAACAGTGATAACTTTTGTTTTTGCCCAAAAGTGGTCAGGGCAAATTGTTGTGTAACCGATATTGAAAGGTTGGATGGAAATGTACCCGTATAAAGCATTGAAATGACTCAAAATCAATGGAGTATTTTGAGATGCATGCTACTCCCGCTACTGGCAATGAAGTTACTTAGTTAGATCGAGTTTTACGACCCAGAGTCTAACCAACTAGCTTAAGACGAACCGGCCATGTCCTTTTTTCAGTTGTGGATTACCGGCTTGTTATCCCTACTTCATCGCTTATGCTGAGCACCGAGCGCAATGACAATAGGTTCTGTTTTATGATGTATGTTTTCCATTTTTAAACTTTGCAAACCAATGCCTATTAGATCTTCAAGAGATCACAAAAATAACCAAAAGAAAAAAAACATTTTGATCGGCAAATTGTTGGATTCGAAGAACAAGCCTTGACAGGAAAGTTTGCTCCGTCATAACTCAAAATGACGAACGCCTCTGTTCATTTAATATTTTCCAAATGTTTTCTCTCGAATCTGAAACTTCAACAGCTTCAATATATTCATTATCGGCACAAGTGCAGATACTTTAGCAAAATTCCCGTTGCCTGCCCAAGTCAGCCTATCATGTTGACAGAGAAAATTTTCAGAAAATGCACAGTTCAATTGGTATTAACTACCGTATTATTGAGACATAATCAGTATTCATAACAATGAGCCACAACTAGAAAAAAGGTCGTGACCGGCTCGACGTGGTCCAGTTGGTTGCAAACTGGGCCGTAAAACTCCATCTCACTAATAACTACGTTGAAATACGAGATCTCACGAATTGAAGCAATTTGAGTTCGTTTTTTGGCATTATGCCATTACCACATGTTGTTCAATTGTGCAATTAAGACATTAAGTATTCTTGTACGTGGTTTTCCATTCATTCACCTTAACGTTTCCTAAGTTTACATTACAGACATTTTAGTAATTCTTCATTTTCCAGGTCTTATTGTCTTTATTAATTCCGTTTCTGTGCCTGCAAGTTCTCACCTGCAAAGCATTTTGACTATTGCCAAGTTAATTGGTCTTGGAGTCCTCATTAGCGCAGGGGCAGTTCTACTCTTTCATGGACATACAGACAATTTTCAGAACCCATTCACAGTTAAAACGTTCAACCCCGCCGTACTCCCCGGAGCCTTTTACTCTGGAATCTTCGCTTATTCGGGCTGGTAAGTCACTATCAATTGCATTAAGAGATTGGTTTTAAAAACTCCTATTTTGCACAAATTATGAGAAGTATCCGGACAGCAAGTGATGGTCTAATATGTCGGCCTTCATTGGGGTCTATCGCCTTTAAATGTCTCAATTACCTTGCTTACCGGTAGGCTATCATGGATGGTTGTACCGTAAATTGTATCTTGATTCCTTCAGTTGCACTGAATATGAGGATCTGAAATGCATGTCGGCAGTAAATAATAAACAATTTGAGGCTGATGGACCCCACTACTGGCTGCCCACAATCACTAAACGTACGCAAGCGCTGATCGACTCGTCTACAGTCTGTCTTGATCAGTGGATGCAAATGTTAACAGGGGTGCCTGCTCAAAACCATAAGACATCGGAAGACCAAAAATATTTCACCTAAACCAGGGAGGCGTTATAATTCACTGCATAAACATTGTATTGCCAGCCAGTCTCGTTTTTCTAATCTATTTAACTAGATCCGATGTAACTGCAGGCCAAATGCGAGGGCGATGCTGTACCATATAATCGCTTCGTCGTTCGTGTGTCCAATTTGTGTAGGATGTGCGTTGTGGTTTGTGACATGGGACGTTGCACACATTCTCAAAAACTGGCACTAATTAAGGTGACGGTATTTCTTACGTTTATCAGACCGCCTGTTTGGTCTAACGGTAAGAGCATCCGCCACTCACTCGGAAGGCCCGGGTTCGCTTCCCAGGTTGAGTCATACCAAAGATTCTAAAAAAAAAAGGAGCCTACTGCCATTGTGCGTGATGCTCCGCATAAGCAATGGAGAAGGGAAAACAAGCCAGTGAGCCACAACTGGAAAAAAGGCCGTGGTCGGCTCGACTTGAACCAATTTCTTGGAAACTGGGCCGTAAAACGCTATCTAACTAACTTCTTACGTTTATTTCCATGACCATTATTCTAGACAATCATCGTCACTTCATATGAATTACTGTCGTATAAACAAAATTTAAACATCTGTAAGAACATTTGGAGCTTTACTGTGGAATAGACCTAACCTAATGTTAAGAAGACAACCTCTCTCAGAACGTTTGTTAGACATAAAGACCTTCCAATTTAATGAATAGACCAAGACCAGTTATTTATGCAGTTATGTGTATCCTGGGAATTTGTTTTTAATTCTCTCCTCCTTTTCTGTGACACTTTTGTTCTTCTTCCTTCTAATTTCTACCAATCTGTTCTTTGCTTCTTTTGCATTATTAAATGTATATGTTTTTTTTTTCTTTTTTTTGATAGATCAGGGGGCCGTTCCACAAAGAGTTATGCACAATCTTAAGTTTGATTCACCATACTTAAGCCAACAGTAAATCATACTTAAGATCATGCGTAACTCTTTGTGGAACGGGCCCCTGCTGTGTATAAACTTTGCTTTTCCAGATTTTCCACTTTTCTTATGTAGATATTGTTCCTAAGCAGTTTATATATATGTCATACTTAAGGAAACGCACGTGTGTGATTTTGTGTACCTCATACGGGTCCAAATGGATAAGTTTGAAAAAGATGGGGAATCGGAGGTATGTACGTCCAGATAAGATATCGTAAACAGAAGTTGAATTGCTACTACATTTAACTTAAAAGAACTCGCTGAAATGTGTCTCCCATCACAAATCAACGGAACGAAATGCCACTGGAAAGTATTGCTGTTTCTTAAATTCTTATTTAACAAAAAAAAAAAAAAATAGTTGGAATTATATTTTCGCCTCGAAGAGACATATCAAAGTAATAACTTTTGCATTATTTATCTGCTCTTCTTGTTATTGAAGCATTACCGAGATTTCACACGAAATGTAGAAAAAGAACCGTCCGCGTTATAATGCATAATGGCTATTCAACTGCAAGTGACTAAAACAGTTAAACACCTAGGCCTTGGAAGTAAAAATGTGTTGAAAATGTTGATAGTAATAAACATTTGTACGGAAAGTAACACATTAAGGTGGTAGCGCACGTAAATTCTTTTTGCACTGTTTCTGTTTAAATGAAGATGAAAGGTAAATCGTTAAAATTATTTCTGCTTTGTCACTGAAAATGAGTAGCGTGATTGGAAGACAGTTCATATTATCTGGCTAATTACCACTGTACTTTGGGGTCTACGATATGTAGGCTACATGTGGTTTGAAATCTATGGTTCGATAAAAGCAAACATTTGAAAAAATTTGATTGAAATTTTTTCTAAAGAGCTAACATTGTTATCTTGTTTGGCAAAAAATCCTAGATCTTTGTTAAAAAAGACCTTGATTCCAAGGTTATTCCTACCATTACACGGTTATTCCTACCATTATAATTTAAAGTACAGAAAACAAATGCCTTTTATCTATGACATCCTCCTCTACTTGTTCCTACATTCGACGATAATTGTAGTCAACATTTGTAAAATTGTAGATATCAAATCGAAGCTTTCACATTGGCCTATATGCGCGCGTCAGTGGTTTTATCTCTTACAACTGCATCATTTCGTTAAATTTGAAGGGTCACACCTGTGACATTAGACAAGGAAGACCTACTTACATTGTAAACCTGCTTCTTGGAACTGAGTAGTAAGCCCGCGTTTTAGTAAATGTACCGGTTTAAACACTGGACCCTCGTTTCATATCAAAAGTCGTTTCTAACTCATTTCCAATCATGTCCCGTAAAATTACATTGTTCTGTTTTAAATTGCATTCTTTTCCTTCCTTTCGTATCGAATGGTTACTTCTTCGTACGTTTATGATTTCATCACTAGCAGCATTGTGTATCTTTGTGTGACAGTTTGCAAAGGTACAATACACGAGCCTTTTGAAGCTTCTTTGGTTGGTAATTTGGTTGGTAATTACCAATAAGTTTGTATCTCGAAAGTTTTCCTATTAATGGTTGGTATCATATTTGTATGTTATCAGTTGAAAATAATTAAGGTAGAATATTTGATTAAATTTATTGAATGCTTTCAATCAGTAAATTAAAAACAAGATATCGAAGACTGTAAAAAGCGTGTCATGGGGAAAAAGTATAGCATAACAGGACAAACCCATGGTACAAAGATCCGGTCAAGGTGATTTAAAGTGAGCTACAAAGCTGCAGTAGGCAATATGAACATTTGTTAAAAACTGATTGGAGGATACCGTTAAATTGCTTAATGTTAGTTTTTTTTTTTTACATGGATGAAACCTGTAAACAATCTATCTAAATGTAACTCCATCATACTAATTTGGCGCGAAGCGCCAGAAAGTGTTGGCCCAACTGCCAAACTGCTTTCAAGATTGCTGGAAGTTCTAAGGCCTTGTGAAGTGCGCCCCATCATTTTAACGTTTATTTTGTTCTGGAAATTTCCTCGCGTTATCACGAAAAATGTTTCTATTATTTTTCAAGTTGTTTTACGAGGTATTGATTACCCAGAAAGAAATTGCGATGACCTGGTAGCTGGTCCTGGAAGAAATCCGGGAATATCTTTGCAAACTTTGTAGATGATTATTATCCATTCTATTTAAAGGTAGTATGACATGTCAGCAAAATGACATGACGTTACTTGGCAGTTACGGAGGGAACTTTTTCTAAGGAAAAATCCGTTGGAATTATTTCAATTTCTTTTACGGTTCTTCAAAGTTCGAACGTGCTTATGCAAAGATAATGATGTGGAATGTTGCACAGTGTTGTCATTTCCTTTAATTAACCCTATATTAATTTTCTTAAAAATGATTTTTGATAACCTTTAGGCTATTTCATTTAATTTCAAAAGGGATTACATCACCTGTGTCACAGAAGAGATAAAGAAACCTGAAAGGTAAGTTGAGAAAAGAATGTCTACGTATTCAAACTAGAGCAGCTATGCTGCAGAATCTCAATAACTTTAAGCATGATCAATGGTAATCATGAAGCAGTAGAATGATGTGTTTAAGTTTTTCATGATACAACAGAAAAGAGCAAGCGTCCTTTTGAAGATCAGGTACAGTATCATACATAGAAATGAAATATGACACAAACTTTCCATATCACATAGTCTACAGTACAGGTTGGTTAAGATATTGTGGTGCACTGTTGTCATTCAAATATTTATAGCAGAGGTTTATGATATCCTGATACTGTACATTTTTATGCTAAAAATTGAAAAGGCTATCAATTAAAACAAAAAAAATCAATGATGATCCTTTTATGCTAAAAAAATAATCTTTGTAAAGCACACTAACACTTCAAAGCACAAGTAATTATCCAGCTAGATGGAGATCAGTCTTATAAGGAAAAGAAAAAACTTTCTGACAAGTTCTAACAAAACAAGTTTTCCTACTATACCTAGTTTTACTAACATCAACCTCATATCTCTTATAACCTCACTGAAACCTCTTGGTGAAGAGCACAACTTATGAAGATTGAGAGCTACTGGCATCCTGTTTAGAAACTCAATGAACTGTAAGTAAACTTCTCCATCACAAGACAATGGCTGGGCAAACATCTTAGTCAAACCAGACAAGATCATCTCAACAGTTACCCTATGCTTGACTTAACAGAGGCTTGAAGCCAAAGACAAAATAGTAGACTGAAACACACAATTGCACTGTGGGAAAAATTGCACTGTGGGAATAAGGAGTATGAACAATGGGCAGAAATGAAACTTTTCTTTTGCACAACTTTTTGACCACTTGTCAGAGAGAAAATAACTTATCAACCTATCAGATTATCAAGTTAAGATTATGACTGAATAAATAATTGTACAAAAGTGTGCTCTACATGATATTATGATCAAAATGAAAACTCTACACAAACATGGCCATGCTGAAAAGGATTTTAGCTTACAGCTAGCAACCGGCTAGTGTGACAATATCTCAGTACTTGTTATGTATTGAGATAAAAATTGAACATGTAAATGAATATTACTAAATTTTCGTACTCATTATTTCGTCAATGCCAGTAGATCATTTAACTCATGTTTCGTGTGTGTTAGTTAATTTATAAAATAATGAACTTATGTTGATCTTTGCTACAAACGGGCCAGGATCATAAGGATGAAACGTATGGTGTATTACATGTCTTCACGTTTGTTCTGCCAGAAATGTACTAGCCATGGTAACTTCGATGACAGTAATTATCATCGTTTATCTTTTGGCAAACGTCGCCTATCTGACCGCTCTCACCCCGGAGGAAATCCTGTCTTCCCATGCAGTCGCTGCTGTAAGTACAGAAAATTCATCCCGAGTTACCAGGTATGGATACGGTACGATACTGGGATTAAAAATTGAAGTTACTACTTAAAACACTTCGTTTGTGTTAGGTGCCTGCAGTGAGGTTGCTATAAGACGGTAGAACCTTTTAGAAGAAAAGTTAAATTAAGGACTCGTAATATTGCGAATTTAATACCTCTAGAAAAACTCCATGAAATACTGCAACAGCACGGGTGCCTAGCTAGGACCGAGTCTTTTCGTCGAGGAAGGCTGCCCCCCATCGGGGAAAATTTTCCGAATTCGTCGAGGAGAATTTACACGCACTCCTCAGTGACTAACACCATGCTTGATGGCCGGTCAGGGTTAGTTAGTTATTTCGAAAGATGAGATTTAACGACACAGCGACACGAATGTGTTATATAGTGTTAACTAGATAAAAAGGTAAAGTACAAATGCGATTTCAAAGACGGTTCAAGCTACAAGTTCGGTTCCAAATGAAGTTCAAATACGGTGCAAGTCCCCCCCCCCCCTTTTTATTCGCCTCTTACGATAGGCGGGGAAAACCGCGGGGATATTCATAACCTCCACCACACAAGAGAGAAGGGAATTGTATCTAATGAAGAACTTATTTCGTCCTTAAGGGAAACACATTTTCCAGAACTCCGTCCATAAATATCCATAATTTAAATAAAAGTCATGCATTTTTGTAGGAAAGAGAACATTACAATAAATTCAATAAAACTGAAGTATTTCCGTTTTCTTGTGAAAGAAGACAACCAGTGCCGACGATTGTGTTCTCTTTCTTTTTGGCAATTAATCTTACTTTTGTCAGATTTTCGATTAACTGGTCCCCGTCGGCAAGCTTCGTCTCCTTGTCGAGTAATTCCTTTTGTATGACGGTTTTATGTCACCAAAATTTGTCCAATGGCTATCCTTTTTTAAAGGAGCGAGACCATTTTTGACCATGTATAAAATTCAGCTTAAATACTGAATCCTGTAAAACACGTAATGAAACAGCACGGGTTTCGTGGCCCTTCTGTCGGTTTATGATGCCCTCAGTGGTTGAAATTTTCCAATTTCGTCGGGGCAATTCTTTCCGCTCCTCCAGTTCCCCCGACATTATGTTTGATATTGCTGATATGAAGGGATGGTTCTCCAAAAAAAAAGAAAAAAGAAAAAAAAACATACGGTAACTCTTCATTCAAATTGACGATAGGCTGTTGGTGCGTTTACCTTATTTGCATCCCCACCCCTTCTGATTCCCCAGAAACGAAACTGCACGAGACCCTTTAAGGGTTTGTTTGTGCATGTCTATTAAAGACAGTAGATTCCCGATTCCATCAAATACTTTATCCTTACCAACTGAAAGAGATTCTGCATTCAGAGGAGGGCACCTGTATGATAATAGTGATATCCGGCCCCAAAATCACGTTTGATGAGTTTGATTATCTCTATCCTATGTCGGGAGGTCGGGAGTTCGAGTCCTGGCCGGGTCATACAGAAAACTTAAAAAACAGAACTTGCTGCCATTGTGATTAATGCTCAGTATAAGCAATGGAGTAGATGGAGTAGAGAAAACAAGTCAGTGAGCCACAACTGGAAAATGGCCGTGGTCGGCTCGACTAAAACCAATTGGTTGGAAACTGGACTGTGAACCTCTAACTAACCAACAAACCAACCAACCAACCCAACCAACCAATCAACCCAACAAACCAACCCAACCCAACCAACCAACCCAACAAACCAACCAACCAACCCAACCAACCAATCAACCCAACCAACCAACCCAACCCAACCAACCAACCCATCCCAACCAACCAACCCAACCCAACCAACCAACCAACGCAACCCAACCCAACCAACCAACCCAATCCAACCAACCAATCAACCCAACCTACCCAACCAACCCAACCAACCCAACCAACCAATCAACCCAACCCAATCAATCAACCCAACCAACCAACCAATCAACCCAACCAACCAACCAAACCCAACCAACCAAACAACCCAACCCACCAAACAACCCAACCCAACCAACCAGTCAACCCATAAACCAACCAACCCAACCCAACCAACCAATCAACCCATCCCAACCCAACCCAACCAACCAATCACCCCAACCAACCAATCAACCCAAACCAACCAACCAACCCAATCCAACCAACCAAACAACCCAACCTACCCAAGCAACCCAACCAACCAATCAACCAATCAAATCAACCCAATCAAACAACCCAACCAACCAACCAAACAACTCAACCAACCAACCAAACCCAACTAACCAATCAACCCAAACCACCAATCAACCCAAACCAACCAACCAGTCAACCCAACCAACCAACCCAACCCAACCCAACCCAACCAACCAATCAACGCAACCCAACCCAACCAACCAATCAACCCAACCAACCAATCAACCCAAACCAACCAACCAATCAATCCAACCCAACCAACCAACCCAACCCAACCAACCAATCAGCCCAACCCAACCCAACCAACCAATCAACCCAACCCAACCCAACCCATCCAACCAATCAACCCAACCCAACCCAACCCAACCCAACCCAACCAACCAATCAACCTAACCCAACCAACCAATCAACCCAACCCAACCAACCAACCAATCAACCCAACCCAACCAACCAATCAACCCAACCAACCAACCCAACCCAACCAACCCAACCAACCAATCAACCCAACCCAACCAACCAATCAACCCAACCAACTAACCCAACCCAACCTAACCAACCAACCCAACCAACCAACCCAACCAACCAATCAACGGAAGCAACCAACCCACCCCAACCCAACCAACCAACCCAGCCCAACCCAGCCCAACCCAACCCAACCCAACCCAACCAACCAACCAACCAACCGACCCAACCCAACCAACCAACCCAACCAACCAATCAACCCAACCAACCCAACCAACCCAACCAACCAACCCAACCAACCAACCCAATCAACCCAACCCAACCAATCAACCCAACCAACCAGCCAATCAACCAAACCAATCAACCCAACCCAACCAACCAATCAACCCAACCAACCAACCCAACCCAACCAACCAATCAACCCAACCCAACCCAACCAACCAATCAACCCAACCCAACCCAACCAACCAATCAACCCAACCCAACCCAACCCAACCAACCAATCAACCCAACCCAACCCAACCAACCAATCAACCCAACCCAACCCAACCCAACCCAATCAACCCAACCCAACCCAACCAACCAATCAACCCAACCCAACCCAACCCAACCAACCAATCAACCCAACCCATCCTACCAACCAACCCAACCTACCAACCAACCAATCCCTTGTAGGTATACTACGTAGTAACTTCATAAACGTATCCATGTGACGCATGTAGACAAACATTGTCGGGCTACTTTTGTAGAAGAGAAGACGGTTAAGACATTAACAGTGCAAGTCCTCGATAGAACTGAGTTATTAAATCATAGATTTCTTACATCGAACATGAACTACACAGTTTTGCCACAAATTTATTTTGCCCAGACCTTTGCGGTACGTGTGTTGAAAGGATGGTCCTGGACGATTTGGATTTTCGTCGCGATGTCAGCCGCTGGGAACCTCAACGGTCAAGCATTTACAAGAAGTCGCATGTACTTTGTAGCGGCAAGGGAAGGGTATTTACCGGAAGTAATGTCAATGATTCATGTGAGGTGGCGCACACCACTTCCGGCTATGGCGATTTCGGTAAGTATTTTCAACTATTTATTGGGATTCATTTTTTTAATATGCAATTTTCTTTGTGAAAAGAATTATATGAACATTCGTTGACAATTTGCACAACTGTTGATATCTAGTGTGCATGCATTAAAAAAAAAATAAACGAATAAGTCTCCTTGTTTTGTTGTGTGTTATGACCGGCCAATGGTGAAATGTTCAATGACAAACATATCATAACATGTGAAAACGTTAGTTTCAGTTAAATTAAAAAATACTTGTATAAAGTTGAATTGCTTAATTTACAGTGCCAAGGTAGAAAAATTCATCTCCCTTTGATACACTTGTGGTTTGATTTCACATTTTTCCCCCAGCTTCCGGTCTCTCTCCTTTTATTGTTGGTGGGGGACGTGTACGTCTTAATTGATCTTATGGAATCAGTCGATACCGTTTTTACTGCCGTAACAGTCGCCATCGTTCCGTACTTCAGGTGGACGGAACCAGATAGACCGACGTCCTACAAGGTAACGCATAGCCTACGTAGGCATACCCAGTGGTATAAATGGGGAGTAAAATACTTTCTTGGGATCTTCGTAAGTCACAATGCCATCTAAAATATTCGAGGACAGTTATAAATCCCAGTATTTTCCAGTTACGACTCTTCCACTCAGTGGCGTAGTCGGACTCTTATTCTAGGGGCAATGGATATAAAGGAATTTTGAAGGGACACTCATGGCGAATAACGCGACACCGAAACCGGAAGAGCGAGGCCCTAACGGGTGCGGCCCAGTGAAAAAGTCGCGATGGGGATCCAAGGGTCGAAGCCTCCGAAAGCTCCTGGGTGTAGTGTTTAGAATATCTGTGAGGTAGTCCATCGACAAGCAACGGTTTAAAATAAAGTTAGATAACATCAAATCAGATTTTAATTGAAAAAAATTACTACCAGGAGCGAAAAAATACCAACAGGAGCAGATCCAGAAATTTCGTAAAATGGGGGGGGGGGGGGGGGAGTTAACACAGAGACAGCGATTGATGGGCAGTTAGATGTGATTTTCTTCCAGAAATACTGAATCCTGTCGGACAGAATACCAAATTTTAACGGTACCAAGGTAGTGGTTCCTTTAAGTGGTAAAATAATATCACTACCAGACGGCATATTTCACTAGTACCTTAGTAAAATGGTAGTTTGCGTAATACACTTCTCTCTACTATTACTTCTCTATACCTGAAAGTACTCGATTTTGCTTATATTAGGTGGCAGAACCTTCAAAAGTCTCACATTTTAAAAATCCCTTCTTGGAAAGTCCCTATTTCGTCCTTCAAAGAAACCCAAACTTCGCAAAATCTCAAAGGCTTCATCAAATGAAATTATGTAGTTGATTAAATTAAACAAACATGTTTTAAATTGTATTTCTTGGTATGAACCATCAATCTATAAACTTTCAAAATGTGAAGTTCTGCTGGCTTAAAATCGAATTCTTCCGGATTGACGGTACCCGGCATTCCATTAGGGAATCCGCTCCCTTAAAACTTGGACACTTATCCTGTCCTTGAAGTTCTTGCTTGTTACACAACTGACAAAGAGCAACATTGGTGCAGATTACATGGTCCAGTGACCGCCTTTTGGTGTCTGTGTTTTTCTATTGTTGTGAAATCGGCTAAGTCGTTACGCTATCGGCCTGGTCATGACGTCCACTTTCAAGGGGTAAAATTCTCTAATGCAACAAAAAAGGTAGATTAAGCTGCCGGATTTCGAGTATATAAGAGGATAAATGCTGTACAGAAACTTGTGGCAAGGACAAGAAATATTCAGGAACCTTAAACTCCAACGCGGTGGCACAAGAAGCCTTCCTAAACTGGTTTTTAAGTTGGTTAGTTAGTTATCTATAGGAATTTTACAACCCAGTTGTAAGTTGGTGTTCAGCATAAGCAATGGAGTAGGGGAAACAAGCCAGTTAGCTACAACTGGAAAAAGTCCGTGGCCGGCTCGTCTTGAACCAATTTCTTGGAAACTGGGCCGAAAAAATTCAAAGTAACTTCTTCATTCGTTTGTTTTACCCTTTCAGACCAATTCAGTGTCACTTAGAGACCTTTCACGGTTGGGTAAATATCGACCCGTCCTATTTTTAAACATCACGTGATATCTTCGAATTCAGCCTCACTATTTGCTATTGTTTCCCGTTAGCTTATTTTCCATCCGCCTCTTCTCAAACATCCTTAGTCACGCTTTATGTACCTGTTACAGTTCTGGCGCCATTTTTGTATGTTTTCCTTTCCTTCATCAGGTGCCTTTATTCATGCCCATCGTCTTCATCCTTTTCAACACGTTTGTCATATTACTCTCCTTCTATTCATCCCCTGTCCGTTCAACCATTGGTTTAGTGGTTACTCTAATCGGTCTCGTCTTTTATTTCTTTGGCTGTGAATGGACGAAGAAGCCGAAGTGTGTACAGAATGCAATAGGTAGGTGACAGGACTCGCTTGAAGTTCACGATTTGTAAAATATAATCCAGTTCGATTCAGTAAAACTGACCACTCACTTACTTCAAACCAATCATTTCTTGAAATGAACTTTTCGAGTTAAATTACTCTTACAGGAAACACTTCCACTCGGTTGGTGGATGTTGCTATATATGACATGTGCAAGTGGTCGAAGGGGACCAATGTTTTACATTACCCATGGTATGGACAACTATGCCTGTAGAATGGGTGAATAATTTCCAGACCATTTCATCTTTGGAGAAAGAAAGTAAACGACATAGGAAGAATTAATGGCTAGTGGCATAAATTACCTGTGCTGGTGATTTAAGAGTATGACGGTCTCTCTTGCATTAATAGGGAGCTTAAATTTTACGACGCGGACTTCATTTAAAACGGAATGACGTCATCTATGTCTATGCAGTTTCAAACGCCACGTGAAATAACTCTACAACAAGTTAAATGTCAGGTTACACAGGAAGTGGCGTCATTGCGTTGAAGATGAGGTCAGCGTCAGTGACAATTAAAAGTGACGATTTGCTAATTATTGAGGTTGTGTCGTAATGAGGTAAAGGACGCTGTTTTCCTTTTCTATAATTCGGCTTAAGGCGCAGCCGCAGTCACAGCAGAAATTGGCACGCTTATCCAGTTCCATATACTCTCTGAAAAATAAATGAGTGAAACGTCACTCGCTAAAACACAGAAAGTTATAAATTACACTCCAAAAAGCGGAAATATACTACATTACAAGAAGAGTGAAATTCACTCCAAACGAGCGAATTAGTATTTCTCTTGATGGAGTGTCTACAGGACATTTTAAAAAGAATGATTTCGGAGGTACTCGTTGATGAGCGGATTTTCACCCTTTTTGGAGTCAACTTCACTCTTCTCAGAGTGAACGTTACTCTTTTCGGACATAACTACTACTTCAATGAAGTGAATTGAATCTTTTCACTCTGTTAGAGAGGGACTCACTTCACTCTTTTTGAGCGGTTTTTTTTTTTGAATGTCTATGAACATCTGAATCTAAGGTACTTTTATCAGGTTCATCTCTATTTAAATATCTTTTTTCCATTTTTCTACAGATTCTTCGAACATATTTCTCCAAAAGTTGTTTTTGTCTGTGAGACAAGAAGTCAAAACTTATTAATTTTTAATACAGAATCTCGTAAAGTCGCATGTTAATAAAAAAAAATACAAAATACATGTTTACCTGAGTTAAACCAAAAGTATTGTACAGGTCGGTCTTTTGGGGGATAGTTCTATTCTAGAATGAGCAGCATTTTGAAATCCCAAAAAGCCTACATTGTTATGAAGCGCCCTGATAAAGAGTTTTCAATTCAATTAGTACGAAATTGGATCATCACAAAAGATTTAATAGACTGTGTTTCCAATCTGATATGGGTATAAACTTTTTCCACATTCAATGAGGTGTTCAGTTCTGAAAAGAGATCTGTTTTTTGAAAATGGATTAGGTATAAGAGACGAGAACGTCCAGGTAGATTGATCGTGGTAACTGGAATGATCAGATTGAAAAGCGTTAAAACAAACCCCACCATAAAGGTGCGTGATCTGAGGTTGATGATGTGGCTCAGTCATTCTGAGATTCTGGGCAATGATCAGCAAGGCTGCAAAGACACCAAGTGGAGCAAATGAAGATTGATATATAAATATATATATACAAATATATATATATAAATATTGAGCATTGGACTGGAGCATTTAATAATTAGCAAAAGTTTTCAAAAACATAGTTAACAGATCACAAACATTTCACCTAGGTAACGAAGAAATTTGATATTCTTGTTTTTTGTACGTTTTTGTATACGTACTTTACGGTGGGTGAGGGTCGTGTCTTTGGGGGGCGTTATTCGGGATTACACATATGTTTCGTACGACAAGATTTTTTTACGAAGCACATGTGTCCCACATTTTATTTCGGGCTTTTGGCCCTGTTTAGTTGTGGTTAGATGTACCTCGAAGAGGTCGAGGCGCGTCCAATACCGCGCTTAAAAATTAATTCACTCTACGGTGATCCATCTCCCCTTTTGTGCTTGTAAGGTTACCACTGTCAAATTCCTGGGTACAGGATAGTTTTTTTCCCTGTCAACGAGAACTGCCAGTAAAAATAAAAATGAACAGGGAATACGGTCATCACGTAAATGGAAATTGACACAAAAGCAGATAAAATATCATTATATATAGGATGTGAATAATGTAAACAGGGGAAAAACTATAAATTAAAGTAATACTGTGTATGGTGAATTATGCCTTTAACCGTTTGTGGTTTGTGGCTTCCCCACTATTTTTGTAGCAGGTTGACTTATGGCTTTCTTAGAACTAGTTAAAGTTTACTCAAGTCTAGAATTTAAAAAAAATAGAGGTTGTTAAATGAATCCAGTTGATCCAACTTCTGTTGCAAAGCGTGTTTTTTGCTGAGATATTAAATAAATAAATTTATTCTTTTAAATCCAAACAGCCAATTACGCAACAATTAGTGACATTCTTGTTGTACAACTCACATGCTTTGCTTTCCTTTAAATTACAAACAGTTTGAATGACCTTCATTAATGCTTCCTGTTTTCTTGATTGCCGTGTGTGGAGGGAGGACTTGTAAAGTGCAGTCACCCCAAATTAGAGAGAACGCGCTCACATTTGAGACAAGGTGTAGTCTTGGGCAAGACCCTAGTAGTAGTTAATAATACTGTATTACATTTTCTACTGTTTCTGGCTACACCCTCTATTACCTTCAGAAATTCTCAGCTCTGTATTAGGGTCTTGGAGATTTTGGCATGGCAGTTTTAACTTTCCCTTTATTTTCTGAGCATTTTCCCTTAAAAAGTGAAGAGAATCAATCATATATCGAAGTTTAGGGCATGTGACACAAAGATATGAATAGGCCTATGCATATCTACATCGACTGGCCTCTTCAACGACCAAATCACGTTGCTTATAGTGTGTAATATATAAAGTATATATACTGCAACAACGAACGTTTGACTGTTTACAATCTCTCCCACTGTAGCCGCTAACTCAATGTATCAACTGTATTACTGTATAATGTAATAAAACAAGTGCGATGAATGTAGCCGTGTAGTGGGAAATTTGTTTGCTACCTGGAGTTATTCGCTGGTTATAGTTGTATGGTGCAAAATTAACCTTTTCCGCCACAGATAGGGAGCGACACAATAAAATGGAAAATCCTGTCAGCTTAGATAAGAACGTGTTAAGCCTTTAGTTTGCACAGCAATTTTACACGGGAGGATTTGCGAATGGAATTTGTACATGGAAAGGGTGGGAGTTCAATCTCGGTTTGGGAAGTTAGGTGGAGTTTAATTAACAGGCTAGTTCAGCTGCTGCCTTCCCAGGTAGCAAACCCATGATGGGCCCCATGTGCCTAAACTCATATGCAGAGACCATGGAGATGCGTGCTGGGGGGGGGGGGGATAAACTCCTTCCCCTACTTTTTCTGCCGTAGACATTTTGGGCCGACTTACATTGCTATTATATCATTGCACATATATTGGGCCGCTTTGATGATTGGCCCTACTCCACTTCAAAAATTGCTCGTGGCCCCATTTAGCCTATAATTTTGCACCAAAGATTAGCAAAAACTCCATTTGGGTAGTCCATATGTATGAGGGATAGGTCTGGCCCATATTTCCCACACATCAGTCATTTCCATGGCCCCAGAAATATCCCATATGGGTGTCAGGTGGGCTAGCCCATATGGCCTCAGAATCACATGACCCTCACATGGGCCAAGGAATGGTACCCATAAGGGTCCATATGGCAGTGTTACCTGGGTTGCAGTTTTCCATTCACATGAAGAGCCAAGACTGCTATTTGAAGGGGACAATTGAAAAGGCTCGAACACTGAACACCGTGAGACATCCTGACCATCAAAACAGGTTTGGAAGTTCAACCCATCATCAATTTAACGGGGGATGGAGTGACTGCATAGCTGGGGTTCATATGTTCAGTGAAGGTAGGTCTGTATCAGACTTTCAGTTGAATTCTATGCACATAAAGAACTTACCCATGGGGAGGGGGTCATTGTACAAGGTTTACAGAATTATGACATTAAATTTTGTGGTGCCGATCCAATTGAATTGGGCTGGAGTGTGAAGGCGCCCTTGAAAGACCAAAAGACCATGGTTCTAGGTTACAAACGCCTGTGTTTCTAAACAGTGGATATCAATTATACAAGCCCAGCTGATCTAATGTTATCATGACAGCATCATGAGTTCAACGTAGACATGAATTTTTTTTTTATCTGACTTGGCTAGGCCATGGCACACTCCCTCTACAAAAGTCTACTGTTGAAAGTGGGGGGACTTAATTATAGATCTATGGGGCAAACTGAAAAAAAAAATAAAAAAATCCAAAGTGTATCAAGTTACCTATATCTTATGGGTGTGAAGTTTTGCAGGCGCTTTAACCCCAACCCTCATTACTTATGACAGAAGTTTGTATGATTCTAAATTCAGTGTGAATGGTAGTTGGACTACACTTCTGACCAGTGGGTTTGACTGCCAATTGTTACGAGGTCCTACGTAGGCTAATGGCCTAACAGATGAGTGGTTATTTGTTACAATTTATTTGAGGCCTAGTGTTGTTCGGCGAATTGTTTTTGAAGGCCTTGACATTGTGAAAAGCTAGGACGGGTCATTGACACCTGATGTGATTAGTTCGAGACGTTTCTAAAATGTATGTACGTATATGTAGATTTATACGTAAGAACTATTATTAGTATGTTACAGCACTCACCATGTTGTTTACTGGTTGCCGCGATCACGCCACGCTGAGCGGTAATTGAGCAATGTTTCTAGGAGCTTCGTTTGTGAGGAAATCAGGTCAAATTTGTGACCCGACGTTCACTGAACATTCGGAAAGCAAACGCGTTGATTCCAGTATGGACTTCGTTGAAAAACATCGGAGAAATGTGCAGTGTCATCACGGAAGTTGTAAACATGTTTTTTTCGAAACTTACCTGCAAGATGTAGAACGTTCCAGAATTTGAGAACGAAATGTATTTATACTAAGACCGTTTCCCTGATCAAAAGGTTGCGACATTCAAGTTTGAGAAGACATATTCACGTCGGTTCTGAGAAGTTATTTCCGTGATTTCAACGAAGTCTTTGGGGTGAACATTTGCTGTAAATTCTTACAGCTTATTCAGCAATATTTGTCGTCGGAGAGTTGGAGAAGTTCCAGTCTCCTTTGGAAGGACTGAAGGAAGCATTTGCGGAAAGAGGTTGTCGCATAGAAGTTCTGACTGCTCCTTCATTGTTGATTGCTGGTTTGTTGGTTCATCCTGTCCCGTTTGTTCTGGAGTCATCGCTAGAGAAGAGGTGACAGTCAATTTTGCTGGGAGAAGCAGAAAGTCGTCGCATCCCAGGGGAAGACTTCACGATATAAAGACAACGTAAGCCTCGGACCGCAGTTGCAGTCGTCGTTTGAAATCATAAATTCACGTTGTGAAGAGAATACGCAAGTCGCAGATCGTCGCGTTAAAGTATCAGCATAAGAAACAGCGTGGCTGAGTACATCTAAGTATCTGTTCTCTTGTAAACTGTGAGTAATTCCATTTTTTTTGTAAGCATTGCAGTTCTGATACTTGTAATATATTGATTTATTGTTTTCTCACATAAAATGCTAGAATTCTCCATTTCTTGTGTGTTAGCCTTCCCAATTTTCGAACTCTTCGGACCTCTCAAAATTATTCTATCTTTCCAAAAAATAATTAAAATCACACCACCAGACTAACAGGTCGTAACAAATTGGGGGCCTATCCGGAAACGGTTTACGTACTCGTGCCGTTTTGTGTGATTTGCGTTGTTCTAGAAAATTGTGGAAGCACCGTAGTGTTTAGCTGTATGTTGGAAGTGATTGCGTAGTGTTGTGGAATTTTGTGATTATTCGTGAGTTGCCTAGCAATAGTGAAAAAGCAAAACAACTAAATATGGATTTCAATGTTGAGGAATTTCTCAAAACTGTTACGTGGAGAAGTTTTAATCAGCTCAAGAACCCAGAGTTAACCCAAGTTGCTAAGCATTACGAATTGGACGTAAAACATGCAATGAGGACACAAATAATTCAGAATTTGCTGATTAATTTGTTAGTTGATGAAGAGATATTAGATGAGTCGTATCTGAACAAGAAAAGGGAAGTCCCGACTGAAATTGGTGATGCAGTCCAGATAAAAAACTGGAAATCGAAATGGAAAAAATAAGGATGGAGAAATTTAGGTTGGAACATGAAAGACTAACAGGTCGTAACACAATAAAACATGGATATTGCTGAATTGCTCAACCCCCATTGGCTGCATCATACAGTATAGGATGCAGGTCAAGGGAAAAATAGTGTTGTTAGTGAATTAATTGGCAAAATTAAGTCGCCAAGCAATTCTTTCATGAATCATTTGTTTTACCAATTACTGCAAATTTCGATAATCCGATTTATTAGCAACTGGAAATTCTTGGGTAGCAAATTGCAATGAAACCCAGCTATTTGTCCCTTGCACTATAGCAAGTGCTCAATATCTCACACACTGGCAGCTGCAGTGTGTCAATATATGACCTGGAACAATTTCACTTTAAATGGTATGTGGGGTACTTAATTCTGTCTTGAAGGTTAACTATAGTCTATAGGCAGGTGAAGTTTTGGAAAATAGGGTCGGGGAGACTAACTTAGGAACAAAGAACAGCTGTATATCACACTTATACTTCCAAATTCATCCTTGCAATGATTTCTTCCCTGTGCCTGCTGTTATAGGTCTAAAAGTGAAGGACATGAATCAAACCCTCTCAGTAGTTACTACACTGAACATGGGGATATAGTGAGACACATTGCTTTTATTTCAGTTGAATTTATTTCTCATGTACGTTTCTCATCAACCAAATATGGTTAACTTCGAAAGATTGCCATATAATATGAATCCTCAGAGAAGAGAAAAGGGAGAGAAAAAAATGCTCGGGCTGTTGATCAAAGCTTGTAACCTGCAAGACCCATGCATGAAATAATAGAAACCAAAGAAGAAAATGTGGAGCAGATTGTGCCAATCAGGAAAAGAGATAAAAACTGTGACTTCTCTGAATACTACAACATTTGAACAATCTAACCTATTTATACAAAAATTCTAAGCTTATAAGTTAAAAGGCCAAACCTCTCACCCCAAACTACAATTTTGGTACGGGGGTACCGAAATTCTCAATTGGCTCAGCTCTTTGATTGATAGCTAATTCAAACAATGCAGAGTACCAAAGCTTATACTACACAGGCATGAACTGTACTGAGAGTGTTTTGGTGGTGACATTGAGCTTTTCTATACTCGCCCTGAAGCAATTAACTGAGATTGTGACTGGATAAGGATGAATTGCAGAGAATTGTGGGAGGGGCTTAAGGGGGTTAGGAGAATTGGTACTGTTTGGGGTGAGAGAACTGGGCCTTAAGTAGAGTTGCAGTGCATTTAGTACACATGCCACTATACTGTATTGTATACAAACTGAGAAAATCCAGTTTAAATGTAAAATTATTGAAGGACATTAGGCATAAGCACCACTTTTTAAACAAAAAGTGGGGTGTCTGGTTAAAATGGTATAAAGGCAACCTTATACCTAATGGAGGTCAAGCATCTTCATATGATACAATGTATTTCTGTGATAAGGCTGTAGCTACTTTTTTCATTTCATGTCTTCAGGGGTTTCTCTTCAGAATATGAAGTATACACAGCATAATTCCATTCAGGATATCAGGGCTTTCAATTACCAGTTCAATAAAATTAATAATATCAAAGTTCTGTCTCCAGAAAAACAGTAGACTTTACAACAATTGTCCAATTCATTGAGATATTACACTAGTACAACATCGCTACATGACAGTATCAACTTGTTATTTTACAGTGAAGTGCACATTACTAGTACTACAGCTATACATACTCTTTAGTTTGCTGAGCTACTGTAAGGTTGGAAGCATCTCCCCTTGCCAATATTTTTCTTAGAATGTTCTCGTTGACATTTTTCATACCTGTTGAGATATGTACCCCAACTTTTCACTTCATCCTGGGCAGTGATATGTATATTAGTCTTTTCACCAACTTCTACTTGTGTTCAAGATGTGAGTTCTGAATTACAGCACTGCAGATGCCCTTTCTTCCGGAAGTTTTCCAGTGAACAGATCTTGCTGGCTAATAAACTGCATGAAGTGCCACTTTGTGCAAAAGTTGGTCGCACTTCTACGATTAGAATCAATTAGAATACGGTCATAACAGGAACAGACAGGCCTACCATATAGGCAAATCCGATAAGGGCTTTTGTAAAGTGACTGTAGGCAGCCATTAGTACAATGTAAAAAATTACGGTAGATTTACAGAACAACAAAATAAAGAAGTAAATACGGATAACAGAAAAGTTCTGGAAACTTATTACCAGAACTTTTATGTAATCTTTATATTTCTCTTTATTTTTTATTCTGTAAATTAACAGCGAATCTGAGCCATTTTTTACAGTGTAGGGTCCATCAGCCTTAAATCGTTTTATTGTCTACATGAATTTGTCATTGAATTTTACTTCTCTAGTGCCTGTTGTTCTGGTAGGGATTCGGCGTTCATGGCTCAATCTACACAGTAGCTACTACTTTAAGATGTGCGTCCAATGGCTTACAAATTATTGTTGTGACAAAGACAGAAAATGTAAGAAGCTAATCTCTCACTACTTGACAGTATAATAATCACAGCAGCAAGATGAATAGATGATACAAAGCCTATACGCTATACAGTATGTGCAGACATGAGGTAGGTTTACAATAATATGAATGTTTTTTTTAACAACCAAGCCCTCAGTGGGGCAAGTCTGATGCAGCCCTTGGCAAGTTGGGGGAAAAAGTTATCGGTTGGTTCTGAGGGCAAAGCAGTGGCGTAGCTAGGATTTTTTCCAGGGGGGCAAAGGTATGAAATTTCCCCAAAACTTTTCCCGGTCAATGTGAATGTATTTCATATAAAATATGCAAACTTACAAGTATAACAACATTACCATGTCATTTTGTAATATTACCTGCATTTTAATCTTAAAGTATAACATAGAGCAATCGGAAATAACAAAGTATATTATTTTGGTAAACAATGTCTGGTTTATTTGTATGTAATAACGCAGTGGCGTACGCAGGATTTCTCTGAAGGGGGAGGGGCATGCATTATGGTCTAGACGTTTTCAAGGAGCCTACATGCAAAATGGTGCAAGATATTCGACTTTGACAGGAACAGTGTTAGAAGTTGAATCGTGGTGGTTCATGAGGATAAAACTGAAACTTTTGTGTCTTGACATGCATTTATTTATGCCATTTATGCTACCTTACGAAGAAAAACTTGTCATTAAATTTGCACACTATTAGGAGTCAAAATAAAAGAGCATTGATCGGTATTTGTGGTTTTTCTTGGCCTCAAAATGTTATTTTGTCATAAAGATTATCTAAGCGGAGCGCCACCATTGGTTGGCGCGGAGCGTAGAGAAAATTTGGAAAAATCAGACCCCTTAGATGGCCGGAAATAGCATTTTCCAGGCTAATACGAAGAATCTAGCCAGTCGCTTTCTTCTTTTGTCGTTTGCAATAAAATGCTCACTTCAAAATATGTTCGCAAACTGCAAAGTGATCAGAGAGTTAAGAGCTAATTTTACCCCAAATATGTAATTTTGCCCAAAAGACCGAGCGAGGCGCCACCATTGGTTGGCGCGGAGCGTAAAAAAAAATTCGAAAAATCAGACCCCTCAGTTGGTCAAAATAGCGTATTTATGCTTGTAAAGAGGATCTAAACATGTAGCCTTTTTATCGATGCCACCAGTGGGAAACAGAGTCTACCTTATTAAGTAAAAATTGGAATTTGACAGAATTTTCCTAGGTCTATTTGTAGGAATTATAAAAAAATTGGCATCACTGAAAGACCTTGCAGGGACAATCCTTCCCCTTTGAAAATTTTTGAAAAATTGGGTGTCCTTATAAGCAATCTGGTGCCACATATGCTATCTTTTGAAGTAAAATGTGTGTTAGTTACACTACGTATTTTTAAGAACAAAGTAAAACGGCATCTGTGAGGGGGCATGGCCCAATAGTTTCCCCTTCGCACGCCACTAAGGAGGCCTAATAGTGGCTCGATCACACAGGATATGATGTGAGAAAAGCAGTCTGTTAAGTGTAGAAGGCTACAAGATACTCATTGCCCATTTATTGTTACACTCAAAGTGAGCAGAAAGCTATTTCCCCGAACTAGCTTGGAAGCCTCCAAGGATTAGGCTATGTAACAAAATCTAAGTGTGCCAATGGATCCCGTTAATTCTAATTTCTAGATTAACTTTAAGTTTATCGTTGGCCATGGATTGTTTCAGCCCCATCCATCGTTATGTACACAGAGTAAAATCGTACAGCTACTGCTAGCTTGTAGAAGAACATAACAACCTCGGGGGTCTACGGTAGTGACTTGTCAGTTTTCGCATCCTTTTACTGAATTTCCAAAGTATCACCTGAATAACAGCTTCCTGTGCACTGAAATGCACTGATCATAACCCCCGTGCGTATACAAGCACAAGAGAACATTCAATCTGCTACGTGGCGAGTACATTTCTGTGGAACACGAATCGGGCCGGTTCATGCGACACTGACGAAATCTGAATTAATTTGTTGCATGAAAATACGAATTATGTATGAGAAATGTCTCACAATTTCTTATTGTAACAAAAATTTTGAGAAACTTTTTGTGAAATTTATGTAATTATAAGGAGATTCATCAAATTTCCCCCAAAATTTTCCAGGGGGAAACTTGCCCCCCTGCCCCCCCCCCCAGTAGCTACGCCACTGGGGAAAGGCTTACTTAAAGTCCCTATAGCCTATAAAAGTGTATATAATTACCTGGGTTGACTAAAGGCTAATTATTCATGTATAACTTCGAACATTGCTATAGGTGCCCTCTTAAACCAAGATATTGATATATTTTTTTCATTATCAAATACTGGACAAGTTTTTCCATTGCCATCATCTGTGCCAGGTAGAGTATATAATTAAACTAGTTTAGGTGGTCACTGGGTATAGCTGCTTGATTTTAGGGTTAGGACTACAGTGCAACCAAAAAGGGCCATGGCGGGCATGACCTTACTTGAACCAATTGGTTAGAAACTGGGCCGTTAAACTCCAGCTTACTTATCGCTTATGAGGCTTTAGCCCAATCCTTTGCCCTTTAACATGTTATGTTATGTTTGGTTGGATTATGTTATTTTTTATGAAAAAGAAAAGCCTGGGTGATTTTACCCTCCTTCTACAGAAGGTTCCCCCTGATCCCCAACCCAATTGACAGATTACACTCTTACTCTGACCGCTGGTCTTACATTGAGCTAGCTCGACTGGGAACCCTTGGAATTAACAAACTTTTTTTATTTATCGTAAACCAAACAAAACATGAATCATCGAACCTTTGAAACATTGAACCCTGGGAATTACATCTATGACCAGATCCCCCTGATTTAATACTACAATACTGTTGCAATATATTTCCCTAATTTTAGGCATAGCTTGAGTTAACCAAGAAGTTGCTAGCAACTCCCTGAGTTAACTTACCTTAGAGTTCGAGGCTTCGGTCAACATCTGCACGATCTTTTCCTTTCAAGTTCCTCTGAACAACCAGCCAGTGGAAGTCATCCTGTGCAGCGCTGAATCTACGATTATGAAGCATGAATGTTGGCTTTCTCACTCATTCTTCATACATAGTACTATAGTTCTTGGTAGTGATATATATGAACTAGGCAGGGCCAACACTTACAGCAGTCTTCAATGAAATAACGTTAAAACAACTTACTGACTAGCCTACTCACACTGATAATGATATAGGCTAGAGCTACATACTAATTACAAATGGAGAAACATCGAAAGATAGCTTAGCGTCTCTAAGTGTGATATCACAAAACTCCATGGTGGTATTATTTCGTCTGGGTTCTTCCCAAGACTGAGAAACTAAGTTAATTATTACGTCGCAAATTCGAGCCTCAAAATAGACACAATAGGGCTTGGCTCGAGTCCAATCATAGGGAATTCCCCGACAGCGTTTGGTCAAGTGATTGATATCCATGTTTATAACCTATTAACATATGGAAACGCCCCTGATTTGCCAAACTCTCCAAGACCCTAATACAGAGCTAAGAATAAAAAGGTAATAGAATGCGTACTCAAAAACAGTAGTAAATGTTATACAGAATTATTAACTGGTATTAGGGTCCGTGACCAAGACTAGACAAGGTACAGCTTTCGGGAAAACAAGGTTGGGTGGATCCACAGTGACATCAAAAATGATTGCACAATCTTCCATTTTTCATTGCTTTGTGATACATTTTTACGAAAGTTAAGGTTTGAGGTACAATTTTACGTTGGAAATAAATGTTGGCTTGTATATACCAGGTAGGCTGAGTTACAATTGCGTATACTTCTTTTATTCGATTTATAATTTGAGCAGTTTTTTCTTTGATAAGTTTATCTTGGAAGACGCTCGATTGTATATTACCAATATTAAACTGGAATAAAAAGGGAAATACATCTGACTTTTGTGGATTCTATTTTTTTAACCAGAAATTCACACGATAAATCTGTCAAAAGTATAAAGCTTGATCAATGTAGGTACATACAGTTGATTGAATTCGTTGAAATAGAGAAACGGATGACTGTTTGTGAAAGGCCCACACCAACAGATTGCGCGCACTGACAAATTTCGCGGACCGCCGAAACTCCTTGCCTTTCACTTTAGAAAAGCACCAGTCTTAGCTGTAGAACGAACTAAAAGCATTGCTTTTGTCCCCACTGAAGCCAAAACGGGTCGGTATGTTTTTATCTTTACCCAAATTAGTTGCATTTAAAATCCTCACTGTAGCCGACGGTTTATTCTGGAATTACGGTCAATGGAAATCACATTTTAAGTTGTTTCATTTATCTTAGCTGTTTTAAGCTGGAGTGTGTCAGCTTACTAAGCGGTCGATTTCCAAAATCCTTAAAATATTGTAATTCATGAAATCAATTGCGCCATCCCTTTGGTTGTTAACGATCTCCACCCAGAGCGCGAGTTTTGGCAGTTTTACAACTTTACAACTTTATTTCCAATCAACAGGATATCTCGAAATTAAAGCAATCTTTTCAAAAAATCTGATTGAATTTTCATGAATTTCAGGTTAAGACTTTATTGATTCAGGATACGTAGCTTTGCGGAACATTTCATCTTCAGTTGTCAGTTGTACACTCTAAAATCAAAAGAGTGAACTTAGTCACTCTTTGATAGAGAGAAAAGCATGAAGTCACTCCATTAGAGTGATAATTAACTCCAAGAAGATTGAATTCACTCCAAAAAGAGCGAAATTCCCTTAAAGGAGCGAAGTTTCACTCTTGATGGAGTGCCTACACTGATATCGCTCCTTAAAAAGGAGCGATCATTGCAGGCACTCGTGGAAGAGTGAATTTTCCCTCTTCCTGGAGTGAATTTCCCTCTTTTTGGAGTGAGTTTCACTCCTCTTGGAGTGAATTATCACTCTAATAGAGTGAATTTACACTTTTCACTCTATCAAAGAGTGAATAAGTTTACTCTTTTACTTTTAGAGTGTAGAATGTTTCCAATGTTTAAAGTTTCATGCGCGTAATTCCACCCATCATGCTATACAGAAAGAAACGCAAAACTAAAAGAATAACGTTTTTGTTGGAAGCTACGGAAAATAAAAAATACCGGGAACTTGTGTGCTATAATAAGAGAGCAGCCGTAGTAGTAAATATACGCTTGATGCAGATAGTACTCTCACAAAGTGGTTAAACACATTGACATTGCCAGAAATAAAAGTTCTCGACGGACCGAAGAGTGACAAGAAGCAAAATTTCGCGTTCATCAAAGAAAGGGTTCGAGAAAAGATTATATGGAGAAATGGAAATTTAAAAAGTAAAAAAGTGCAAAATTCTCTTTAATAAAAAAATTAATTAATTTGTGACCTTCACATATTCTAACTCCTATACCTCAACCACCGTATATAACGTCATAAGCGGAATTAAAACTGGCCTAATTAAGACGACGCATAGTGGTAAAAACAGCGCAAGTTTAGCTATAAAATGATCTCAACTAATCCCCTGAATGTCGGCTTTCAAGTATGTCACAGATATCCAATAGAGAGTTGTTCTAGGGAGAATTCTAAGCTATAAGGTGTCAAAGTAGTTGGTTAGATGTGGTTTGACACGTCACAAAATGTCAGGCGGTTGTCGCCGTTAATTTGACCGGTTAGCACATAAAATTACGCCCACAAACTTTCCTTTGTAACCAATAAGCAATTGAGGCTGACAGACGAATGTGAAAGTGTTTACTCCAATTATGAACTCACAGATATCTTTCATGGAAATGCACGACAAAGGGCGACAAATCCCAGAGTGCATATTCAACAGAACTCCCCTAAACTTTAAGGGGTATTTTCATGTTCCAAAACGTTTTGAGTCAGATGCTGATTCTATTTTTCAGATTCATTAAAAATTCCGAAGGCATGCTACTTTGACATTAAATCATTTAGGTTTTCAAAATTGTTTGAAAACGATTTGTGTTGGTTCACTGAGATCCCTTTGGGGGCAGTCGGGAAAAATAGGTTCATTTTAGGTTCCTTTTAGCAGTTTAGGGTGCACTTATATGATTCGTTTCCTTGCTGACGTTTTACTAGATTATATTCAAACCTCTGTTCATAATAACTTTCTGCTAATGTTATATTTACAACAATTGGCACTTTGAAAATTAAACTGACCTTAGAACTAAACCACCCCTATAAAAGTCATATTGCAAAAGTATCCTGAATATCAATAAACTTCCCCGATACTCCAAAATCCTGCTTTTGAGGCCTTTTCAGGGTATTTCTACTTCATTAATTGCGCATTAAGATAAAGACTCCTTGGCCCAGTGGACCATGAGATTTCAGAAGACTCTTCTTTTCTTCATGATGATATATAATGTGACTATATCAGGGAGGGGGGGGGGGGGGCTTTGTGCTGTTATCTCAGCGTAAGTCAGACATTAAGCAAAACATACCATGCAACAAACCCCGCTAACAAGTTTACAAACATATTTCCCGGGGCCCTTTTCCTCCCATTTTTCGAAATTTCCCATCAACCCCCCTCCCCATCTTGACTGTGATTCTAATAATGTTGTTTATTTATTATATTGTATTATTTATATATACCCAACATACATACATACATACATACATACATACATACATACATACATACATACATACATACATACATACATACATACATACATACATACATACATACATACATACATACATACATACGAGGATTCAGTTTAACCCTTTACCGTTGTTTGGGTCCTTTTGGACCCAGACGGAGGGCGCGGCTGTCGCCCATCTTTACTGTTTCACGCGGGGCTCTAAACTGTGAGTAGCTACCCTAAGATTCGGCCACAACGACGAGAGAGACAATAGGTTAAGGTCATGGGGCCAATAACCTACGGAAGCTGATGCGGGGCGTGCTACAGTACGTCCGCTTTTCCGCCCACTCCCAAGGCGCGCAAATATGCCCCGATTGGAGCACAACGGTAAAGGGTTAATCTAAAGTATCTGCACCACGGGGCTGTGCACACACGCAGGGACAGCGGCATAAGCTTTGCAGTAAACACACTCCACACAGGCTTATTTTAACCCTTTACCGTTGTTTGGGTGCTTTTGGACCCAGACCGAGGGCGCGGCTGTCGCCCATCTTTACTGTTTCACGCGGGGCTCTAAACTGCGAGTAGCTACCCGAAAATTCGGCCACAACAGCGAGAGAGACAATAGGTTAAGGTCACGGGGTCCATAGCTTACAGAAGTTCAGGCGGCGCGTGCTACGTCCGCTTTTCCGCCCACTCCCGAGGCGCGCAAATATGCCCCGATTGGAGCACAACGGTAAAGGGTTAATTTTCGGGTAACAGTGTACCCTTGAACACAACTCGTACAACACTAATAGAGTGGGCAAAGTATACATATACATACACACATACATATATTTATGTCATGTTCAACTACGTTTCAAAAGTGAACAGAACGACAGAGTGTTGTTATTCGAAGGGGCGAAGATTTATTCAGTCTTACTCAGCCAACTGTACGTCCAATATATCAATTAACACTAATATACAGGGCTAAATGGACAACTGGGACACAGCACACAGGCGGGCTAAATGCACATGTAAAAAGTAAGGAGCGTAAAGATCCCAGTATAAAAAGCAAGATGTTACCAAGGGGATCAAAATAAAGAAAAAAGCATAATACAATGGAAAGACAATAAAAAAAACAGGAACAGGGCAGCAGTCCAAGAAAGTAAAGTGAATTAGAAGATGAAAAATTAAAACAATAAAGGAATTAATTAAAAAAAATAAAAAGAAGTTAAACTGGAGAGAATTACCCAAACAAAAGAAAACAAAGGGCTAACATTCATAATAAAAGGAGGATAAGACAGCAGCTCAAAAAAGAAGAAAAAACGACAGTAAAATAATCAGGTAGCAAAGCGAAGGTTGAAACTACAAAAAAATTCTTTAGCAAGAATTAAATTCTTTTCTTTTAAAAAGGCACGGGGGCTGACGTGTTTCAATTGAGCCATCCAGTAACCGAGCCGTTTTCTCAAAAATTGCTCCCATATTGTAAGAAGAATGAATTTTTCAATGATAACGAACTTAATGTCATTTAAAGGAAAAAGAGAAGAAAAGGAAAGATTTACGTTCTTACGGATTTTTGAATCTGTCAATTATCTTAGATAAGAGGACGTTTAGTTTACCAAACGTGGTATTTGTAGTGAAACAATTAACGTCATATTCTTTATTATTTTACTTTGCAAAATGCTTCCAAATTTTAATACGTTCCGTCGATATCCTACTTGCGTTTTGTATATAATTAATCTTCTTTCCAGAGCAAGACTCCCTGGTTATCCCTTTGTTAGGATCTGTCTCAAAAAACTGGAGAGATTACTTAAGTTGGAATGTTTACTCTTAATCTTCGACAACAGGCAAAATGCACGATCCAAAGAACATCGGAAAAGAAGAACACAGACAACACTTTATTCGCCCTGAAGGGAAGATCATAAAGGCCTTGTAGTTTCCAAATAAAGCGAAGAGTGAATTTGACTAGGTGCGATTGTATCTCAACTCTGCAGATATGAATTAATTAAAAAATATGCTTTTAAAACCCTCGTTTGTTGTGGCACAACTGCACACCAGCAACCAACTCTCTTCTCATATTGTTAGGCGTTCTTTTGTTTTTTTCTTAGCGAAGTAGTAGCTTGGGTTCCTTGGAATGCCCATACCCACCGTATCATCAGTGCCCTTGCAATTAGCTAATATCTCGATGAGAGTGCAGGATGTGAGTGGGAGGAAGATTTCGTAGATTTAGCGTTCAGGGAGTGTGAACAGATTTTGTTAGACCAGATGAACCTACTTTTGTGGAATCGATGTTAACTTACAAAACCGGTACACAATTTTTGTTCACCTTTTCATTGCCTTAAAAATTAAGCAATCTAAAAATAGTTGTCAGCGCAGTTTGAAATAAATGGCCGAATTGGTAATTCGTAATTTGTAAGTGATACCAAGAATGTTTACAAAATTATTTTATGCACTTTATTCGCATATGCATCTATCCTAAATAGAATTTTTTAGTTTGTAATTTGGGTACTTTCGCGGTAACACCTATAGCCAGACAAAACAAATTCTCGACAAGAACCTTTTTGTGGTTCAAAATTGATTGCAAAAGATTTTCTCCACTGTTGAACCACTTACGTTTCTCTCTTTTATGTTCTTCTATAAGATCAATAAAAACACATTGACATATCATAAAATATATAAAAAGTTGGGTTTTTATAGAGGAATATTTATTCTGTATTGAACAAAGTAACATCATCAGACTATTTCATTACCAACTTTGTTAAACTTTGTATGAATTTGTATTTCCCTTTTCGGAGACACACGAAGTCTACGTAAATGGAGACTTCTTGCACAACGTGAAATATAAATATTCATGACCTTATTCCTGAAACAGCCGTTGTTTCTAACTCACCCACCCCAATGATTCGTCATGTACCAGTGTGGTCAGAACAAAGAGAACACACAGTGCGATGTTTCGTAAGAACAATTGAAACCTTCAATACTGACGTTTGGTGTGAAAAGATAATCAAAACCGGTTACATACAATTCATCCTCAGTGAATGATTCTCATTGTCGTGAGTTTATCTCGTGTTTCCATGAAATGGTCTTAAACAGTCATTTTAGAGCAGGGGTGGGCAACCTTTTTGATTGAACGGGCCAGATTTGAGGAATAAAAATTGATCGGGCCGCACTTAATTAAGGACATGCTGTTGATTTCAAACCCTTTTTTCTGAGGAATTTTAAGAAATATAAATCTTTAAGTCGCAAAGAAATAAAATTTCAATAAAGTAAAGTTGTGATTCAAAGCAATGCTGATCTCGGATTTAGATGTCATTTAAAGATCAACAAGGAGTGCTTAAATTGTAGTGTTCAATGTTAGCACCTCAGTAAAAAAGCCACATTTAATAGTAGCTGCTATAACAGGTCTATTAATTAGGAATGTCAATTATAGGCGAAAAGAGCTCTTTCAGTTTTGAATCAGAACGTTTTCCCCCCAATTCGTTGCAGTTCAGATGCATAAAACAGACCACCAAACCACTGATGCGCGCGAAGCGCGCGAAAATATTTTGCACATTTTTCGAGAATTTGATGGAAAATTCCGGAACTAGGTGGAAATTCTTGCTACTTTTTCACTTATATTTCATCTCTGTCGGGAAAACACTTAATCTTTGCCCGACTTTGTGTCGTTTCCTACCCGAATTTTCGAACTCAGAAATATTTGGGAAGTCTTCCCCTGCCCAGCCTCGTATGCCTATGATTCCAGTTTGCGACTAGGCTCAGTCTACTGCTAAGTTCAAGTAAATTCACTGGAAAATTCAGAATTTCACAGCCAAATTTGTGTTATAGTTAATAGTAGAGACCCATCAAAAACACAGATCATGTCGATTTATTTCACGGCATCCCTGGTACCATGGCAATATAATTTCTATTAACCACCGCGGCTTTTGCAAAATAAGGGGGATATCTTCACCTCATGATAATATTGTCAGACGTAAAGCTTGTCACTATGCGTATCGCAAAAGGAGGGAATTAAACCACTCGTTCCATGGTTACAATGACAGACGAACTGTATTAGCTATACTAACTGCGTTAAGGCCTAAATGTAGGGTGCTTTTACACTTGATCCGGGTCTGATCGCCCGATGTTATCAGCGTATCAAATTACGTGTATGGCTTGATCCTGGTGCATTTACACTTGTCTCGTACTCTGGTCCTCCTCTGTGCTTAAGGTCTCACTACTCCATTAGAGTAGTGTTCTAGAGCGTCAAGTGCACGTCAAGTCCTTTTAGCTCTGGTTTTGACCAAATTTTGTCAGGATAACCTGCCAGCTGGGTGATGAAAGTCCATGAATATGAAAGAGTACTTGCCAGAGTGTGGATGTTGAAAATTTGGGTAAGATTGATGGTGATTTTGACTGTTTAAAAAATTGCTGTCAAATGGCGGAGATTTTCCGTTTTTGTGAAGAGGCTAGGGGTGGGTGTACCCTACAAAAAATTAAGTCCTTCTAGCTCAAAATCTAAACGGTCGTGGTATGGAAATTTTGTAGTGCCATGATGGGCAAACTTGTCAGCTATCAAGTGATGGGTGTCTTGAAATAGCTGTGAACTTTGACAAGGCTGCAGCGGCCTCGAAAGGGAGCTAATTTAGTGTGTAAGTCAATGGGGAAATTATTGGGGGTGTGAGACCTTAAGCGGAAGTCGCTCCAAATGAATTACGAAATACAGGCACACGCGCGTGCGCACCAAAGTGTAAACAAAAAATAGACACTGTACATGTACCATGCACACCGTACCTAACCTCGCCGTTGATCCGGCGAGCACTTACACTACAGATTTGATCGCCTGCGCGGGGTCTGATCCTCCCCCTTACTATACACTCTAAAATCAAAAGAGTGAACTTATTCACTCTTTGATCGAGTGAAAAGTGTAAATTCACTCCATTAGAGTGATAATTCACTCCAAGAGGAGTTAAGTTCCCTCCAAAAAGAGTGAAGTTCACTCCAAAAAGAGTGAAATTCCCTTAAAACGAGCGAAGTTTCACTCTTGATGGAGTGCCCACGGTGACCGCTCTTAAAAAAGAGCGATCATTGTAGGCACTCGTGGAAGAGCGAATTTTCCCTCTTCCTCTAGTGAAATTCACTCTTTTTGGAGAGAACTTCACTCTTTTTGGAGGGAACTTCACTTCTTGGAGTGAATTATCACTCTTATGGAGTGAATTTACACTTTTCACTCGATCAAAGAGTGAATAAGTTCACTCTTTTGATTTTAGAGTGTAGGATCAAAATCGGGTGATCAGATCCGGATCTGATCTGCATTTACACTACAAATTTGATCTTGAGCAGTGGATCAGATCCCGCGCAGGCGATCAGATTCGGATCAAGTGTAAAAGCACCTGTAGACGTCAAATCAAAGTCAAAGTTGTGCAGTTACGTTGTGTCAAAGAAGGTCACACCAATCATAGTGGTAACTCCTTTCACCAATGTGCAAAATCGGTTTGTGAGTATCTGATCATAAGCATGGAGTTTACCACTCCGAGGCTGTTACTCCATGTCACAAGTGGATACGGTAGTGATTATAGAAATAATTGCACTCTTAAAAAAGTGTGCAAATTTTGCCCAACTTTTTGACCAACACTGGGCATCTATTCAACAACCTAAACAGTTGGGCAAAACTTTAACCAACCAAATTTGGTAAAGTTTGAACCCAACTGTTGGGCAGGAGATTACCCAACTGTTTGGTAAATTAGCATTTAAAAACATACCCACTTGTTGGGCACTTCTTTTATTAAGCTGTTGGGCAAATGCATTAACCAAATGTTGGTTATATATATAAATCATCTTTTCCTTAACCGTTGGTGCTTTCTTTACATGTTAGGTTGTAGGTTATGGCAGGGAGCTGCCACTGCAGCTCCCTGGTTATGGCAACCCATCGGTCCCAGTTTAAAAACCCTGGCTTAATAACCTATTTGGTTTGTCACCGAGTTCCGTATAAGTACGTCCAAAACTATCATTTTTAAAAGGCACTGTATTTTTAAAAGGCACTGTAAAATGATGTGTGTAAATGATGTGATGAAGTCTTGTAGTTTCATCAATGCATAAATATGAATACAAGGGCAGCATGAGAATTAGCTGGTCCGTAGCTCTCATACACTGTTATCATGGTTATGAGACAGGTTTCTTGTTATGCCGAAATCGTTCGAATAATATTATATATATGCTCATTCGGACGTGAAAGAGAATATCCCAGATCCTAACCTCTCATTGGATAGCAGTTTTGCGCCAAATACGAATCATGGAATCTCATACAAATGTGTTTTAGCTCGTATAGTACTATTTAAAGAATTTTATGGAAATAGAGATCGATTTCATGGTCTAAAATAATGTACGAGTTTAGCTGTTTGGCCAATATAAAAGATACCAAAGAGAATTTTCAGGTTATGGTACCATGTCTGATTATGGGAAGAATTGTGAAACAAATCGGGTCGAGTGTACTGTTGTTTGGTGAAAACACTGCAACCAATAATATACCCAACAAATTGGCAAAAAATTACCCAACAAGTGGGTAAAGGGAAAATATGCTCAACTGTAGAATAAAATCTTATCGTCATTTTGACCAGTCAGTTGGGTATTACAGTATACGCGTGCATGGAAGGGGAAATTTAACCATTTTGTGAGCAAATATTGACCAACACTTAGGCAATTACTTTTACTCAAGAAAAACTTTGCCCAGCGTTTAAACAGTGCACCAATTAGCCCCAAAGTTGGGCAAAGTTTTACCAACACATTTCATAAACTTCTTTAACCAACGGATATTTTACCCAACGTTTTAAGAGTGTGGGAGCTTCGTTATAGTGAAATTGAAAGCAAATCTAGAGCTCCTTTGTTATGATGTAAATTAGACTGATATTTTTCTTTTCCTTGAGAAATCTCGCGGGCCGGAAAAAAATCACTGACGGGCCGCATGGGACCTGCGGGCCGTAGGTTGCCCACCCCTGGGACTTAAGTGTAACGTGAAACAAGTATAGCCTGTAAGCTGTTAATGTGTAATTTGTAAATGTGTAATAACAGCGGCTTACACATCGTCCGTGCTTCTTGTTAGCTAGGTTTGAGCTTCTTACGCTCCAAAAAATTCGTAGAAGCTGAGTATATCTGAATTTCGTAACTGTACTTTGAGTCTGAAGAGAAAACTGATAACCCCTCTCAGGTAGTTTACAGGGTTGCCAAACTAAGACTTACAAGTGTACGCTTTATCGCAGTGATATCGATGATGCACAATAAGGATGTGTGAGTTCAGACGACTGTTCCGCGTCTCTTAATGAGGGTAAACGGTAGGTGCCATTACTTAAATCGATATTTTCTCAAAAGTCACACGGTGGACTATTAAAAAGTGCACGGAAAAGTTGTAGATAAATTTTTGGCAACACGAACATCTCAGTTTTGAAATGTTCTAAGCAGGAACTTATTTTCTAGAAAGGTTTCATGTTTTGTTTTATGTGGGTAAATTTAAAAATGGCGCCAAATTTGTCTCCATTTTGGAGATAATTCAAGTCTCCGAAAAGGGAGACTCTGCCGGGCTTTTATTATGCCTGAAATAATTTCCTAATGAAATAACACACTACACCAGCTTTGTTTCGAGACCTCTGCAACATAATTGTTAAAATTCCTAGCTATGTCGAGTCACCTAATGATCGCATCAAAGCTGATCAGTACTTTTGCCAGTCATAGCACTAAAAAATGTCCATACCACGACCATTTAGATTTTGATATAGAGACCATTGAAGTTTTGGTAGGGTACACCCACCCCTGGTTCTCTTCAACGTAACGGAAAAGGTCACTATTTGCCAGGAATTTCCGAAAAAACTAAATCACCGTCAATCCTAACCAAGTTTTTAACATAGTCCATAATTTAAAATGTTGCCGTTGAAATTCATGGAGTTGTATTACCCAATAGGCAGGTTATCATGACGAAATTTCGTTATATGTTAAACTGTTAAAAGAACGATTTATTTGCGGGTGTTGGCCGCTACTATGACACCGTCGTGTACTTTTAGTACGGGGATGTGGGACCTAGATCTAAAGTACCAGCGCATTTGTCAAACGAACAAATCGTCATCTGCGTTATGATTGACGAGTCGTTTGGCAAATGTGTCGATTCAAGGATTTTATAATAAATCTGCAATTTTACATCATCCTTAAAAGTTACTTTGCGATCGGTCTAGTTGGACGTCTGGTGGTAATACAATAATGAAATCTACAGATATGAATCCCGCCACAGATTCGGTTGCCCTGAAGCGTGTCCTCGGTTTTTTCCCAAGCATCGCGTTCATCGTAGGAGTAATAATAGGAACAGGTATATTTGTTTCCCCAACTGGAGTTTTAAGAGGGGTTAATGGGTCCATCGGATGGGCCTTCACAGTATGGATCGCATGTGGTCTGGTTGCAATGTGTGGTGCTTTGTCCTACACTGAACTAGCGTCGTCGTTTACCAAATCAGGCGGGGAGTTTATCTTCATTAAGGACTCGTTTGGTCCCGCCATCGCATTTTTAAGGGTCTGGAGTGTAGTCGCTATCCTGGGTCCAGTCAATATCACGATTCAATCGATTGTCATAGCAAACTATTTGATAACACCTTTTGTAGATGTTTGCATCAAAATGGAGTATAACAGTGTTATTCGGATGATTGCTGCATGTGTCATGGGTAAGTTGCACAATATAGAGACACGATCAAACTCAGAACGATTCATGATTTATTTAAGATTTATGGGAAAGTTTTGGAATTTCTCTGTCAAAAATTCGTCTAAGCTTTTTGTAACCGTCAGTATTCTTTCTGTAGTCGTTTTTACAGCAGTTTGTTTTTACAGTTCATAAAATGCGCAGAAAAAGAAGAGTAAACATGGCAAATGGTGACATAATGGGTGGTGGATTTAGAAGGTGGGAGGTTCCAGTGTAAATGTTGCATGCCAGTTTGATATTAGCCAATTGGCATATACCTGGCTCGACGAACATTGACCTATTACCTATGTAATTAACTTTTAGAACCATCATCACCCAAACGAGATGCATGTCACACAGGTGGCTTCTGTAACTTCCGTTCATGTACCACAGTAACATTTGTAATGCAATGCCATTAGCTTGAAGTAGTAAAACTAACAATTGTAATAATTACATTGCAGGGGGGGGGGGGTGCGTATGTGTAAAACAAATAATAGCAGTACTATTCTAGACCGTGGGTCAAACCCCCTTTCCTAATTTGAATTTACTGCTGGCTCAGACCTAATTTCCTTCCTTTGAAAGCCATCTCACCATTTCGCTTTCAATGTTAGTAAAAAGCAATTTCCGGTGAGAATGACAGTGTGTGCACAATGTGCTTCGAATTGTTCCCAACGCAATCCTTCGATTTCCTATTAAAACTGATTTTATTTTTAAATTCGAGTCTTCGTTAAAGAATCTGTCCTCAATAAGAATAAGAAGTTTAAGATGGCATTTTGATCCCTTCGGAATGAGCATTGTTCATAAGTATCCCAAAGAAAAAGGAGGTTATAGAGCAGACCATTTAACTTACTGCCGACCCAAAACACTGGCGAATGATGGCAGCAAAACGAGGGACGTATTAGAGAGACGTATTGCATGTGTGATGTAATGGGCATGGTACGTTGACAGTTTCGACTAATGCGGAGAGTTTCTTTATCATTGAAACAAGGAAACTGAAGTATACTTCATAAAACATGCTTTGCACTGAAGAAATGGCTTTAGATATCACTCCAGTTTCTATCCATTTTATATTAAAGAATAAACTTTACGGTGAATGTCTACCAAAAGTTAGAGTCAAGCTCCATTTTCTCTAATTTAGTTTGAATTCTGCTTTGTGGCAAAATGATGCATCGGGAAGAACTGGGTAATTTGAGTTGGAGAGGAGGGCAAAACTGCAACTTTGGAGTTATCCTAGTAACTCAAAATATTGAAATATTTTAGCACCATTTTGCTTCTACAGTCTTTTCTTAGACACCCAGGAGCGTAGCTACAGGGGCAGGAGGCTCTGAAAAATGAAGAATTAAGAAATTTGCCATTTGTAAAACCAGTCTACTGTGTGCTTTTGATCACTCATGAAATTCCGAAATTCCGAATTTTCTCCAATAAAAGCTACAAGTTGGTCATTATTTGTTTCAAAAAAGCAAAATTTTAGGCGCGCTTGGCGCGCCGGAAATTGCAGCTCCTGAGCAGAAGTGCTCACTCATAACGTTAGTGTGGTATACGTTCCGGAGCTCTGCAAGTGACAAAATCAGGAGTTTGCTGTATATGACACCAGGTCAGCAAGTAACACCGGTATTTAAGGTGCGTGCTATTTTCTATCAGAAAATACCAAATTTTCCCCAATAGAAGCTCTTGACTCAAAACATTTCATCGGAGAGCCTCACTTTGAAGGCGTTGTGTAAAATTATGTACCAAAAACGATCTTTAGTCACCATTCAATCTCAGATCCCCCAACTTTTAACATCTCTTTACAAAAACCGAGCATCCAAACTTTCTGCAATACAAGCTCCATATTTTCAAATATTTGAAGAGGGGAAAAGTTTCAGCTAGTTTTCCTAGTACAGTGGTGTTCACACTTACACAATATGGTATATTTGGATGCTTGCCTACCCCTAACCCTTCCGGTAGAAATGTCTAGCTGTGCCACTGTAAACACCTTACTAGGACAGGAGAAGAACTTTAGGCCAGATCGATGCCCCTCCCCCCAGTCTGAAAATCAAATCGACGCCCCTGCTGCCATTCCCCCTTTTAAAACGCTTTTAGTCTGCTAAATTTGCTAGTTGCATTAAGGTTTATATACGGCGGGATGGGCAGTTATAGGCAAAGTTATAGTTAAAATCTTGCTGTGTTAAACAGTTCAGTCTATGATACTGCTGTCATTTGGATTGCTGGTCTTGCCTTGCTTACAGACAGCACTTACAAAAAAGGTTACAATCGCGCCATAAACACCTTTATCGAAATAAAAATCCGCATCCTTTACATTACGCTGTGCCTCAGACTAAACGAAAACATTTTCCTTAATAGTATGTCCATTATCTAATGCTGCTGAAATTTGTTTAAACATTTCAAAGAAATAGACCCCATTTGTCGGATCATTGGATGTACAACCTACCTTATTCCAAAACTTGTACCTCGTTTAATGTGACGTCTAAGTGTTGTCGTACATGGGTTTTAATAACCATTGACCTTTAAATGCTTCTAAATTTTACATTCAAAATGTTTTGATTATCGTTCATATTTCAGGTCTTATTTTCTTTATTAATTCCGTTTCTGTGCCTGCAAGTTCTCACTTACAAAACATTTTGACTGTAGCCAAACTCATTGGTCTTGGAGTCCTCATTAGCGCTGGGACAGTTCTACTCTTCCAAGGACATACAGACAACTTTAAGAATCCGTTTAAAAGCTGAAAGTTTTAACCTCGCCCTCCTCCCCGGTGCCATTTACTCGGGAATCTTTGCGTATTCTGGTTGGTGAGTCACTGAACTATTAGTTGTAAAAGTGAAAATGTACCATGAAATTTGTTTTCAAAAAATTCTTGCCACAAGGCAACAAGGTACATAGTACACAAGTTACATGAAGAATGTTCTTGATTTGTGTGACAATTTGATTTGCATCGACATGTTACCAACTGACCAAGGGAATTTGTTATTTGTGGTACAGGCAAAGAAATTCCTTTTTTGAATAAATACAGGAAAATTGTCTTACTGAGTTTTGCAAAAGTTTTGTTACATACAATCATTTTAGGTTAATAGTATTTAGCATGAACATGCCACTGTTCTTGATTTCATTATACCGTCTTTAATGATCAGAACTGAGGCTCATCACTTGCAAGATCAATGTTATGAAAAATTGAATTTAACTCTCTTCTTCAGACAATGCTAGCAAATGCCCTGAATATGGCATTGACAATTGAAGAGTAAAGACCTTCCTAGGAAATATTCATTCCAATTGTATCAATATACTTTACTTTTCTCGAGAAATACTTCGCCGAAGTTCGAATGTTTCTTTAATTAGCAACTTGTTTCCTATACAAGCAATAATGATGTGGAGTGTTGCAAAGTGTTGGAATTAATTTATCTCTATCAGTTCGGGAGATAACCGCTATCGGGGGAAAATGAGTATTACCCCGATTGGGGGAAAGTTTGTCTCTCAACGGTATGAATATTTATAAGCACTTAGTGTCTACCTCTTCGCAGTCGTCGAATTGTTTAATAAATGTGTGTATATTCAATTGTGAGGTAATAGTTTAGACATAAAAAACGAAATAACCATGGACCTTCAACTACGTATTTACAAACAGATGTGTTTGCACGACCCACTTGCAGATTGATAAGGGTAGGCGGTGCCACTATCTGACGTTACACTCGGTCGGTGAACTTAGCACATTTTTGGAGGAAAAGCCCGAAATCATCGTTCGTGATTTCATGCGAAAGATGTGGTAGCCTTTGATATTGGCCGGGAGTAAATATTAAATTTGTTGGTTCTTATGATCAAACTAGACCGGTTTCTGCTGTCCTGCTCATTATAACAATAATAATGGCACAGCTTCTTCTGTAGTAAGCCGTCGTTCGCGGCGTGAGTTAAATATTTGTAATTGCTTCTAATAGGCAATCGAGTAAAGTTTCGTCTGAATCTTGTTCATTTTCCCCAGAACTCGTAAACCTTGATTTAACAAGGAAATCTTTCAGATTTTTTGGCCTTTTGTAGGCAATAATTGGTTGTTGGGGGAATAGTTTGGATAATCGCGGGTTTTGGCTGATAAGGTGCCAATTTTTCGTTAAGGCACGTTTAATGTTTGCAGTTTTAATATGCGGAGTGTAAACACGTTTAAAAATTAGTGGAGGCGTTCTTACTTTTGGTTTCTCAGTTAGGAGGGTTTTTCGGTCAGCATAAGCCACTCTGCTGGTGGCGCTGTTAATTTCCTCATTTGAGTAATTTCTCAAAAGTAATTTTTGTCTGAAGGAGTTGCATTTCTCCTGGAAGTCATTTTCATTGTTGCACAGGTGGGCGTATCTGAGTACTTCGCCTTTGATAAAGCCTTTGAAGGTAGCTAAGGGGTGTGCGGAATTACGATCTAGATATTGGTAGGTTTCAGTTGGCTTGGTAAAGACTTTAGTGTCAAAGAGGCCACTTACGTGGAAACGTTCACCTTTGAAGATTTGAATATCTAGATATGTTACTTCCGTGTTAGAAGCTTCAACTGTGAACTTGAAATGTTCGTGAGCTTCGTTCAGACAGGCCACTAATTTAGAAAGTTCCTCAGGTGTGCCATTGTACAGTAAAAGGATGTCGTCCCTATAGCGAAGCCATTTTATTATGTTGGAATCTGTCGGTATTATGCGATTTTCTAAGTGATGCATGACAATATCGCAGATTTCAGGTGAGGCTTGGCTGCCCATTGCGCATCCAATCTTTTGTAGGAAAAATTGGTCATCAAATTCAAAACAGTTTCGAGTAAGAATTAGTTTGACCAAGTTACGCATTGAGTGGGGTGATATTTTTTTGATATCGTAGTAGCTTTGCGGGGCTTCCGCATATGCTTTTTGAACAACATCCAAGGCTTCCTCTTGTGGAGTGTTTGTGTACATAGACACCACATCAAGGGTAGCGAGTAAGACATTTTGTGGTAAGGGGGTAGCTTCCAGGATTTTAAGTATGTGATTTGTGTCTTTCACGTAGGTTGCTTGTCTTGTGACAATAGGAAGCAGGAAATAATCCACAAATTCAGATATTTTTTCTGTGGGAGATCCGTTGCCGCTTATAATTGGGCGGCCGACAAATTTTGTGCCGGGGAGCGGTTTTTTATGTACTTTTATCGGCGTGGTAAACAACCAAACATGACGAAGCTTTTTTATTCCCCTATCAACACTCTTAAAAAGTTGGTTAAAAACATTCACCAACACTGGTCACGTATGTCAAATACCTGAAATTGGTTAAGTTTTCCCCAATATTTGTTGTTTATTTGGTTACCACACAGGCTGGTAACCCAATAAAGTGGTAAAAAACCTCTTAAATTACCCAATAATCAACAATTATTGGGTAAACTTTAACTTATTTCAGGTATTTGACATACGTGACCAGTGTTGGTGAATGTTTTTAACCAACTTTTTAAGAGTGAACAGTGTTTTTTAAAATGCCCGAATTTCTCTTTCCTTAAATCGATAAAAATTGCAAGGCTGTTTTGAACGTTATCTCCGTTGAATTTGCGCGGCAGGATCGCAATGCATCGTGGGAGAAATTTGAAAATGGCGCCACCCATAACAAAATAATCCCCCGTTCCGGTGAAAATTGATTTCCCCCGAAAGAGGTTATCTCCCGAACTCTCTATATTAAGTATCTCTTCATTACTCATCAGAAGGTTTGGTGCTCCAATGTTTTTTTGGACACAACTCGAACTTTCAAAGTAACTCTATCGAAACATATTGATGCAACAATTGAACATATTGAAACATATTGATGCTACAACTATCGACATCACAAGATTTACATACTTAGTTCATGTGTATCAACGTTTAAGTGCAAAAAATATATATATATATATATATACATCTGGTAAAATATATTTGATTTTTGATTTGATATTTGATATTTGATTTGATATTTGATTGATTTTGATGGGAATTGCGGTTATTTTCTTGGTATGTCATTTTCTTGTCAACAGACCTTAAGCACAACTGCTGAGGATCATGGGTGACCATACTGAAAAGAATAGAAACATAAAGGTCTCGAAAATATGGTTGATACTATGCAAAATTTTAAAGGGTACTCTCAAATGAGCAGGAAAATTAATAAGCAGGCCGAGGAGAACATTAAAGGGCCAAACCTCTAACCCCAAACTAAAATTATGGTACCCGGGTACCGAAATTCTCAATTGGCTCAGCTCTTTGACTGACAGCTAATTCAAACAATGCAGAGTGCCAAAGCTTATATTACATAGCATGTACGGTACTGAGAGTGTTTTAATTATATAAATTGTGTTTTTTTATACTCACCCTGAAGCAATAAACTGAAATTGTAGTCTGGATGGGATGAATTCCAGACAGTTGTGGGAGGGGCTTCAGTAAAAAGGTTAGGAGAATTGGTACTGTTTGGGGTGAGAGAACTGCGCTTTAAGTACAACGAACATTGCAAACGGTTAACAACGATTATCACTGACCGGAGCTCTTTACTATCATGAAACGTTGACAATATTAATTATAAGTATCATAAAAAATTAAATCTAAAGTTGATAATTCGTTTTATCTGCCTTTTTTAATACAGGTAAAAGATTAACATTATAATCATTTCGCTTATGTAAATGAAAATGGACAGAATGACTGGTAGGCATTCTTGATTACTTGGCTAATTTAATAACAAAGTACTTTGGTACTTACAAAGTGTAGAAACGCGTGACCTGTGTTTTATGCTCCCGGGCCGACAGAAGCAAATATTTTGAAATATGTAATTGAGTCAGTTTTCAAAATAAGACAAACTTGTTATTTCTGAATGGTTATCATTTTACTCTCGCTTTGCAAAAATTATAAAATATCTTTGAGTTCAAGGTTATTCCTGCCCTTAACATTAAAGAGAGTTATGAAATGTTCTTTTATCTCTTTTTATTTTATCTCCTATACTACTTGTCTTACTATTTCGGGGGTTTCATTACCTTCACATTTGAGTAAAGTACACAATTTACAAGAAAATGAGTTTAACAAAATATTTGTAGTGGGTCATACTATCTAATTATCATTCAGTTTCCTTGTTCTCTGGCACTGAAATGATTTTAAGTGAATTCAATATTTTTACGTCAGCTTTCACTTATGCTTATTCATCAATGGTTAAATCCCGTTCTACTCTAAAAAGTTCTTTAAAGGTCCTTTTTGTAAACTTAGGTAAGGAAGTACTACAAAACTTTGATTGTACCATCATTTTACAGATAGGCAGCGTTCTGATAAATGTATAGGACCAAAAACTGGATTGACCTCCCACTACAATTAGGTATAGACCCGCCGCGGAATTTTAAGCAAAAATTTAATTTCCTTATGTCATGTGAAAGAAAAACCAGATCTTTACAGTGTTGTGACACTTCCATTCAAATCGGACATGATTTCTTGAGATATCAGTAAATGAAGTAACTAGGTTTGTTTCCAAAAGTGAACCTCAGAGCAGCAGAGGTTATAGCACTTCCTAGCATTCGAAATGGAGCGCTTTGTTTCCCTTCGTTTTGCAGACTATTGTGTAGTCCTTACAGAGTTGCAACTCCCTGCACTCAGTAAGGGGATTGCAACGTATGTGGAGTTTTCATGCCAAGTATGAAATCATCTGATGATATAGGATTGGTTATAATAGGGCAAAATTGGTTGTGAACTTTGAAGTGCACTACTCCTTCCAAGGACAGATGTAAATTGGTTTAATTTAATTGTGTACTTGAAAAACATCAATATGCCTTACCAAAGTACAATATATAGTGAGGAAAAAAGACAAATCATACAGGGTTAACAAAAGATATTTAAACACTGTATAACACTGCCACATCATTATTTTCGCACAATAAGCAACACGTTGCTTTCGAAACATTTAAATTTTGAACAGGTGTGTCTTCAGAACCGTACAAGATTATGGCATAATTTCAACGGATTTGTTCTAAAAAAAACCTACTCCTTAAATGCTACATATTTTTTTTGCTGACATGTCATACTATCTAAAATTTAAGTCTTATTTATTTATCAAGCCTTGAATTCCTCTTTTGTAATCGTATCCCTTTGCACGCGATGTTAATGTGATGTACTAGTACTAAAGATAACGTGTGTGAATGAATGTGCAGTGTTTGAGTGATTGTTCAATTGACGGCGTTGCAGACCGGCCTGGATCCTCGATTAAAGAATCAGACTTGTGGCTCCTAAATTAAAAATTACGGAATCGTACTCGTTTTGAGAGTTTTGGATTGCAAGTTTGACGCCGGAGGAACTTCGTACCGCTTGTGCTTTACTCATGAATCCTTACGAGATGTTTAGATATTCCCCGAACCCTGTGTTTTCTCGTTTGTGACAAAGATATCACAAACATAGATACCAAACTTAAAATGGCGCGTTGACTCCTCACGGAGGACGAAGCGGACATGAGAAAATCTGTCCGCTTGAAGAACGGCGGAACGAACTGGTCAGAGAACGAACTGGCCGATTTTTTGACGTCATTTAACCACAAGAGTACGGTAGCCGAGAGGGGCCAAGCAAAACAAAAAAAAAAATTTGAATTTTTTTTTTTTTTTTGATTCGCATTTAAATTATCTCGGAATTCTGACTTAGTAACTCGGAATTCTGAGATAGTATCTCGGAATTCTGACTTAGTATCTCGGAATTCTGAGATAGTATCTTTTTTGTTTGATTCGCATTTAAATTATCTCGGAATTCTGAGATAGTATCTCGGAATTTTGACTTAGTATCTCGGAATTCCGAGATACTAAGTCAGAATCTAGCAGTTAATTGATATCTTGCGGTAGTATAACTACATGTGATTTTAAAACATTGCAATTCTTGCAAACACCGTTCTTCCATAAATTTCACTTACATAAAACAGTTTTAGGCTTCTTCGAGGCTTTCTACTTTAGAACATCTGAACATTAACGCACGACGACTGGTTTAAAGTTCATTGGCTTACTGATTGGTCAGTTTCTATGGTATCTTCACAAGCACACATCTATGCACGCGTTTACATTCTTACGCGCTTACAACACAGAATCAACTACTGCACGCGGAAGTACGCGTCAATTATTCCGGACTTCATATGGAAAAATGCATTGTGCGCGTACAGAACTCGCTTTGAAAATGCTAGTCTTGGTCAAGACGTTATTACACCTTTCCTCAACTTATATAGAGGGCGGGCTTTAAATTGACTGTTTTGCAGATAAGCTACCTTCAGAAATAACGTCTTGGAGATTTTGGCAAATTAGGGGCGTTTACATATGTTAATGAGTCATGTTATAGACATGGATATTCATCACTTGACCAAACGCTGTCGGGAAATTCCCTGTGATCGGACTTGCGCCAAAGTATTGTACTGAATTTTTTAGACTCGGATTTGCAACATAATAATTAGTTTCTCAGTCGGTGGAGATAAACTAGTCAAAATAATACCACCTGCAGTTTTGTGAAAACATTCTTGGAGACGCTTAGCTATCTTTCAAAGAAATACTTCCTCAGTTTGAAATTGCTCTAACGTCAGCCTGTCTAGCCTTTATTACTGTATTATCAATATCAGTGTTCGTAATCGTAGGCTAGTCAGTCATTGTACATGCATATGGCTGCTTTTCAATAACGTTTTCATGTTATTTCAATGAAGACTGCTATAGCCTAAGTGTAATATGTCCCAGGCTCCCAGCCTTTTTCAATACATCCCTAGTATTATAGTACTATGAGTAAGAAAGCCAACATTCGTGCTTCATAACCGTAGCCTCAGTGCTGCACAGGATGACATCCACTGGCTGGGATGTTCAAAGCCTAGGAAAGGATCATGCAGATGATAACCGAAGCCTCGAAGGTAAGTTCTAGAGAAGTATATATTTCATTGTAACAGCTAGTATTGTAGTATTAAATCAGGGGGGACCAGATGTTCACAGGGTTCAATGTTCCCAGGGTTCGATGATTAATGATTCAATTGTTTCAGTAAAAAGGTCTGTTTATTCCCGTTGTTCCCATTCAAACTTGCTCATTGTAAGACCTGGTCAGCTTGGGTTTAATCTGTCAGTTGAAGAGAATCAGGGAACCTTGAAGGAGGGTAAAATCACCCCTTTCCTTTGAATAAAAAATAACATAACATAATTTAACAGATTAAAGGGCAAAGGAGGGCTAATTAAAGCCCCATAAGTAAGTTAGATGGAGTTTTACGGCCCAGTTTCCAACCAACTGGTTCAAGTAGGGTCGAGCCCACCATGGCCTTTTTTGATTGGACTGTAGTCCTAACCCTAAAATCAAGAAGCTATACCCAGTGGCTACCTAAACAACTGTAGTTTAATTCATATATTCTACCACAGACAATGATGGAAGAAGAACTTGTCCAATATTGTTAATAAAGCTAAATATCAGTATCGTGGTTGAAGAGGACACCCATGTAGCAAATTGTTGAATTTTACATGAATAAATAGCCTTCAACCAACCCTTCAGGTAATATACATCTTTTATAGGTTAGGGACTTGAAGTAAGCCTTTGCCCCAGAACTAACCTATAACTTTGGCTACCAAGGGCAGCATAAATTTGGACTTGACCCAGGGCTTGTTATTTAAAAATAAAAAATGTATTCAGATTATTGGAACCTACTGCATATCTGCATTCTGCACATACTGTATAGTGTAAAGGCTATGTATCATCTATTCATCTTGCTGATGTGGTTATTATACTGTCAAATAGTGAGGCATTAACTTCTTTCATTTTCTCTCTTTGTACAGTACCCAAATCTGTGAGCCATTGAATGCACATCTTCAAGTAGTATATAGCTACTGCAGTAGAGCCATGAACACTTACCAGAACAGCAGGCACTAGAGAAGTAAAATCTTTCTTCCACACAAGTGGCACCAGTCATTTGGGTGATGTATAGACAAAGTTGGATCAAGTGATGGTCTGGTTTTAGTCGGGCAAAACTGGGGTAAATGACCTTCTTTAAAGACCTGTTCTAATTGATCCCAATCATTGAAGTGCCACAAACATTTGCACAAAGTGGTACTTCATGCAGTTTATTAGCCCGCATGATGTGTTTACTGTTAAACTTCCTGAAGAAAGGGCAACTGCAGTGCTTTAATTCAGAACTCGCATCTTGAACACGAGTAGAAGTTGGTGGATTGACTGATATACATATCACTGCCCAGGATTAAGTGAAAAGTTGGGGTGCGTACATACCTCAACAGTCAACAGGTATGAAAAATGTCAACGAGAACATTGTAAGAAATATTGACAGGAGGAGATGCTTCCAACCTTAGCTGGAACAAACTGAACGGTATGTGTAGCTGTAGTAATGTGCGCTTCACTGTAAAATAACAAGTTGATATGGTCATGAAGGGATGTTATACTAGTGAAATATCTCAAGGAATTGAGCAATTGTTGTGAAGTCTACTGTTTTTCTGTAGACAGAACTTTTAAGCTTTTAATGTTATTGAGCTAGTAATTGAAAGCTCTGATATCCTGAATAGAATAATGCTGTGTACACTCCATATTCTGCGATAAAACCTTGAAGACATGAAATGAAAAAAATTAGCTACAGCCTTATCACAGAAACACCATTACACATGAAGATGCTTTGCCAGTATGTGACATATTGTTTGTAACATGCCAGACAGATGTGTTTGTAAATTGTTATTGATTTGGCTTCACTGGTTTGGAGCTTTTACTTATTTAATTGACTTAGAAAGTGCAAACCCTTAGCAGCATGTCTTGTGGGTTGGAAAAGTCAAGCCATATGAAGGGATGAAGGGTAAAGGCGCACTGGTGCACTGATCTTGAAGTATATAGAGCACCTGACATAAACGACAATTCCTGGTTTTGGAATATATGTATACAGTTGTAAGTCATATACACAGTACATTGCAACAAAGCCATTTTTGAGGCAGACGGATGCATCCAGTTATCTTGTCCTTTTTTGTTACTGAAGAAAATGTCATGCATTGAGAGATCAACATCTTTATGATGTGATGTGAATTGTACAAACTAACTCTACACTGAAAACCTGGCTCATTAAACTTTACAGTAGGACAGATGAGTATAGGCACCCAGCAGTGTAAGAATACCATCAACTTGATGATCATGTGGTACAAGTGTCAGAGAGTGAGACATTGTGGGAAAACCTTTCTTGACCTCCTTTAACAATTTGACATTTAAAATGGATGTTCTCAGTTCAATTCGTATACACTACTGTATAGTGGCATGTGTACTAAATGCATTGCAACTACAATAACTTACAGCCTACAGGCTTACTTGCAGCTTTTTTTTCAAAATATGTTTGATTGTTGAAATGTTGTAGTATTCAGACAAGTCACAGTTTTCTATTTTCCTTATTAGCACTGTTCATTTTCTTCTTTGGTTTCTATTTATGATACTCGCAGGTTACATAGCTTTGATCAACAACCTGAGCATTTTTTTCTTTTCCTTTTTTCTTCTCTGAGGGTTCATATCACATATGGCAATCTTTTGAACGTAGCCTAATTTGGTTGATGAGAAGTGTACATAAGAAATATATTCAACTGAAATAAAAAACAATGTGATTTGTCTCACTGTATCCCCAAGTTGGATCATACCTATGGTAAAAACTGAGAGGGGTGGATTCAGTCCTTCACTTTTAGATCTAAAAGGAATTTGAAGGCACAGGAAAGAAATCATTGCAAGGATGAATTTGGAAGTATTAGTGTGAAATACAGTTGTACTTTGTTCTCTAGCCTTCCCCACCATATTCTCCAAAACTACACCTGCCTATAGTTAACCTTCAAGACAGTAGTACGTATACCCCACATTCCATTCAAAGTGAAATTGCTTGAGGCCACTGATATTTTGACACACACACAGTTGCCAGTGTGTGTGATATTGAGCACTTGCTAGTGAAAAGAACAAAACAGCTTGGTTTTCACTTGCTCCTCAAGAACTGCCAGTTGCTAATAAATCAGATTATCAAAAGTTGAAGTAATTGGTAATACTAATGATTCATGGAAGAATTGCTTGGTGACTTTTTGCCAATCAATTCACTAACAACACTATTTTGTCCCTTCAACTGCATTCTATACTGTATGATGCAGCCAATGGGAGTGGAGCAATTCAGCAATATCCATAATGTTTTCATGGCAGTCAAAACTACTGGTCAGAAATGCAGTCCAGCTACCATTCAGACTGCCTTTAGAACCATAGAAACTTTTGTCATATGTAATGAGGGTTGGGATTAAAGCCCCTGCAAAATTTCACACCCATTAGATAAAGGTAACTACCATGATACACTTCGGAATGCTTCACTTCTGATTTTTTTTTTTTTTTTGCCCCATAGATCTATACTTAGTCCCCCAACTTTGAACAGTAGGCCTATGTCGAGGGAGTGTGGCCTGGTCAAGTCAGATAAAAAACTCATGTCTATGTACATTGAACTCATGATGAAGGGTACCAAGCCACCATGACACCATTAGATCAGACTTGGCTTGTAAAAAAGTTATCCACTGTTTAGAAACACAGGCATTGGTAACCTAGGACCATGGTATTTCAAGGGCATCCCCCACACTCCAGCCCAAATAAATTGGATCGGCACCATAAATTTTAATGTCTAATTCTATACTCTTGCACAACGACCCCCTCCTTGGGTAAGTTCTTTATGTGCATAGGATTCAACCGCAATTCTAATACAGACCTTCATTTAGTGAACATATGAACCCAGGCCGGCCACCCCACTGCCTGCCAAATTGATGATGGGATGAACTTCTAAACCTAATTTGATTGTAAGGACGTCTCGCGGTGTTCAGTGTTTGAGCCTTTTTAATTGTACCCTTCCCATAGCAGTGATGGCTCTTCATGTGAATGGAAATTAGCTGCAACCCAGGTAACATATGGAACCCTTATGGGTCCCATATTTTTTGGCTTATATGAGGCTCATGTGATTTTGAACCCAGGATTAGGAAGAAGCCCATATGGGCTAGCCCGGCCACATATGACACCCACATGGGATATTTCTGGGGCCCGCGGCGGCCATGTAAAGGATATTGATGTGTGGGGATATGGGCCAGACATATTCCGCATGTGGACTACTGGGCCAAATGGGGCTCTTACTAATTAAATCTTGGTGCAAAATTAAATGGGCCCCATTTGGGGCCACAAGCAAATTTTTAAGTGGGCAGCCAATCACCAAAGCGGCCCAATATGTACAACGATATAAAGCAATGCAAGGCAGCCAAAAATGCTTACGGCAGAAAAAGTAGTGGGGGAGCCCCCTAGCACACGTCTCCTTGGTCCCTGCATATAAGTTTAGGCACATGGAACTCATCAAGGGTTTGCTACCTGGGAAGCCTGCCCAGCTGAACCTGCCTGTTACACGACCAATTTCCCAAACTGAAATTGAACTCCCCATACCCCTCCCGTGTTCCCTCCCATGCACCCATCCTCCCGTGTACAATTGTTCTGTTGGCTCAGTAAAGGCTTATCTCGTTCTTATCCAGGCTGACAGGATTTGCCCTTTATTTTATCTCTCCCTATCGTTGGAGGAAAAGGTTCATTTTGCACCATATAACTAACCAGCGAATAAACCCTGGTAGCAAACAAATTCCTCAGAGTTCACTATCGGCCACATTCATCGCACTCGTTTTACATTATACAGCATAGTAATACAGTGGATACATTGAATAGCGGCTACATTGTACAGAGATTGTAAACAGCCCAACGTTTGTAATGTTGCAGTACATTACTGTGCTGTACGTGTATATTTCTGCACTGTATATATTACACACTATAAGCAACGTAATTTGGTCGTTACAGAGGCCAGTCAATATAGATGTGCATATTCATATCTTTGTGTCACATGCCCTGAGCTTCGATTTCTGGTTGGGTCCCTTCACTTTTGAAGGGAAAATGCTCAGAAAACAAAGGTAAAGTTAAAACTGCCTTGCCAAAATCTCCAAGACCGTTATACAGAGCTGAGAATTTCTGAAGGTAATAGAGGGCGTACTCAAAAAAGGAGCAGATATTGTAGTACAACTAGTATTACGGTCTTGACCAAGACTATGAAAATGCATGCACGCTGACATCTCGTCACAATGGAATCTTCTGTTACGCTAACGTAATTGTGCATGCAGATAACCGAATAGAACTTTGCGCATGTCAGATGAACACTTCCGCCCCTCCGATTGAGCCTCCGCGGGGAGACAACGCGTCTAACAGTGTTGGGATAGGAGTTTGGTATCTACGTTTATAATATCTTTGGTTAATGACTAAGAGTGTTTATCGACTAGAGTCTAAGGTCAAAATGACGGAAAGTCCGACCTTGAATGCCAAAGAAGGTACGAGTTTGTAGTGTCTCGCAGTGTTGAAGTGCTCGAGACCGGTTTTTCATGGCCTCGGTAACTGTCTCGGTCTAGACACCCTGTGGTCTCGGTCTCGGACCCTTGCGGTTTCGAAAATTGTCCTGGTTCCGCTTCGAGACCGGCGAAAAAATTTGCTGTTTTATGTTTTGTTTAAAGAAGATAAACAATGTCTAAAAATAAAATAATTGAATATTACCTTCATTGTAAGATTCATAGATAACTTTACCTATGTATTTATTGATTTTTTAAGTGAGTGCGTTTTTTTCATTGTCATTTTATGATGGTCATCAAGAAATTTAATCTTACCCGCCCATCAGGAGGAATTGGGCCATGCCACCCCTGTCCCACAGAGGGTAGCACATGTGGCAACAGATTGCATAAAAGGACACCAACTTTTACAAAATATTTCAAAGGGGAAAGGGGCCATCCCTTAGGCTCGTTGGCTCGTTCCTCAGTCGGTAAAGACGTACGAGAAAGGGGCAGGAAAGGGGTGGATGTTCAGGTGCGGTGGGCAATAGTCTTACATTTATTGAGCAACAAGTGTTAGGTGTAAAACCATTTCAAGTCGGGACATTAACATTCACAATAGAGTCAGTTCAGCGGATCTTGAATTTAGCCAAGAGTTGCAATAGGGAAACATTAGCTAGTTTTAAATTCCGCTGTAGTGTCCCCCTGCAGATTAAATGCCATTTCATCTAATGTTATTGTACGTTCTGTGGTCAGGGGCGTAGCTAGGATTTTTTTCATTGGAAGGGGGGGATATGGGGTGCTGGACACTTTTGCAGGGGGCGCGGAGCGTACAAAGAAAGTTTCGGATTTTAACACCTCCCAGATGGCTGGAAATGGCATTTGCTAGGTTTAATTGTCCTTAATTTTAGTGAGAAAAATTTGTGATTTTTCTATAGTCAAACACACTTTTGAGAAACTGCTTAGCTTAGTTCATTACTCCACTGGTGTGTATCCCAGGATTTCGAATCCGGAATTCTGCTGTATGTTGCAAGCAGCTGTTCCAGTGCATGCCTGAGCAACGTTTATCCATAAGCGTAGGGGAGCATTTCAGTTTTGGGCAGAAGAATTTTGCGCGAAAAATGTAATCTTGCCTGTTAGACAGCGAAAGCGGAGCGCCATTACTGGTTGGCGCGGAGCGTCCAGAATTTGAAAATTCGTACCTCTCAGACAGTCGAAAATGACATTTCCCAGGCTTACAAAGGGGATCCAAGCAGTCGCTTTTTCAAGTTTCAACATAGTTATTATACCTTTCCCTGGTTTGGAAACTCCGCGAACTGACTGCTTATGTTAAGATTCCGGTTTTCGTCAGTCACGTGACGTTGATAGTACACGAGAGCCAATTGTTGTCGGACTCTCCATACGTACTGCATATATTCAGACAGGGTAAACCGATTTCTTTGGGAGTCTCTTGTGAATTATCAAAGTGTAATGGCTTCAATTAGGGCGTATATTATTGCGAAAGGTTTGATTAAGATTTCTGTCTGAAATTAGAACGTCCGTAAAGCTAGAATAACTGTACCCAAACTAAAATAGCAGGACAATCGACGATCGAAGGCTGGGCTAGCAACTGTAACTTGGTAAGCACACTCAACAATTCGGCGAAATTGCGAAGCACGTAGCAATCGCACTGTATAACTTTAGACTAGTTGGATTAAACCATTTTAAAAAACGAGTGTAACGGTTCATCAGACGAGTGTATTACACAATATTTATCAGTAACTATGGTCGTGCAAAATTTTTGGAAGCCCACCTACCGTAATGAAGTAGGTCTACTTCACCCTTACCGCACACTGACTGCGGTATATACTAAGCCTGTAGGGCCTACTGAATGTCCTCAGCGAGGGTCTCCAAACAACAGGCCTCGGAACCAGTACTTTACGCTTAAAAAAGAGAAAATCAAAACCTAAGTATGAAAAGTTTCCCGAAAGAAGGGAGGAATATTTCTTTAGATGTGAGCAGTCCAAAACAACCTTCAGTAGCCAAATTGCAAAGTTGTTCTTTGGGTTTAATTTCAGGCTGTGAAAATAGCACGCGAGACTCAGTATTAACCTATACACTACTACGATCCGGTTGAAGTGACGCGACGAAATGATTTTTTTTTAAAGGTCCCCTCGACTCTCTGGCGAAGAGCCATGGGGCGAAAACCAGTCCCGGATAAGTTCTGCTCAAAGGGCCACAAAGGGCCGTTCGAAATGATTCAACGAAAGTCACGCATGTGTTGTCACTGGGATAAAGAATAGAAAGGTCGACCGGATAAGTGACCTTTTAGGAGGTCCTGGTGTCTTCTACTTAAATCATAAGGAGTAGAGAGTGTATCTTGGCTAAAAAGTTCCTAACAATTTGTACCAAAGGTATTTTTGAAGTTTGCAAATGGGAGACAAATCTTAATGATTTAAAACAATATTTTGTGGAAGTATTTATGTATAAATCAAAATAAATGTTAGCCCTCCATGCAAGAAACACGGTAATATTTTACTTTGCTCTCTGTTGATATAAGGTCACAACCACTAACTGACCGAATGCATGTATTGTTCATGCTATTACGTAACTGCGGTCGAAAATCCAGACGTGTGACCTTTCAGACGGTACAATGCCTTTCACTTAAATAATAGGGAGTAAAGCTGTATCTTGAACTAAAAAAAACCTCGAAATTCTTTGCGAGAGCATCGAAATACCTTTTACCATGCACAACATGTAGTAAAATTATAATTCTAAGCAAAAATGTTGACAAAGTAGTGATGTATAAATGTCAGTCACTTTGTGAAAACATGAAAATATTTGACTATGCCCTGCTATCAAGTAATGTACAACCACTTAGTAAAACACAGCTTTTTCAAGACTGCTACATTTTGCAAAGGTACAAATATTTCTGACGGCCTCATGTGGACCTATTTTCTAGACGAAATTTGATGTTTATGCAATTATGCAATTAGAAATTACAAATATACCCGATGAAAGTCACAGTATTTTTCAAAAAGAAACAAACAGGCAAACATTGCAATATATATTTGGTGAATTAAGTGTCCAGCAATACCATGCATTCACACAGATTTTCCTCTTACAAATGATCTACCCTAACAACAACAACAACCTCAATCATCCAAAATGAAGACAGTCTTTGGCTTGGTACTATTCTAATGAAAACAAAAAGGAATAATTCTCAATCGTTGAGCTTACAAACCATAGCTTCAGCCAACACTAAAATGCACGATCCTACACATGTTTTGCAAAAGTGTAGTCTGCATGAGTCCAAAGGATTTCCCTTTCAGGAAACCAATGAAACTCGAGAACGAAGGATTTCTTCATTTTATTAAAAAATCTTAAAAACTTTACTGATTAGAAGGTCGTTCCCAGTTCCCTTTTAGCCCTTAGATCAACTTTAATTTCACTTCCCAAAGTTCCCAGCAGGAACAGTACCTCACTCAATGGAACCAAATCGCTACCGATCGATCGTGTGCATCTTCAAAGTGACGTAATGAATTTTTTTGAAGAGCTCAACATGCTTTTACTGACAGCTACGGACGCACCTTACAAAAACTATGAACGCACATACAGCTTTTACGTCTGTGCATATACAGTGTACCTAAGGAGTTTCCCAACGAAGGAAAGGTATAATAACAATTGTTTCAATTGCAGATGAACGTTCACTCCAACTAAAATTCAGCAAGAAAGACTGAACAGAGCGCCACCATTAGCTAGCGTGAAACGACCAGAAAAGTTTGAAAAATCCGAACCCTCAGACAGTTGAAAATGGCATTGTCCGGGATTATAGGGGGATCTAAGCAGTCGGTATTTTCAGTTTCCTTTTGCAAAAAATATTCACTACAAACTTAAATTCTGCTATGAAGCGTCTAAGTGGAGCACAACCATAAGTTGGGGCGAAACGTACAGGAAATTTTGAAAAATCTGACCCTTCAGACAGTCAAATATGTATTTCGTATTTGCATTTCGTATGCTTATAGAGGGTCTAAGCAGTTGCTATTTCGAGGTTCCATTTCCAAAAATTGTTCACTTGAAACTTAAATTCTGCCGGGAAGACTATCTTGGCCACTTGTTGGCGCGGAGCGATCAGAAAATTGTGAAAAATCGGACCCCTGAGAAAGTCAAAACTGACATTTCCCAGACTTATAGGGGGATCTAAGCAGTCGCTATTTGATCAGAAAATTACGAGATAAAATGAATCACTACCAATCCATGCAATGGTCTCTCATATTTTCGGGGGAAAACCATAAAAAGGAATTGAAAAGATGCTAATGAATTTCACTCTATTGTGAATCTTGGCTAAATTCAATATATTGATAAAATTGTGTGACTGCCCGAACTTCCGACTAAGTTTACTTTTGAAAAAATGTAACATTACAAGGTTAGTTTCAATGAATTTTCAAGCAGACTTTTGGGAAGACACTCTCACACTGCATCATTAAAGTATCGAAACACACTTACCCGATTTTCATCACCGTTGTCCGTATTTGGTGCTAGAGCAGGATAGATGGCAAACTTTTGGGCCCCTGAACACCCTCCTGTCTGTGCGTGGAATTAATTTGGCAAATTGAAAACGTCCCAGCATTTTTTAACCTTTGCCCGAATATTTGACCATTTCGGGCAATTTTTGCAAGTCTGCAGTAAGACTGTGGGGAAGATGAAAACTTTGTTTCACGTTCTATCCAAATGGGTGGCAAATCTTTGTTATTTTCCATGAAAATATTACCTTAAATATAACGTTTTCTACTTTTCGGCAAAGATTTGAAGCTATTTAAGTAATCGGCCATTCCGGGAATTGTGTTACACAAGTTTTTAAAACAGGCTCAAGAATGATTTTTTTCCTTTTAAGCCACAGGTTTCTCAAATGTGTCGCGATTTTTTAATCTGTTTGATTTTTCGTAACTTTGTTGCCCTTACTATGATACTTTTCCATTTTCGGGCATATGCTTGGAAGAATTTAATTTGTATATTCGACAATTTCGGGCATTGTGTAGTGATTATCTGTGAAGTAAAAGTCACGAATAATACCGGCCTTTTTGCGCTGCTCGCAGGTGTAGCGAATTTTTTAGAACCTTGACATGCTTTTTCATGAAAATCTTATTTCGATTTCATGAGGTTTCTTTCCTTATTCGGGCATATCTTTTTAAGATTTTGGCCACATATAGGAATTTTCTGAAAAAACACCCCATTTTTTCAAAATTTAAGGGATGTGCGATTTTTCCAAAATCCTGCCTGATTTTTTTTTTCCAAATTCCTGCCCGCATTTAGATTGTGCGGAAATCAGGGGCTATTTTCCTCTTGTCCCGTCTCGTACGCCACTGAGAATGTCCACTCCACCCAAGAGCTAAGTGAGGTCCTGTGAGGTAATAGTGGTAAGCTTGCGACCCTTGAGACTGCTTTGACCCAACATGGGTTTGGTTGTTGCACTGACCAATGACTGGCAGCAATGCCCGTGCAAAGTGCAAATTCCTTCCAACCATATTTGACTCAAATGTTCTAATATTCAATATTTCCTACCCATGACACCAAGTATGATTTTGGAACAAATTTGTGCATCCCTAGGACTGTAAAAAAAATCCTACAGGAGTAGAAACAGGTCGGATGCTAGAAGCGGACTTTAAACCACGCCAAGGTAGGAAATGTCAGCCACTCTTAATCTGCTAGAAAATTATCCATCCAAAAACCCGACGAGTAAAAAGTCAAGAGACCCCGAAAATATGAAGATTGTCACAGTCTACACTGTAACAAATGTCTGTAATGTTTTTGTACAATTACAGAAGAAAAGATAAAGAAATACAAAAAGAATACATAAAAAGTGTTGTCAATAAGTCGACAGCACTTTTTAAGAATTTTTTTTTTTCATTTTATTTGCTGTAAATGTACAGGCATTTATACAGTGTACCTGAATTTATTCTGGAATTCACAGTGCTGCACAATTGCAGAGTGCCCTGCAACTGCGTGGGTCTATCGCAAGTGTATCTATGCCATAGTAGCCGGGCAGCCCGGATTCAGTATTATCATCGGCCAGCATGAATACAACTTTTTGCCCAGATCGTAAGTGAGGGGGGGGGGGGCTGGGTGCTCCAGCCCCTTAGCCCCCCGTAGCTACGCCACAAATTGTGGTAAATTTCTGATGTCTTAGCAAGTTGCTGCTTCTTCATTATTGCAAAGGGAAGCTAACAATGAAGACTATTTAGATAAACTTTTAAAAGAATGATAACTCAATTTTCGGCCATCTGAGGAGTAGACATTTTTCAAAATTTTATTTTCCCTCCACACCAACTGATGGTGAGGCTCACCTTAGATAGTATTGCATTTATGGTAGAATTACTTTTTTGGTGCATAAAAAACTGACATGCTCCCCTCAGTCCCGTGCCCTTAAGCCCATCCCTGATACTCTTTTATTTTGACTCCTAAAAGTATGCAAATTTGAAAGCAACTTTTACTTCGAATAGGTACTGGCAGCGTACATGTCATCTGGTTGCACGTAAAGACAAAATGTTCAATGTTACCCCATTCACCACCACAATATAACTTCCAGGACTAATCCTTAAAATTAAATATCTTGAACTATTTTGCATTTAAGCTCCTGAAAATGGCCAAGTATTTTCAAAGAGGAAAGCGAAACCGTCTCCCGTAGACCCCCCCCCCCCTACCAGCAATCAAGTAACATACTACATGACTCCCCCCCCCCTTCAGAGGTAAATTGCCTACCTCACTGAACCTCACTTTACCTTTATAAACTCATAGAGTGAGTTTACTTTTCAAAAACGCTAATTATCTTATTTAATCCCATCCCACAATTGTCTTAAATTCATCCTCTTCCAGACGCAATCTCAGTTTACTGCATCAGGGAGACTTTTAAAAAGAGCAATGTGTATAAACCAAAACCCTCACTGTAAAGTTCATGCTGTGTAATGTAAGCTTTAATACTCTGCATTGTTTGAACTAGCTGTCAATCAAAGAACTGAGCCAATAGGTAATTTCTGCACATTACTATCACAATTGTTGTTTGGGGGTAAGAGGACAGGCTCTTTTTTATTCTGTGATTTAAGACCCGTAGAACTCTCTGGCTCGGATTTGATGGGCATAGCCACCTGGGCCGTACTGGACGGGACAGGGTAGGGGTCTGCCACCCCACAAATGGTTATTATATTCCCGAATCGCGCGGACTTTGGTTCCTCAGTGGAGCAGAGATTATGCTGGAGTCGGATAAAAGTCACCTCCCCTGTGAGGAAGAGTTTTTTACGGCAATGATGGCCACATTAGAAAAAAATAAACTTGGATTAGTGTTTAAAAGTTATTTATTCTATGTTTGGTCAGGCAACTGGAACTCCCTATTTTGCCATCTGACCTTAACCATAACGGATTTCCTTAAGGACGGTGACCTTTTGCACTTTCCCAGAGCCCCAACAAGGGCACTATTTCTGTCCCACTGAGGCACTGAAGTCTGCCCGATTCAGCAAGCAAGGTCTTGGCCAATTGGCGGTCACGGTCGCCGGCCTCCTGTCTCGTACAGCCATGCATATGATAAAACATGTACAAAATCAATGACGATGCACTTTTGGTGCTATATGTCATTTTAGAGCATAAAGTAACTAAGGTTTCAGTAGGTAAAACGGTATTCAAAATTTTGGACAGCTTATTTTCCTATTCAACATGTACATTCGGTCTCGGCCTCGAATTTTACCCCGGCGGTCGCTGTCTCGGTCTCGGCACCCTCTGGTCTCGGTCTTGGTCTCTGTCTCGGATATGCCGGTCTCGACTACAACCATAGAGCAGGATATAGGAACTAGAGTACGGACTCCCAATGGCGCGTACGTAAATCGTCGGTGATTGCATGGAGACACGGCATCCACGTTCACTCTGGGCATGACTTGGGCAAAAGTCACGTGGGGAGCGATCATGTGTGTACGAACTGTATGGCAGAAATCGATTCGGCCAATTCCTGCAACTTATTTGTCCTTGTAAAATGTGTATTTCATCCTAAAAAGTGGCATAAGCTGTTTGCTTTGACGCGTAAAGATATTTTCTAACTTTTCACGTCAACAGAAATGGTCGGCAAGGGGATGAATTTGCTTTTCAGTGATAAAAAGAGTAACGTTCGAGGAACGCATTCATGCAGGCAAGGACAACTCGCCCTTGTAAGACAAAACGGCCTCACAGTTCCCATTGCTTTTCTAAATTCGGACAACTCGGTACCTACTAAAAGCATATAGCCCTTCATATACAGACAATTCGGCGTCTTAATGAAGCTGGCTACTCAGACAGCTCGGCACCTAATGAAACTTCAAACAGAGGAGACAACTCGTCCCCAAATGAAGTCGCAAATGTAGGCCTATCCTAACATTCCAACCTTTTTCTCATGTTTGATTTTACATATTTTCTGTGAAGATTGAAAAATGGACAAAAAGGAAGGCATATTTTTCTACTAAACTGAATACCTGGGTCACTGGGTGGGGAGGGGTTTCTATCATTTTTTGTTCTTTTTCATTCTCAAATTAAAAACTATGCCTAGTAAAGTAGTATAGACTGGGCAGTACAGGTGGCATGACGAGACTGATTTTATTATTTTTAGTAGCTGGTCAGCTGTTAGTCACATGTTGTAACTTTGTAAGTGGTTGACTGAAAAGATGAACCAGAATATTTTTGCCAATTGAATCAGTCAGCTTGATATACAGGGGGTAAAAAAGTAACTTAACGTTACTCCCTTCTACGGCTGCCGACTAAAAGTTCGCATGAAAGTGACTCACTGAGCCTTGTGAATTAGGGGCAGCTAATAAAATACTGTAACTACAGATGCCAACCTGAAAAGAGAAGGCTTGAACAGACATTCTATCTTTACTACATTGTTTTATTTTTGTACCCTTTTCCTCCTTTTTCACATACAGATGTTTTAATTTACAGCTATAAGGAATAATGATGTAGTAGGGCTACAGGTGCAATTTCTTTTTAATCATTTGAAAAGGAGTGCAAAATTTGGGAAAGGGAAGACTGGCATTAGCCACAGTGCACCTTTGAATTTTTTTGAAATGTCACTCCACAATTTCCCACTGTACCTTCCAAGGTGTAGGCTGCAATGTGGTACCATGATATGCAAACTATACTGTACAGCCTAACTAAAGCCAAACTAACGCCTACTATATGTGTCTCTTGTATAAAATACTTCTCAACTTGTCATAATGGCAACAGTGAGCTTGAAGAAACCAGTGTTGTAATCGAGTCATTGACTCGAGTCACTGTACTATTCCAATGCGGAAATAACTCCTGAATTCTATCGAGTCACTATCATTTTGAGAGAAGTGACATGAGTCGTGATTTGTTACAACACTGGCAGAAACTAGAAGCACTAGTTTACTGGCATGCATGAAGAGTAAAAAGCAAAACATGAATAGGCCTACATGTATACATTTGTCTGATCTACTTCTTCTTCAAACAATGTTAAATAGGTTCAATTCTACCAACCATTTTCACGTTAGTCCAATAACAGTCACATGTTACAGTACTTCTCTAATTTCTCTGGGCACTTGGAAGTCTTTAAAACTGTTGTCAAGAATAATAAAGAATGCAGTCTTTCACCAGCAGCTGAAATTATTGCTTCCCATAATTTTGCTTTGGCTTGTTGAATCTCTCCCTCATTGCAACTGTATAAACTCCAGTAATTGCAAGGTATGGTGATCCAGAATTAATATTTTCTTTCAAAATATACAAGGTGTACATGATGATAATTAAAAGTCAGTTGACACTTTGTAGGTTAAGTGAACCTGGACTTAAAAGATGACGCCCAAGCAGTTCCAATTCTCTTAACCTTCTTCAATAAGCCCTTCTATCCCTCCTCTGCCTAAAATTCATCCTCATCCAGACACAATCTCAGTCTGTTACTTCAGGGTGATCATACTTGATCCCAGTGTGTAATCAAACATTCTCAGTACAGTGTGTATCAGTTCTGTACTCTGCACTTTTTGAACTTGCTTTCAGTCAAAGAATAGAGCCAATTGGCAATTTCTGTGGATGTGGACTAACTACAAAAATTACTGTATAGTTTGGGGTGAGAGAATCAAGCTTTAAATGTCTGTTCACTTCATTATCTGCTTGTGTGGCAGATGCCTTTAGACATGACCACATCCTGCGTAAAGTACAGGAAACAGTCCATGGCCAGCAGCACTATGAATCTGACATCCATTGGTTTTCTCCCTGCAAGTGCAAGAAAAAAATGAAACCATCAGTTTCTGTTTGGGGTGAAGATTATGTATTAAAACCAAATGCCACCCGTAGCTGCATAGTACATATAGCAGCCTACAACTCAAGACTGGCATCAGGTATCCAGTGTTTTTTTTTTCTTCTTCTTTTAAGTGTTGGTAAAAGTAAGTTAAACTGCATCAAGGAATTAAACACTTACATATTTCACCATTTCCCAAAATAATGTACCTTTCCAGTGCAACAGAATCAAGCTTGATTAAGCATATATAGCCTAACGTTACACATGTACTTTTGAGGCATCGGGCCTTTGTCAGTCACAAATTTGGCTCCAAAAATGTCTCAAACATACTTGGGGACTCTAGACACCCTACCCCTAAAGTTTTAAAGAAAGTGGCAAAGTATGGTTAAATTACTGCAACCCTCACCCTAGCAGACCAAAATTGCATGCCAGCTCTTTTTAACTAAGGCCCTACTGTTTTACAGCCTGCTAAACAATACTAACGTCCTGAAGGCCATTTTTGCCCCATCTGACCTAAATTCCTTGCCCCACCAGTGTAAAAAGACCTCTTGTTTATATAACATCTCATTGCATCGTGAAAAGGCTCCATGCACAAAGTTTACAGAAGGAGAGTGGATTATTTAGATTCAGAAACTATCCAGTAACGTTAGGCGTAATATATACTGTATACTACGTATATAGGCCTATTGCATACTGTGTTACACTTAGAGGAACGTGTTTGCGCTAGGTGAAGAAAAATGCGTCCTTTTCAACTTAAACAAGAATAAAATACGAAACCATCACACGAAACTTACAATTTATGAGAGATACTACATCCTCCTCTTTTTCTGATAGAAGTAGATGATTTTAGAAATCAAATTTTTGGACGTTCATGTGCATGTGATTTGTATGACTCTCTATGTAAGCGATCCATCTGTTGCCCAGATAGAATCAGTCAGATCGCAACTGCTCGAAAAGAGCTTCCTTCTCTTACATTTTATGCATGACGTTTCATGACGTCATAGGGCTGCGAATACTAATAAGCTAAAAGTTATGATTTTACAAGCCAATCATCTCATTAATTACTGACTAATAAATTATCAAATCCATAAAAACTACTGGAGAAGATATCAAAAATACTCCCTGAGTACAGTTTTGGTTACGAGAATAAGTAAAAGTGTGAATTTTTTGCCGATTTATGGAACGTCGAAAATGGGTTTTCAATGTTCCGTAAAATTGTCCAGATTTGTTTATATGTTACTTAAAACTACACAGTTTTTACTTATATTGAAGAAAAATTTTGTTTTCTTTCTATTGGTACCACTTTTGTACCAAAAACTCTCGTAAATGAGTCAGGTACTCGGTAAAAGCGTCGGCGAATCGACTGGGGCGTCCAGAGTACATACACATATAGCAGGCCTATTTACGCGAAATGACTACTGGTCATCTGTATACATGTAGGCTAACGTTAAATTAAACCCATTTACGTTAGCAACGTTTAGAAACATTCCCTTCCTCGAAATGTACTGTTTTATCGACAGATTTTGGTTTTGGTCTTTGCCACTTCGTGAATATTTGAACCAATGCCAGTTACGTATTTAACAAGAAAGTGTACTTGAAGGGGCATAATATAACGTGGTGGGCTGTATACTGTGCACATGTCATAATGTAACTAGTGGGCAAATTACAAACTGCTGTATGCCTACCTCACAAAATTGTATCTGCTTGCATAAAAAGGAAAAGGAAAAAACTAAGACAGCTGAGACTTGTTTAAACCTAAGTGTTAATTTATCACCTCACTTGAAAATTGTGGCACTCCAGTCAAATGTTAATTTAAAAAAAAAACTTGAGCTGTGTGAATGGGAATACCATACCAGCCAGGCATACCCACCAGCCTACTTTGCTAATTATTATTTACATTTACTTGTAAATTCCAGCCAGTTTACACAGGGAAGCAATGCTTTACAAGGAGCATGATAAATTGCAGGCCCTACTAGACCGACTCGGACACCGCAATGTCGGAAGAAAGGGAATTATATTGTGTAGCAGTTTGAAGGTGGTACTACCCCACTTACCCAAGTTTACCATGCATGCTCCTGTATGGTCTTAAGAAAGTACAGCGCTTTTGGACTGCATGCTATGGAAACCTATATAATTAACTTGTATCACTGACACCAGACCTCATATCATCATTACAAGTATGTTGATAGGTCCTCAGTAATCAATATAAAGAATAATGCAGAAATTGAAACCATGTACATGTTTATGTTGCCCAATAAGCTTGTTAGCCTCCTGAACATCAGAAAATTGGCCAGTCCATTGACGATACAATTGAAAGTGTCCCGGCATGAATGTACAGAATTTTCATATCTTTAAGATCATGCACAAAAATAATTTTAGAAAGCAGCCAGGCTACCATAGAGTGCACATGGAAGTGTGTGTTTAAGTCAACAGACACAGCTTATTCCTGATAATCAGTAGTTGCCACTCTAGCACCACGTTGAGGTCAGCTTTTGCCTCAACGTACGCCGTAACGCGTTTCAAAAACCTAAATGAATAAAACGCGCGCTTTTTAAATACACCACAAGTACTTCTATTACGCGTAATAACGAAATCGGGTTATTTGCAGGGTATAGACGCGCTGCCACAACAAGATAACGATTGGATAACGTTTGTGCTTGAACGCGAGCGAGCCTTTAACAAAACAAAAATACGCGTTCATGAAAGCCTGAGCACGCTCTCAAGAGAGCGTTCTTTTTGTCAAAGCCTACTTACAAGTTATCGTGCAGCTGTTGTTTTCTCGTTTAAATATTAATATGCGCTGCGAATATCTTGATCCTGTTAGCAGCTATGTACGTCTTCTCGATTAGTGTGAAATACTGTACACTTGGCGTTTTGGATATTTAGCCTAGGCTTTGTAGTTCGAGGATTCACACGCGAAGGTAAGTGCCTATTATCTATTCATAAATACTTGTATTGATTTCCTGCATTCTGATTGGCTGAAAACCATTCGAGACCAGTCTCGAATCGCATTCGAGACTGGTCTCGAATGGTTTTCAAGAAGTAAGGAGAATTGAATTGAATGTGATCACTACACTAACTGTGTACAATATTTTAAGCCCATGCTAGGTTGCCATAGCAACATGCCATATTCACCCCATAGTTTTGCACAGCACATGTAGGCCTACTGTAATGTCATACAGTATGCCAAGTACATGTTAGCAAGATAAACAGTAACACTGAGACGCTGTACACTGTGTAAAGTTGACACCCTAGTCTTCAGAGTTACCATTCCAAAGAATAATAACTGGCAGTGATAAAGACATAGGTTAGCCTAGGCTTAGGTATCATTGCTCCCCACAAATGGGTATTTTGATCACACACATTGTTTTATAGGTCTAACAAGTTAGGCCCTAGAACTGCATGCACTGAGCTGGGGGGGGGGGGGTCAAATAAAACGTGCCTATAACTACAGTACTGTTACGCCTACTAAGGTTACCGACAATATACACAGGCTTTGGCACAGTGACAGTGCTGGGGTTAGTAATTCCGCTAAGACTGTCTAAACGGGGAAACAACAGTAACGTTACTCGTTTGGCCCACAGGCTAGCAAAGTAATCGTCAAGTTCAGTAGCCTGAGTGGCAATTTCCTACGGAAGCCTGGTATAGTTTACCTGTAACCTCAGTCTCTTTAAAGGCTAAAGCGCATTTTAAAATTGCTTCCATCTCTTACAAAGAATTTATATCACCGTGTCTGACCCATAACATCAACTAACTAGGCTACGTCTGCATGTCCTTCCCGCAGTATGATCTGCTAACCACACACAGCGCTAGTATAGCTGCACAGTCACTCACTCTTACTGTGTACTGCATATATAGTATGTAACGTTAGCTCTTCGCACAACTGTAAACACAGGTAACGAGAAGTTAGTAACTTTCCTTGACTTTTCGCTCAACCTCATCTCCAAAACGATGCGATACCGTGATCAGTGTTTTTCTGTTAACAACATTTGCTTGTTAAATAGCCGATATAGTTCTCGAAAATGTAGCAAATTAAAGATGATACTGAGCGTATCGGTCGCGACATGCAGTTCAGAATGTTCGTCTTGCTAGCATCAATTCAAGTTCAAGATATCGATACGTCACAATGGGGGCTAAAAAACTGAGGAGAATTAAAACTTGATCTCTAAAATTTGACCAATTTTTTTTAATTTTTCATGTTTTTCACCCATTTTTCTCAAAGTATTTATGAATGGGGATAAAAGCAGGGTGCCCCGGTCTTAAATGTGATTTAAGACCTCCGATGCCGTCATGACAGAGGCAGCGGACCTCGGCTATCGCCTCGGTCCGCTCAGCCTCTATGATGACGTCATCGTCGGTCTTAAATCACATTTAAGACCGGGCACCCTCGCATTTATCCCCTAATTCAAGTCTGTATTATCTAAGATAGACTACTAAAGCCTCCATTCGTTATCGACGCCCAGGGGTTCATAATACATCCTATCTGGCCGTGGCATTTCGTCTATACGCTGCAAACAACCCGATTTCGTTATTGCGCGTAATAAAAGCATTTGTGGTGTATTTAAAAAGCGCGCGTTTTATTCATTTAGGTGTTTGAAACGCATTACGGCGTACGTTGAGGTTAGTAAATTCTGTGCACCCCATACGCAGGCAAGCCCTAAAAAGTAGCAAAACGTTAGAGAAAGTGTACACAAGGAAGAAACGATTGGTTGGTCGATACATTACAAATTCGTACCTTCTTTGGCCCCCATGATCGGACGTTTCGTCATTTTGACCTTGGAGTCTAGTCAATAAATACTCTTAGGTTTGTGACAAAGATATAACAAGCATAAATGCCAAACTTGGTCACCGCACCTAATAACCTTTTTGTAGGACTAGCGTAACAAGTGTTTCAAAAAAGGGACCGAAAAAATCCGCTCACAGCTTCTTCTCCTCCTTAAACGCCTAGCCATGTCATGGAGAAACGCCAGGTGAGCTACGTTTTTTAACCGAGTGTGAACATATGCAGTCCAGAGTTGCAGACTTTCTTCAGACCTGTGATACTTTGATAACCTTCTTATACATACGGACAGTCCCAGAAAGTTTAATACATTAAAGGGGAGCAATAGTAGCCATTTGCATCCTTACATACCTTTAGTAACATTACATATATACATATCTGTGTGTGTTTTTCTTTTTTCGTAAAAAAAACTCATACCGAAAAAGTTGCAAATTCCCGCTCTTCAAGACATGAGTATCGCCATTCTCAAAGATAGACCAACATCGATCAGCTATTGAAGACACAAAACCCGCCCACTGAGCAAACTTCCCAAAAGATGTGACCAACTCACGTACGCTTACAGCTGAAATCATAATTACCCTTTGTAAAAGGGTAATAATATACCCTTGAAAAACTTAATAGTGCCTTTAATTTGCTTTGCTAATAAAATTTTTTGATTAAGCAGAAACGCTTTTTTACTTCTGTTTGTTTTATCCTCAAATAAAAAATACTCGTTATTTCTAACTGCATATGAAGCAATTCAAACGAAGAGAGGTTACTCCTAGAAGTACAACAATCTGTTATTAGCGAGATATTAAGCTTGCTTTTCGGTGTTACAGTTACAGTCATCTTCACTCCTTTTCGCAAAGATTCGATTTAGTCGAACCTTCTGTAATTCTAACAACTCTCCTGGGCACAAGTTTTCTTTAGTCGTATTGGCTGAAAATCATATGCACTTGGCTCGAAAGAGCCATTCATATTCTTTTAGTGGGTGGCTCTTTTGATTCCCGTACCTGTATATCAAACTCAACCGTTAAAACGTTTGTAAAATGAATAAAATGATGGACAGTTGAGCTAGTCACGGTATTATTTCAATCTTTTTTGAAGTTATGACCGATATTACGCAATAGCATACAAAAGTTTACACTGATGTAGGTTTGACGTCACTGTTCTGATGGGTAATTTCAGAGTAATATGATTTGCTTGACCGCCTTTCAGACTTACCTCGGAAAAACCCACACTTCGTTTGATTTCGATAAAAAAAAAATGGTTTTTCATGATGCCACATTGCTTAAAATAATTACATTGAACTCTCTGTGATGTCTAGGAGGCTGTACAATTATTACTCTTTAACCTAAACAAGAAATTAAGCCTGATTAGTACTAGAGTAGGTCTATCCCAGTGAAAACCTCTGACGACGAATTTACATCGAATTATTTACCAGTATCTATACCATTCAAGTTAGCGTCTTCTCTATCTTCTGATCTTATCTGATCAGTGATTACTTACTACTGAGAATGCGATAGAAGTCTAAGACTGAGTACGTCTGATGTCCCATCACACATAGGCTGCGTTGCGCCTCTGCGGCTGCAGCCCCCTTTAGGCTGCCGCCCCTCAGATTTGATTTTTTTTTGTAGCGATGAGCTGGACGAAAAAATTCGTCCGCACCGTCGGCTATATCACACACAGCTTAAACGTGTGAACAACTTTCCTAAAATTTTTGATTAGCGTACATCCAAAACTTCTCAACCTTAAAGGGCCAAACCTCTCACCCCATACTACAATTATGGTACCCGGGTACCGAAATTCTCAATAGGCTCAGCTCTTTGATTGACAGCTAATTCAAACAATGCAGTGTGCCAAAGCTTATATTACACAGCATGAACAGTACTGAGAGTGTTTTGATTATAATAATTGAGTTTTTCTTTATTGGACTTGAAGCAATACATGAGATTGTCCCTGGATGGATGAATTTCAGACAATTGTGGGAGGGGCTTAAGTAAGAAGATTGGGAGAATTGGTACTAACTGTTTGAGGTGAGAGAACTGGGCCTTTATGTTAAATTTATAAAAATAATAGCAAAAGAAAAAATGAATTGGTAGCTTTATACTGCTTATGATGAGCACCAAGCACAATGGCAGAAGGTTGTTCCTTGATGAAAGTCAGATACCCTACAACCACGTTATCATGCAATCGGTGCATCACTTTAATTTGCCTTGTAAGAATGTCCAGTTACTAGATTCCAGTTAATTGACGTCTTTGAACTTACTTCAAGCAACGCTAAATAACCTTGACTTCTTTTTAATCTCAAAGGGATGAGATCACCTATGTCACAGAAGAAATAAAGAAACCTGAAAAGTAAGTAGAGTAAAGAAAAAATAAGCATTCAATTGGGCAATAAGGGGTATGTTATTGAAGAATACACTTCTCATTTAGTCCAAGTTAATCAGCCCATATCTCACGTTTACTAAAACATTATAAAAACAATAATAGGTAAATGATTATTGTTAGCATCTTTGTGCGATTGCTATATATAATATAATATAGTTTATATGTCCTAACTTGTTCTTCCAGAACTATACTAGCCATGGTAACATCGATGACTTTTATTATCATCGTTTATCTTTTGGCGAACGTTGCCTATCTGACTGCTCTCACCCCGGAGGAAATCCTCTCTTCCGATGCCGTCGCTGCTGTAAGTACCTAAATTGTAACCATGAACTACAATGTTGTGATTATAAAAAGGGTTTTACTTACATCGCTTTGCTTAAAAATTTTCAAAGCAGTTCCAGTTTTGTGTAAGATACATAGAAGACTGAGCTTTTTTACCTGTAACTGATGTAAAGGAACAGTCTGAGTTTAATATTACCCAGTGAAAAATGGGACGATTTTGAGATATTGTGGACGGCAATTTTTCATCTTTCAAGTTAGTCCTATTTTTTAGGGGAGTTTTTGGTAGAGTTAGACAGTAAGAGGTTATGTTTTCTTCTTTACATTGTAAAAGGCAAACAATTTTCCTATACAAATCCGGCAAAAAGTAACAAGTCTTTGTCTGAAATTTTCCAAAATCTCTCCAAATCGTCCATGGTCCTTTGGAAAACAACAGAACCATAAGATTAAGCATGAAATATACAGTATAGCGGCCGTGTGCCAGAGTTAGGAGAGCTGGCTGATTCGCAAATTGAACGTAGGCTGGTCGAATTAACTTAGTACGGAAACACTTCACTGACCACACTGTGTTGGTTGAATACAGCACACTATATACAATCGCCATTTACACCGTTTCTTTCGTAATCTTGTTGACTGAAATTTCTCGTGTTCAAGGGCAAGCTAAGGTTCTAGCTGACGAGAATGACGTAAAATATCGCATTGTAAGTTGATCAAAACAACGGAATTTTAACCGGTGAATACCGTGCTGGCTCGCCGGCTTTCTAACGCAAAAGCCCCCACAATTTCGTAATGCCAATCGCACCCGCGGAATTTATACCGCCCTCAACCAATACAAGCATCCCTGCACTTACATGCAGTTTGTCTTTTCTTGTTTTTGTGTAGACGTTTGCATTACGTGTATTGAAAGGATGGTCCTGGACAATTTGGATTTTTGTCGCGATGTCAGCCGCCGGCAATCTAAATGGTCAAGCATTTGCCAGAAGTCGCATGTACTTTGTAGCAGCTCGGGAAGGGTATTTACCGGAAGTTATGTCCATGATTCATGTGAGGTGGCGCGCACCACTTCCGGCTATGGCAATTACGGTAAGCTATTCCCAACATTCTTTCAAATACATTTCATTTCACTATGCAATCTTTGAAGCAAAATTCGGTTTTCACAAGAACATCAGCTTTGCTCGTTGACGATGTCTAATGCTGCCCATACAAAGATTCCCTCATATAGAGGACTTCATACATTTTTTCGCTCAAAGTGCTCTGTTCCTCCCTTGATTCTCCCACAGATTAAGACTAGCAAGTTATTGATAATTTTTACATATATAAACCAAACAGTTATTTCCGGAGTAACGTTCATATTGAACCAAGCACCAATGTTATCCAGAATGGAGTATTTATCAAGGTTCCGTACAATATTTGTATTATTAACATAATCTTTGGTTTACGGTTCACCCTTGTATCTTCATGTAGACAAAAAAACAATGATCGTACCTGAGGTTTGTCAAATGCAAAGGTAAGGTTACGGTCCTTAATGATTTCCATTAGAGTTAAGAGGTTTTTGAAAATGTCCTTCAAGTTATCACGTTTTCTGTGAATACGATCTGTAATTGCAATAGACTTGATGCATCCCCCCCCCCCCACCCCAAAGAGGACGTACTTTTTACTCTGTGATATCATATGCATAGGGTCTATTGTAGGAAGAAAGCACGGGAAGGACGAGCAGGGCACACCAGTCTAAGTCATCTTGCTTGCGGCTTTAAAAACCCCGTCAAAGAAAGTTAAGTCAGTTTAAGATTTGAGAATCAAGAGGTCATTTGACCAATAAGGAAGAGAGAGAGAGAGAGAGAGAGAGAGAGAGATGACTAGCTACTTAGCCCAACCCATAAATATGGCGTATTGTTGTATCTTCGCAATGTGGTGGACGTGTCCCACCAGATTAAAGCCCGTATATTGGTAGTCACTCTCCATCTCCCATTTCCGGGTAAGAGGAATTAACAGGACGGACTTGAACCGTTTTCTATGGATAACACTTTATATTTGTGTTGGTGTGTCGTTAAATCTCATCTGACTAGCTCATTCCGTTGTGTTTCATTGGGATTCATTTGATATTGCTTCACAGCTTCCAATATCTCTCCTGTTGCTACTTGTGGGGGACTTGTACGTTTTAATTGAGTTCATGGAATCAGTCGATCTCGTTTTCACTGTCATAACAATGTCCATTATTCCATACTTCAGATGGAAGCAACCGGATAGACCGGCGTCCTACAAGGTACAAAAAAAATTCTTCTTGTTTTCCTTTTCCTCCTCCTTGGCTTCCAGTCAGTTTTACACTCACTATGGTCCCCTTTTCTTTCAAATATGGAAGCCAATAGAGCACACAAATGAAAGAACTGCCTCAGAGGCACTGGCAGTTGAACCATGCCCATAATGGACAACCAGGTTGATCTTTATTTGCAATTGTTATTATTCTTTGGCCATGAATGGCAGTGGCGTAAAGTAAGTTAATTTTCTGTGAAAATAATAAAAAAAAAACGGTGTAGGTTTTATTTGGTTGACTTTGTTGAGATACTTTGGCTGAAAGAAAGCACAAACAGGAACATAGCAGCACATTTTGTGAACTCCCAGTTACCATAATGCCTTGTGGGCATTAAATAGCGTGCTGTATAATGGCCAAATTCTCAGACCTAGATGTGCTACGTCACTAGGTGAGAATCATCTTTGGCCTGGCTTCACACTTCTGCTTTACCAAACACAAAATAAGTGTAAATTATCTTGTCTGGTTTGACCTCTGCGGCAGAATGATGTTGCACAACCACTTTTCAGGCTCATACGTGAAACCAGGGGCAATTGAAGGACATCCGTCCTCCCCTCCGACACCCTTGGGCATATTGTTCATTTTGTTATTTTTACAATATTCATAGTTTTTCCCTGCTCATGTGTACAATAAAGAGGCCTGTCAAGTGAGATCTGGGAGGCATTTCCAGTCAAGTTTTTTTGGCGTTTCTTTCGCGCCAATCGACAAGAAAGGGGAGCTCTGCTTAGCCTGAAAAAAATCAAACCCCTGTTCACTACTAGTGCACCGGCGTTGCAACGGTGACATGCGTAGTTTGAAACTGTAAGCACCTACCGGAAGGCCCACGAAATCCAATTAGTGCGTGTTATTTCGGGTGCTCTGCAGATCTCAAAAACTGCAAAGATCCCCTGATTGAAAATGGGCATTAGAGGGTTAATAAATTTACTTTTAAGCAGAGGAAATCTTAATTTCTGGTTATTATTTTTCTGAAATAATACGTCATAAAATACGCGCCCAGTTATGGTCACCATGAGCATCAATCGTCCCTTCTGTTAAGTGCAGGATTCATTGAAATTTTCTTAAAAGGACCATTTTTTGTCAAGAAGGCCTCCCTTTGTCATAGCAAGTGACATTTTCCCGGATTTTTTTTTTTTTGCTGAAGAACCGTTTAATGGGAGCTTAATTTTCATTCGCTTCGATTTTTTAATGTCCTACGTAGTTCCATAGAACTTGGTGAATCATGAAATGGATTTTAAACAGTTTTGCGCCAATGTTGGCGACTCCTAGTTTCCAGTTGTTAGGGAAGTACTTTGTTTTGCCTATTTTATATGAAGCCGACCTAGGATCGAACTCGCGCTTCCGATGTTAGAGGCGGATGCTCTACCACTAGACCAAAAATGCGGTTCCACCCGCCTTTTGAAAAATGCTTCTTACGCTCTAGAGCTTTGTTACTTCTGAAATCGTTTTATAATTTATGTTTTCCTTTACTCCAACAGGTGCCCTTATTCATGCCCATCGTCTACATTCTATTCAACGCGTTTATCATAGTACTCACCTTATATTCATCCCCCATTCGTTCAACCATTGGTTTAGTGGTTACTCTCATCGGTTTTGTCTTTTACGTCTTTGGCTGTAAATGGACCAACAAGCCGTACTCTGTACAGAATGCGATAGGTAATGACAGGAAGCCCTTCATGATTTGTAGAAAAATAATTTCAGTGAGATTCAGTAAAAAGTTAATGCAGCTAATAATCCATTTACTACAAACCCTTCGGGCTTTGTTATTTCAAAGGAAAAGTTTTGACATTCAACGTCCTGGTACCTATAGATTCGGACTCCGTAAAAAATCTGAAATAACCTTGAATGGGTTGTAGTGCCCAGGGGTCATTTTAGCTGGTACCCCATAAATGCGTAGTACAAATGATCTGAGGTAGTATTGCTATTGAAGCATGATTTATTAGATGAACTAATTTGGGGTAATTTGTTTCAACATTTATATCTCGGCTCCAAAATATCGTATGAGGAAGGGAGTTAGACTGTTAGAATTTACTTTTCATGCCGTTTAATATATATTTTTTGACCTGAGCTACACTTTATAATTGACTGAGTTGATTGAAAACGCGCTTTTGTCGAAGGCACGTTTACTCGAAGCTCTTCAAAAAAGTCTTTTAACTGGATTATAGGGAAATACTGCGTTTGATTTACAAGAAAAATTCCATCCCTTTCAAAGCAGTTTTTATTGACACAGAGTTATAAATGATTAAAATGATGCAGTAAGGCAGCCTTCTTTTCAAGAAATTAGTTTCCCTAAGTTAGAAACTCAGTTATTTGTTGCTCAGGATTAAAGGTAAAGAGCAGTCCCCGGGCCCCAAACTTATTTTGAAGGAAAAAGCTAAATAACTCAATTTTCATCTTATTTCTCTTCAAAGTTTCTCTAATTGCATTTTATGACTTTACTATTGCACATTCAAGGTAAACCAAGTAGTTATTTCTGGTATATTTCACATCTGAAGAGAAAAAACATTGTCACATGACTCCCAACAACCAATCATGAAACTGGACAGTCTACTACACTTCTTTAATTTGGGATGAGTGCTCTTGCCCTTTAGGTTGTTCACCTATTACTTTTAATACTACTACTATTACTTACATATTACTAAATTGTGCAATTTAGCTTTTTCTTCAAAATTAGTTTGGGGACTGCTGTTTACCTTTAAAGGGCCAAAACTCTTACCCCAAACTACAATTTTGGTAACCGGGTACCGAAATTCTCAATTGGCTCACCTTTTTGATTGACAGCTAATTCAAACATTGCAGAGTACCAAAGCTTATTTTACACAGCATTAAGTATACCAGTTTACTGCGAGTGTTTTCATTATATAAATTGAGTTTTTCCATACCCACCTGAAGCAATAAACTGAGATTGTATCTGGATGAGGATGAATTTCAGATAATTGTAGGAGGGGCTTAAGTAAGAAGGTTAAATAAATTGTAACTGTTTGGGGTAAGAGAACTGGACCTTCAAATGAAACGTTCGATAATTATAACTGAAGAAATATCCAAATGTTAACCAGATGGTCATGTGACATGTGCCGGTGGCTAAAAATGTGCATTCTCTGGCCATGGAAGTACTCCGAGGTTGTTCTTCCATGGTCAAGCATTACCAATCGTATGAGCCTATTGTAGAATGAGTAAAGAATGTCCATTTCATTTTGGGGGGGAAAGAATAACAGAAGCCACAGAGGAAACATTGAAAAGCAGTGTTATAAACTACCTGTGACGGTAAATTAGGAGTGTGACGGTCTTTCATGCTTTAATGGGTAGCTTAAATTTTGCGGATCTCATTTACAATAAAAAGACGCCATCTGTTTCTGTATGCCTTTTCGATCGAAACTCAAAATAATGCTGCACAAAGTTGTTAAATGTCAGGGGAATGCAGGAGGTGGCGTCATTACGTTGTAGAAACTTGAAAGGTCCACGTTGTGACAAGTGAAGTAGAGTTGTCAATTAATCAAGATGGTCACGAAATAAGGTAAAGGACGCAGGGTTTTCTTTTCTATAGCGTGGTGAAGAGTGGGTGGGTATTCACGGCACAAGTCAGTGCATTTCTCCAGTTTTACACATAATGATATTCTGAATTTAAGGTATTTTTAATTAAGTTCATGAATATTTATATATTGTTCCGTTTCATTTTTTCAACAGATTCTTCGAACAAATTTCTTCAAAAGTTATTTTTGTCTGTGAGACAAGAAGTCAAAACTTATTAATTTTTAAATATATATTCTGTTAGGGTCATAGGTTAATAACACTACATCTGTATAAATGCATGTTTTTCTTAGTTAAAGAGTCCATGAAATGACTCAATGACAACGATTTGGAGTCATTCTATGACACTATCTATCAACAAAAAAAGCATTTATTTTAAAAAATTCTGCCCCACAAAAGAGAAATGCTTAAGTGAAATGGTACCCCTTTCAGCCCAACAGTTGGAAAATGAAAGACTTAAAAGTGCATTGAACCAAGAATGACATCATCACAGGAACCGAATTTCACAGTGTGTGTATTATAATGCTATGTTTGAGTGACATTTTGCACACAGATTGGGTAGTATGAGACTGGTACTGGTCAAATAATTTCTCAAATATATCTGAAGAATGTCCCAGTATAAAGCCAAAAATATATCAATCTGAAAATTTGAAATTATCACTCCCAATTCCTCAAAAGAGGAATTTTGTCATTATTCACTCAAGCTGTCCCATTCATGTTAGGCCTATCACTTTGAAATTTTGGTTCCAGCAATCTAGTCGATCTATGACTTAACAACAATCTTTCAACCAGAAAAAGAAAACATTTTAACTCACATTCAATCAGATTGTTGATATCTCACCAGGATTCCTTTGAAAGACATCCCTTCCAAGTAAATTTGTCACAAACATTAATGTGGAAATCATATAATGGATCTTGTACTAGCATATAGACTTCAAAATGCATGAAGTTGAAATAGTAACTTCATGCCCAACTTTTGATAAAAAAGGAATACTTCCTTAAATAACCAAAATATCACCTAGTCTTTTTCCCACTGTAATCACTTCCTTTTCCTTGAACCAAGTCAAATTGCATGGACATGCATCCAAAACAACACAGAACTTGTTGTGAGAACATAATGGTATACAGTATTGCATCAGGGCCTGTGTAATGAGAGAATCACTGCTTCCTCCCCAATAAAAAGTAATAGTTACATTACACTGGAGTAAAAATGGATGCAATTACATCCCCCAGGAGCCTGAGGTATTTTTCTGTGTGTGTAACCTCTTACCAGGGAACTTCCAAACACTTGTATGATGTATACAAACAAGTTTCCCTGCTAGTTGGCTCATGGAATATTGAGAAGTCGCAAAACTCCATCTGTTGAACAGGGGTATTCCTAGGTGTTGAAACCTTTTTCAGTAGTTTTGTGAAGCAAACTTAGGATTAGGTTTTGTAATGATAATTTGTTGATTATATCAATCATTTTAGTCCATCTATACATGCAAGATCATGGAACATCAACAGAGCAGGGTATACTCCAAGTGCACTAAAGTACACGCACTGTGAAGTTGGGTTCCTGTGATGATGTCATTCTTGGTTCAACGCGCTTTCACATTTTTCAGCTGTTGTGCTGGAAGGGATACCATTTCACTTGAGCATTTCTCTTTCGTGGGGTGGTATATTTTACAATGAATGCTATTTTGTTGATAGATAGTGTCAGAGAATGACCCTAAATCATTGTTACTTAGTCATTTCATGGGCTCTTTAAATCTCTAAAATTGTACAGCTAATCCTTGAAGGGGAATGGTTCCATTTTGGGGATAAACAACAATAGACATCCCAAGAAGCTTACGATCATAACGAAATGCGCTCATAAAAGAGCTTTACATTCAACCATTACAAATTAAATCATCACAAAAGATTAATCACTGCAAAAGTTCTAACGGACACTGTGTCCAATTTAAGTGTATGTGCACCTTTTCTATTAAAACACCAGAAAGTATGAAAATGGTTGGTTCTTCCCATAAAGTTATGTTATCCAAAAGGCTATGTAACGTGTAGGTTAAGCATTATTTTATTTGTAGGCAACGTATACATTTCTTTTATGCTTCGGTTGGTTACTGTTCTCGTAGGCTCTAAACCCAAGTTTTGTCAAGGAATTTACACTCATAAAAAGTTGGTTGAAAAATTTACCAACACTGGTTACGTATGTCATATACCTGAAATTGGTAAAGTTTTCCCCAATATGTGTTGTTTATTTGGTTACCTCACAGGCTGGTTACCTAACTAAGTGGTAAAAACCGCTTGGATAACCCATTAATCAACAATTAATGGGTAGTAGATTTTACCAGTTTCAGGTATTTGACATACGTGACCAGTGTTAGTAAGCTTTTTTTAACCAACTTTTTCAGGGTGGTATTAGGAGGTTAATAAACCGACTGGAACTTATGGTTGCAAAGATCATCCTTTGACCAAAACAAAATGAATGTAATGGTTGCTGTCAGTAAGGGGAATTTGGAGTTTTCATTTTCTGCCCGTTGTGAAACCATTGCAATATTTGTTTTCCAAATATGCTTATCCTCGATAGCCTTCTTTGGCGATTACGTCAAGAAAAGTAACTTTCAGTCATAAGTGCCAAATAAAAATTTACTTGGCAACGTGTCATCTAAGTACAATGGACGGGCTCGAAGTTTATATCTGCGCATGCGTGAATCGGTTCAGGCCAATTGATAACAGAACTTTTGAACCCTGGCACAGCATTTACTGTCTTGCGTGTGTTAACATCCCACCACTAGCTTAAACACGCGTGAAAGTGTTACCCGCTCACCCTTGACCTATAATGCGATACTCCTCCTTGAGGAAACTTTGGACTGGTCTTTTCTTTGGTAAAAATTGTACATTTTATACCTTAGCATGTTATCGATTCAGTCTCCGGGATGATGATGTGGCTCATTCTGGGATTCAGGACAATGACCAACAAGGCCGCAGCAAAGAAACCAGGAGGGCCAAACGGGGTTAACATATTTTCAAAATTGTGAATATTGGACTGAATCATTTAATGATTATCCAAAAGGTATTTAAATACACACTAAACAAATCGCAACCATACCACGCAATTTACTTGGCTTTTTTTTTTCTTTTTTGCACACGCACTTTACGATGGGGGAAGGGATTTTGCTGCGGAGAGGGTTTTCTTGGGTTACATAAATTTTAAGGACAACATGCATATACGTCCCACGTTTTTTTTTTTTTTTTGGGGGGGCATTCGTCCCTGTTTAGTTGTGGTATGATGCAACTTGAACAGGTCGAGGCATGTTCTGTCAAGGCACCGTAAAAACTTACTTCAAGCCGGTTTTCAAGGAGGGTTAAATTCGATTCGCCATTACGCTTCTGTGTCTCAACGGTCATCCATCCCTACCGTTTTAGCCTGCGGAGCCGACTCTGTAGTAGCCGAAAGATGGTGCTCTCTCAAAATCATAATACACCTCTCTAAACAGTTTAATATACAGTCTGCAAACCTTCGTCCCGTTTCCATTAACAGGAATCCCGCATTTTGAGGGACTAATTAGTAAACATGAGATGGTCACGAGGTGTACGAAACAAGTATGAATAGTCTATTTTGGTACATACAACTGATAAAACGAACGGCGAACAACCTAATTAGCTTTTGTAGGTGGAAAATGTGTACCAGGCCATACGTTCGATGCATAAATATTACCTATTACGCGAGATTTAATTTGGTATTTTAATTTTTGTCGTGACGTCATATTTGGTGGTCGTAAATGAGATTCGCTATAAAGTTGGCAGGCTATTGTATACCGTAGGTATGCCATGTAACTTAGTTGGAAACGTGTGCTGTTCAACAGGGAAGCCGTTGAAAGACTCATAGTATTATTGATAGTAGCGAAAGTAAGATTTTTTGATATTTGAATGTAGTAGTTGCAAGGCAAACACAATAGCCTGCTTACAGCAGACTACCACCATTTGTGCTTGTTAGAATACAACTGGCCAATTCCTAAGTATATGGTAGCCACCTGTTTTTCCCTGTGGACGAGAACTGCCAATAAAAATAAAAATGAACAGGAAATACGGGCATCACGTAAATGGAAGTTTACACAAAAAAGCAAATAAAATATGTCAGTAGTCTGTATCTCGGACGTGAAAAATGTTAATAAAAGGGGAAACAAAAATAATACTGCGCATGTTGGATTATGCTTTCGCCGTTGCAATCACCAATTGGTGGTTTTTAGGACTTCTCCACTATTTTTGTAGGAGGTTTTTGCTCATGGCTTTCTTAGGACTAGTTAAAGTTTACTCAAGTCTAGAATTGAAAAAGGAGGTATCTTACAAAATGAATCCTGGTGATCCGACTCACGTTGTAATAGCTTTTTTATTTGTTTGCAGGGATATGAAATGATTAAATTTATTCTCTTAAATCCAAACAGCCAATTACGCAACAATTAGTGACATTCTTGTTGTACAACTCGCATTCACAGGCTTTGCTTTGCTTTGAATTACGAAAAGTTTATAAGACCTTTAGTGCCTCTTGGCTGTTTTCTTGAATGATGTGTGCTGTGGAGGGGGGGGGGGGGGGGTTTGTAAGAAGAAGTCACACCAAAGTAGTGAGAATGCGTTCACATTTTGGAACGAAGTGCAGTTTTCGGAAAAACAAGTTTGAGTGGTTCAACAATGACATCACAAATGATTGCACAATCTGCCATTTGTAATTGCATTGTGATATATTTTTTTCGAAATTTCAGGGTTGTGATATAATTTTACATTGTAAATAAACGTTGTCTCGTATAAACCAGGTAAGCTGAGTTACAACTGCTGAGAATTCTTTTAATCGATTTATTATTTGGGCAATTTTCTCTTTAATTGGTTTGTCTCGGAAGGCGCTCGTTGTATATTACCATTATTAAATTGGAATAAAAAGGGGGAAAGATATCTGACTTATGTGGATTTTTTTTTTCAAACAGAAATTCACACGATAAATCTGTCAAAAGTATAAACCTTGCTCAAAAAAGGTCCATGCAGTTTACTGTAATTTTTCAGATAGAGAAACGAATGGCTTTTTGAAAAATGCCCACACCTATATCGTAAATAGGCCTACACCAGGTTTAGCACACTGTCAAATTTCGCGCAGTGTCAAATTCCTCGCACTGCCAAATTTCGCGCACTGTCAAATTTTGCGCAGTGTTAAATTTCGCTCTCGGTTTAACTTTCGTTTCGTTTCGTTTCGTTTCGTTTATCTGATTAATCACTTCATGCATAACTAGAAAATAATTACAAACATTTGATGAAACTTAATACAGGCGTATATATGCATGACGTGAAGGAAAGTACACGTTGGGCTTGGAATATGGACTCCCTAGCATAACGAAAAACAAAGCAACCGGCGTACAAAAGCAGTAACAAAAAATCAACAAGTATGAGACAGAGAAAAAAACAAACCAACCCTCCGAGAAACCTAAACCACTAAAATAAAGAGGGTAACGAAAGAAAACACCATACCCCACCCCCGACTAACCTCCTCCCCCAACCCACCTGAGTAACAGCGGAAAACACGGTTTCAGTCCAGTGCAGCACAAGATCAAGCATCACGGTTAAAATAGGTCTACTTAATAGGTTTCAATTAAATATCGAGAGAAGTTACTCCTTAAAGATTTAATACTAGGCTTATCTGTAACGGCAACTTCTTCCATTTCACTATAGCAAAGCACCAGCCTAAGATGTAGAACGATCTACCAAACGAAAATTATTATTTTTGTCCGCCAAAACAGGTCTGTATGTTTTTATCTGTACCAAAATTAGTTGCATTCAATCCTCACTGTAGCCGACGGTTGATACTTGAATTACGGTCAATTGAAATCACAATTTTTCTTTTATTTATATTTATCTGAGCTGTTTTAAGCTGAATTGTGTCAGCTTACTTAGCGGTCGATTTCCAAAATCCATAAAATATTGTAAGTCATGAAATCAATTGCGCCATCCCTTTGGTTGTTAACGATCTCCACTTATTGCGCGAAATTTGGCAGTTTTACAACTATTAACAACTTTTGTTCCAGTCAACAGGATACCTCGAAATAGAAGCAAAGTTTTGAGGAGATCTGATTGAATATTTATAAATTCAAATGGATTTTATTAAGAGCACAGCTTTATGGGACGATACCGTACATCTTCAGTTGTAGAATGTTTCTAATTTTTAGAATTGTGTGCTCGAAATTCCGCTAATCCATGCTACAAAAAAAGAAACACAGCAACAAAATAATAACGTTTATGATGGGCGCTACGGAGAAGAGTAAATACTGTAAAACTGGTACACGATAATACGAAAGCTGCCTCAGTAGAAAGTATACGCTTGTTGCAAGTGGTGTAGCCGTTGGGTTGGCTTTGGGTGATAACCCCCCCCCCCCCCCATGACCCAACCTTGCAATGCAAAAACACAACCTAAAATAGAGGTTTTTGTTCCCTCTCCCCTTCGACTTTTCCCTCATGTCGTGCTCCACGCCCCCCCCCCCTCTCCCGTGACACAACCATGATCACACTACTGCTTGTTACAGATAGCACACGCACAAAGCGGAAAGACATTGCATGCCATTGAGAGAAATAGAAGTTCGGACGGGAGGAAAAGTTTCGAGACAAATAAAAAATTTTCGTTCAAACCAACTTAGAATAAGAGAAAAGCGTTGGAGGAAATGCAAATTTTTAAAAAAGGGCAAATTTTCGTCTTGGGTAAAAATTTATTTTTGACCTTCACGTATTCTAATTTAAAAATTTTGTTAATTTTCATGACACAGGCTTCTCAGACGCCTTTTAGATATATATAAAGAAAGTAAATTGCGGAATTATGGAATACAGCAGTTTTTATATTCAGATGATGTACACAAAAAGACATTCTTAATGTCATTATACGTCCATGGCAACGCAGTGCAAAGGGACACCCTGACATAATTTAATAACGACAACGTACCACTTGTAACGCATCCCAAATCTTCTTTGCAAAACGATCAGATTGACTATAGCTGCAGAAGAATCTGAACAGCCAAGTGATGGCCTGATTTAGTAGCGGTCATAGCTGGGGTCCATCAATTTTTAATCTTTCAAATTTTTGCCTTTCTGTATCATAGATGGTTGTATACTAAGATACTTTTTTGGATGAACGTTTAGAATTACGTGCCAACAATAAAATTAAAGGCAAATTCTAGAGACAAAATTCTTTAACTTCAAAATAATCAGAAATTTCTCTCTTTCAGAATGTGAAAACTGCATTTCAATAGCTTATAGCGTTCGAAAGATACAAATTTTTTAAGTCTTGCAAATTTTTCATGTGATTTGATGCATCATGGGAAATCTGCGATATCATCGTGGCACATTAATTTCACATTGCATTCAATTAATTTATAATTAAAATGTCCCTGCAGGAAATATTAGGCAACATTGCTGGTTTTGCCCTATGGTGAAGTGTATTGCTAGATCTACAGGAAAAAAATTCAAACATTCCAACAGTATCAGATTTCAAGGACAACCAGGATGTTCAATTATAAAGAAAAAAAGGAATTTGAAGCAATGTGCCCACATTACATAACTTTCTGTGGCTTTGTAGAAAAGCAGAGGTATTTTTTAACAAAAATTATCAATCTTTAAAGTGAGGTGTCTTGAGTTAGGAAAATGGCATTGTGATAGGGTGGAATATTTTTGTTTTTCTTACAAGACAGAGGCGAAAAGCCGCAAGAACATGCCTTTAAGATACTTTGAGGCTGACGCACGCCACTAAGGACCGCCTTCACTAGTTGTTTAATTCGTCTGTGACAAGGTAATTAAAGTAGAGCATATCGTTTATGAGAAACAGGTCTAGGAAAAGTACTTTGTCACGATCGAATTCGCCAAAGAAGGGAAATTATCATGAGATTTAATGGAATTGCGTTTTACTTGATACAGTTGAGGAGGTTCTTACAAGTCCTCTCCAGTATGACGGTCATAACTACCCGGAGAGCTTAATACCAACATAAATACTCAATTAAAAAAAAATCACGAACTTTTTCTGCAAATTGTGTTTGAAAATTGAAGCAGATTTACAACACCTTCATACTTCTGGTGAGAGTCTCTTTCCCTAGTAGGCAGTGTAAATCAAAATTGCAATGGAAGTCAAGGACAACGTGACTACAAATTCGGTCGCTCTTGGTCGTGCACTTGGTTTTCTACCGAGCACTGCCTTTATAGTTGGGGTAGTAATTGGGACCGGCATATTTGTGTCCCCACTGGAATTTTAAGAGGAGTCGATGGGTCCATAGGATGGGCTCTTGTAATATAGATCGCATGTAATCTGATCGCAATATGTGGAGCCCTGGCGTACATGGAGCTAGCGTCGTCGTTCACCAAGTCTGGAGGGGAGTTCACCTTCATTGGAGAATCGTTCGGCTCCGCTCTCGCTTTTCTAAGGGTTTGGACACTGATAGCTGTCTCGGATGCGGCTTCACTTACATTCCAGTTAATGGTTATAGCAAACTACTTAATAGCACCTTTTGTGGACGACTGCAGCAAATCGGAGTATTACACTGTCATTCGCCTTATTACGGCGTGTGTCATAGGTAAATGATTTTTCATTATTTCATGGTAACACTTCTTTTCTAATTAGAATCTCTTCCATTAAATAACGCCTCCCTGGAAGAACAGCCGTATCCCCTTACTATAAATCTTCTAGAGCCCGGTACACAATGCCACAGCAACTAACGACACCAAGCGACAAGACGTCGCGTCGGCTGCTGTCCTGGCGGTGTGCACTAGAGTTCCGTCAGTCCGATGTTCAATCGTAGTTTGATGCAATCGGTGCGATTTTATTCCGGGTCACACGGTCACGACTACCAAAGAAGTGTCTACGATTTATGCAAATTGTCCAAGACGGGGAATCTTCGGTAGTCGTGGCGGTATGTACCGGGCTTAAAAAAGAAGACTAGCAGAGTCTATAACAGAAGCTTCGACGGGCAGCCTGCCTTCAGTCACTAAACACAAGCGCTGATCGGGTTCATCAGCACATTGTACGTATGGTAGCAAGGTTAACTCAGTTTGCAGGGGAGAAGATCTAGTTTGTGGATTGTGGGCGAAAATTTTTCAACGGCTGGAACCTATAAGATAGTGTCCTTAACCGGACTCGTCTATAAGCAGTCCACCCACGCGAACGTGAGCACATACCCCTATACACTATATAGGCAAATACGCCTACACACTCACATTGACACGCATGTACGAAAACATATATAGATGGCGCATCATAAATGCAGTATCACTGCGTTAAAATAGGCTCAACTTTACTTTTTTCTAATGGCTTTAAAGTAAGCTGTACACCAAAGTGGTACATTTTGTTCATTCTACCTGCCCCCTCCCCCCTTTTTTTTTCTTTTTAAATCTGTCTGAAAGATTGGACCTGATTTTTTAAAACCTGTCTGAAAAATTGGAGGGTAAAACGATGAGTTCCCCCAATATTTTCAGTTTCGACGCCTCTGTCACTTCGACCTATAGGACAACGTACTTGTCGCGATAACATTCAAGGTTATTAGCTCTGAAAATAACGTGTTTAAAGGGGATGTGATCATACTCACCCCATTGGCTTACTGAAAGAATAATTCATACCGGGGTACTGAACGATTAAAATATAACAAATGTTATCCTTTATCAGAAAATATTAATGAACGTGTGACCAGAGAGGAAATTTGATACCATTGATGCTAAATCTGATTTTCGTAAACCTTTCTACCGCACTTTTGACTTTAGAGTCAGTAATAAAATTGAAGTACTACCTCGGAGATAGAACTTCCATTGTAATACTTTAAGAGAAATCGAACGAGTCGTACTGTCTATAATATGTATCAACTTATGCAATTATAATACTCATCACAAATTAGAAAAAAATAAACGCATTTACATATAACCTTAAAGAAGCTAACAGTACTTCAAAGTCACTTACTACTTGAATAACAAACGGAACCTCGAACGGAATAGGACAGAATAGATGGCAAAATCAGATGCAATGAAGGAGGCAGACTTTTCCTCGTTAGTGAGATGTCGTTAGTCAGATGAGCTTTCCAATGAAAGGTTCTGATCCAAGCTGATATTTACTCGAGTTGCAGCCATTCTACGACATACTCCTTAACAATATATCGTACCACAAAGAGAAACAGCTGTAGCTAAATCAATAAGGTAAAGTAGGGGGAGGAGACGGTCGTACCTTCCCCCGCACATGACCTCCTAAGATGTTTTGTCGGCACATCCGTCCGAGCTGGTCTGTGGCAAAATACTCCGGGAGCATGCTTCGTATAACTATTTAAAGATTTTGCAGGGAAATAGAATACACACAAAACTTGTCGGGCGCTTCCCGCGTCATCTTTACTTACCACTTGATTAAAGTTTAGCACTTGCTCCAAACATGTCGGTTGTATAAAGATTCAGGTTCCACAAGTAGGGTTGCTTATTGGTTTTATATCATGTTCGTTATTCCAAAGACACATTGTATGAAATCGATATGAAACTCCGATTTCTTTTTGTTTTTTGTGTAAGGTTCATAATGCAGACGAACACCTCAGTTATTTTCGTAAGAAACAGTTTAGTGTCTTAATACTGTGTGCAGGGTGGTGAAAAGTGCCTACATGAGAATATTCGTCCCCTTGAAAGTGGACGTCAGGACTTGGCCGACAGCGCCATGAATTGGTCGACTTCATTACAATAGAAAACTGCAAATAACCAACTGCCCTTGAGATTTCAGGTGTTCAAATATCAAACAATGACTAGAGGTCTATCTTACTACTGGAAATATCAGGAAATGATGTTAGTTTGTCATTATTAACACCTTTCTCAATAATTTTGGAGCATGAAGTACCTGTTTGATTGTGTTTTTGTTTTCCCAAATATTAATAATTTAACAGACCGACCAATTGGTCTGAAAATTTTCATTTTCTTGCATAACTTTGCTAAATTTGAACCAATTTTTATGGTTCGAGATTCATCAGGTAGCTAATTGAGCAACTGCATTCGATTCTAGTCACATTAAACATTGGAAGACAAATCAATTCTTAAGAATCTTTCATATGTGGATGCCCAATATCTTAAGGATATCGGAGAAATACGACACTGCACTGCTTGATTATTAGGAAATCAAGGTCACAGAATTAATGCCCACCTTTCAAGGGGCTAAATTCTCTAATGATAAAATTTTGCAAATTTTGTCTTTTACGTCAACGCCAAATGGTACAACGCACAAGCTCACGTTAGAGAACATGTGCAGAACAGATTTCGGAATATGACCCATATAGGCCATATATGCATCTGAAAGTGCAGGCACATAGGAGGTTAAATGCAGTTTTAGGAAGGAAAACGTTTTTCCGTGAAAGAAAACAATTTTTTAAATTCCTTACCTTAAAACAGGCACTGTCCGTTTCCATTCAAGAGAACCGTGATTTTTTCGACAGCCCTAAATTTGCTTTCCACATCCTTTCCGCAAACCGTCGCTTCTGGTGGGCTTCGGGTTACTGGATTTTCACAGAAAATGTAACCTCCTCGTCGCAACTGCAAACAATTTGAGAACAAAAGTTCCAGTGGAGGCTTTTTAAGGTCAAAACTGAAAAAACCCTGACGCCCGACGTTAGTAACCTTGCATCACCAATAGGGTTTCCTGTAGTACTATAAATCTTTGATTTGGTTGATTAAAATGCTTAACATGAGGACTGCAAACTTGCATACTTTAAAGTAGCCCAAATTTACTCGTCACACTGCGAATTTATTTAAATAAAAGTAAACAGAAAATACTACAATTACCCCTGCATTGTCAACGGTTAAGAACTTGATGTGTTCTCGCTGTAACTTTCAGTCTTGATAAAATGCCCATGCTAGTGATCCCCTTCTACAGCCATGTGGGGAAATTTCCCTTTTGCATGTTTTCAAAGCTGACCACACCAAATCTGCCTAATGGTAGTCTCTGGTCCCATCGCAGTTTGTGATTGCGTCGCTGAAGAAGCAGCATCGTGCAACTAGAGGTGTTTCGTTCTCTTTTAGAGACTTTTCATGTCGCTGAAATGCAAAAAACAAAAAAGAGAAATTCCAAACAGAACAGCGAAATTTTGAAGGACGTTGTCTAAACTGCCAATTCCCTCCCACGTTGTATACCCTCAATTTTGCAACAAAACGTACTTTGAAGCAAAGCTAACAAGAAAGGAATCGGACGAAAAAGGCGTATGAAACGAAATTTTCCAAAATCTTTAAAGTATTCTCTGGGAATGTACTTAAACAAAACAGGGAATTATATGTGTTTCATTGAAACGGCGGATAGCTTAAAAGAAGGGTTTACAGGGCAGGAGCAGTCACCCCAAATAGAAGAAGTGTAGTAGACTGTCCAGTTTCATGATTGGCTGTGGGAACATGAGGCTAGAATTCAATAGATTGATTTAGCCATCAGGCGACATTAGACGTCTATATATTTCACCCGAGAAAATGGCCTTTTCCCTGGGAATTTTGGCTAAACGACCCTATTGAATTCTAGCGGCATGAGTCATGTGACTTTGTTTTTTTCTCTTCAAATGTGAAATTTACAAGAAATTACTGTTTGGTTTACCTTGAATATGCAATAATAAAGTCATAAAATGTAGTTAAAGATACTTTCAGGAGAAATAAGATGAAAATTGAGTTATTTAGCTTTTTCTTCAAGGTTAGTTTTGGGGGACTGCTCTCTACCTTTAAGGTCACAACAGGATTTGGTATTTTAGAGAGGTGCTTATTCTAACCAATTTGGTGAAATTTGCATTGAAATCCGATGTGTGGTTCTCAAGATATGAAAAGGTAAAGTTTTCACATTTTCAACAAAAAGTGAACTTGAAGCAAGCACATATGACATCACATCCCCACATTAATGGGCAGTCTTTTGTTTTTCTTTAAACTTTGTACTGGATTTTCTCCTCAACAATACCATATTTTTAAAATGTGATTGCATAAGTGGCATGAGAATTTTACAATTGCTGCATCCCCCACAGGTAGGTCATACTCCTATTAACTTCAAGGTCAACACAACAATCTGAAAAAAACAAAGAGAAACAAGGCATTCCTAGCCAATGTGAGGAAGTGATATAAGCTCTGCTGCCCTCAAATCCACTTTTGAATACAAATCTACCGACTTCATTTACTGATATCTCAAGAAATGCATGTCCGATTTTAATAGAACTTTCACCATACTGAGTAAATTTTGTTCCCTTTTCACATATGAAAATTAAATTTTTGCTTAAACTTCCCCTTTAATATATTTGACCTAGTTCGGACGAATATGGCGCAATTACAGCACCAGCAAAACAGCAATAAACAGACATCAAAATTTATATGAAATATATTTCGAACTTCTATTGCATTTGAATAGTAAAACAGGTTGAAAGCATCACCAATAATTCTTTCCAATGCTCTGTTGCTTGCTTTTAAAACGACCGCAATTCCATTCATCACCGGAAGCTACAATATTGGACAAAACTGTTGGGACACTTTGCCATAATATTCTTGAATCTCAGTTCCCAGGCTTTCATGAAACCCCGCTCCCCTTCCAATGTTTCGCAGTCAGAATGACCGTTTGCCGTTAACAGGATTACTATGATCAACATTGTGACGGGGGAGCGGGGGTGTCCCATTGCAACGAGTTTTGGCCAAGATTGTCTGAGGTTTTAATGAGTCATTTGCGAGAACAAATTATAGAAAATGGTTAATTTTTCGAGTAGGTGTATTGAGTAAAGTTTTTTCGGAGGCTTAAAGGTCTGAGGATTTTAGCCAAATGAAAGTATAATTTAAAATTGTTTTAATGTAATGTTTTGTTTATTTGTTTATACCGATTTATTGTTGGTTGGGGAGATCATAATGGGTAGACTGTTTCGGGTAATCGCAGGGAATGCCAGGCAGAAATGTTTTCGTTCCGTAACAACGTCTATGGAAGGAATATGCGTTGCATTTTTAACAAATTAGAAGAAGGATGATTACTATTCTTAAATTGTAAAACGCAAAATTAAACAATTTCTTCCATAGACAGAAGAGTCTCACTTCTATTGCAAACTAGTGGTAATAAGGCAAGATTTTATTTGAAAGAGCGCCACGATCTACCATGAAAAGTTGAAAGCCAGAACTGCCAGCCAAGCTTTCTATAATAACGATAGTAGATCGAGGGCTGGTTTTAGACGTATTTTGAAGCGAATTTGACGTCTGTGACTGCATTTTGTATGCTACATGAAGCTGATGAGGTATCTATTATGCCTTCTTTTAACAGACCCAATTTCTTTACGTTTTGCTTTCAAATTTGCTCTCAAAATAAATGGTAGACCGTTTGGTTAACTTAGCCTTCACCCCGGTCTCGTCAAATTAGCATGTATGGCATATTTTTTGTACAGTTTCAGCTACTCAAATGAAAGTTACTGCGTTGAGGTGAAATGAATGTACATTCAAGTACCTTTTTAATTAGTTCTGGTAAATAACTTTAACATGAAGTAATAGGCAGAATACAACACGTACTTCTACTGAATGTATTTTTTCTTCTTTCTTTGTGTGTGCCTGTTCATACAGTAAGGTAAGATCAAAATACGTCACTATTGAAAATGTCTCCCTGAACGAGAAGACGCTTTGATCTTATTTAGCTACCTCCCCAACGTTTTTAACCTCATTAATATTATATTAACAAGAACTTCAATATGGACTGAGAATATGCTGATTATTCTCTGTTACTGTCCTCTTGCCTAAAGAAAAGACACCACCCTTTTGCGAATCAAACCAGCGCAAAGAAACACTTTCTACCGTGTGTCGCGAGTAGTTGTAACTTTTCGAATTTCTCAGACAATCTTGGACAAAACTGTTGGGACACTTTGCCATAATATTCTTGAATCTCAGTTCCCAGGCTTTCATGAAACCCCCGCTCCCCCTTCCAATGTTGCGCAGGAAGAATGACTGTTTGCCGTTAACAGGATAACTATGATCAACATTGCGACGGGGGCAGCGGGGTGTCCCAACGAGTTTTGTCCAAGACTGTAGTTCAGAACAACGGACTCCCTATAAACGTGGACAGAGCTTATACATGCGTACATTGTCGACCGTAAGTGTGAGTATGGGCGTAGCAAGATGCATGGTTGTCAATGTCTGCTATGGTTTTGTGTGAGAAAGTTTGGACTTGCTGAAGTAGTTCAAAATAACAGACTTTGCAAGAAGTTAATTTTTTTTCAAAATAATACCAGGTTAAGGTTAAAACCACTGCACGTATCACAGGAATATGATATTGTTCCCCATTCAAGCTTAAAGTTTGTTTAAAATATTTAATAGTCGTCGTCAAATCATTTAGATAACAGCTTCACGGCGGTCATCTTGATGCACCTTTTTTAAACAATCGGTGACTACAATCTACTCACAGGACGTACACGCTTCATGCCCTGTACGTGAATGTAGAAAGTCCGTGTTTAGAACTTATTTTCAAATAGAAGCCTGCTTTGCATTTCCATCACGGTAATAATATATTTTACTTGGTAATTTTCTTATCATTGTGCAATTTGATTATGATTATTGGAGTATAAATTTTGTTGAAAAAAGTCAAATTTAGAACTCCAAAAGGTTTGAGTATAGAGGGTATATATATGGCCATTGAAATAACTTTACAGATATTTTCTGTAAGTAAACTTACACACATTGTTTCCCTTCCTTGAACATATTATTCAAAAATTAAAGGCAGTTTATACATGTTATCATTTGAAAGATTTTACTCTTCTGGAATTATAATTTAACTTCCTTCTGAGTGCGCGGGAGATGCTTCCGGAACAGACCTTCTTCCGGTTTGCTTAATAGTTACAGTCTAGGATATAGATTCTCTCTGCCTGGGGAAGTTGTGACGTTTATCCATGATTGCTGCCATGTTTTAAAAGTGAACATGAGTGCACGACCATGGTTAAACTCCTAAAACTTAAACTTAACTCAACTTAAACTCCTATAAGACCAGGGAACAAAAGTTTCTTACGACATTGTATCTTCTTTGTTGGGACCGTGTGGTTGAGAAATGTAACCACCGGACGTATGGACCAGTCAGTATGTTCTCTAAGCAGCTAAGTGTGTTGTATTTCAGTAGTGACGTCCTATCATGGGTCAGAGGTGTATGTGTGTGTGTTTGGGTGTGTGTGTGTCTGTGTGTGCAAGGGGTGTTTAAAGCAAAATAGAAATCCCGACAAACAGACCAGTGCAGGAGCACAGCATTTCGGAAAATTAGCACAAAAATTGGTTTCATTTAAGTTGAAAATTTTTAATCGCTGTTGCGCAACTAAAGAAATTGTGCTTGTAGGAATATTTACAATCCACCGCCTCAATCGGAAAGCATGTCATTCTTGAGAGCTTTACTATATCAACTGTGGGGTAACGTGGAGAATACCTTTCATCTTTCTGTCCCCGAAGGAGCTCCGTTGGCAGAGGGACACATATTTACCTGGATAACCATTCAAAATTCAGAAATCAACTTTACAGTCTTTGTTCTAGACTGGAAGAGAGAAAAGAAATAAACTTACCCAAATGGCAAAGGAGGCTATATTCGCAGGTGGGGACGCTGTCGCCACAAAGGTACCCCACCCTTTTGTGAAATCCCAGATCCACCCTTACAGCCCTAAATATATTATTTAATGATCACTGTAGGTTGGGGGATTTCTCATGAAAGGTTCTTCTATTCATGTTGCATATGCCATCCTTTAATAGGCTCTTTGTAAGTTCATTTTTAGTATTCACTGGCCAGTTTCCGATTTCTTTCCTTACCATGTTTATCAGTAGTAAAAAGAATATAAAGTCTATACAAATTAAATACCACGTGTATGCTGGATATCGATTTTATTTTCTTAATATTGTCGCGTCTGCTGTTAACAAGCAACCTCTGTGTGCAGGTAGCGAACCGCTAAATGAAGGGAATCCCATCCGAAGGTGTTGCCTTGGAAATTAAACACCCTAAAGAATGATCGGATGCATAGTTTTACCTACATTACTGAAGGAATGTGTTGGATGTAACGTTCGTGCATGATAGAAACGAAATATAGTAGCGATTATTCGACACTTAAAAAAAAGACTTTGTTAGGCTCATTCTAGTAGCATGTACCCCTACACAAAACGACACTTTGCATGAAAGGATATGATAGGATCTAAAAACCTGTTACTCAAGTTTTGTAATTTCGCGGGACTGTCGATAATTAGATCAATTCACTACGGAAAGAAAAAGCGAAATATACTGCAACATGACCGTATACTTCAACCTCGTGTCTGCATGTTTGTTTACTACTATAAGACCAATAGAACCACCTTGCGCTATCTTTGAATTTGGATGAAGTAGGCCTTTGAAATTCTGAAATCAAAAACATTGTCACTCACTTTTTACGTACTAGGTAAACAAGCTTTATAAACTGTTGGTTAGTTAGTTAGATGAGTTTCACGACCCAGTCGGTTCAAGTCGAGCCGGTCACGGCCCTTTTTCCAGTTGTGGCTCACTGGCTTGTTTTCCATCTCCATTGCTAATGCGAAGCACAGTGCACAACGGCAGTAGGTTCCATTTTAAGAGTCTTTGGCATGACTCGTTCTTGGAATAGAACCTAGGCCTTCCTTTTGAGAGGCGGGTGCTCTTACCGTTAGACCAAACACGCGGTTTAATAAACTGTTGGGCTAACTTTCATACTGGTTGATTACATGGGACGTCTGTTAAACGGTTTACATAAAATTGAGCAAAATTGCCTCAAAGTACATCTTGCTTAGTAAAAATTGTGATATTTACCAAAAGAGGGCAAAAATTGTGACTTTTTTATTTTTAATTTTAACAGCTTAGTACGAGACATAGGTGTCAAGCCGTTTTTAGAGTATACTTTAACTGTGTTTGTAAAAGTTGTTATCAATGGTTTGTGCTTTTCAAACCAGCACATTTGCTTAACTCCTGATTCGTCATATCTGGTAATATGCAACGTGTAGATCTGTAAAGGTAATTTCAAAGAATCCTTAAACATTATTTTGTGATCGGCCTGGTCGGACGTCAAGGTGGAAAACTGCAACACCATGGAATTTACAGATAGTATTCCTGCTACAGATTCGGTTGCCCTGAAGCGTGCACTAGGGTTTTTCACAAGTGTCGCGTTCATCGTTGGAATAGTGATAGGGACAGGAATATTTGTGTCCCCTACTGGAGTTTTAAGAGGGGTTGACGGATCCGTCGGATGGGCCTTTGTAATTTGGATCGCATGTGGTCTGATTGCAATGTGCGGGGCTTTGTCCTTTGCCGAACTAGCATCGTCATTTACCAAATCAGGCGGGGAGTTTATCTTCATTAAGGAGTCATTCGGTCCTCTCCTTGCATTTTTAAGGGTTTGGAGTGTAGTCGCTATCATGGGCCCAGTTAATATGACGATACAATCGATTGTTATAGCAAACTACTTGATAACACCTTTTGTGGATGAGTGCAATAAAATAGAGTATTACGATATTACCCGGCTCATTGCCGCTTGTGTTATGGGTAAGTTGCTCATTTCATTAAAAATAGTTATATTTATCAACACAGACAGTTTCAATTCTCAGAACCTTTTTTTTCTAGCCAGTGGTGTAGCTAAAGGGGGGCAGAAGGCGATTGCCTCCCTGGCTCGAAAAAGTGAAAAATTCGAAAATTTGCCAGTTGAGACATTAGTCAACTACAGGAAGGTTTTCCCAACTTTTCCTTCATAAAAGTCCGAATAATTTCCAATAAAAGCTCCTTATTGGAATTATTTGTTATAAAAAAGGCAAAATTTTCAGCGCGCTTCGTGCGCACCAAATTGTAACCTCTATACAGTAAGTGGTCGCTCATAAATCAGTCTAATAGTTAATATTTGCGAGCCGCTACAGTGCCGTTTTTCTAAGTTTTCTTCCATATAGGCTCTTCACTTTGAAATATTTCAAAAAGGCATTAAAAAGGCAAAAAGTTTCGGAAGCTTTTTGATTGTCGCCAGGAAGCCTCAATTCGCACTACTTAGATAATATTATGTAACAACAACAGTCTTCAGTCGACAAGCTATCTCAGATATATGCTTTTAATTGGAAACGCAGATTCTTCAATAGTCTCCAAATTTTCAAATTTCCTTACAGGAAACCCAAAATCTAAACTATTTTCTACAAAACAAGCTCCATATTTACAAACGTTTGTGTACCAGAACCAAAACTTTTCGGCGCGCTCCCGGCGCCGCAGAATATGTTCCTAATACAGTAGTGTTAATATAACACTTTAGAAGAAAATCGGGAAATTTGGGTGCTTGGTCCCTCTGGAAAAAAGTATAGCTGCGCAATTGGTTCTAGCCCCTCACACAATCGTGTTAAATCCACACTTATGGGTACACAGTCCTAGTTTATTGTTTCAAGGTATGCCATGGTGAGCATGCATGCAAGGCCCATGTATAATCAAAACACTCCCAGCACCTTAAATGATGGATAATAGAAAGAGGTGAATCAATTGAGATTTTCTATAGACTGCCGGTAAAATTGTAGGTAGGAGTAATTTATGACTGTCTTTAAACTCCAAAGCATGTCAAGTAATCCGTTTTGCATCATTTGTATCCCGTCTAGAGTCACATTTGGTGTTGTCTTACATGATATAATTGTTTTCTTTTTACATGCTGTTACGTTGCTTCTTGAGAATGCAACATAGAAAGTCCAGTAGATCCAAGGCGGTGTGGGGTGTTACTAGTAACTGAGTTTGTAATATGACCTGTGCTCTCAAATGATCTACACTTTCACTGTGTTCACACTTCGTGAAAGCAATTAACACATGCTTGACTGGCAAGTTAGCTTATCCCAATTGTTACTGTCAATCAGTTAACGAGAAGTGTAACCTGAATTAATCAAGTATATATGTAGTGTGCTTCATTTCCTCCCTGAGGCAATATAATGTAATCAGGCAGGGAAGTAAAATGTAAAACAAAGTAGAAAGGAAAGTTTCATCATGACTTCCTTTTCTTCAATTTGACATTTCAAGTATTTTATTAATTCTCATTTTTCCAGGTCTTATTATCTTTATCAATTCCGTTTCTGTGCCTGCAAGTTCACACTTGCAAAACATTTTGACTGTAGCCAAACTCATTGGTCTTGGAGTTCTTATCACCGCAGGAGCAGTTTTACTCTTCCAAGGACATACAGACAATTTTAACGAGCCATTTACAGCAAAAAATTTTAATCCCGCCCTCCTCCCCGGTGCCTTTTACTCGGGAATCTTTGCGTACTCTGGATGGTGAGTTACTCTGTTTACTTCTTGTACCACGTGATTTGTTCTAAAGCCGTTACCAGTAAGACCCTCATTTGAGGCGTAAAAGACGGAGACACGGTACTCGTGTTATCAGTGGTGGCTCTACTTGCCCCACCCCCCAACTTAGGTCAGCTAGGAGTTGGGTTTACCGAAAAAATAAATAATATTCCTATCAAGAGACGTAATTTTTTATCCAGAGGTATGCCGCAACCTCAGAGCTCACAGGGGCTTCGCCCCCTGTCCCCTTACCCCCACATTAAGCTCGGTTTGACAACTCACATAATTATCTCCAGTGGTGTCTTCTATGCAGTGATTGAACCAAAAAGCTGTAAGGCAAATGTTAAGTGTCAGCAAGCACCTAGTTCAAAAGAAGGACCATGCGTTATTTCTCCATCTCTTACAGCTCCTTCCTGAGGGGTTGATTCCAAAGAAGATGGCAGTGGCGTAGCCAGGATGGAATTTTTAGGGGGGCCTAGGTAACTAGTGGGGGGCCTGGTACCTCCTAGGGTCAGGCGCGGCAAGACTATCGAAGAAGCGGAGCGCCACCATCAGTTGGCGCGGAGCGTACAAGAAAATTTTGGGCTTTACAAACCCTCCAGATGGAATAAGGGGTGCGCCTTTAGTTCCAAGAACTTGATTGGTCTGTGCCATATTCTTTCCCCTCGCTATCTTACGAAAAAAAAACTTCCGTCCCTTGGAACGAAAAAAGAATCACTTCCTTTGGACTTCAAGATTGTGGCATGGAGTTTTAGTATGGTAATTTTTGTCAATGACATTCTACTGTAGCATAAAATTCAGCACAGATAAAACTTCTAGCTCATACATAGGTACATACGAAAAGGAATTGTACGAATTATTTGCAATGTTCATTATATAATATTCTGCTCGACCTTTGTTTTCACGTTAAAAGTTTTAACTTTGATCAATATTTGATGGTATCAAATCAGTCCACTGGCGGCACCAAAATGTCAACATTTGGGGGGGGGGGGGCAAACTAGGGACAAAGAACAATTGTGGGAGTGTAAACCTTTTCGGGCGCAGCGCGAAACCGACCCTAAACGCCCGCTCCTAGGGGTGGGGCCCAGGAGGTGAAACCCTCAGAATCTCCGAGGGTTAAGCATATCTCTGGATGAAAAATGAAGTCTCTGGAGAGATATATTATTTAGTTTTTCGGTTAACCCAACTCCTACCTCTCCTGATTTGTGGGCAAGTGGGTGGGAAGTGGGGGGGGGGGGTTGTAAGGACAAAATCGAGGGGGCATATGCCCCTTTTCCAAGCCTAACGCCGCCACTGAAAATCACAGTTTTTACTTTTACGCACATCAATGGTTGCATCCCCTTCAATTTTAATGATTTCTTTAAGGATCATATCCCTAACATAGACAAGGAAGTACTGCTTGCATTGTGCCTTGCTTTCTAATCTGAGTAGTGCCCAGCGCTTGGATAAATATGCCGGTCAATTTATTGGAATGAGCCTTGCCATTAGAATTAGCTAGGTACGTATCCTCCCTTAATTGCTTTAAGAGTCGTTCGAAGCGTTTCCATTGCCGGCTTTGTCACCTGAAATCAACTTGTCCGGTATTGAAAAGTATTTTTCTCTCTTTTGTTCGTAAAGAATGTTCACTTCTCTGTGCTTCCATGATTTCATTAGTAGCAGTATTTGGTATCTTTGTTTGTTACTTTACAAAGAAACCATGCATAAACATTTACAGCTTGTTTGGCTCCCCTTGACCTTTTATTGATATTAACTATTTATCAGTTTGTACCTCGAAAGTTTTTCCATTCGTCGATGTTATCATATCTGTGCATTGTGCCAATTATCGGTTGAAATGAAGGTATTGATTGGATTATTGAGATTGAAGGCTTCCAATCAGTATCTTGCCAGCACGTATCGCAGACTGTTGTAAAAAAAAAACATAATAATAAGTAAACAAATAAAAAATTAAAACGATAAAAATGATTAGGAAAGAATAAAACGAAGCATGTATAGCGCAAAAATTGGTTCAAGGTAATTTTAAGTGCACTGAAACGCTGTAGCAGACAACGTGTGTGTACGCATTCTGAAGGCGGCAAACTTTTTATTGATCAAATCAGGAAAAGTTCTTTACTCCCCCAAAAGAGATTAATGACTTAATGATGGACTTTTTACAGGGTTGGAACCTGTAGTCAAACTATATTAGCGTTGGTAACGCAATAAACAGTTTGGACAAAATGCTTTCCAGTCTTACACGGGTACTTCTGTACAAATCAGCTATATGCATTTGTGTAACTTGGTTAACATTGTCAGGATCTTTACCTCACCGAGTTACCGAACTGAGGCACGGTTTCTCTTATGTGATGTAACATTGTATAAAACTCTGTTGACTTCAATAGAGCTGCATTTTAATGGAAACACTTATAGCCACACAAAGGAAAATATACTTACGTACTCAAGGCTTGAAGCGTTGTCATAAAGCTTTGTTGGTAAGCTTAAACAGTTGAACACGTTAAAGTCCAACAGTAGAAGCAAGCTAGCTACTACAATCACCGCCAAAAACAAAGCAAATTCCCTCCAACACAAATGGTGCATTGCCTTTTCTCTATTGTGCATGCTAGCCACCCCCCCCCCCACCACCACCACCATTTCAATGTTGGTTGGGAAAAACTGGCCAGTCCTGGGTAAAACAACGTTGAAACGGGGGAAGCGGCGGTTTGTTTCATTTACTTCTGGCGACGGTTGAAGACTGAAATGTGGTAAAAGTTGGATGAATATCAGAAGACAGGATTATTGTTTCCACTCTTTAACTACACGAAAGCGATGCTCACATGCAGAACCACTTACCTTCATACGATCTTTGCAATTACATAAGATGGACAAATCCTTTGAAGCTTACAAACCATGATTGTAAACCTATAGTCGTCTGCTTCCCCCCATCAACGAACAGGAAGAACGTTTACTTCAAGGAGAAGAATTGATTTCCTTACCTATGCTTATGCTTGGGTGACTTCCAGGTGGTAGTTAATAATAATCGAGGGTCTCCTTCCCTACATTTGATTCGCCGGGTATGTGGTTAACCGAGTTCCCAAGCAAGGGTCTTCCTAATGATATCACCAGAGTCACTAAAATTAATAGAGAGTGAAAAGTGGGACGAAACGTAGACATACTCTTTTTGGACAATTTTTTCAATTGTATCACAATTATCCTGCATTGGAAATTGTCAAGATACTTTACGCATTCCAATATTGCTCCTTGGAAAAATTCCCTGAGTACAGTTAGGGACCGGCACAATAACTTTCAAGGTTTTTTGTGGTTTGAGAAAAAATACTATACACCTTGTGCATTGACAACACAATGACGTCGTCCTTTGAGCAGAACAATGGAACACGTGGCCACACGCATAAGAATTCGCCCGTCACCTGTAACCTGTAGCAGGCTATCTGCGTCTATTCGACTGATTGACAAATCAGCTGTCTGCATTTCTCTGTGTTAGTTTGTTTTGCCTCCAAAGGAGGGCGTACTTTCCGCTCTGTGACATCATAGCACAAGGTCTATATTAGTCCCAAGAAGCAAGTGGTAATAATTGAGACCTGTAAAATTCACACTTTCAAAGTAGAGCAGTCGGCTTATTACTCACGTAAACATTCCTTTCTTCCTTGAAAATCTCCTTAAAGCAATGATTTTCCCTACACAAATCGTCTACTAGAAAAGGCGTAGGAAGACATTGGAAGACGACAAACTATCGTTCAAAATCTTCAAAATTTCCACATAAATTTCATTACACCTTTCAAAGAAGTGTCCCAGAATGTTTGAGCGTTTATGGTTGGTCTATCATTAAGGAACACACCCCGTACCTTTTAATCGAGGACAGGAGGAATTTTCCTCCAGTCAAGAGTAGATAATTCCCAAGTGGTTGATATCCACATTTTCACTTTGCGTCCCTGACTGAAGGCTAAACAACATGTTATTGTATATATGAGATACATTCCTGGATAAAAGTAAAGGAAACAAACCGGTACTTTTTAATGGTCGATTCCCTCTTCAACTGTGGAAGTTGGAATTTAGGGCATACTATTAAAGGGAGCGGTGGAGGTTGGGAGAATGTTTAAGGATGAAACCTATCCTGGCAGTTGCAGAGATTTTGTTTCACTTGCTTTGTAAGGTATTTTAGTCTGTTTCAAATACTTTAGATTTAACTCGTAAGAATTGTTTCCAACTCCCCAGTTAAAAGATGTTCTTGAATATACTTTCCCAATTCTCAGTTACTCCTACTTTTGTTTAAATTTCAAAGGGATTACATCACCTACGTCACAGAGGAGGTAAAGAAACCTGAAAAGTAAGTGAAACGCTTAAAGGCCCAATTCTCTCACCCCAAACAGTGCCAATTCTCCTAACCTTCTGACTTAAGCCCCTCCCACAATTGTCTGAAGTTCATCCTTATCCAGACACAATCCCAGTTTAATGCTTCAGGGTTAGTATAGAAAAGCTCATGGGTACAATCAAAACACTCTCAGTACAGTTCATGCTGTGTAATATAATCTTTGGTACTCTGCATTGTTTGAATAAGCAGTCAATCAAAAAGCTGGGCCAATGGAGAGTTTCTGTACCTCCCCCCCCCCCCCTACAAGAAGTGTAGTTTGGGGTGAGAGGAATGGCCCTTTAAGGATTATGTCCAAATTGGGCAATAGAGGGAAAAAATTGCATATCATTTAAGTAATTTTTCATATTTCTCTTGTAGACCATGCCAACTGATCGGTTCATGTTTCATATTTTCTCAGAAAGTAACAAAATAATGATAACAATAATTGATAAAGGTTAATTTATCTTCGGCACCTACTGGCTCGATATAACATGAACATCACATATTTAAACGTTTATTCTCTCAGAACTCTGCTAGCCATGGTAACATCCCTGACATTTATTATCATCGTTTACCTCTTGGCAAATGTCGCCTATCTGACGGCTCTCACACCAGAGGAAATCCTGTCTTCTGATGCCGTCGCTGCTGTAAGTACAGAAATTGTTTCCATGAAAAGCAGATTTGATAATATCATATATTAGCTACAACCAGGCTTGTATACTGGAAATTGAATTTTACTTTACACCACTTTGTTCAAAAAAGTTTCATGTGTTTTCAAGGGTGGTGATTGTTACATGCAGAGAGGTTGCCACAGACATGATACCTTTTAGTAGCCTAGACAGTCAGAATTTGTAATATTGCACGGCGTGGCGACTGAATAGGACAAAACGCACTGAATTAAATACCACGACTTTTGAATTACACCAAGACGCTCTCCGATGGCTATTCGTTTTTACAAGATGTGAAACCTTTGAAGGGCCCCATCGGTATCTTCTACATTTTTAACTGCTATACTGACAATCTGAGTTCGCCTCCTGACTGGGTGACACCTGATACTTTTAAATGGAACCTACTGCCATTGTGCTTGATCTCAGCATAAGCAATGGAGTAGGGGAAACTGGAAAATAAGCCAGTGGGCCACAAGTACAAAAAGGCCATGGTCGGCCCTACTCAAACTGATTGGTTAGAAACTGAGCCGTCAGACCCTAACAAACTTACATTCAAGAACTGTTGTTTCCCGATTCAAACCATTTTATGAAACCCTGTAAAAGTTGGCACACTGTGCTCAAGATCATCATCTCTTAGACAGGCGGTTGCGTTTTACTGTCGTTTTTAGTGATGCGAATCAAAGATTTGGTAGAGTAGTAGACCTTGCTAAGCACATTAACATGCGCAGGCTACAGCTAGAATAACCAGGGCAGGTCCGTAGCACAGGGGTGGGGGAGAAGCCGTCCCTGAAAATTTCTTCACCTCATAGAGACTTTGAAGGTTGCCATTGACTAAATACATCTGTACACATTTGCCCCCTGAAAAAATATTCGGCCCCTGGAAATTTTTTTGCCACCCTTCAGCTGTGCCTTGTCTGGTTTCGGGCCTTTTTATAAGGATCTGGAATGGATGTTTTTTTTTTTTTTTCATTTGCTGTCCCCCCCCCCCCCCAAACAAGAAGGCCTGCTCTACGGTTCTTTACTTAATGGAAAATAGAACAATGACAGTGCCGGCCAAAACGGTTAGTGCCACATGTTCTTTAACTACCATGCAAATGGGTTTAATTGTGTGTGTAGTATAGATCTCACACTTTGTCTTCTAAGAATGGACGCAGTGTCTCACAGTTTTTCATGCGGGTTGACATGGTGGAGGGGCTGACCTCCTCACCTGTGATGGAAAAAATTGCGTCTAACGATTCATCTTCTGCCCTCAGTTTGCCATTATTTGTTTCAAGCTTGGACCATGAGGAGGGGGCTTCAATCCCCAATCATTTGACTGGGCGCCTGTCTCCGAAAACCTCAAAAAACGGAAAGAAGGCTGAAATGTCTTTAGCTGTCAATGATGCGAACAATCAATTTTGAGTTACATGTAGAACCATTTCATTACAAATGGAGTATAACTTTTGTCTCTTCTTGATTTTGTTTAGACGTTTGCGGTACGTGTATTGAAAGGATGGTCCTGGACAATTTGGATTTTCGTCGCGATGTCAGCTGCCGGCAATCTCAATGGTCAAGCATTTACCAGAACTCGCATGTACTTTGTAGCAGCACGGGAAGGATATTTACCGGAAATAATGTCCATGATTCATTTGAGGTGGCGCACACCACTCCCGGCTATGACAATTACGGTATACTTTACTTTCAATATTTATTCGAAAGCATTTAAATTTACAAAATGTCACATTCGTAGTAAAATTCAGTGTGCATATGAACATCAGCGTTGCTCGTTGATATTGTTTACATGGTCATTGAAACTTTTCTAGACTTATTACTTTTTGAAAGATCGTTCTTCTCTGCCCGATTACATCTTGTGAACGCAACGTTAACACAGTTAAAAGGATAGGTCACTTGAGGGCACAGATTATTTAACTAACTAAGATATTAGTTGCATCCCACATCGTCTTCGATCCACTGAGATGTCTATGTTGCATTCTCAAGAAGACACGTTACGGAATGACAACTTCTCATTCAGATTAGTTACTCTGTCCTAATGTAGAGGACCTTTTAATAATTGCACCTCAAAATACTGAACACCCTCTCCCTCGATTCCTACAAACTACAAACATCAGAGACAGGCAAGTTATCAAAACCTAGAAACTTAAGCCCTTCGAACAACTGTCTCAAACATAAGAGTTTTCAACCAGAAAAAATCCCAGTTTATTGATTCCGGGTAAGTACACAAGCTTACATATCTAATGTGTAATTAGAATACCCTCAGCAAAGTTAATGCTGTGTAATGTGACAGACAGTTCGGTGCATTTCCAATTTTGCTCTCAATCAAAAAGCTGTGTCAATTGACAATTTGTGCAGACTACGACAAAAGGTGTAGTTTGGTAGAAGCATTGAATGACATTTGATTGACAATTTCTACATATATTAGATAGCCAAACAAATGGAGTGGCGTTCAAATTGTATCAAACTTCAGTGTTCATTTATTAAAGCGCAGCAGTATTTGTATTATCGACATAGACGTACCATGCTAACGAACGTTCGGTTCAAACTTATTTCTACACATAATCACTGAGAAGATGATTATATTTGACAAGCCAAAGAAAACCCACATCGAGACTTGAACGTTACATCCTAGGACAGCGTTACATTCTGGGACATTAGTGAACAAGACTTACCGCAGGATGTCTTTGAGTTACCAAAGCCTACTCTTACGGTCACGCGGGAAATAAACTGTTTGTCGGTAACCTACTCCCTGCGGAATTACGCCAACGTCAATTAGACTATCGGAAAACACGTACCAAACGAAAGATATGGGACTTAAAATTGAGAAGAAGTAGGCTTAATCCTTTTTTATGTCTTTTTCTTGGAGAAATATGTCTGCTAAATGATCCTCCAGTCAAAAATAACGCATTTTCTCAGGATATTGTCATGCCTTTTTAAAACGTAGCAAAAGCATATAGGCCTACTTGTTTTATTTTATTTTTTATTACGATATGTAACCACCTAGCTACACCCAATTACTCCCGCGTGCACTGCATGCGTTTCTCTTCATTCGTAATTTGGCTTGGTGTACTGGCAGACCTATACACTATGGCAACGTGAAAACAATGAATTACGTCATATGTCTCTCTTCGATCTAGGGGAGATAAGATGTCAAATTGAACTGCCTTTTTAGCCTCCTCTGTAACAGCATATAAGGTGAGTCATTACTTCCAAGTGGAATCATGCGTAAAATAGCGATTCCACTAGTGCTTGTGTCTCGACTTTTCATGGAGGTTTGTCGAATGCAAGTGGTATGTTGCTGACTTTGAATGAATTCCGTTGTACTTAAAGAGTTGCTGACAATGACGTTGCAAGTTATTAGATGGAATATTTCTGAATACCAACTGTAACTGAAATCGTACAGAGACGCAGACTATGCACCGACGTCATTGCGTTGCGCGTCTTTCTAGTTTGCCATCTAGGCGTCCATTGTACGACAATTATTGTTAATAGGGAGCTTTAGATTTTACGACGCTGACCTCATCTTCAACGAAGTGACGTCATCGTGTCTATGCCGTTTTCTAACGCAACGCGAAATAACGCTACTCCAAGTTGTGAAATGGCAGGGGTAACGCAATAGGTGACGTCATTGCGTTGTGGCTGACGTCCGCGTCGTGCAATCTAAAGCACACTAATAAGGGGCAGTCGTGCGCGCGTATCGGCAAAACATCTTTTGCGTATGATCAGTACCATTCACTATGCGACGCGCTGACGTCACTTGCATGTCCTATAGAAGAGGGAAAGTCTGATAAAGCGAGGGAAGGATGATCATTTTTTTCATCTAGGACACCATACCAGAGAGAGACGATCATACCAGAGAGGGATTACGATCTGGGACGAGATGATATGCTACTTAGCCAAACCATGAAAATGGCTTTGAATCTGCAAACACTTCTATCACAAGAGAAAAATTCTATAAAATTAACGTACACTTAGAACTTGCTTGCCTTACAAACAGTTAAGCTGGCATTTGACTGGTGATTTCTCATACTAACAATCCACCTTTACCTTAACGAATATGGACCATCCCCAGTTCATAAACTCTTACCATGAAGTCAGGTGGATGACATGTTTCTGTTTTCCTTTAAATATTAAGAACTGGTTTATACATTTTCCCTGTCGAATATAGATTTAAAGGATATTTTTTACAGGCAATTGCATCACCTCCTCTTTCGAGTCTGACCAGGCAGTTTCCAGAGAAAGGGAAACAACGTTCTATAGTCTCTTTGAGACAATGTTCGTGTCCGAACATTTGGATTCTTATCTCAATGCATCGATCAACCAGGGTTAGTGACGTATTATCAAAATTCCAATGAAGAGACGCATTCCTTACACTACTCGATAACATTTCGTCACAAGCCGTCATTACAAATTATGAAATTGATGTCACTCCAGGCTATCCGAGACACGATGTATCATTTTATTAGGATACAGCAATAATTTCTCTAAAAATTACTTTAACAATTTTTTTCTTCATAAATGATCATGACGAAATCGATTAAATTTGTGGAAAATGTATAGACCTGTGAAAATGTATACACCTAAACAATGTTTCGGACCAATGACCAACGGGCACAATTAGATCATGAAGTTTAAACTTTGTTTCCAGTGGTTCTAAATTCTAATAGAATTTCTTATTTTAGACTTCGCCATCGACGGAAAGAAACCCTCCACTCGAAACATATGCAGAAGATAGACTGTGTTTAGGGATTACTTGGAAAAGAATATATAAGAGATGGTCATTAAAAGGACTTAGTTACAAGAGATTTAACGATAGAAACAAAAAGACTTATGAATCAAATAGTGACACCTCAGAAGATATAAACTATTTTTAAGTACGTATTGTCCAGTGTTGTAATCGAGTCACTAGATTAGTGACTCGAGTCACCAGTTTTCAAACTTTTAAGTGACTCGAGTCACTGTACTATTTCAATGGGGGAAACTACTCCTGAATTCAATCGAGTCACTATCATTTTGAAGGGAGGTGACTCGAGTCGTGACTTGTTACAACAATACTATTGTCTGAAAAATTGTTCGTTGTATCTCTTTCTCTAACAACAACCCTGTTCTGACTCACCAGTAGTTTTTTCATTCTATTGCCAACTCGTGAACCATTATCATGATGCTATTACAGTGAAATGACGTATGAGTTGTTCCATTTTTACAAATACGGTTTGGAATGGAGGATACCTGTAAGGTAAAAATTATCAAAATGATGTCAGACCTTTGGGGACCTATCCCTCGCCCATCAGTGAGCAAAGTTGAATGATATGAAGGTTTGCGAAGCCACAATCAACCCTTCCCTACTTCTCCATCGTTTCGAAAATTACTTAAACTACTAAAATGACTAGGCATCACTCACTCTACTTTCTGAATATAATTGTAGTGTCATTTCATGTTATTTCGCAGCTTCCAGTGTCTCTCTTGTTACTGTTCGTGAGGGATGTGTTCGTTTTAATTGAGCTTATGGAATTAGTCGATATCGTTTTTAGTGTCACAACAGTCGCCATCATACCATACTTCAGATGGAAGCAAGCAGATAGACCGGCGTCCTACAAGGTAATACATACGGATTGACCTGTCCTAATATATCGACGAGGCCGCCATAACTTTGTTAACACACATTATGACATACACTCTAAAAACACCGGGGTTAAATTTAACCAGGTTCGGTGTTCTATTTACTCCAACACAATCTTGGTTAAAATTGAACGCAAATCCTGGTTAAAACAACTCAAAGCATATTGTATTAGCCAGAAGTTGTGTTAGTTTAACCAGGATTTGCCTTAAAATTTAACCAAGATTATGTTGGAGTAAATAACACACCGATCCCTGGTTAAATTTAACCCCGGTGTTTTTAGAGTGTAAGGTTGTCTCTACCTCCTAACGAAAAGCTTAACCTGCCCCACTGGGAAAAGGATTTTTCTATTCGACGGTGGGCCTTATTTGGTGCAGGAGAAAAATTAATCCGAGATGGAAAGCAAATGTTCTAATAAGTTATGTTATCGATTTTGTTCTGAATGAAGGCAAATCCTGCAATAAAAGGCTTACATTCAAAATCTCTCCTAGAAATTCCGTGCAATGGAGTATAGAAAACCAGCCAGCATTAGATAAACACCCTTTTAAACATGCTAAGAAACCTATAATTCCCTTAATTTTAATCTGACACCACACTTTTTGTTGCAAGTGATGTTAGAGCAAATTGATTATCAGCTCCGCAAACAAAGAATCCTTCTGTAGAAACTCACCTGTTCATCCAACCTAGGCTGAAAAAAAAAATACGGGGCTCAGAATGACATAAGGGCAGAGACTGGTTATTCAGGGTAAGCCAGGTTGTAACCAGAGCTGCCATCAGCAGACCATGACAATAGGCTGCCAATGATGCCTGATGAATTGGGTCGTCGAGAAACAGCTTAGTCTCACGTGGTTCAGGGAAAGTTGGTTCACCTGCCAAGACAATAGAAAAACAAGATGTTTCACTGCGAATCTGTTACAAGGATGTTTATATCATGAGTGAGCCACAACTGGAAAAAAAGGTTGTGGCCGGTTCGACTTAAAAAATTGGGTTAGAAACTGGGCCGTAAACTCCATCTAACCTATTACCTAAAAATACTAATTTTCAAAACGAAAACAAAATTTTCTGAACTTTTCTGGAATCTCTCTGAACCAATTTACTGAGGCAAATATGTTTTGTTTGCTGGGCATATAACGTTTGTACATTGCCAAAAGTCATTTCTGTATCATCATTACAACCGAGGACATTCCGGACTACTATCTTATCGTAGCTAACACTCTTTGCCATAAGTATTTTTTATCAATAACTGAAAGAAACCGGCTAAAGAGATAAATACAATTCGGTTTTACAGACCTACTCCGAATTACGGCTGGTCGAAATAATAACGCAAAGAATTAATGTGAGTAGGATAATGAATTATGGTAGTAGTTGCCGAATTTCGTAGCATGGACCTTTTGAAGCCGTCCTGCAGAAGAAGTCTAGTAACTGCAAAGAGGTCCACCAGAATCATGTTTATATTTTTGTACCCCATGTTACTCACTTTGATTCAAATTCACCCCTCCTCCACTCCACACATTCCACGGTTTATCTTCTTCACTCCTTTGTTTTACCTTTCGGGACCTATTGAGGGTCACTGAGAGACCTTTCAAGGGCAGGGAAATTTCGACAAGTCCCATGTGTACCACTTTGGACTACGTAATTTGAAAAGTGTGTGATGTCCTCAAGTTTAGCCTCCCTTTTTAATAGTAGGTCAAAATTTTCCTAGATTAAATTTTATGGTAACCCCGGATACCGTGTGCTTTTTCTCAAATATTCCTCACCCTTTGTAATGTATCGGTTACAGCTCTGGCATCATTTGTGTATATTTTCCTTTCCTCCAACAGGTGCCGTTATTCATGCCCATCGTCTTCATCCTTTTCAACACGTTTGTCATATTACTCTCCTTCTATTCATCCCCCATTCGTTCAACCATTGGTTTAGTGGTTACTCTGATCGGTCTAGTCTTTTATTTCTGTGGTTGTGAATGGACGAAAAAGCCGAAGTCTGTACAGAAAGCAATAGGTAGGTGACAGGACTCGCTTGAAGTTCATGATTTGTTATATATAATCCAGTTCGATTCAGTAAAACTGGCCACTCACTTACTTCAAACCAACCATTTTTTTCATTGAACTTTTCGAGTTTAATTACCCGGCGTACAAAAACACTTCCACGTGGTAAGTGGATGGTGCTATATGACATGTGCAAGTAGTCGAAAGGGGCCAAGCTTTTACATTACCCATGGTATGGGCAACCACGTCCGGAGAATGGGTGCATAATGTCCATTCGATCATTGGAGGGAGAAAAATAACGACATAGGAAGAACTAATGACTACTGCCATAAACTACCTGTGCTGATGATTTAAAAGTATGACGGTCTCTCGTGCATTAATAGGGACCGTCAGTTTTACGACGCGGACCTCATTTAAATGGAATGACGTCATCTATGTCTATGCAGTTTCAAGGAAGTAACGTCATTCCGTTACAGATGCGATCCGCGTCAGTGACAATTAAAAGTGATTGTTAATTATTGAGGTTGTGTCGTAATGTGGTAAAAGACGCCGTTTCCCTTTTTCTATAATTCGGCCAAAGGCGTAGCCGCAGCCGCAGTCACAGAAGAAATCATAAGCACGCTTCTCCAGTTTCACATTCTCTCTGAAAAATAAATGACTGAAACTCACGGACTTCCTATACATGGACACAGCATATTCCTCTGTGTATTATCGCTACCGCGTAGGTGTGAGAAAAAGCACACCAAGATGGCCGTCTGCTACGGTTTTGTGTGGAAGTGTGGACTTGTTCAAGTCAATTCCCAGATTTTGCAAGAAAGTTGAAATATTTTTGAAATACGGCAAGTTAAGGTCAAAATCACTTCACGTATTGCAGGAATATGATATTGTTCCCCATTCAAGTTTAACTTTTGTTTAAAATATTATACAGTCATCGTCAAATCAGACGATTTATAGCTTCGCAGCGGGAATCTTGGTGCGCCTTTTTTTGTCCCAGTCGGTGGCGACAATCTACGGATAGGACGTACACGCTATATGCTCTGTCCATGTATATAAGTCCGTGTAAAACTTCACTCGTTACAACAGGGAAAGTTATCAAGTACATTCCAAAAAGAGGCAGTGTACTATAAGAAGAGTGAAATTCACTCCAAACGAGCTAAGTTTCACTCCCAACGGGACATTTAAAAAGAATGATTTTGGAGGCGCTCGTTGAAGAGTGAATTTTCACTCTTTTTGGAGTGAATTGCACTCTTCTCAGAGTGAATGTTACTCTTTCTGGAATTAACTGCTACTTCAATGAAGTGAACTCAATCTTTTCACTCTGTTAGAGAGGGACCCAATTCACTCTTTTGAGCGTTTTTTTTTTTTTTTGAATGGCTTCGTCTATGAATATCTGGATGTAAGGTCCTGTTTTATCAAGTTCAGGTGTTTCAAAATTTTTCTTTTTTTTTCGTTTTTCCACAGATTCCTCGAACATATTTCTTCAAAAGTTGTTTTTTTCTGTGAGACAAGAAGTCAAAACTTATTAATTTTTAATGGAAGTCTCATAACGTCGCATGTTAATAAAACACAACTGTACAAAATGCATGTTTGTCTGAGTTTAACCAAAAATATTGTACAGGTCGTCCTTTTGGGGATAGTTTCATTCCAGAATAAACAGCATTGTGACATCCAAAAAGCCTACATTGTTGAAGCGCCCTCATACAAGAGTTTCAATTCAATTAGTGCAAAATTGGATCATCGCAAAAGATTTAATAGGCACAGTTTCAGATCCAATCTAATGTAGGGGTGCACTGTTCTAATTTAAACACTAGAAAGTATCACGATGGATATGGTTCTTCCCAAAACGCATTGTTATCCAAACAGATTATAGCGGGTAAGCTAAGTGTTTGGTAGGAAACGTGCCTGATAGTGTAATTGATTTGAACATTTTCTTTGTTTCAATTAGTTTTATCGAAGGCTCTAAACCCAAGAAACATGGTTTGTAAAAAAGGAATTTATTGCTGGGTGGATAAACCGACAGAAAAATAACTTTGCAAAAATAATCATCTTTAGGCCCAAGGCAAATGAATGTAATGATCGCTCTCAGTCAAGTCATTTTGCAGTTTACATTTTTGGCCCGTGGGAAATCCGTGCAATGTTTTGTTTTCCAATTATACCTACTCTCAAAAGTCTTATATGATGTTTACATCAAGACACCCCTGTAGTAAGTATTGTAAAAAGTAACTTGTATTTAGTGACAAATAAGTCTTTTCTTGGCAAAGTCTCTAGAGATCATGTAAGTTCAATTATTCGGTAGAAGACGGTTCAGTTCTACGTTGGCCATCGGCATGCCATCGAATCAGTAGGAATATTTAAATTGTGTGATTTTTATAAACACATCCGTTGAAAAAAATCAGTGGAATAGTTTAAGCAAATGTATTGCATGCTAATAAGATTTTCCACATTCAGTGGTGTTCAGTTCTGAAACGAGATCCGCCAGCAATGTAACTAGTTCTACCTAGGTGACACTATATATGACACATTAGTGATGGTGTGTCGTTACACCCCATATCTAACTAACTGAAAAGAGATCTGTTTTTGAATGATCGGGTCGAAAAGAGTTAGAACAAATCTTTCCATGAAGGTGCGTGGTCTGAGATTGATGATGTAGCCCATTTTGAGATTCCGGGCAATGACCAGCAAAGCAGCAAAGAAACCAAGAAGGGCAAATGAAGGTTGAGATATTTATAAAATTGTGAACGTTGGACTGAAGCATTTAACGAAAGTTACTAAATACATACTTAACAGATCACAAACATTCCACCCAGTTTACGTAGCAATTTGATTTTTTGGAAGTTTATGTATACGTACTTTTCGATGGGTGAGGGGTCGTGGATATGGGAGCGTTATTCGGGATTGCACATATGCTTCGTGCAACAAAATTTTTTCGAAGCATATGTGTCCCACATTTTAATTCGGGCTTTTGGCCCTGTTAAGTTGTGGTTAGATGTACCATGAAGAGGTCGAGGCACGTCCAATACCGCGCGTAGAAACTTATTTCACTCCACGGTGATCCAACTCTCCCTTTTGTGCTTGAAAGATGACCACTCTCAAATTCCTGGGTATATGATAGTTACCTGTTTTTTTTTTTCTGTCAACGAGATCTGCCCCAAAAATATATATGAATTGAGAACACGGGCATCACGTAAATGGAAATTTACAAAAAAGCAGATAAAATATGTCATCATATCTAGGATGTGCATAATGTAAATAAAGGGGGAATACATTTAATAATACTGCGTATGGTAAATCATGCATTCAACCTTTGGTTGTCGGTGCCTTCTCTACTATGTTTGTGCCTGGTTTGTTTCTGGCCTTCTCAGGACTAGTTAAAGTTTACCTCAAGTATAGAATCAAAAAATAGAGGTTGCAAGATGAATCCTTTTGATAAAAACTCTTTTGCAAAAGCTTGTTTCTTTCTTGAGATATTAAATGAATTAATTTATTCACTTAAATCCAAATAGCCAACTTTAGTGAAGTTCTTGCTGTAAAAACTCATGTTTACATGCTTCGTTTTCCCTTGAATTACAAAAAGTTTACTTGACCTTCAGTGCCTCCTGTTTTCGAGAATGACGTGTTGTGGAGGGAGGGATTGTAAAGTGAAGTCACCCCAAAGTAATGAGAACGCGCTCACATTTTGGTACAAGGTGCAGCTTTTGGAAAACAAGTTTGAGTGGTTCAACATCTTGACATCAGATTGCACAATCTGCCATTTTTGATTGCTTTGTGATTTTCGAAATATTAGGTTTGAGGTAGTTTTACATTGTAAACAAATGTTGTCTTGTTTATACCAGGTAAGCTGAGTTAAAATTGCTTTTATTTCTTTTATTCGATTTACTACTTGGGCAATTTAGTCTTTGATTAGTTTTTCTTGGAAGACGCTCGGTATATTTTACCAATGTTAAACTGAAATAAAAAGGGGAAAATATATCTGACTTCTGTGGATTTTTTTTCAAACCAGAAATTCACACGATAAATCTGTCAAAAGTATAAAGCTTGATCAATATAGGTACATGCAGTTGATTGAATTCGTACCCTGGAAATAGAAAAAACGGATGACTTCGTGTAAAAGGACCACACCTGTAGTGTAAATACACCAGATTGCGCGCACTGAAAAATTTCGCGCACCGGTGAAACTCCTTGAATTTCACTTTAGCAAAGAAAAACCTCAGCTGTAGAACAATTTACCCAGCCAAATACATTGTTTTTGTATACACTGAAGCCAAAACAGGTGGGTTCATCTTTACCACAGTCAGTTGCTCCTATTCCTCACTGTAGCCAACGGTTTATTCTTGAATTAAGGTCAACGGAAATCACAATTTTGTTTCATTTATTTTAGCTGTTTTAGCTGGAGTGCATGCGTCAGCTTACTTAGCGGTCGATTACCGGAATCCTTAAAACATTGTAAGTCATTCAAAAATTGCGCCATCCCTTTGGTAGTTAACGATCTCCACCTATTGTGCGAAATTTGGCAGTTTTACAACTATATTAGCAAATTTGTTCCAGTCAACAGGATTCCCGAAATTAAAGACACATTATCGTGGCGCACAACGAGGGCGGTACCATGAAAGTTTTCAGGAGATCTGATTGAATTTTTTCAAATTCAAGTTAGGATTTTGATTTTATTGATTCTGCACAGCTAAATGGGACGATACCGTACATCTTCAGTTGTAGAATGTTTCTAATTTTTAGAATTGTGTGCTCGAAAATCGGCTCATTCATGCTACAAAGAAATAACCACAGTAACAAAATAATAACGTTTATGATGGGCGCTAATGAGAAGTCTGTGAAACTGGTATACGGTAATAAGAGAGCAGCCGTAGTAGAAAGTATTGGCTTGTTGCCAGTGGCGTAGCCATGGAGGTGGTGTGGGGGAGGGGGTTGAAACCTCCCCCATGACCCAACCTTGCAATGCAAAAACAACCTAAAATAGCGGTTTTTGCCCCCTCCCCTTAGACTTTTCCCTCAGGTCGTGCCCCCCCCCCCATGACACAATCATGACCACACTGCTGCTTTTTAGAGATAGCACACGCAAAATGCGGATAAAGACATTGCCATTGACAGAAACAAACGTTTGCGACGGGCGAAAAAGTTACAAGACAAACAAAAAATCTTCGTTCAACAAACTAAGAATCGGAGAAAAGAGTTATAGGAAGAAATGCAAAATTTAAAAAAGTGCAAATTTTCTTCTTGGGTAAAAAATTTTAATTTTTGATCTTCAGGTATTCTAATTTCTAATTTTTGCTAATTTTTATGATACAGGGTTCGCAGACGCCACTTAGATTATACTATACATATTAAGAAAGTAAATTGTGGAATTATGGAATGCAGCGTTTTCATATTCAGATGATGTACACATAAAAACATTCTTAATGTCATTATACGTCGAAAGCAAAGCAGTGCAAAGGGACACCCTGACATCAGTTTGTAACGTACCACTTGCAACCCATCCCAAATCTCATTTGCAAAGCGATAATCTTTCATTTTTTTGCCTTTCTGTATCATAGATTTAATTCGCCGACTTCAAATGAAACAAAATACAGCCGTTGGTCTTGTTACTCGTACTAAGGTGTCCATGCACATATCCCCCGTCCTGTCTGATCTGCACTGGCTTCCTGTTCGTTTCAGGATTCAGTTTAAAATTTTATGGAGCTGCGTTTTACTTGATACAGTTGAGGAAGTTCTCACAAGTATGACGGTTATAGCTACCTGCAGAAGAGCTCAATACCAACATAAATATTCAATTTAATATACTTTGAACGTTTTATGTAAATTTTGTATGCAGATTAACAACATCTTCATACTTCTGGTTAGAGTCTCTGTCCCTAGTAGGCAGTCTAAATCAAAATTGCAATGGAAGTCAACGACAACGTGACTACGAATTCTGTCGCTCTTGGTCGTGCAATTGGTTTTCTACCAAGCACTGCCTTTATAGTTGGGGTAGTAATTGGGACCGGCATATTTGTGTCCCCTACTGGAATTTTAAGAGGAGTTGATGGGTCCATAGGATGGGCTTTCGTAATATGGATCGCATGTGGTCTGATCGCGATATGTGGTGCACTGTCGTACATGGAGCTAGCGTCGTCGTTCACAAAGTCTGGAGGGGAGTTTATCTTCATTGCAGAGTCGTTCGGCTCAGCCCTCGCCTTTCTAAGGGTTTGGACTCTGATAGCTGTCTCGGGTCCGGCTTCACTTACATTCCAGTCAATGGTTATAGCAAACTACTTAACATCACCTTTTGTGGACGACTGCAGCAAGACGGATCATTACACTGCCATCCGCCTCATTGCGGCATGTGTCATAGGTAAATCGTTTTTCATTATTTCATGGTAACATTTCCTTTCAAAAAAGAATATCGTTCACTTTTAAATAACACCTCCCTGGAAGAACAACCCGTAACCCTCGTTTCATGAATCCTCTAAAGAAGGAGACGGGCCGAACCTGTGACGCAAGCTTTGACGGCAGGTCTGGGTGGTGTCAGCCCAGTGGCGTAGGCAGGATTTCTCTGAAGGGGGCTGGGGGCTTGCAGTATGTTGAGTGATCGTCGGCCTGGGGGAAGGGGTGTCCCCCTCCCCTCTGAATTTTTTTTGGCTTTTTCAAGGACCCTAGATGTAAAATGGTGAAAGATTTTCGTCTTTGACAGGAACAGTGGTAAAAGTGAATCGTGGTGGTTCATGAGGATAAAACTGAACATTTTGAGTCTTTACATGCAATCTAATGCCATTTACGCTACATTTCGAAGAAAAGTTTGTTTTTAATTTTGCATACTTTTAAGAGCCAATATAAAAAAAACATCGATCGGCAAAGACGAACGGGGGCATTTCAGTTTGCTGTTTTTTCTTGGCCACAAAACGTCATGTTGCTGTAATGACTATTTAAGCGGACCACCACTATTAGTAAGCGAGGAGGGGAGAGAAAATTTAGAAAAATCAGACCCCTCAGATGGCCGGAAATGACTTTTTTTAGATTCATACGAAGAATCTAACGAGTCGCTATTCCTTTTTTTTTGTCGTTTGCAATGAGATGTTCCCTTCAAAATAAGTTTCGAAAAAATTGCAAGTGATCAGAGAGTTAAGAAACACTTTGACCCGAAAAATGTAATTTTACCCGAAAGACTATCTTAGCGGAGTGCCACCATTGGTTTGCGGGGAGCGTAGAGAAATTTCGGAAAATCACAACTCTCAGTTGGCCGAAAAAAGGCATTTTCCAGACTTATATACGAAGAATCTAACGAGTGGCTGTCTTACTTTGTCGTTTGCAATAAAATGATCACTTCAAAATAAGTTCGCAACCTGCAAAGTGATCAAAAAGTTAAGAAATACTTTCACCCGAAAAATGTAATTTTGCCCGAAAGACTATCTAAGCGGAGCGTCACCACTAGTTGGCGAGGAGCGGAAAGGAAAATTTTGAAAAATTTCAACCCGTCAGATGGCCGAAAATTGCGTTTCCATGCTTGGAAAGAGATCTAAACAATGTTTATGTTAAGCTTTTGTTTGCAATAACAAAAAAAAAAAAAAAATACAAAACAGCAATATGCCTAGTGATCAGAATATTACCAGATAAAATGTTATACCACTATTACATGAATAGTCTTGGTTCTTCGGGGAAACTGTCACGGAATTGTAAATATGCTAATGCTTCTCTTTTGAGACTCTTGGCTAAAATTAAGATTCGCTGAATTGATGAATTTGTCTGTGACTGCTCGAACTCCCGACTGTTAATGATTTTACCCCTAACATCTCTTGCGTAATAAATAGCAAACTATTGCTCATCGCATCTTAACCCTCCGCTCCCATTCCCCCGTCTAATGTCTACGCCGGAGTCTAAGAGATGGGCCCTCCCTTTTAAGAATTCTTATAAAGACAGATGTCCTCAGAGGCAATCAGTGTAACAAAGTCTGCCTTTTTTAAGTAAAATTCGGAATTTGACAAAATTTGCCTATTTTATGGAATTAAAAAAATGGCATCACTAAGGGACCTTGCAGAGACAATCCTTCCCCTTTGAAAATTTTTGAGAAATTACATGCAATCTGGTGCCACATATGCTACCCTTTGAAGTAAAATCTGCATTAGCAAGTAGGGCTACAAATTTTTGGAATCTAAAAAGAAGAAAAAGAAAAAAAATGGTATCCGTGAGGGGGCTGCACGGCCCAGTGTCCCTCCCCCTTCGTACGCGAGGCCTCGCATGTAATTTACATAATATATTGTACGTATTACGGTACCAAGGTTTAATCAGTTTGCAGGGGAGTGGATCTGGTTTGTGGACGGTGGGGGGCAAAAAGTTTCCAACGGCCGTAACCTTAGATCGTGTCCGTCACCGGCCTCGTCTATAAGCAATCCACCCAAACGAACTTAAGCAAACACCTACACGCAAATAAACATGCACACACAATCACATTGACACGCATATACACGAAGTCATCTGTATATTACAGTGTTACATTTTGTTCATTCTGCGTGTTGTTTTTTTAATCTCCCTGAAATTATTGGGGCAAAACGATTTGTTTCCTCCACTTTTTTCATTGTTGGGGAGATTGCCCCTTTTGACCGCTGCCAGTTTGACCTTTAGGACAACGTATTTGCTGCGAGACAGTTCAAAATTGATAACTCTGGGTATAACGTGGTTGATAATACTTCCACCTTGGTTTACCGAAGCAATAATTCATTGCGGGGTAATGAACAATTAATAAAAAAGTAAATTTCATTCCTTATTAGAAAATGTCAATGAACATATGACCAAAGATGTAGTAAGATACCGTCCGTCTATGCCAAATTCGATTTACGTAAACCTTCCTACCGCAATTTCGACTTATGAGTCCGTAATAATTTATAAGATAAATCCAGCGAGTTGTAACGTCTGTGACATGTCTGACATTAATTAACTAACGTAATAATACTCAGCACTAATTAGAACAAAAATAACGCATTTACCTTCGACCTTAAGGAACTAAGTGTACTTCAAAGTTACTAATCACTTGAATACCATACTGAACGTCGTCCAAGATAGTAAAAAGGGGAAAATCAAATGCTATGAAGGAAGCAGACACTTGCTCAATGGTGTGGTTAGTCAGATGTGCTTTTCAAAGAAAGATACAGATCCCAGCTGATGTTTCATGGGGTTGGAGAAATTGGTCCTACAACAGTATAATAATCATATCATGACTCATACTCTTCTGCCAGATTATCAATCTGCATACCGCCAAAACTACAGTTGCGAAACCGCTCTTGTCAAATTGTTCAATGACGCTCTCTGGTCAATGGAGAAAAAACGGGTAACTACACTATGTGCAATTGATCTTAGCGCAGCGTTCGACACCGCTGACCATGATGTTTTGCTGACACTGTTGAAAAATCGATTTGGCATCTCTGGCAACGTTTTCTCATGGTTCCGAGCATATCTCAGACCAAGGCAATTCCGAGTGCGTGTTGGTGAGACATACTCCGAACCTCGTGCGGTGGATTATTCTGTGCCGCAAGGTTCGGTGGTCGGTCCGCAATTATTTTCAGCCTATGCTAGCACATTAGGTGATGTCGTCATGTCGGGGCATAACATCAGCCTCTATGGGTTTGCGGATGATCACGTCTTGAGTGATGAAATTGATTTGAATGATCCACTTGCAGAAAGAAGAAGTATCTCCGGTTAAGAGAAGTGCCTAAACTGTGTAAAAGAATGGATGGACTGTAACAGACTAAAAATGAACAATGACAAAACAGAGTTTATTATTTTAGGGTCAAAAGTTGAAATTTCTAAATGTATTACAAAAGATCTGAATGTAAATGGAACACATGTTAAGAGAAGTGGGCGTATTAAATATCTTGTGGTGCATATTAATGAAAACCTATCTCTGAAAGAACACATAACTATCAAAGCACGAATTGCATCACTTAATCTTCATCGAATTCGCATTATTAGAAATTATTTAGATCATGATACCTGTCGTACTATTGTACATGCTCTTGTCATCTCACACTTAGATTACGCTGATGCAATATTAATGGGATTACCGGCATGTGAAATAAACACATTACAATGTGTTCAAAATCGTGCCGCCAAATAAGTACTTCGTGAGGGTAAATTCGCCAGTGCTAAGGACTGTTTAAAATCTTTGCACTGGCTTCCAATTAATCAACGTATTAAGCATAAGGTACTATCTTTGGTATTCAAATCTCTCAATGGTGACGCTCCACAGTACTTAAAGAATTTACTGCGTTAAGTCCCTGAATCAAAGTACAGATTACGATCTAGAAACCAGGAGTCAATATCCCTTACTGTGCCCTTCACATGTAATTCCACATTTGCTGACAGATCCTTCTCCGTTTATGGTCCTAAGTTGTGGAATGCCCTTCCAGACAGCATTAAACGCAGTTCATGTATTTCAATATTTAAAACTAGGTTGAAAACGCACCTGTTTAAGGAAGCATTTTGTAGTTAGTAAATTCTATTTTTATTGTAAAGCGCCTCAGAAAACCTTTGGTTCTGGAGTGCGCTATATTAAGTATTATTTACATTTACATTTGCAGGCATGTACCGTACCACACAAAGAAACAACTGTAGCTAAATCATTAACGTAAAGTAAGGGGTAGTAGACAGTCGTCCCCTTCGATGTACATGACCATCTGGGAACATCCGTACGAGCTGGGCTGGGGCAAAATACTCCGATGGCATGCTGCGTAGCTTTTTAATGATTTTGAACGGAAATAGCAAAATCTACAAGACGATTATGTCGTTTTGCGCGCCTTTATATTCAGTTACACCTTGATTAAAGGTTAGCACTTGCTCCAAACATGTCGGCTGTGTATAAAGATGCAGGGTCCACAAGAAGGATAGCTTATTCTTTTTGTATCACGGGCGTGACTCTAAAGACACACGAAAACGATATGAAGCTCCGGTTTTGTTTTGTTATTATGTGCATGGTTCATAATGCAGACGAACACGTCTGTTATTTTCGTAAGAAAAGGTTAAGTGTCTCAATACCGAATGCAGGGTGGTGGAGGGTGACTACATGAGATAATTCGTCCCCTTGAAACTGGGCGCCATGACTTGGCCGATAACGTCATGACTTGGTCGATTTCTTTCCAATACGAAACTGTAAATAACCAACAGACCTTGAGATTTCAGGTATTAACAGCCCGAACAATGACTAGAGGTCTATCTTACTACTGAAAATTTCAAGGAATGATGTTAGTCTGTAACTATTGAAAAGTTTTTCGTTAACTTTGGAACATGAAGTACCGTTTTGATGGTACTTTTGTTGTCCCATATATCAATAATTTGACAGATTGGTCTGGAAAATTTTAATTCTGTTCCGCATATTTTAATTTCATTTTCGTGCATAACTTCACTAAATTTGAACCGATTTTTACTGTTCGAGATCCATTAGTTAGCTAATTGAGCAACTGCATTCCCTTTTATAGTCACATTAGACATGGGAAAACAAATCAATCCTTAAGAATCTTTCGGAGGTGGATGCCAAGTATCTTTAGGGCAACCGCAGAGATACGTCACTGCAATGCTAGATTAGGAAATCAACGTCAAAGAATAAATGTCCACCTTTCAAGAGGCTGATTTCTCTAATGATAAAATTTTGCACATTTTGGCTTTGACCGTCAAAGCAAAATCGAGCAACGCACAAGATCACATTAGAAAACATGTACAAAACATAGGTGGGAATAAGGGCCAACGTATTTCATACATGTGTCTGTGCAGGCACATAAGAGGGGTTCAGGGCAGTTTCAGGAAGGAAAATGTTTTCCCCATAAAAGTAAACAATTTCTAACTTTCTTACCTGATCCAGGTATTGTCTAATTACATTCAACAGAACCCCGAATTTTTCGAGCCCTAAATTTGCGTTCGGCATCCTTTCAGCAAACCGTCACTTCTGGTAGGCCTCGGGTTGCTTGATTTCTAGAGAAAATTTGACCTCCTCGTCGAAATAGTCCCAATCGCAGTTGTACCACTTGAAAATAATTTGAGAACAAAAGAACCAGTGAAGGCTATTTTATTGTCAAAACTAGAAAAAAACGCCCAACGTTAGTATTCTTGTATCACAAATAGGGTCTCATGTAGTAGGCCTACTTTTAATCCTTGATTAAGTTGTCAATGATTAAAATGCTTAACATGAGGGCTGCAGTCTTGCATATTTTAAAGTAACCTTACTTTACTCGTCACACTGGGAATTTATTAAAATAAAAGTAAACAGAAAATACTATAATTACCCCCTTGCATTGTCAACGGTGAAAAACTTGATGTGCTCTCGCTGTGAATCTCAGTCCTGATAAAATCTCCATGCTGATGTTTCCCTTCTATAGTCATAAGGGGGATTTCCCTTTGCATGTTTCCCAAGCCATTCTGGACCACAAAAAGTCTGCCGTATGGTAGTCCCTGGTCCCATCGGAGTTTACGAAGTAGTTACCCACCACCTCCATGTGATTGTGCCGCTCGGAAGAAGCAGCATCGTGTGTTCCGCTCTCTTTTGAAGACTTTCCATTTCACTGAAATGATAAAAAGGGGGAGGAATCCCACACAGAATAGCGAAATTTTGGGAAGACTTTGAAGGACGTTGTGTAAACTTCCAGTTTCCCTCTACGTCATTTACACTCAGTTTTTGAAACAAGTTGTTACTTTTAACCAAAGTTTACGAGGTAAACTTAACAACTTCCCCGTAACAAGATTACCCAAAATGAATGGGACGAAATTTGAATATGAAACGAAATCTTCCAAAATCTTCCAAGCTTGCGCTGGAATATACTTTAAAAAAAGTAGGAAATTAAATGTGTTTCATTGAAACTGCGGATAGCTTGATATGGTTGACCTAGTGCGGACGAATATGGCGCAATTGCGGTACCAGCAAATGAGCAATAAACGGACATCAAAATTTAATTCAATATATTTCGAACGCTTTATTGTATTTGAATAGTAAAGCAGATTGACAACATCACCAATACTTCTTTCCAATGCTCTGCTGCTTGCCTTTGAAACGACCATATAGTTAAATTCAACACCGGAAGCTACAACAGTCGCAAACTTCAAATACTACAACAGACCTATTTCTCTTCTCCAGTCTATGATCTTTCATCTCAAGAAATCTTTTTTCAGCCCGAAGCGACTTACATGTGTTTGTGTCTTACGAAGTATAGGAACTGTTTGTTATCATTATTATTTTTCTTATTTCTAGTGGGATCCCTTTTCCTAGAAATGCAAAGTCAAAACTACAATGGAAGATAAGGACATCGTGGCTACAAATTCGGTCACTCTCGGCCGCGCAATTGGTTTTCTACCAAGCACTACCTTTATAGTAGGAGTTGTAATTGGAACTGGTATATTTGTGTCCCCGACTGGAATTATACGAGGAGTTGGCGGGTCCGTAGGGTGGGCTTTTGTAATTTGGATCGCATGTGGTTTGATAGCGCTATGTGGGGCTGTGTCCTATATGGAGCTAGCGTCGTCTTTCACCAAGTCGGGAGGGGAGTTCACCTTCATCAAAGAGTCGTTCGGTCCAGCCCTCGCCTTTCTAAGGGTATGGTCTTCGATTACTATTGCGGGTCCTGCTTCACTTATACGTTTCAGGCGATGGTTACAGCAAGCTATTTGATAGCACCTTTTGTCGATGACTGCGACCAGCCGGAGTATTACACCGCTATTCGGCTCATTGCTGCGTGTATCTTGGGTAAATCGTTTTATTATTTCGTAGTATCACCTGTCAAACTATAATATCTTTCATCTTCTCTGACTTTAATCATTATGGGTTTTTTAAATGATAGGCGTTATAGGTGCTCCTCACTGAAACAATTTGTTTCCTCAAAAACAAAAATGAAGAAAAAAATGTTTAAAGTTGTTACTATAGCTACTTTCTTTTTAAAATATATTAGTTGAAAGTTTCACCAGGTTGAGCACCATTTTGGATTCACTGAACTTTAGAACAAAACCGTTCATTCCTGAGTTGCAACCCTTCTTTTTTGGCCATTCTGATAAAATTATATAGCCATGCATGTTATCTACATAAGATAACCAAAACTTAATTTTATTTAGGCTGTACTAAACTTTAACAAAGGCAGATTTTTGCATTTAAATCATTCCAGACAGACACACATTTTCAAAAAGTAGACCTAAGGCTTCATTACCGTAAATCTTCCTACTTAGCACCCTGTCAAAGTGAGACAAAATCACTGAAGGTCGAAAATTTCCAAAAATAGCTGCACCATTTTGAATCCCATCCTCATAATTCATATGTCACACCCATCCCCCTCAGAAGGGCCTATACTTTCCCAACGATACGAGTGCACGAAAACAAAAATACCGTTTGGGCTTTTCCCATTTTTAAACACTCGGCTTCTTAAAGGCAGTCATTCGTCACCCTAAACTACAGTTTCAGTATACATATATCAAAACTCTGAATTGGTACAGCTCTTCGATTGGCATCACATTCAAACAATGCATCATTGCTATATTACACAGCATGGGCAATGAGAGTGTCTAGATTACACATTATGGACTTGTATGGCCACTGGGACAAGCCATGAGACAATATACTAGGATTGTGTCTGGATAGAGATGAGTTTTAGATAAATGTGGGAGGGGCTAGAAGTAAGTAGGTTGGGAGAATTGGAACTGTTTGGGATGATGAAGATATGCCTTTAAACAAACTGTTAGCTGCATATCATGAAAACCCCCTTTGTGAATTTTACGAGGCAGTTGTCGTTGTCTCTAAATAACGACTCGGGGATTTTACCTTGAATCTAAAACCTTTCAGGTAGTGGCGACCGACATAGTGATTTCACGAAGGAGTTTTTATTTGGAAGAAGTTTTCTTGCTCTGAAAAGGTAGTTGCTCTGAAAGTTAGGACTGCTTCGCCAACGGTTATACAACAAGATGCAATCCTCGACAAAAATGATGGGAGAGCGCGGTTTTTCCAAATGTATTTTTTGTCGACGGTTGGGTTGTAGTCCTGTAATTTGTTGGCTTATGGAATTGTGGGGCACAGCGTGAGAGACACAAACTGAGAGCATCAAACAGTGTGCGGCGTTTCCTTGTTTTCGTTTTCGTGACAAGTTACGCCTTACTCGGTATCTCGCCAAAAATATGATTTTTGTCGAGTTGCCGACTTACGTTAACTTTACATCTGGGTAAAATTTATCAAATTGTCGAGATGACAAGTTACGCCTTACTCGGTATCTCACCAAAAATAAGATTTTTGTCGAGTTGTCGACTTACTTAAACTTGACATCTCGGTAAAATTTGACAAATTGTCGAGATGACAAGTTAGGCCTAACTCTGTACCCCGCCAATAATAAGATTTTTGTCGAGTTGCAGACTTACGTTAACTATACATCGGGGTAAAATTTGTCAAATTGTCGAGATGACAAGTTACGCCTTTCTCGGTATCTCACCAATAATAACATTTTTGTCGAGTTGTCGACTTACTTTAACTTGACATCTCGGTAAAATTTGACAAATTGTCGAGATGACAAGTTAGGCCTAACTCTGTACCCCGCCAATAATAAGATTTTTGTCGAGTTGCTTACTTTCGTTAACTATACATCTCGGTAAAATTTGTCAAATTGTCGAGATGACAAGTTACGCCTTACTCGGTATCTCACCAAAAATAAGATTTTTGTCGAGTTGTCGACTTACTTTAACTTGACATCTTGACATTTTGTCAAATTTTGCTGAGATGTAAACTTAACATTAGTCACCAACTCCCCAAAAATCTTATACTTGGCAAGAAGTAAGGCGTAACTTGGCATCTCAACAATTTGTAAAATTTCACCGAGATGTTAGGTTAAAATAAGTCGGCAACTCGACAAAAATCTTACTTTTGGTGAGATACCGACCGAGTTAAGCGTAACTTGCCATCTCGAAAATATGTTAATTTTTTCCGATATGTTAAGTTAACGTAAGTCGGAAACTCGACAAAAATCTAATACCTGGCGAGATACCGAGTGAGGCGTAACTTGACATCTCGACAATTTGTTTAATTAGTACCGGGATGGAAAGTTAACGTGAGTTACCAAGTCGACACAAATCTTATTTTTGGCGAGTTACCGAGTTAGGCGTTCTTTGGGATCTCGACAATTTGTCAAATTTTATCGACTTGTCAAGTTGAAGTAAGTCGAACCACTACAAAAACCTTATTTCTGGCGAGATACCGAGTAAGGCGTAATTTTGCATCTCGACAATTTGCTTAATTTCACCGAGATGGAAAGTTAAAGTAAGTCGACAACTCGACAAAAATCTTATTTTTGGTGAGATACCGAGTTAGGCGTAACTTGACATCTCAACAATTTGTTAAATTTCACCGAGATGGAAAGTTAAAGTAAGTCGTCAACTCAACAAAAATCTTAATTTTGGCGAGATACCGAATTAGGCGTTACCTGGCATCCCGGCACTTTGTCACATTTTACCGAGATGTCAAGTTAAAGAAAGTCGACAACTCGACAAAAATCTTATTTTTGGTAAGATACCGAGTTAGACGTTACTTATCATCTCGACAATTTGTGAAACTTTACCAAGATGTCAAGTTGAAGTAAGTCGGCAAATCGACAAGGACCTAATTTTTGGCGAGATACCGAGTTATCTAAACACGACAACTCTACATCTCGGATGTCCCCTTATGGCCACAGTATTACCTAGGGTGATATTCAAGATGTTTAGTTATCGTGATCGAGTAACTCGACATCACGACAATTTGCAGTATTTTTGTCGAGTTGTCGACTTACGGCAACTATAAATTTCGACAAAATTAAGCAAATTGCCGTAATGTCGAGATAGGTGTAACTCGAAATTGAAATAATTTGCAGAATTTTGTCGTGTTGTCGACTTACGGTAACTCGACATTACGACAAAATTGAACAAACTGTCGTGATGTCGAGATACGTGTAACTCGACAACAAATTATCGCATTGGCGAGTTACATCTATCTTGTACGGAAGCGTAGAAGGGCCACTCAAAAGAAAAAAGAACTGTCTCGGCAAAGTGACAATTTTCGTAAAATTAACATTTTGAGGACTAAAATTATGTCTTCAAAATGACAAAAATCCATAATTTGGCGTTTTGATTAACTTTTCAAAACGTTAAAATTCCGAAAGTTGTCATTTTGCCGACTTAAAAATCTCTACAAAATGACAAAATTCAGAAAGTTGTCACTTTGTTGAGTAACAACATCACGTCAAAATGGCAAAATTCAGGAAATTGTCATTTTGCCGAAATAGATCATCTCTTCTAAACGCCAAAATTAAGATGAATGTCATTTTGGTGAGTTGGAACATCTCGTCAAAATGGCAAAATTCAGAAAAATGACATTTTAACGAGTTTAAACATTTCGTCAAAATCGTAAAATTCAGAAAATTGTCATATTGGCGAATTACAACTTCTCGTCAAAATGGCAAAATTCGAAAAATTGTCATCTTGCCGAGTTAGATCATCTCGTCAAAACGGCAATATTCAGGGAAATGTCATTTTGCCGGGTTAGAACTTTTCGTCAATATGGCAAAATTCAGAAAATTGCCATCTTGCCGAGTTAGATCATCATGTTTAAACGGCGAAATTCTATGGAAGCATTAAGGTGCCATCAAGTTAAGAATTTAGTCACAAAATGATGAAGTGTTTACTTATTTTCCTAGCATTTTGCAGAAAATGATGAAATGCAAACTTACAATATATCAACGATTCAAAATTTCACAGAAAATTGATGAATTACGCATTCAACGAATGTCACCTATTCCTCATTTTGCAGACAATGAATTACTCATGTATACCATTTTTTTTGTATCATAGTTATGTTCTTTCCCCAATTTGGTGAGTTTATAGTACAATCATGAGTGAAGGCGCTTTACGAACAAGAAGAATAAATATGTAATCCGTGGAATCATTAGGTAATAAAATTATGCTAAAAAGTATTCAAAATTTTGGACAGTTCATTTTTCAATGCAATATGTACATTCGGTCTCAGTCTCGGTCTTGGACTTTGTCGGTCTCGGTCTCGAATTCTGCCCTGGTCTCGGTCTCGACACGTTTTGGGCTCGGTCTTGGATATGCTGGTCTCAACTTAAACACTGGTTCAGATACCCTGCTTCTATAAGGGTAATTAAATCCCAGTTGTTGCTTTTGTCTTAAACCAAGCCCGGACTTGTATAGCATTCAGGTAGAAATTATGACATAGTTAGCTGTTGTGTCCATTTTAAGGGCGTTTAGACTTTGCTGATATTAACGTCCCAATAACAACGAAAAAAAGCTATTATATGGGTCCTTTTGAGAACGTAGCAGTGAATAGAAAGGAAGTGATTTAATTGTAGGGTCTTATATGTTGCTACACCTTGTACACATATCACACTAGAAGCATAGCAAGAGGGGAAGGGGCAAAGTTCCCCCGGAAAAAGTAAAAGGTAAAATTGTTCAGACAGTAAAATGAAAGAAAGAGATTGCCCCCACCCGAAATTCGAATTTCAGGGGCTCTCTGAAGTCTGAAAGTTTTATCCCCGCTTCCTGCCTCAAGAGGTCAGATTGCCCCAAACAGATAAACAGAAATGTTTCGTTATGAAAACATGTGTATTAGTTGTAATGACGACGCGCTTTATTCTACCCCTTTAAAGGCATGCTCTTGTGGATTTTTTCCTCTGTTTTGTAAGGAAAACAAAAATATTCCACACCATGCCCTCAAACCCTACCATAATACTATTTCCCTAACTCAAGATATCTCACTTTAAAGATTGGTTATTTTTGCTGAAAAACCTCTGCTTTTCAATAAAGCCACAAAAAGTTATGTGTGGGCACATTGCTTCAAATTCCTTCTGTTTTTCTTTATAATTGAACATCCTGTTTGTCCTTGAAATTTGATACTGCTGGAATATTTGAATATCTTTTCCTGTAGATCTAGCATTACCCTTCACCATAAATTGAGTACAACCAACAATGTTGCATAATATTGCCTGCAGCGGCATCATAATTATAAATAAATTGAATGCAATGTAAAATTAATGTGCCACGATGACATCACAGATTTCCCATGATGCATCAAATCCCCCCAAAAATTGGCAATACTTTAAAAAATTTGTATCTTCCAAACGGTATAAGCTATGGAGATGCCATTTTTACCTTCTGAAAGAGAAAATTTTTCTCCTTATTTTGAATTTAACGAATTTTGTCTCCAGAATATGGCTTTAAAATGTGGAAATAGGAATTAAAAGAAGATTCGTAATTCGTCATTTTTCTGCCAATTGACAATATGCTAAATTTATTACTTGCAATATGTGAGTAATTCAGTGCAAAAATGTTGAACTGTTGAAATATTGTACGTTTGCATTTTATCATTTATATGCAAAATGTTAAGATAATAAGACTCATTTCATTATTTTGTTGCAAAATGTTAAGATAATGCGATGACTAAGTTCGTAATTTGATGGCACCTTAACGTTTCCATACAATTGAGCCCTGAAGGTTCTAACTAGGCGAAATGGCAATCTTCCAAATTTTGCCGTTTTGACTAGATGTTTTCTGGGCAAAATGTCAGATTTTCGAATTTTGCCATTTCGACGAGATGTTCTAACTCGGCAAATTGACAAAATTCCAAATTTTGCCATGCTGACGAGATGTAGTAACTCGGCAAAATGACAATTTTCGGAATTTTGCCATTTTGACAATATGTTGTGACTCGGCAAAATGGCAGTTTTCTGAATTTTGCCATTCTGACGAGATGTTCTATTTCGGCAAAAGGACAATTTCGGAATTTCGCCATTTTGACAACATGTTCTTACTCGGCAAAATAAAAATTTGGGGAACTTTGTCATTTTGACGAGATGTTGTTTGGTCGGCAAAATATAAATTTTCCGAATTTTGCCATTTTGACGAGATGTTTTATCTTGTCAAAATGACAATTTTCCGAATTTTGCCTTTTTAAGGAGTCCATTAAGTCGTCAAAATGTCAATTTTACGAAAATTGTCACTTTGCCGAGGCAGTTCTTTTTTCTTTTGAGTGGCCCTTCTACGCTTCCGTAATCTTGATATCACGACTGTTTGTCGAAATGTCGAGATACCGTAGGTCGCCAACTCGACAAAAATGCTGCAAATTGTCGTGATGTCGAGTTATTCGATCGCGATAACTAAATATCTCGCATGTCACCCTATGGCCACCGTACTTATTTGACACACATTACCTAAGTATGTATTATGAGACGTTCATGACTATATTGACTGGGTCATATAGAGGCTATTTTTAAAACCAACAATAGCGTTTGTTTGTTTTTGTCCGTCTTGCTATGTTTGAAAAAGGTGAAAAGGGTTTTGGGAAACTCTGGAAACTTCCTGAATTAAAAGGAGTTGACAAAACTTACCGCTCATGTCTCTTTAACTCTGTGTTTCCAATGGGCTCGTTTTAAGAGAGGGATAAATGCCATATGCCTATTTCAGCCAAACATCCGTTTCAAATTTTGAGTAACGTGTATCTTATCAAGAGGCCTATTTTAAACCTAGTTATCAAAAATACTATCAGTCAGCCAATTGTGATAGAAAAAAGCAGCAGCTCGTTTGAGGTATGTGCGTATTGTTTAACAGGGTGTTTCTTGATTGGCTGTTGCCATTGTATTATATCGATTGTATTCTTTGTTAGGGTTTGAGATAAGGTTAGGGATTAGGGTTATCGTTAGCCAGGTAGGACATTTCTTGTTAAACAGTGCGCGTCGCCCCTCGTTTGCCCCACGATCGGCTTCACCAAAGTAGGGGATTACTATGATTGCCAGTGCATGCCGTTGACTTGGAAATAGTTCTGCCAAATATGTCGCTGGGTTGGGCTACCGGCAGAAGAGCGATAAGTAAACATCAACGTTTAATTCCATACATTGTATCTCGAACGATTTACACATACATTATGGATGCGTAAAAGAGGCAGATTGAGAGCGCTCTAACTTCCGGCGGGAGTCGCCCTGCAAGACTGTTTAAACCAAAGCTGCAATGGAAGCTAAATACAGCATGCCAATAAATTCGGTCGCTCTTAGACGCGTACTTGGGTTTTTACCAAGCGCTCCCTTTATTGTCGAAGTCGACATTGGCACCCGCATATTTATGTCACCGACTGGAATTTAAAGAGGAGTCAACGGATCCTTGGGATGGGCACTCTCTACATCAGGCTTCCTTAGTTAAAGTTTCTCAAGCACCATATTGTTAAATGTTCAGATATAATGCGACACTGGTGGCCGTTCTAGGGGAGGGGTGTCCACCTCCAGTTTTGGAAATTTTTGCGTTTAAGAAGGGGCCTACGTGCAAAATGGTGCAAAGTTTGTTCAATTTTATTGGCCAAAATTTTTCACAAAATTTTCGATTCACCGGTAACGGTGAATCAACATAGCACTGACTCTAATGAATGTAAAAAGGGACGGCGACTTTACTTACTTGTGAGAATAAATAGGACGTCATTATTTCCTCGTCTGTTTGTAAAGTCAGTCTGTGGCAAGTACTAGATTTACTTAGAGTACCAATTTTTGAGACAGAACAATTCTTGTCAGAAAAGTTATGAAAAGTTAAATTTTTTAATACCCTCCCAGTAACTGTTTTGCGCCACTCCAAACCACGTCGCGCGTCGCAAAGTGGCGCGCGCGCCGCTATTTGAGGAAGCCTGCTCTACATGGATCGCATGTGGTTTAATCGGCATGTGAAGGGCCCTGTCGTATATGGAGCTGACTACGTCGTTCATAAGTCTGTAGGGGAGTTCAACTTCATTAAAGAGTTTTTGAGCCCATCCTTGCCTTTCTGTGGGTATGGACTCTGGTTGCTGTTACAGGTCCGGGTGCAATAATGTTTCAGGCGATGGTATAATCGACCGAACAAAGCCACAGGCTAAGCTAGCTTAAAATATTAAGCCAGAAGTTGGACAATTTCACTAAAACCAATTTTGTTCCTGGACCACGGACTTCTTATATACAAGGACAGAGCATGTAACGTGTACGTTCTATGTGAAGATTGTCGCCCTCGACTGGGGCAAAAAGAGGCGCACCAAGATGGCCGCCATGAAGCTGTGTGTCACCCCTACCATCTCAAAAACTCGTGTTCCAATTACAGTGGGTAATGAAAACTAGGCGGCATCACATTTTAACGAGAGTTAGAATTTCCAATTTGCAACGCATTGTTAATTCTATTAAATGAGAATTTGTATTTTGGGCGGTATCAAAATTCCATACAGATGGCAGGCAAGACAGCCCCATCCATACGGTGAACAATCACACCACACCATGATGACAGATTATTTTTGTTACTTTTAACCTCAAGTATGACTGAAGTGCAGAATTTAAAGGGAAATATTGTGTTTAAAATGCTCCAACAAAGAGCAAAAAGAAAATGGCTCAGACAGTCAGACATTCAACAATTCAGTGTTAAACCATCTCCTCAAAATGCTTTGGGCAAGAAGAACCATGGACGTTGCATCATTTAAAATGTTGAAAATTTAGGTGAACAAATTATTCTTGAGCAACAAACAACTGAATTTTTATCTATGGAAAACTTGATTTTTGGAGGGAAGGTTACCATACTGCCTTTTTTTTGATAATCTATCACCGTGTGTCAATAAACATTAGTTTTAAAAGGATGAATTTTTCTTGCAAAACAAACGCAGTATTTCTCTTTAAGTGGGCGGGGGGGGGCTTGTAAAAAGAAACTCTGAAACTCTGACAAACAAAAAACTGATTGCCCCTTTAACTGTTTAATTTCCTTTGATTTTAGGTTTCATTACTTTTATCAATTCGATTTCGGTCTCTGCGAGCTCTATGCTTCAAAGCACCCTTACCGTCGCCAAACTGGTTGGCCTTGCCGTGCTGATTTTCACTGGGGCAGTGCTTCTATTCCAAGGACATACTGAGAATTTCAAAAACCCGTTTTTTGTCAGCGATTTCAACCCCGGACTCCTACCCGTTGCGTTTTATTCCGGAATTTTCGCCTATGCTGGCTGGTAAGTTAACTTGTCGCTAAAAGTAGAAAACTGACAATTAAAATTAATAATGCTTAAATTCCTCCAAAGTAGATGATCATATTAATAATTTGTTTATTGGAATTTCGAAGTTTGTGGCAATCAAGGCATTGTATAAAAGCTACTGGTACCCTTTGCATAATGTGAATGAAGAATTTTTAAGCTGGTGTATTTAGCTAGTGTATTTATGTCGTATGAACAGTTTCAAGTTAATTCTTATTTCCAGTAAATGTTGTGGTACCTCTATAGTCAAGGATCTATTCGGATTCCGATCCGATTTTTGTGACTTTGTGCTAAAACCTTTTCAAAATCTTTTTAAAAATCTCTGTCTGGAAACAGCCAAAAATTCGCCAACCTTTGGCTTAATAACAGTCGCATGCGAGGTTCTAGGGACTTTTTTTTCTTTCTTTTTTTTTTTTTGGGGGGGGGGGGGACTAATTCACGTTTTACCATCTAAACGGAGCGCCGCCGTCGGTTGGCGCGTGGCGAACCAAGAAACTTTTGGCCAAAAAGCCTCCCAGATTGGAGTAAATGGCAGTTATCAGGTCTTGCTAAACGCATCCAGACATTCTTTATTTTGAGATCTCGTGTTCCAAAAACTTACTTTTCCAAAAATAATGATGAGTCAGAAAATTTTATCAGGTCAAATTCTTGCAGGCCGGGAAAACTGCGGCTCGATTCGTTCACGTTACTTACAAGGTGCTGGGTAGTACTAGTCCAAAGAGTGCTGTTATGCGTTGTTGTTACGTTGTTTGATTGCATGTGTGTTCGATGTCACATCAGATCAACTTGAGACATCGAGTGTTAAATTAACTCCGGTAGTTGGGCAACATGCCTATACAGGAAAAAAATATATTTTTCAATGCCATAGAACAAAACGTTCGACTCCATGTAGCAACATGAACAATATTTTAAAAGTTTATCTTTATCTTTGTTACTGATAGTTTACATAAATCATATCCAATTTAGGGGGGATAGCAAAATTTTGGGGTGATAAAGACCCCCGCCCTATGAACATAAAATTGTTTAACAGTGAAGGATGAAAATGAATACAAAAAGTTGTATTTCAGGTAGAACTCCAGTTTTTCCATTAGCAACAGTTGTTCATCTTATCTTCGCTTCCTTTTTATCAGTTTCCATGACTGTGTATTTATACAAACATGTAATGCATTTGCGTTCATTTCTTTGCCATTTGACAAAACTGTGACGAGTGCAAGCAATTTTTGTTGGTCGTTGGGTGCATAGAGATTGCATTGTTCTTTAGTTCAAACTATCATGTGGTACATTCTTGTGCTACATGTACACCTATAATGACTTCTTAATAATTCCACGCAGAGTACACGATTTTTGACAATTGTATCACTTTAAAATTTTAAAGTTTGGGTGAAAATTGCCACAACATTTTGCAAAGTCCATCTAACACATGCTTACAGTTGCAGACTGGCGACAACAATAACTTCCTATGCGAATGTGGGCAGTGTAACTGTTGATACAGAATTCAAGACTAGTAACGACCATCTAAAATGGATACATAGCTCTTGCCACCGTAGGCTGTGTTCAAACAGTCAAAGTATATTGTTATAATGTGGTGTTAGTCCCAACTTGCAGCTGCACCATTCAGGCAAGAGTCCGACTGCAATTCTGAATTCAACTGTTCAATGGACTGAAGTGTACATATATTGTATTGTTGTGTGCTGAACATCCAGTAAGTTGCAACAATTATGAAAATACTCCACAAGTCCAAGTTTACTATCAAGTTATTTAGAAACAAAGCATTGGTGCTTTCATACTCGCGTGGAAAATAAAGAAAAAGTAAACCCAATGCGTTTATATTGAAAATTTCATCGTGATGGGGACATAATCCTTTGACTTAATTTCTTAGTAAGGGATACACACCCTGAGGAGGTTTCTCCCCTGGATCTAAAAGGTACCTGGGTCCCACCCTCTCGACCCTTTGGCTCAATTGCATGACGAAGGAGTGCCATGAATGAACTTAAATATTTGACGCTCCTGACGAACATTGCTCAATTTTGTCGTGAGTCAGCGCCGGTACTGTACGTTTAACAATTGATCAGTGAATTATTTTGGTAAAGTGACTACTCACGTGATAAGTATTTTCTTCACATATTATTCACAGAGAACAGTTTTGGTCGTCTTTTTACATATGATGCACCGACACCTGTGGCTTTGGTAGTAAAAATCTGCAATTTGCTACATGACTGACTGAGGTTCTAAGAAATTATTCACCAGTAGAGCTACGTACCTGCAAAAGCTCTACATATTCTAACGGGTGATAAAATTTTATCTCATTAAACACTAGGCCTCCAGTTGCATCTTCAATGAGGTTTTGAGATCAAAACAAAAGATGCAAGCTGTACGTAAAGCTAATTTTCCTCATTCATAAGAGTTGCTACGGAGAGAGACGTAAAAATTTTCCCCAAGTTTAGGACTATTACCTCCACTTGTAACTATTTTATTATTTATGTAACTTTTGTTAAGCGGTTGCAAATTTTATGGCAAGATTTGAACAAAACAAGTGCATGGCTAGAATGAAGTTACGTTATCCCAGAAATTGTATACGGTTAATCCCTCCGAATTGTTGAATGTATTTCATGAAATTTTAAATATGAGTAACAAGTGTGTTTGAATCTCTGCAGGGCTAACATAACCTACGTCACAGAAGAAATCAAAAGACCGGAAAGGTAGGTATAAGCAGGGAGATGTTTTTAAAACAGGGAGCGACTCCCTGGTTAGAAGCACCTAACAACACGCCCTGGTATAACCATAAATGACGGGTTGAAGTTAACTGGGGATACGATAAATTTTGAATCTTGATATCTAGTAATATATATTTAAGTGATGTCCAACCTTGGAGCGGGAGAAATCGTACGAAAAATATACATTGAGGGGAAATCGTTAATAAGGTAAAATACCGTTTTCGGGTTGATGTTGTGCAGACCGTTTTATATGGAAAAGATACCTATGTACGTCCTATGTCCTAAATGTCCTGTATAATCTGTAACTACCTCACTGTACACCAATTGACCTTCATTTAGGCATATCCCTGAACACATATAGGCCTATAAGAGACATTGAAATGACGTATACTTACATATATACGTATATATAATATGGGCCTACATATTCCCATAAATTGGGATTTAGGCAAAATATGGGATGAAAAACGCGACTGTTTGGAGAACTCGGCCATCAGGTGAAAACACTTCGTTCGGATTAACATCTGAGGCATGTATTAATTACTTAACGTACTAAGTTAATTTAAGCGACATAGGGTATTTCCGATTTATCTGTAAAACCACAAGAGCTAAACTATGTTAGTAAATACATTGATATGTTGAGGCTGTTTTCAATGAGACAAAACTGCTCAATATGTGATACTTCAACTCATTTGTTAATCAGTGCGTTTCGTTAATCACATGTTAATAAATTGAATGAAATTTTATCATTTTATCTCAGAACTGTGTTGGCAATGGTTTTATCCATGACTTTTATAATCGTTGTGTATCTCCTTGCAAATGTGGCGTACCTGACCTCCCTCACCCCTGAAGAGATCCTTTCATCTGACGCCGTTGCTGCTGTGAGTATGATTTTCAAATTACTGTCAACACTTTGAAAGAACAGAATACTAAATGCTTCAATTTCTTTTGAAAAGCTTCAGTAGCTTCTGACTATGGACATTTGCGAAAATGACGTTATGACAAATACGGAACTCTTTTAAGCACACCCTCTCTAAGTCAATAGCACCGCATAAAACATGATTAGGCGTAAAAAGGGGACTACAGTCGATGTAATACAATATTTCACCCATAATGTGTTCTCAACTTTTTGAGCTAAGTGACGGTATAGCAGTCTTCCTTTAAGTAAATTCATGTAAATTGATTCTCCATCCTTCCTGGAAACATTTTAATGTTATAGGCCTACCTTTATTTAAAGTCCATCTATATACAGGGATGTTTCATTTTGGAACCTAGCTATAGCCAAAAACAGCACTTTATTATAATCCTTAAAGTATTGAGTGTGTAAACATATTTTAAATTTTAAAGGACCAAACTTCTCACCCAAAACTACAATTTTGGTACGGGGGTCCCGAAATTCTCAATTGGCTCAGCTCTTTAATTGACTGTTAGTTCAAACAATGCAGAGTACCAAAGCTTATATTACACAGCTTGAAAGGTATTGATTATATAAATTGAGTTTTTCTATTCTCACCTTGAAGCAATAAACTGAGATTGTATCTGGATGAGGATGAATTTCAGACAATTGTGGGAAGGACTTATTAATAAGTAAGGTGAGGGGAATTGGTACTGTTTGGGGTGAGAGAACCGGGCCTTGAAAGCAACCAAATAGCATTACAAAACATTTTCCACCATACGCCCCAAAGAGAAATGCAAACCTTGCAAAGACATATTTTTAAATCTCTTAGGGTTACTGGGAAGAAAGCGTGGTGATATCGGGACTTTTGGAGAGTCTTACCCGAATAATGCCCCATATACAGTTTACTTCTGGAATTCCGATTCCAGTTCCAGTAAATAGAAGAAGAAACGTTTCCTATCTTCCGGAGAGCATGCCGCATGCAAGTGGCTTAGTTCCAGTGTGTCATAAATAAAATTCAATTGCTACCCAAACAAAATTTCTTACAAAATGAATGAGATGTTTTTTGTTTTTTTTTCTTATTTTACCAGACGTTTGCTGTCCGCGAGTTAAAAAGATGGTCTTGGACGATTTGGATATTTGTAGCGCTTTCAGCCATGGGAAATGCAAACGGAGGCATTTTTACCAAGGGCCGCGTGTACTTTGTTGCAGCCCGGGAAGGGTACCTCCCGGAATTTATGTCCATGATTCATACAAAATGGCGCACACCACTTCCGGCAATCGGGATTATGGTAAGGCATTTGTGTTTGGTATTCATCACATAATGACTTTTTAGTCAAAAAGATGAAAAGAAACACAAACAATAGAACACATTCTTTCCCTGTCAATGGACCTCCTGCAGGTTTTCATATGGTCATCCCTTTTGGGATATCAGGGACTTTTCGATTTCAGGACGGTAGACAAAGAAAACGGAACGCGCACTAAAAATCTGGACTGCGCATGTGCAGGAGCGAGCATCAGTCCGTCATGTTGATTTTCAGAACGGTCATCGACCAATTTAATGTTCGATCTATGAACATAACGCCACAGGAGTTGGCATGGTAATTTCCCTCGAACCGTCTTCTCCAAACCGAAACACTTTAAAAGTTAGGACAGAACGGCGATTGCGTGTGTGTTAGACTCAACGTCCAATTGCTCTACCGCTCTGATTCGAAAAGTCCAGATAGTCCATCGCTTCTCGGTCTTTTGGCTAAGATCATGTGCAACATCTGTTCTTTTGATCCAGTCTAGAATGGAGCCATACATGACAGACCAATTATGTAAATGGTCTCAGGGCCGAGAGGTTGGTCATGAATTGTCCTTCAGAGGACGTAATAGCTTCTTCGGTAAGAAGTTAAAGTTTGGTTTCGCCGCACAACCCTTTGCCAGAGGGTCGGGAGGACTTCCAAAAGTCGCTCTAATGCTTATCAAATGCGTCCTACTAATGTCAAATGAAAGATTCACATGTGCAAGGAACCGATAAATCATAACACAATCATAAATAATAGATATGACCCTTGTCTTGTAATACCGCTGCTGCGAGGTTAACCCAGTATGCAAGGTCAGGCTACTTCAGAAGGGTTGTAGGGGCGATCACCTTCTATATTTGCAAGAAAATATAAAAATAAAGGGAAAGGAAGGGAGAAGAAAAAAATCAGCACTCAACTCATGGATTGCCCCTATCGAAGTATCCGTATGGCGCCCTCCCTATCCAGTGTATGAGGTGACAACGGAAGGACAAGATCCCAGGTGAGGTGATCACCTCATGTGGGTAACAATAAGGCCTTTTACAGGTTCGCCCTTACTAACTTGCCACTAGAGGTGAAACCAGTTCTTTCGTCTTTTACATAATATGCAGTTGGAAGAGCATCTTCGGGCCTTTGGAAGCCTGCCAAATGTTACTCGCCAATTTTTACAGTTGTAGCTCATACAATTGGGAATCGAACGTTTCATTGAACAACCTAAATAACGTATCTAACGAACTCCATGTTTCTTAACAGCTCCCTGTCTCCCTGTTGTTATTATTGGCAAAGGACGTGTTCGTTTTACTTGAACTTACGGAACCTATCAATACAGCCTTCAACATCATAACGGTAGCTATCATCCCATACTTAAGATGGAAGCAACCGGATAGACCAGCAACATATAAGGTAATGTTCACAGAGGCCGATTTATGCGTGGAGGGGTGCAACATTTGCATGCGTGTTTTAAAAATAGAAATAAAAGTAAATCAAACATAACACCATTTTTTCATCTTAGCCCGCTTCTAATTAGGGCAAAAAATCCCAATGGAAGAAGAGGCATCCTACTCAAAATTCTCTTAAGGACAGTCATCAATCAAATATTTTGGTGTTAAATTGAAATTTCTTGGATACGCCCTTGCGTTCAAGTGTCGATCTCTGACAAATGTTTACGGAACTAGTACCGTATCAGTTAAATAAACTTAGAAACATACCATTTTCAATTAACGAAATTGGCAGAGGTAACAAAATCTACCAAAATCGTCCTATTTTCCACTGGGCCTGGATCAAAGGTCATCAATGAATATAAAAGATCAAAACCAAACAATCATCGGAGGACACGAATGTCATAAAGGAATTTTGTACACTCCACATTATTATTTTAGCATAAGTTAAAGTTGCTTCAGAAACATTTCAACGTAGAAGAGGTGTATTTGAGAACCATAAAAGGTACTGATATACTTCCAAATTATTTTCCTTGGGAAAGACAACTTAGTCTACAACTGCCAAGTAAAGTCCGAATTTCGTATGATGTCATGACATGTCACACTACCTTTCAAGAGCAAGGGCAGTCACCCCTTTGTGAAGAAGTGTAGAAAACTGTCCTGTTTCATGATTGGCTGTTGAGAGTCATGTGAAAACCATTTCCTCTTCAAATGTGAAATTTACAAGAAGTAACTGCTTACTTTACGTTGAATATGCAATATTTAAGTTACAAAATATGATGAAAGATACTTTGAAGAGAAATGAGAGGAAAATTGTGATATTTAACTGTTGCTTCAAAATAAGTGTTTTGGGGGGACTGCTCTTAATTGACCTTTCATCGTCAGTCTAACTTTCATTTTCCTCTCACCTACAGGTGCCGATATACATGCCCGTCATTTACATCCTATTCAACATGATGGTCATTTTACTATCAATTTATTTATCTCCTGTCCCTTCATGTATTGGTTTGGGGATCACTCTCTTTGGCCTGGTTCCATACTTTGTCGGTTGTAAATGGCAACGAAAGCCGCAGTCTGTCCAGCATGCCATAGGTAAGGCGGTGACATGCAAATGGTTTCTTTGGTAATAGTAGATCCGTTCGTGAGCTTTAAACAATATTGTAAATTATGTACCTACCCAAGCTATGGTTAAAGTGTTAACAAAACCCATTGTCAACTGTAACCAATTTGACCATACATGGGTCAAAAGTGACCATAGTTTAGGTTAGCAATTTGACCATAGTGCATATCTGACCAAATCGATGGTCAAATTGACCATTGCTATTTTCAGAGTATAGATACTTCCGATTCGAAACAAATTTTGAAGAAGTCCGATAAATAACTGATGCTGATTTTAGCAGAATTTTCTGTGTCGGAGAGGAATCATGGTTCTTTACTCAAACCCACGGTAACGGTAAAGGAGTTCATAATTATTATATTTTCATTTCATTTCTTGAATCACCATACTGTTTTGCTGGCGGACTTAAAAGTACCGTCGGGCGTGAAAGGGTTAATAAACGAGGTTGAACAATTCTGCACTTGTTCAATAGAAGAGAAAAATGCACTCTAAAAACACCCTGGTCAAATTTGAACCAGCATTGTGGTCCCCAATTTTCCACAAATTACCTGGTAAAAAATAACCAGGATTTCCTGGTCATCTTAATGAGGAAATGTATGCAAAATTGGTGACCACAATCCTGGACAAAACTTGACCAGGATGTTTTAGAATGTGCACTCTCGGTGGTAGGTAAATGTCATTACTAGACGAACTCTGGCAGCACCATTGCAAATTCTTTACATTTACTCCGACCATGCACTATCCTGTGCCAATGGGATATCTCTCATCAGTTATCCTTAAACTTTGTGCTACCTGGGACGCCCAAATAATTCGGTAAAGACCTGAAACCTTACTGCTGAAAAAATGAAAACATACTTAGGGAGGGAACTCCTCTGTTGGTCTTTGAATTGACACCAGGTTTTGTAAGTGATGAAAAGTACTGATTTGCCTCTAATAAATACGCCTCAAGCATTTCACTCATAAAACTGTAAAACGACAACAATATTCTACAACGACAAACAATCTACTATCAGCTTATTGGATAATTCCGTTTTCTTTCTTTTACAGATTCTGCGAATATATTCATTCAAAAGCTGTTTTTATCTGTACGTCAAGAAATTAAAACTTATTAATTCTAGCGGTGGAACCTTAGTCTTTTAGATGGCTAGACAGAAGAACTTTTAAGTTTATGTTTTAGCCGAACTAAAACAAAGGAAGGCTATAACCACTGGTGGATCCAGCAAGCGACCGCCCCTCCTGACGGACTAAATTTGCTTCCCGTCGTAGGTTTTTGTGGTGGGTTTTTATTTATAATAGTGAGCTTTAAATTTCACGACTCGGACTTCATCTGCAACGACGCGACGTTATCTGCGTCTATGCCGTTTCGGAACTCAACGCATAATATCATATCCCATTTTCTGACTAAAACCCCTAGCTCCGTCAAATGGAAACAATGGGGGAATAGTTTACGAAAGAACTCACAGTTTTTGGTTAGACTCTATTTGGGAGTCGAACACCTGGCCACTCGCATGAGAGAAGGGTGTTCTGACACGAAAAAAGTTACTTATTCAAATGAGTAAAAGTTATTTCACTCTCTCATAATGCAGGCGGTGCGATTTTATTCATCTTTTTTAAGCCTGGACGACATTGTCTACAATTTATGCTCGCTCAAACACCTATGGTGATATCTCACGTATAGATTCGACGATCGTCGCCCACAGTCTGGCGTTACGATCCTTTTCGAACTCCATATCAAATAGTGCACGGATCTCGTGTGAAGTAAGGGTAATTGCTTTATATAATAGCAGCTAGAAATGCTAAAAGCTAAATGAAAAGGTCACGAAAAAGGGGAGGCATGTCAACAATTTGAGTAATGTTCATCGAAAGTAAAACATAATAACCGTTTCTCCTTTTTTCATGGAGAACTACATGTTAAATTTGCGAGAAGGCTTTTATGCCCTTTACGCGTTTATTCTCTTTGCTTGTAAATAGTTTGACAGATATAGTACACCTCTGTAAGGAAACCTCATTTCATATATACAACGTAAGATAAATGAAATAAAGTTTGTTGTATGTTGTATGTTTTTTTACCAGTTGTTATAATATTTGGAATATGAAAAATGTAACGTTATTCTTTAAATCATGGACTTGGATAAAGGATTAGAAATCAGTGAAAGGTGTACGATCGGTGTGGTCTACGACAATAGCGTCATGTCGATTTCTTTCTTCAACCCGACTAACAAACGCGATCCCTTTTGACTTTTTTTTCTAATTTTCCCCTGCCGGTTTACATGTGCTTGTGAGCACATCGTGGTAAAAAATTCGATCTAGAAAAATGTGCGTGCACCCAAAATGCAAAAATGTGTTGAGGATTCGATGATACATATATCCAAATAATGCCACATTTAATTCCTGGTGACCCAAGATGAACTTTGACCTCCACTGTATGTTTCTCCTTCTAACCAACACATCTACATCACGATGAAACTTTTCTGCTTACTTTCTGTTACATCTTCCTTCTCTGCCTGATTACCTCTCATCGCTTTAGGGAGGAAGTAAAGCCCACTTCACCGCAAACTTGACATAAAGTCGGGTTTCACATCTGATTAATTGAATGACAGTAACAGATATTTTAACTACACAAAAAGTTACGTTACATTTGGGGTTAGCTATGAAGCCAGTCGAGAATGTGTTAATTCCTTTTCACGCAGTGTGAACGCAATGTAAAACGGTCATAGCTGTACTACCAGTTTGAACATTAAGGGAATCGCACATCTGAATTACAACAGGTGCAAGGTTGAATCTCCCATTAACTCCCATTAAATTTGAATGAACAAAAATAAATTAGTTAATTATCAACTTGATGGAAATTACTGAGATTACCTACATTAACGTAAATGCTTTAAAGCAGGGTCGTCGAAGCCACGATCCTTGGAAATCATATTTGCCCCTGGCAGATTTAACACAGCCCGAGTTTTATAATTCCTAATTATGGATGCAATTGACTTTCCATCTTTCATATGTAATGGTCCAAAATCGATGGATTACTGTACATGGTTTACTTTTAATTTGATTTTATGAGAACTTTTATCATTACGGAAGTCCTTTTCGATCTGTAGAATTGAAAATTTGGTAGAAAATTTTTCACTAAATTCACCTAATCCTCGTGCAACACCTTTTTTAGTTTTGACGCACTTTCACTTCCATTGTGTTGCAGAAATTGTCGAAAAGCTGAAAAAAAAACAAAAACCCCAAGTCATGGAAAGTGAATGTCAATAGAAATTAATTACCATCGATCAATTTACATGTAGCGAACTTTCACTCCCTTTATGGCGTGACGTAGCGTCACAAGCCACGCCCCTATTGACGTGGAAAAAACGTGTGTAGCATGCTAGAGTAGCTAGCTCAGAAGCAGCTTATGACCCATGCATGACTGTTGCGCTAAAGCACTGTTGATTTTTGCTCGTCAGCGGGTGTGGCTTACCCATTTCGACGTCACGTGACAGCACTCCTCCAATGTCTCATTACGCTACGGTTCTAAACTTAGGTATTGTTATCTGCAGCATTTCTTAACCAAATTTAGCAGAATCAAAAAAGTGTTTCAAATAACTGATGAATTCAACATTTTTTATGATCGTCTACCTAAATTTACTTAAGATTTTTAATTCACGTAATTACGCATCACAGAAGTGACGTTAAACGCTGCACCAAATAAACAATAAATTTCTCAGTCTTAGATTATGTAAATTTGCTCTGTTTTTATCATTTCTCATGAAAACAAAGATCAACTGCAAAGATTTCAAGGCGGATATCTCAGAATTAAAAACGTAGAACTGGTTTTATCCCTGTACGGTGAGGTGAACTGAAGATATGCGCTGCACCCTAAAGAGACCGCCTACACTACCGTTTTACATTGAAAGAGTACGTTAGGTAAAAAGAAACTTCAAAAGTTTGACTTCTTGTGAGAACCCGGAAAAATTAAAAATCTTATTGTTTTTTTCAAATGACACGCAAAAATTTTGAAACTATATGCGGTAGCTATTAAAGGAAAAAGTTGAGTAGTGCAACAAATTTAGGATCAAAAAAAAAAATAGTTTCGAGAGTCAAATGTACATAAGTAGTCTTCATGTACATGATTTCGCGAAAGGGCGTACGTGAGTTTGCCATATGTAGGTCAACCACTTACGTACGACGTTGGCGATACTATGTGATTCTACGACTCGCCTCAACACATATCATTGTCCGCTAGCGCTAGGTTTTTAATTCTGTGGTGGATTCGTATTGAGAATGGAGGTGGAACTAAACTCCAACGTTACCACACCGCTTTTAAAGCTGCTCATCGAGTTGGTTCATGAAATTCATCAAATTTTTCCAAACCGATTGAGTTTTCTTCACATACCAATGACAAATGGTCTATCTAAGTTAGACAATCCCTATACCCTACACTCAAATAACTGTTTTATGAGTGAGTGCTTAATGGTTCAAGTCGGTTTTCAAAAATTCGTGACCAGACACTTTTTTCAAATTATGTGCAAAACCGTTACAAGTCAGGACACAAGAAAATTCAAAATTTTAGCATTTACTGTGACTTTTGGACTTTAAACTTGACTTGTTATGCTAGCTATAAGCATTGTTATGTGATAGTGACCCTTTGAGACTCTCATTAAGTTATCGATATCAACTCATTGAGCCTCTTTAAGCTGAGTTATACATAAAAACAAACAAAAAATACGCAAACAAAACAATGAGACAATACTTTCCTGAATAAAAGTAGCAAACGTGCAGCATTCCAGCATATAAAAAGAAAAATTAAACTGACGATGCGCCATTACAACACTTTCTAACATGAATCAGATCACTGTAATTATTATTTATTTATTTTAGTTGTATAGATAAATAAATTTCAGATATTTCTTTGCAGTCATAAATAAACATTTCATGTAAACGATTGGAACATTAGGTTGCTTTCACAACCTACATAAAAAATTTAAAAAAAAAATAAAACGAAATTTCCTCTTCTAAAGAATATAGGATAGACCTACACACTAAAAATAAAATGGGTGAAATTTCACTTGTTAGAAGAATGAGAGTTGCTAAGTTGACTCGAAAAGAGCAAAAATTTACTCCAAAAGTACGAAGTTTCACACTTGATAGAGTGCCTAAAGGGACCACTCTTAAAAAGAGTGATCACTGCTGGCGCTCTTTGAAAAGTTAATTTCACTGTTCTTGGGAGTAAATTGAACTCTTCTTTGAGTGAATTCCACTTTTCTTGGTTTAAATTAGCACTCTAATGGAGTGACTTCACACTTTTCACTCTCTCTCTCAGCGGCTATAAATTCACTCTTTTGTTTTTTAGTGTAGTATTCCGTACTAACTAGGTAATTCAGCTACAAACATGCCTCGCAGTATTACCCGATCTCAATTCCCATGCTTCTTGGCCAACTTTCCATTCTCCTGTCACGTGATTGGTTTACGTAAAAAAAATCCAGCATTTTCATCACGTATATCATCACAATTTCTATGTGCGGTCAATTTCCCCAGTTAGCGCATCGTCATTCATTGGTCTTACAATATCAGCTTATTCAGTTTACACTGATATGCATCAGTGCATATTCTCGATTGACCAATGAGACTTCATTATTTTCCAAAGTTTTGACATTCTCACAAGGTTGCAGGGTTCATAATGCAACCTCTGACCTTGGACACTTGTTCAACGGACATCGAACGACGAAGACACATTTAGTCATATATCGATCTCTGCATATTTAATTCAGCCTTTTTTAATTCTTCTGTTGTTTCTTCTTTAGAGCCGCATCCTTTCCAATTCCTGCCTAAATCCGATTTTGTCGGGTTTTTGTTGAAATTGTCTCCATATCTGATCGGAAAGAACCAAAGTTTGTCACCCAGTGTAAATATATTAGTTGCAGCTGATGTTTATGAAAATAAAATGCCTACTGATCTTTTTCATGACGACACACCGACTTACATTTTTTACCGGTCAGCGTGAGTCTGATAAAATCTGTGTACCGATGTGAAATAATTAGAATAAATTTCATTTTTATATATATTTACACATGTTGGCAAATTTTTGGATCTTTCCCACCAGACATTGGTAAGATTTTAACAAAATACCGACAAAATTGGATCGGAATCCGATCCAAATTCGTTGTAGTGTGGCCGTGGCTAAAGACAATGCCACATCTTTCTTGACGTAAGGGTGGGACTGAAAGTAATTAAGTAATTAAGCAAAATGTACAACAAGAGCCCAATGGACACTGTGGTTCCTTGCTGGATATTATAGAACTGTACAGCCAGTCTCCGAAACAGAGCTTAGCAAAAGCCCATACTCAATGTTTGTAATGTAACGTGGTCCGAGCCTTGGTAAAATGCGGGCCTATAAGCTTGTCCAGAGGACCAGGAAAATAAGGAGTCAGTTTACAGACAGCAGGGTTCCGTGCCGACGTGTATTCTCTCGTGGCCGATACAAGACTACTCGTACAAGATCATCACATATCAAAAAGTGCAAGTAACTTAATTAGCATAACAAATACACAGCAGTACAAACATTCAACACACTCACTAAGCTACAGGTGTAAACACAATGGTACAAGGATTACAGTTAACATATAAAGTAACAATACAACTAAATTCCAAAAACACAATACAAATTCGTCTCCTACATTACCCTCATCCCCTTAAGAAATGTCCTCATTTCTTTTCTGAATATATAACATATACTAAATCTCTTCTTTTGTAATTTATCCAAAGAATTCATTGCACTTACACTGGAATTTTCGCAGCGAAACCGTACAAAAATAGTCCTTTTAACAGTTTAATATTTAAAATTGCATAGAATATTAAATTTTACATACAATATATAGATTTCTAATACGATTGCATTACGATATCATCAATTACAAATATAGGGGAATTTGCTTCGAAATAAATACACATCTTGTTCAACATTTAGAAAGAGCAAACATTGCATTTTAATTCAGTTCACACGCATATACTCTTTACAACGATATCCATTAAGCGACATATCAAAATAGTAAATATAAACTGAACTATAAAGTCACGGTGAACCCAAATGAAATCGTCTAGATGTTTGGGTAATTTTGTTTGACGACCTGACCGAGTTTTCGGTTTCGCATAAGGGTCATACTGATGACTGGAACCCTGCGTTCGAGGTTTTCTAAATTTTGGCTTCCAAATATTTTGTGTTAAGGGATTTGCTGCCGGCGATGGCACTGAGCCAGGTCGGGCCGAATCAGGGGACCTTACTGTGGGACCTAAACCCGCAGTTTCCAACCCAGGGACGGTCGTGCTATTCCCATGTCCTCCATCGGGTATGTGCGACCTATAAGGTTTTAACCTGTTGTAATGTAAAGTTCTAATGGGCTTTGTGGGATCATTGAGATTCCTTACTTGGAACACAACAGGTAAGTCGGAAGAATTGCGTACAGCCTTTAGCACGATAAAGGGGCCTTCCCATTTAGGGGCAAGTTTGACCCTTTTGTTCCTTGGGAGATCGACCCAAACTAAATCTCCAGGAGAGTAACAATGGAACCTTAAATTTTTATCATATTGACGCTTTTGATTCCTTTTCACCTTAGCACCCTCTTGATGAACTTCTCTATAAGCACCAGATAACGTTTTATTAAGAATAAGAACATAGTCTGACAAGTTCCCTGGCATGTCCTTTGGTATTTTGATTACCTGTAAATGTGCCGAACTTGGGGTTCTAGCTTCCCTTCCATGCAAAAGGAAAAACGGACTATACCCAGTGCTACTATGACATGAGGTATTATATGCAAATTGTAAGTGTTGTATGTAATCATCCCATTCTTGACCATTTTCGGCAACATATCTCCCCAATTGTTCTTTTAACGTACGATTAAATCTTTCGATTAAACCATCTGCCTGGGGATGATATGGAGCTGTTTTGGTTTTTTCAATACCTAAATTCTTACAAATGCTATGGAATAGATCACATTCAAATTGTTTTCCCTGGTCGGTATGGAGTCTAAGAGGGACTCCATGTTCTGTGATATATTTTTCGGAAATACAATATGCAACTGTGGAAGCTCTCTGATCTGGAATCGCATACAATTTTACATATTTAGAAAAATGATCCATTACAACGAGAATATACCTGTTGCCTTTCGATGTTACTGGCAATTCCGTTATGTCAGCGAACACCATGTCAAAGGGTTTTGAAGGGAAGAAACTGACCAAAGGGGCTTTGTATTTTGGATAAGGGTTTCTCCTACTCTCACAAGCTATGCACTGGAAGCATTTGTTCTCTATGTCCCGTCGCATCCCAGGCCAGTAGCACAATTGCTGAGCTCTTTCCAAAGTTCGCCCAACGCCAAAATGCCCGGAAAGCTTATCCCCATGGAAGTAATCTAGGACTTCGGAAATGAGTGAATTTGGAACAATTGTTTGCAAAATGTGAGTATTTCTTTTCTTTCTTACTTTCCTACAAAGAACACCTTCTACCATTGTCAGCCTACGGAAGTCCCACCACAAACGTGAGAGAGCAGGGGACTTTCCCTTCACAACTTGTCTAGGGGGCCTTTGATTACGAAGCTTCCATTCAATAACCTCACTCAGGATTGGATCTGTCCTCTGAGCATTTCTAAGGTCTTCGATAGAAGGCAAAAGTTCAAGGAATTGCGACAAACTAGATGGCGCACTATTAGTTTGTGGGGTGGTAAGGGACTGCGGATGCATGTGTAACTCTGCAACCTTCGATTCTTCTCCCTTGTGTAGATCAATTTGTCCAGTTTGAGTACCCACACTCTGCACAACCGAATACTTAGGATCAAATGATTCGATAGTTTTTTCTGGATAATGCATCAGCATTTTGATGCGCTTTACCTGATCTGTGTACAACGACCCAATCGTATGGGTCTAACTCAAAAGACCACCTTGCTCTCTTACCTGTGGGGTCGTTTTCTAAGGGTATTTTCCTGAGACCTATAAGTGGTTTGTGGTCTGTAACAATAATAAAAGGGTTAAACATCAAATAATGCCGAAATTCTCGCACAGCCCAAACAATGGCATATAATTCCCTTTCATATGCGGACCATCTCTTTTCTGTGTTGGTCAATATGTGACTCGCATATGCAATTACACATTCGTTGTCATTATGGATTTGTGACAAGACTGCCCCCAGGCAAGTATTTGATGCATCTGTATATAATATAAATTCCCTGTTAAAATCTGGAAATGCTAAAATAGGAGGTGAAGTCAAACACGTCTTCAAACCTTCAAATGCAGTTTGACATTCTTTAGACCACACAAAGGGTACACCTTTCCTGGTAAGCATACATAATGGTTGAACTTTAGCTGCAAAATTCTTCACAAATTTCCTATAGTATTGGGTTAAGCCAAGGAAAGAACAAACTTCTGTCGCGTTCTTTGGAATCGGCCAATTTAACACCTTTGATATGTTTCTTGGATCGGGTTTAATACCGTCTTCATTAACTAAGTGACCAAGATATCGAACTTCTTTCTGTCATATAGAACACTTTTTACTATTCAGCTTTAACCCTGCAGACTGAAAACGTTGGAACACATCATCAAGATTTTGTAAGTGCTCCTCGAAATTTCTGCCAAGAACTATTACGTCATCGAGATAAACCAATATTTTACTGAAATGCATACCCCTAAAAACTAGTTCCATAAGACGTTGAAAACTAGATGGTGCATTTTTAAGGCCCATAGCCATAACCTTAAATTGGTACAGGCCAAAACCTGTGTTGAATGCTGTTTTTTCTTTGCTTTGGGGATCCATCTCAATTTGCCAGTACCCGCTTGAGAGGTCGAATACGGAAAATAATTTAGAACCTGCAAGTGAATCAAGTATATCATCAATCCTTGGCAATGGGTGTGAGTCTCTTATAGTAACTTGGTTAAGTTTGCGGTAGTCGACGCAAAACCTAAAGGAAGAATCCTTTTTCCTAACCATAACCACGGGGGCTGACCATGGACTTTCACTCTCTTCTATTATATCCCTGTCTAACAACTTGTTCACTTGCTTCCTTATTTCTTCCTTCATGGGAGGAGATGTTCGGTAGGCGGGTTGCCTGATGGGGGTAACACCATCTACGGTCCTTATTTTATGTTTGACAAGATGAGTTCTACCTGGTGTATCACTAAAAATATCGGCATACTTGCTGAATAATTTTTTAACCTTATGAACCTGATCTGGTGTAAGATTTGATTCATCTAATTCTATGGGTACTTCGGAAGATATTATTGTTGACAAAGTATCTTGATCATGACTAGCAACAGATTCCTTTGAGTCTAAAATTTCATACTCAGCATCATTACCCAATATCGAGCGAAAATAACCTAAGTTCGCACCTTTACCAATGGATACTTCATAATTATTTGGATTAATAACACAGATATGTATAAGTCCCCTCTTGACCTTTGAAATTGTTCTGGCTACTCCCACATCCAATTCTTGATTAGACAAAGGTTCAAAAATTCCACAGTGACCATCGGGTACCATACAATAGGTTGGAGACAAAACCTTAGTCAAAACAACACTCTCTGACCTCGGTGGAATTGTATGTGACACGTGTGCAATAACACTAGAACATACAGGCACATTGGAAATTGGCTTTACAAATGGATACCTTTCGCCATACATTATGAAATAACCATTCTCTAAATCAAGAATCACAGAATGTTTCATCATAAAATCCCATCCGATAATTATGTCTTTATCAATATTTCTTACAACATGAACTTCATGTGAAATCTTTTGAGATCCAAACGTTAAAGTACAATTAATGCTTCCCACTTTATCGATAACTTCACCAGTGACAGACGTTGTCACTCCATCGGGTGCCTGAACTGGGCGTTTTGAAAGTAAATTTACGTTCTGCCGTAGCTCTTCACTTATAAAAGTAAGATCCGCACCAGTATCAATAAAGGCATCAACCACTCTATCTTCTACAATAATCGAAACATACTGTTTTATGTCACACTTATTTCTAACACTTTGTATTTCATCCCTGCCTTTAGGGGAATGTGGATTTACAGGTGGGTCTGAAGTATTGCCAGCTAGGGAACGACCCTCTTCTCTAACTGATTCTAGTTTAACTGATTTGAATCATCCCTGAAGTGAACCCGTCTGTTGTCATCACGTTGTTGTCATCACGCTAAGGTACCTTTTAGGGCTACCACGAACACTACGGTTAGGGCTACGTCCACGTGTAGGACTGGGACTATTCCGAAAACTATGCCTACTTCGGAGTGCATCATCGTTGGGATGGTTTAAACTATTGCGATGTTGGCTCCTATACGACTCGGGTGATCTGGGATTCAATTTATATGGACTTGGACTTCGATAACCTCTATACCTATATGACTCTGGTGATCTGGAGTTCATTCTATACGGACTGGGACTTCGATAACCTCTAGGGGAGGGAGAACGATGAGAATACCTATCTGGCTTTAAATATCGTTCATGTTGATTAACTCGACCATATGGATAGTCCCGACTATTGTTGCCATAATGATCACGGGGAGGTCGATAACCTTCATAAGTGTATCTGGATCTCTCTTGCAGCACCCGTTTTGTATTCCGTACCTCAAATTCAAGTTTGTCTACTTTCTCGACTAAGTATTGTACACTCTTTCTTAAATCACTAAAGTCATTTGAGGTGGTGTTAACCTTAGACAATTTATCGCTCCCTTCAGAGGTGGGAGGTTCACTTAACACAGTAGGAACATGACTAGACAATTGCATTCGGCTGGCTATCTGTGCATTTTCTATTCTCAAAGCAATGTCAACAGCACCGGATAGATTTGAAGATACTTGTCTACTCCTGCAACGAACCTCCTGAATGCCTCACCATCTTTAGCTTTCTTGCCATAATCGGGAAAAGCCTCGTTAACCAACCTAACAATTTCAGCTTTGTACACTTCCAAAGGTTCTCCAACAAGTCTGGGTCTGGCGTTGATAAAGGTTTGAAAGGTGGAAATAAATTCTCGCTTTGTAAACACCTGTTTCATCAGTCCCTTAACTTTATTATAATCGGACTTCGTCGCATCGTCTAGACTATCCCAATAATTAAACGCTGCCCCGCCTAGTCTGCTGGGGAGAGTATTCTCTATATTATCTGTGTGTCCCTGTGAAGCCTTCAAAGCTACTTCAAGCCGGCGACACCATTGGGCAAAGTCTTCAGTTCCATCACCATTAAATATGGGGGGCAATTTGAGCTTAGCATTATAATGACCTGTTGTTTCTTCGCTAGCCTTCGACATGGTAAGTATGAATATGAAGATGCACGAAATTAAAGGGGGAAAGTGTTGAAAGAAAGGTGAACTTACCCCAACAGACCTACACATTACACGAATTTCTTATCACAATCCCAAACAAAACAGTAATTACTGCGGTATGATATACATCCACAGATAAATAGCTGGTAATTAAATGCACATCCTTATCAGAGAAGGTAAAAAGGTACTTCTTTTTATTTCTTCGTCTGGGCTTTCCCACAGTTAAACTGCACGTGTATCACCATCACAGTTAAATTCAGTGGAGTGGAATAAAACGCGTATCACTAGGAAGGAGTTATTAGAGAGGTAGCCACCATCTACGAAGGGCTCATCGAGATATCAGACTTAGAACATCGGGTGTAAGACACCAGACGTCATGGACACATATCGGAAATAGAGCATCAGACACGGAAATTTTACCTCCAAGCTGAAATACGTTGATCGGCCATTGAATGCATCAGATTTGTTTTATTTTTGAAAATGCAGAGCTTAGTGTTTATTTTTGAAAATGCAGAGTATGGAGCTACTGCAGACCATTGGACAATTACGAACAGTTAGTCGAGCAGGTAATCATGTCATGAAGCAGACTGGTTGAAAGGTAAAATCCAGCAGATTTTTGTTATTGAGGTGTTAAAAGAAGGACTGGCGGATTTTAGTCTCCAATGTTTCTTCCGAATTTTCGCAGGTTTCGTAACATGGAACAATAGTAGAACACCGAAGCGTCACTTACTAAAAATTTACGGACTGTTCCAGGGGCGCAAGGGCGTTGTCCCTCAGGCTCTCGTCAGTCTAACAGATATATAACAAATAAAGAATAAACATCGATGTTGGGCTCACCAAAGTAAAGTTAGAAACACCGCTGCCACCAGAATGTAACGTGGTCCGAGCCTTGGTAAAATGCGGGCCTATAAGCTTGTCCAGAGGACCAGGAAAATAAGGAGTCAGTTTACAGACAGCAGGGTTCCGTGCCGACGTGTATTCTCTCGTGGCCGATACAAGACTACTCGTACAAGATCATCACATATCAAAAAGTGCAAGTAACTTAATTAGCATAACAAATACACAGCAGTACAAACATTCAACACACTCACTAAGCTACAGGTGTAAACACAATGGTACAAGGATTACAGTTAACATATAAAGTAACAATACAACTAAATTCCAAAAACACAATACAAATTCGTCTCCTACAGTAACATCTTCACAAGCACGACCGTCGGAAGCAAGGGGGGGGGCTGCATCCCCCAATAATTTTGCCATATGTAGTTTTTTTTAATACAATGAAAACGTCAAAAAAGTGAAAGACAAAAATTAAAAATTAATGAATATCACTCTAAAATTACATCTCCTATCAGTCATCCGTGAACCGGCGATAAACAAAACAGAAAAAATCAATTCGTTGCAAATGAGTTTATTGAGAGGAATGACAGAAGGCGACATCTGTTCGGCAAATTTAAACCATAGACAAGTGAAACAGTATTTACATATGAACAAAGCATTCACTTTGATCAGATAATCCACTAATTTTATGACACGAGAACTGGCTGACAGAAGTTGCTGAATTTTGCGGTGCTTTATCTTAAGTTCTGATTATTAGCATCATTAAGAGTTCCACATATAACTAATTCATCTGCCATCTAAAGCTCATGCCGTATTCGATTAGGCTACGCTGGGAAAACCTAATGTTCGAAATAAATATATTAGTAATAAATAATAGTAATCATTGGCGGATCTCTTTATCAATTTTATCAGAAGTTTTCAGTCTTAAAAATGTGGGAGATATTTTGTTTCCTAAATTTAGTAAATATTCCAAGCTGTGAAAATCGCATTTTAGGGCCATTTCCAGCAATCTCGGAGGCAATGTGTTCAAAAATTTCCTCCATACGCTACGTGCCAACCCATGGTGGCGTGTAGCGTATCTGTACTATACCCATCTTTTCAACATGCACAGTCAGCCCCCAATCCAAAATTCCTTCCGACGGCACTGCTCCATCAAAGTTGAGAAGTCTCTGGATTTTTGCCTGTAACTGAAGTTGCTCCATATTTAAATAATTTATATTCATCATGATCTCATGTTGAAAGTTACATAGTAAAATAATTTTGAGAATACGTATTCAGGCTCATTTTCCAATGATTAGCTTTAATACATTACCTTGCCATTTCATAAACTGTTACAGTGGTACATTTCATTTGGTACTTCTTTGATCATTTTGCCATTTGCTCATTTTTTTTTAAAGTGAACATTTTATTTCAACGAAAGGTCAAAGTAACGACTGCTTAGATACTATTAACAAGCCCGGGAAATGTCATTTCCGGCTGTCTGAGGGGTTGCGATTTTTCAAAATTTTCTGTACGCTTCGCGCCAACCGATGGTGGCGCTCCGCTTAGATAGTCAGCCCGAGTCAGCCCCCCCCCCCCCCCAATCGAAAATACCTTCCGACGGCACTGACAAGGGTATTTTAGTACCAATATTACATGAAATCAAAGATTAAATTTCTGTGGCCTTACTTACATTCAACTTTTATAATGCTTGGTGATCCTTCAAAAACACTACCTCATTTCCATATGTATTTATGCTTGTAATCAAACTTGATATTATCACCAATAAAAAATACACAATGTGGTCAGAGAGAGAAAAACACCCATTGTATTTCTCTCACAAGTTATTTTTACCTGCTCTCCAATAAAACTTGCTATTACTTTAAAATAATCTACCATTTGTCCTGTTTGCTACCTCTACACAGAAAACAGGGTTTAGTCAGCAGTTCAGCAGAAAGCAAGTGATTAATGGGGTGTGATAATAGAATGAGGATTAGGCTACCCCACAGAGCACAGCAGTATTAAAGAGACATACTGTATAATCCATGCATTGCTTCCACTGGCAGAGAGACCAGTTTAATGCAGAGTGACCTGTGCTCTGTGAAATCTACAGATTTCAGTTATTACCCTCTTAAAACTTTGAATGATCCAAAGTATGTGTACAACCCGAAGGAATCATTACTGATCGAACGTAAAGGCCAAATTTCTAAGGTGTTTGGGTGTATAAGCATGCAAAACCAGGTGAGATAAAAAATCTGCTGAACCTATCTTTATCTAGCTTAAAAGATTTTCTTAATAACATTTCCAGCGGTTGACCTCCAGTGACCTTGATGATCTTTGACCTTAACCAAACACAGATTGATTTGAAATCTGTCTTTTCTACCTTAAATACTGCGTAAAGACGTTTTTCAGTGTTTGACCCCTGGTGACCCCAGATGACCCCTTGACCTTCACCAAACATCCAATTTCATCCTTACACCAGAACACATCCACACACCAAGTATGACATCTATCCAAGTTTCCTACCTAGAAATATCGTGTTGAGAAGGTTTTTAGCTTTTGACCTCTGGTGACCCCAAATGACCTTTGACCTCCACCAAAAACAATAGGGCACACCTTCTTCCTATGACGAATCTATGTACCAAATCCAAGTTCCATCCAACCTTCCCTTGTTGAGTTAGAGCGTACCGAAACAAGTGTCACACACACACACACACACACACACACACACACACCCACACGCATACACACACACACACGCCAACCTGACTACATAGGTACCTTTGCCACCACAAGGAACCAAAAGCTGAAGTTGACTGACTGCAGATTAACAGGGAAGATGACAGAGTTATTGGGAAACATTTAGGTATCTGCATTATTGCTTTGATAATCGATAGTCGATGTTTAAGGCATTATTAATCGATACCAACAATAAACAAAAACTGGTAACAGAGTAATACCCGTCGATAAGTATATGGAATACCTATAAATAGCTTTCAATGACGTCACGAATACCTAATCAATCACCACTTCATATCCTAAGCTTTCTTTCATACTTAACAGGGTTGTCGTATGAGCTGGTTGACATATAGTCTACCTGAAAAGGTCCTCTGGCGTCATGTGAGATCTTCCTGTATTCGGTCTATGTCTAACCACGTAAAACGGGGAATGTCAAATATGGCATGTGAAGAAAAACTGCACCAATGGGCATGTGTTTAACAAGGAATTACCTAAATGGCTAACGATAGCGCTAATCTCTAACCTAATCCCTAGCCCAACAAAGACACAATGAATACAATTTATTGAAAACAGCCAATCAAGAAATTCCTTGTTAGTCAATGCACTTTAGGTGGAATAAATTCAACAATATATTGATCTACACTTCTCATATACGCTGTGTTATCGTTTCAACCGGAAAGGTGTTCGTCAGCTGTACTACTTAAAAAGTTTTCGTAGAAGACATATTCCCGCACTGTTTCTTTTTCTTTACTTGACGGACTTTATCAAGTTCACCGTTTTATTGAAGGCATGTTGCAGGGGCGGATACAAGGAGGGGGGTTAGGGGGTTACGGCCCCATCCCTCCCTTTTCGCCACCAACAATAAAACATTGGGAAATTAGCAGTGCAACTCCCTCACACCCCTGTTTTCTCTTAGGTCAGCCTCCTCCCCCCCCCCCCCCCCCCTTGTTTGGAATGACGGTCTGGATCCGGGCCTGTGTTGTGCATGTTTACATTTGCTGTTCGCAAGAGCAGTTAAATTGAAATCTTCCTCAAGCATCTGAAATACATCATGGAATCACAGACCAGTCTCTTAGTCACTGTATATCTACGCGTTGTCTACCGAGGCTGGTATTAGTTAGATGAGATTTTACGGCTGTTTCTAACCAATGAGTTTAAATCCGGCCGGCCACGGCGTTTTTTCCAGTTGTGGCTCACTAACTTGTTTTCCCTGTCTGTATTGTTTATGACGAGCACCACGGCATGAAAACGGTAGGTTCCACTTTTGAAGTTTTTGGTATGACCCGGCCAAGAGTCAAACTTCAGATCTCCAGGCTGCAAGCCGGTTGCTCTAACCGAGACTAATAAGTCTGAATTTCTTGCTTCACCGACAGGAAAAGTTTTTGTAAAAACCGGTAAAAGACATCTGTGGATGAAAACAAATTTTTGTCTTGTTTGTCTCCTTACTTGTAAAATCGATCATTCCAAGTTTCTCAACCGACAAGAACAGTATAGTTAGCCAATCTCAAACGAAAATTTCCTTTGAACCCGACTACGACAAAATATTTAGGCGCTAAAATCAATTTAACGCTTTTCTCTGTTTCACTCTCTTTCACTGTTAAGTTCATCTGCACGGGGAAGGAATGATTAAGTTTTGAAGAAAATTTCAAAACCTAATTCAGTTGGTAATTTTCACATTCAAGAAAGTGATTGGTACTACCATTACTAGTACGACAAGCGCTAGAATATCTGCAGTTCCTGCCACATTAACACCATAGGTGTAATTCAATGGTGTCGTGCGAATATTTCTCAGAGAACACGGGGGGGGGGGGGGGGGTAGATCTCACAAAATTTATTGAAGTGTGAAAACCATTGTATTAGTATTTCCGTGACGGTAAGCGTCTCGAACGTTTTGCTTTTTAAAACGAATATTTGGAGATATGGAGTAGGAATTGAACGAAAATATACTTCTGAGCTTCCTGCAATATTTTGCAAATTTCCGAATTTATCGTTTGCGGGGCTGAAGAAGATTCCCAAACTGATTTATGAGCGAGCAGTACTGCATCATAGATTGCAACGGTTTCAGTTCTCAGTGTAGCCGTCCCGCTGTTCCGGCTTGACCCGGACTGTCCCGGTTTGGTCTATGCTGTCCTGGTGTCCCAGTTTTGTCACAAACATGTGTACAACATTTGCAGCTGAAAACAGGGAACAGTTTGGTACGCGGAAAGTGGCGCCAAAAGTGCACAGTTTGTGTTAACAAAGTATCACTGTCTTGTGTCTGGCTGCTTGCAAGCGGATCTTGTTAGAATTAATGCAAAAAAGAATCGAGTATAGTATCAGCAAGGGAAATTCTTCCAATAAATATTTTGTTTTGTTTTTCCCAACTTGATCTGATAAATGGAGTTTTAAAGAACGTCGAAAGCTAGACCTCAACATGCACTCCCTGATGAAGATTACAGCCTGTTATCGCAACGCTGCCTTTTCTTTAAGCTGAGGGCACCATGCACATGCTCATCTCCCGTTCGAAGAAGACTTCTCCCTATGCCGTAACCGTCGACGCAAATCTATCACTTTCCTCAGAAAGTTTTCTCTGACGGGAACCGTAAAGTATGAGATCTCTGGTGATCAAGAGCAGCCAAGAAGGAAGAAGGCTTGCCCATCGCGGAAATAATCCAATTTATTCGTAGGACTTAACTCATACATCTGAGCGAGGAGGGTTTAATAACACCTCCCTGCTCATGCAATAAAAGGTGTGACCCCGAATATCTCACAGCCCACTCCCCTAGAATATATCTATTTGCCTACAATAGACCGGGCAAATTTCCCACAAAAATCCTCCTTTCTTCTTCTAAATTCATCAAAACAATTTTCAATATATATCAAGTCCAGATTACAAAAATTGAAGAAAACGCAACTAAAAAGTCTCAAAAGTCTAAAAATTATGTTTAAGAGCTCGTACGATGTGTAAACCTTACTTACGTCGACCCCACGATCAGCTTAAATTTGTTCATACGAAGGGTATCATCAGCAAAACACACCATTTTACAATTTTTCCTTGTACAAAAGTCTTAATGTTTCAAAGTTTGTGCCATAAAATTCAAGACTTTCCATACACTATTAAAGAGAGTTTAGAAACAAAATACTTTTTCAGACTTACTTTTCCGCCCAACTTCCTTAACACGTTTACAATCCTATCACGTTTAGTAATTTCGTATGTAATATTTAGGAATTGAACGCCTAATGGTTAGTGTGTTTGGCATTGCAACATATTTCCAAAATTGGGACAAACGTGATTTATTCCTGAAAACGATTTTAGAGAGCAATAAAAAGCTGCTTCAGAATTTAAAATACTAAACATGAATGATGTAAATGGTCTGAAGGCCTTGAGGTTGGTCAAGTGTTGTCCTTAAGTGGACGTAAATCTTCTTCGGGAAGCAGTTAAGGTTTGGTTTCGCCGAACGGCCCTTTGCCAAAGGGTAGGGAGGACTTTGGAAAAAGTATGAAAAGTGAAAAATTTCGGAGAAATTCCGTTCGAGTATTGCTCTTAAATGCATTTTCTTTAGCACAAAACCCCTTTTTCAATGTCCTCCACTTAAACACCCAAATTTATTTTCTTAGCATATCCGGTTTTTCTCCGAACTAAGCCCCTGGTTTTAAAATACGGTCATCTATTAAAAAAAAAAAAAAACAAATTGTCAAAAAAATTAATCCCTCGGAAAGCCTAGCTAGTTCAACCAGTAGGTGAAAATATAAGATCTCCATTTGCTCTGACAATCGACTTCTTTTTGCTACTAATAATGGCAGTCTCCTCAGCAAAAACTTAAAGCCTTTCAATTTTCCTTAAAATACCTCTCCTTTAGTTGGAGGAATGCTAAAATTTTTTCCAAAGAGCTCTGTATTTTCATTATTTGTTACAAAGGGCCAAAATTTCGGTGCGTCGCAACTTGTATCTGTCCGTTCTTGTGTCGCTAATACCACAAGCCGGGGCTAAGAGTTGCTGCCCTCCCGTCGGGGTGCCACCAGTGACGAAAATTGCATTTCCGGAGAGAAGGGGTCACGCTTTGGAATTGTTCCGGCTTGAAGAGTCCAGATGATATCAGTTTTAAGCACACTGAATAAATAATCAGTCTTACTTACCTGTTGCATTTTGAAAAGCCTTGGGTCGATCTGTCCAATGGCAGCCGATGAAATAAAAAGGCACGCCCATGGCAGTGATTGCGATTCCCAGAAGTGACTCCACAGGAGTATCATAGAATGCCAAGGTAATGATGAATAAGTTAATGAGAACATATACACCCGGCACAAAAAGTAAAACCTGAAAAAATAAACATACGTTATAGTCGTCAGAAGACACAAGAAAATAGTTGGATGTCAGAATGTAGCATGCGTAGGAATTATGAGATAAGGGAAGAGGCGGTAAACATGTTGAAACACTCATGGTACCTTATAGAGGCTTTGCAATTACGTCACGGCACCGCCATGCTGGAGGACAATCGAGCCAAATACACGCGGCTTTGTGCCGAACGCACTGCACAGTGTGCACTTTGGTATGCACGGTGTGTACATATTCAGTGAGCAAGCGCGTCCCGTGTGGTTTACTACGTAGTTACATGTACTCCAACATGGTCGCCGGAGAGTATTATGACGTCATGTGAAAAGCCTCTATAATGGACGAGCTCATGTTGCTTCTTAAGGCAAACAACTTCTGAGCGATTTCCCATGGGAAAAACCTCAGTGATTTGTAAATCTTAAGTCATGAACCAAAAGACAAGGGAGAAAGGCAGATTAAAAGAACCATTTAAGTAGTAATCGTCATTTGCGCCATGTTATGATAACCTCTTCTCGTATGGGAACCACTCAGTAATACAGTCTATTAATCTGAATGAACGCTGATATGAGCGTCGCGGTCGAAAGTGAAAAGTGCACAACTAAAATCCTCCAACTTCAGGGTCGAAAAAAGGATTAAAACCTGGTAAATTTTGATATATCCCACCGACTCTTTACATGTGCAATATGCAATAGGCTCGATAACGATCGGAAGGTCGTCCGTCAAACTGTTCCAACAGCAAATAAGTTTAATGTGACCGGAACATCCCTTTTATATGTTGGACCGTGGAACTATCCGTAATAGCCCCTTGGTAGTCTACTTTGGCACGAGCATCCGACTTGTAGCCGGGAGATGTTCTACTCCTGACCAGGTAATGCCGAAAGTGCAATAAAAATTATGCTAGCTTCTGGATGACGACACAAAATACCCTTGTCTTAACTTCGATTGGAAACTGATTCAATGCACCTTCGATGATGCCAACGTTTTTGATACGGTGTCGCCGATGTGACATTATCGATATTACATCGCATCGGTTTGTAATCAAAGTTAAGACAAGGGTAATTTGCGTCGTCATCCAAATTCCGGCAAAGATCATTTTAAAATGGAACCTACTGCCATTATGTTTGATTCTTAGCTTAGGCGTATCGGAGTAGGAAAACTACACATTGGACCACAACTGACAAAAAAGCCGTGGCCGGCCCGACTTAAACCAATTTGTTTGAAACTGATCCGTAAACGATCATCTAACCAGTCTTGGTCAAGACGTTAGTATAATACTTATTTTCCACTCTACTTGACTCTGGTTCCAAATTAGGGCGCTTTTCAACTGGACTGTACGTACTCGAGTATCTCTTTCAAATAAATTTTGAGAACAAGTAGAGGGCCTGTCCACATTTTACAGACGTTGTATCGAACTACCGTAATGTAGTACTAATAATACCGTCTTGAGCAAGACTATCATCTAACTGACTAACCCTTCATTAATCGAAGCCCTCGGCTTTGATTGTTGGATTTACTCAGTTTGTCGCGTAATTTGTGCCTCATCTCCTGGCTCGGCGTACAGCTTTTTTAGTGCTATATTTGTCCATGCGAACACATTCTCTACAATTATATTAGCATTCCTCATCTGTCATGTCAAGCACTTCTTTTTACTATTTCATGAACTGGAATTTTTTACCGTGTCCATTATTTCACCATCTTAACCGTGTTCCAATAACAACTAGACGGGTCAAAGCAAGCAAGTACAAATCAAAGCCACCGAAGATGGTATGAAGAGATGCGGAAAAGAGCAAATATTAGCGCCGCCTAATTTTAAGTCGACATCGAATAATTATAAGGCTGTTCAGTCCTGAAAAAATGAGCAAACGGCCTACCATACTCTACTACCATAAGTGTTCTGCCACCAGTGAACTCCACCAATTCGAACAGTAATCAATTCTACACGAGTGATTTCAAACAAAATTACACTACTTATGTTGCAGTGTACTTCAAGTCATGAAAAAAGGAAATTCTAACAGTTCAACTCCCAACTTCATAGGACATTTCTTAGCCGAGATATAAAAGGTTGATATTTATCCACTTAAAACAAATTAGTCCATTGCACAATAACATTTGACTTTCTTGTTGTACAACTCACATTACCTGCTTTGTTTCCTTCCAAAGTTAAAATGTTTTCATGATCTTGAACACTTCCTGTTTGCTTGCATGGCATGTTGCACAGACTGGCTCAAGTAATAACATCACCCTAAAAGAGTAAGTGTGCTATCACACCTTGGTAGAAGGTGCAGTAACTTTCAGAAAAGTAAAGAAATAGTACAAAGATTGTAATTTGAGTATAGTGCAACAATGACATCACAAATCATTGCACAATGCACCATTTTAATTTCAAAGAATAAACTTCAACATTTTAAATCTCTGCTTAGGAATGTCCTATGAAGATTGGAGTTGGACTGTTGGAATTCATTTTTCATATTCGTTAGTCATACCAAAGACTCTAAACATGGAACCTACTGCCGTTGTGCGTGATGCTCATCATATGCAATGGAGTAGGGAAAACAAGCCAGTTAGCCTCAACTGGAAAGAAGGCCGTGGCCGGCGCGACTTGAACCAATACCGGTAGGTTGGAAACTTTGCCGTAAAACTCCATCTAACTAGCTAACTTCTGGTTCTTAACATATATTTTTTAACTTTTTGACTTGAGGTACACTCTAATGCTTATGGTTTTACAGGCCCGTAGCCAGCCCGTGTGGAGGGGTGGGTCTTTTTCCCAAGATGTGGACCTTTTTCCAAATACGGAGGCGGCTGACGGGTGCCGTAAGCATGAAGTTGCTAGGGGTCCGGGGCGTGCTTCCCCGGAAAAGTTTGAAATCTGCAGATCTCCTGCAATCTGGAGCATTTTAGAGGACTTTTGAACACAACAAAAAGTCCTTTTCCCCCAGAAATTCCACACAGTACACCACTTTTAAAGAAGTGAACGGAAATTCGTCCTCAATATGTCAAGGTAAAAAATATTTCATAGCTGACCCTTCAAACACAGGACTGGTCGTTCGAACGCTCCGACCCCCCCCCCCCCCCCGACTACGGGCCTGTTTTATCCATATTATGATCCCCTACGAAAAAAGGACAAACATCATCTTTGTCCTAATATATGACTACAAAAGCTAAAAACTCCTTTCAAAATTAATTTGATAGGTTCCAATAACGTTTATAAATATCTTTAGCAAACGCAACACACGTTGATCACTCTCCCCGCCCTACACAAATTTACCAACTAAATATCTTTTCTTCTTTTCGGTCTTTTTTGTTCGTTTAATACAAAAATACACATGCAGAGGAGTACATACGCTAGCGTGACTGAAATGTTTATCATGCTGAAAAGATCATTCTAAATGTTCATTTCAAACCTCACTCTTTTGTGTTGGTGAGGTTTCTAAATTTCCAAATTAATTTCCGTGCCTACGTATTCCATAAAGCTTCTCCATGGTGGCTTTGCAATTACGTCACAGATACGCCATGATGGAGAATAATAGCGATACCCGTGGTTTTGTTCTTAACGCACCGCTTAGTGTGCAATGTGATATAAGCGGTGTTTACGCATTCAACGAGCAAGCGTGTAGAGTGTGGTGAAATTTTTACACCAAAACGACAATTTAGACACAATCCACTGTACAAACCGCTCTTGAGATTCCTCCACATGTTATGGATGGATTAAGAAAGAATGATTTCACCAAATTTTCATGTAAACTCAAATTTTGTAAGTGCGGGATTGGTTTGTTTATCCCGACGATTTGGACGATGTGCGAATGGGCATAGCCACCAAAAAGAATTACCGAACTGGCTTATTCATTATGCATTCTACCACAAAAACTAAAAGATACCTTGAAGGGTCTCCGTTTGTTAGGATGTTTCCAACGAAAGTAGAAGATACTGGAAACTGACAAAACCGTAAAAAGAGTGTCCACACACATCATGAAACCCAATAGTGAGTAAATATCTCCGATGAACAGCATAATCAGTGACAATGGTAACTACGGAAACAAAATATTTATAATTTCAGAATTTGTGAGGTTTATATTTCGGTCGAACTTGGTATGATCGAAATAGCCAGATTGTATATTAGTTAGTTAGACTGAGTTTTATGGCCCAGTTTCCAGCCAATTGGTTCAAGTCGAGCTGGCCACGGCTCTTTTCCAGTTGTGGTTCACTGGCTTGTTTTCCCTACTCCAGTCCACTGCTTATGCTGAGCACCAAACACACATGGCAGTAGGTTCCGTCTTCGTAGGTAAATCTTCGGTATGACCCGGCCAGAACTCAAATTATCGACCTCCCGACTGCAAGTCTGATGCTCTAACAAGTTCACCACGCAGTTGGTCAGAACAGACCAGTTGAGTCCAGTCTGTTATGGGCCTAACTGGACTGTTCAGCCAGGCAGAAAGAATGGCATTAATTCTGGTGGAGATTAATTAGGGAATAACGTCAATGGTGCCCATGTCCCTACACGGGCTATGACATTACCCATATGGGCTGAGAGACCCGAGGTGAAGCCGAGGGTCCCTCAGCCCACATGTACGACTTCATAATTTAATAATCTCTCTGAAATATTTCAAATTTCTCTCTGAAAGGTATGAAACATCGTTTGCAGCAGGTACACGCCACGTTGATGCCAAATCATTTTATATGTAATTTGGACGGTTACAAGAAAATAATCGTCGCAGGCCCGAAGGGACGTTTTGGATCTCATTATAGCTGAAAGCTGGAAAGTGAGATAAATTGGTTACTGTCAGTGTATAACGTTCATGGGTATGGAGCTGCAGTTTACAAACATGTTGATGATGTCGATCTAAAAGATGTTCTCCATACACCCTATCTTTCTACCCTGTATTTGAACATGGGTAACTGACCAATCACAAGCCAGCATCTTCAAAACTTACTTACACATGATCATTAAAGCGATGTACTCATGTTCAGAATCATTCCAAAACAGCTCCAAACAAAATACCGTTTGTCAGTTAGGAAACTTCTTGTTAAACAATGCACATTGCATTTCGGCCGAATAAGTCAACTAAAAGTGTTTTGTGAAGTGTCACAGTTACGTCCCCCAGGAGGGTTGCCAACTTGAATGGGAACGATGACTCGATTTTGCCGGGGTCTACCCTGTGTTGTCAGGTTGTCGGGGCTCAGTATTGTTGCGAAGGTACGATGTTCCCCGTTTCGTATTATCTCGATGGCTTGTATTGGGGATGGGTACGTTATTCCTGAGGTTCGATGTTCCCAATAGGGCGGATACGGGAACACCGACCCTGGGGAACAGCGAACCCTGGGAACATTGACATATAGCCCCTGTGCTGTGATGCGCATCGATGATGTCTATTATTAGGTAATTCCCTTATCATTTAACACTTGTTTTCATTTTTTCCAATTCATTGAAACATTTTATAGTAAAGATTAAAATTAAAATAGCGACTGTTTAGATTCTGGCCACAGGCTTGTGACGTACCATTTTGGGCTGTCTGACGGGTTGCGGTTTTTCAGAAATTCTGTGCGTTCCCGGCCAACTGATGGTGGGGCTTAACTTAGATAGTACTTCGGAAAGGCTTTCAAGTAAATGAATGCCTACAAGTATGGGGGAATGCATTTTCGGTTGTTCGAGGGGTCACGACTTTAAAGTTTTTCTGTGCGCTCAGTGCCAGCCGATGGTGATGCTCCGCTTTCAAACGATAGTTTCTCGGGCAGAAAAACTTCCCAGAAAAAGATTCTTCTGCCCCCCCCCCCCCAAAAAAAAAAAAAAAAAACCTGAAATGCTCCCGTACGCCTGTGCCCACAAATCATTGTGCGGCCTGTAGGCTTAATGTAACCCTGATTGGCAAAGTATTATAGCCTATCACAATGTGTGTTCGTTAATTTAATATACAGACGTTTGGCGAATTAATTACACATTTATAAGCAAATATTTGATGAATCGTGTTCATTTCGATAATTGTAAACAGGAATCATAGTGCCTAGCACATTGATTATTAGGGAAGAATATCATTATTCTAACTGAGCTGAGCACTGTGCAAAATGTCTGTGGGCATACTGTGATAATTCAGATTTCGCCAACCTTTTTGTATGAATGTGAAATATTCAAAAGTTGAGTTCGGCTGTACCTACAGGTATGTACTTTAGCAATACTAACCGTAAAAGCAACCGCTGGTAAAGGGGTTCTCCATCGCACGTGAACTAAAGATAGCACTTCTGGTAAAGCGCCCTCCCTCGATGCAACGAAATACATACGAGCTCTTGATAACGAAGCACCATTAAGTTGACCAGCTGCACTAAGAGCAACGCAGAGCCAGATTGTCCATGACCAACTTTTCAAGGTGCGAGTTGCAAACGTCTGTGTTGTGGATAAGAACAGAAAAGTACGAAATCATTTTCCGCTACATGGATGGACGGACAAAAAGGGAGCATATTGTATAGGCGGGCTGAGGTAGAAAAAACACAGTGTCACACACACGCACAAAAAAGACACACAGAACGCGAGAGTAACGTGTGGCAAGTAAAGTTTTTGTTCCCCTGCGAGTAACAGAAAAGTTTCTGACACCTATCTTCATAATCACACGCTAAATGTACAAGCCTCACAAAAGGATTTGATACCCATATTTTATTACTATTGCATTTATGTTAGAGTAAAATCATGGCGGGACGCTTTTTCTCAGGGAGCCAGTGACTTTTTTCCGACTCCAGATCCCTAACCAGGGCATTATCCCTGCACATCTGAGACACCAAATTCTGCCCGATTTAGCAAGGTTTGGTCCGTTGCAGTCCCCGTCCCTTACGACCGCGCTCAAAACACGTTATTTGATCTCCAGGGATTACACTCTGATAATACAAACACTCTAGTACCACACTCTAGTAAATAACTTACTACTGCAACGGCTTCGGATACCAACATTTCCGACGGTGTCATGACGGTAAGGTAGCTGACGTTAGCTAGCATATAAGTGCAGAATACGATGATTAAAGTTCCAAATATAGCTCTGGGCAACGTCCTGATATGAAATAAAGAATGAACACTTGTATAATCGATTGAAACATGCAAGTAGACGTTTTTGTGGTAAAGTACAGCTTGCCCTTACAGACTAGACAACAGATGCTCAGCATAGGCAATGGAGAAGGGAAAGCAAGCCAATGAGCCACAACTGGAATAAAGGCCGCGTGGCCGGCTCGACTTAAACCAAATGGATGGAAAGCGGGACGTAAAACTCCATCCATCTAACCAGGGAGCTGTTCCCTAACAGTTCCTTCATCTAACTACCTAACTAGCTAACCAGCTACCTCTTGAAACAATTGCTAACAACAGCGATCGCTATTTAAGCAGAAATGGGCAAGTATACTGACGAGACGTGCCAAATCAGTCGTCAATGAATTGGGAAAGCATGGCAACGAAATAGGAGATTCGCCTGCCACCAAATTGGTTGGTACCGTGTGTATGATTAATGGAATTCTTTAAAATGAAGCATTTAGCGATAATTTTTTGCAAAATTTAAATTCTGGTGAAAATTTGCATAATTCTCCATGTATATGTTGACAAGGTCAATTGTTGAGAACCTTATAAATAGGAGGTGCAAGATGTCACAATTTATTTTTTATGCTTATATGTTTACTTATTTATTCATTTATGTATTTATTCATTTATTTATCTATTCTTCGTTCATTCGTTCAATCATTCACTCATCCATTTAATTTATTTATTTACTCATATACGTATGTTAGACTGAATTTATGACATACCAGATGCGCAGGTTTCTATTGGTCTGTAAGACTGTCTTCGCTTGGATCATTTTCTCCTACCAGGAAGATGTTATTAACACCTGGTGTTAGTAACACCTCCTTACTCCTACCGATGCCATTTGCACCCATCTGCTGCCCGCAAGATGATCAAGAAAAATCACCCACTCTAAATGGAAAATAGTGAGTCTTATTTACTCCCTGATAGGGTGAAAAGGGTGAAAAATGGCACTTACTTTTCAGGTTTCTTTATCTCTTCCGTTAAATTATTCAAAATTGACCTGAAAAAAAAAGTTAAGATCACAGCGTATTGAATAGACCTTGAGCATTGACGACATACTGACGTCATCTTTGAGGGCAAAACAATGGAACACATGGCCACACCCATAAGAATTCGCCCTACACGTGTAACAAACTATGCGCGTATTCGACTGGTTGACAACTTAGGCAGCAGTCTGCATTTGCATGTATTGGTTTGTTTTGCCCCCATAGGAGGGTGTACCACTGCTCTGTGGCATCATGTACATACGGGTCATATACCCTTAGGCATTGACAACACACTAAAGACCACTTGTTCCATTGTTTTGCACCAATGATGACGTCACTGTCGTTTTCTGCATACTTCCGACTTCGCCAACTGAAGGTGGCGCATAGCTCAGGTAACCGTTCAAGCAGGATTAGGCCTACTGCTTTCTCTTTCTCTTTCAAATTCAGCTCCCCTTCTTCAAAATATCAGCCGGATCCGCTCTTGAAAGTTGTTTCACTAGTTTTGTTAGCAATAAAATCTTAATTGAAGTTGCACTGGAAGTAATTTTTAGATCAGTTTAAAGACAATAGAATAATCTGTAAATTACGACCTTAATATATAACAAACCCCTTAAAACCCGGGAGCTTCCGGGGGCTTCGCCCCCTGGACCCCCATTGAGACACACATTGAACTGCCCATCATATTCTTTTCTCAATAGTTCATCTCGTCCATTTTCAAAATGTCATCCGAATCTGCTCTTGGTAGTTGAATCACTTTTTTTTACCAAAAGCCTAACTGGAAGTTACCCTTTAGATATTTTTGAGACCAGTGTTAAGTCAATAGAAGAACACTTAAATAGCGACTTTAATTCCTCACAAACACGCCAAAACCCAGACGCTTCGCCCCCTGGAAGACTCACCGGGGCTTTGCCCCTGGACCCCACCAGGGGCCCTAGGTCGGGCCCCTGGACCCCACCCGGTAAGCCTCGCGCTTTGCCCTCGGTGGCGCCGTAGGCGCCATGGGTGGAGACTAGCAGTGCACCTTGCAAAATTGTTGTGCCACCCCAGTGCCCCCCAAAATGAAAAGTCTGGTGACGCCACTGTGTATATGTTCTTTTTTATCCGTAACTTGACCTCCAAATGACATTTGATAATCTTCAAAAGACCTTCACAGCGAGGCTCTCTCTATCAAGTTATATCTTTGACCTGCTCGCGAGAAGTTCATATTTGGGAAAAAGTCACTCCAGTGTTAACTAGTGTTAACCAATGTTGGTCAAAGATGCTTGACAGAAATGTTGGTTTAAGTGAAGCGTCTAAGGAACCAAACTTTGGGTAATAATTTAACAATCTCCTGGGCAAAACAGTGACGTGGGGGAGGGGGGCGGGGGGGCTGGGGCCTAGGCCCACCCCCAGATCTTCTTCAGATCCCCGCCCTCCCCCCCCCCCAGATTTTTGCGTCCTGATAAAGAAATTGGGAAAAGAGTGTTTGAACTGAAATAAACTTTGAAGTATTTCCTTCGAAAACAGTAAATAAATAAAATGTGCAACAATTAAGGAAACATGCATGAATGTAGGTAAAACACATTTTGTGTGCACGTATAAAATCAAGTAATAATTTCAAAATGCCTACTTTCACTTAACTAGACACCGTATATTAACTGCACTGTCGTTTATTGCATTACTTCGAAGATGAAACGAATGTTTCCACGACAAACTCGAATGTGACTTTGTTAGGTTAAGACCCTTTCTGCCTTTCGGGTGGCTGGTTGATTTACTGAAAACAATGCAATCATACAATGGAGGCATACACAAAATATGCCGTAAGGTTAAGGTACTGCCTTCGAGTAATTCTTTCCTTCCATCCTTAACAGGTAAGCCTATGTCGTGCCTCACTCCTGCCCATGACAAGTGCCACTGTAGAACGATTTTTTCGACAAGTCCTCTTTTTACCAGTTGACACTGGCATCCGGGCGGATTTGTAAAATGTCTACAAGGTCCGGATTTCGTATGTTTCCCACATGATCCATACTTCTGCTTTGCGGTTTAAATATTTTGAGATATCTACTCGAAGTATTTTAATTTTGACTACGTAATGTACCGATGACTGAACAAATACTGCACCATTTTGCATCTAGACACCACTGAAAACCGGAGATCATTGTTTCTTTGGCGGTATGGCCTGTATGTCACTTGTAAAATCTCTACAGAGACTACAAATGAGTATTTTGAAATATTTCATGCCCTCCAAAAAGGAAAATCCTAAAACGTAGGCTATAATCAGTTCAAAGTTTTGCCAAACATAGCACTTTTTTGCATCTAGGAAATCTAACGCAAAGTTTCTCAGAGGGGGACACAACTATTTTTTTTCCTATTAAAGCTGAAATCCATTCAAATATTGCCGCATTTGCGATCTACGTCCTCCTGAAGTTTAAAATTTTTCCTAAGGGAAAGGGAGATCAGGCCATAGATCAGAAATGCCAAGTTTTGGCGTCCCTAAAAAGTGTATGTATTACCATATTTTTTCATAGATTGATTTTTTATTTTCATTATTTGAGAAGTGGCGGACATGAGATTCGTATTTCAAAGCTTGGTACATCTAGCTCAAAACGCGTGGGAAGTGCCGTTTCCGGCTATCTGGAGGGTTTGTATATAAAGCCCCAAATTTTCTTGTACGCTGATGGTGGCGCTCCGCTTAGATAGTCTTGCCGCGCCTGACCCTAGAAGGTACCAGTCCCCCGACTCGTTCCCCAAGCCCCCCTAAAAATTCCATTCTGGCTACGCCACTTAGGCAAATTCTCATGGACCAACGAAAAAAACCCAACGTCTTACAGTGTATTTTTGATCCAGCTACAGGCGACCAGGGAAAGCCTTTATTCCGTAAGATAACGAACAATGGTAACAACTCTCAGTTAAGTGAAAAATATGCTTCATATTCTCTAAGAAGACAAGTTCTTCAAGAGAGATGTTTTAGATTCTCTTTCAAAAACATGCGCGGATTCAGACATTCCAAAAGGGGGGGGGCTGACTTAAGATAAAGCAGGGAAGTGAGGGAGTTGCACTGCTAATTTCTCGACTATTTTATTGTTGATCTGGCAAAAAAAGGGGGGGGGCTGACGCCGTAAAAGCCCCCCCCCCCCCTCCTTCCTTGGGACCGCACCTGGAAAAAAAGAAAGGTTCACCCGAATCCTCTGGAGTTAGTAGTATTTTCGCTGAAGAAGCCAAAAAGTTATATGGGATACAGTATTGCATGTTGAACTCTCTATACCCACACTTTGTGGGTTAATTTGATGTCTCATAGAGTATATTAAATAGGACTCTTATTGTGAGGTCCCTTGAACCTTTTTTGTTTCGTAACAGGTATTGATCCGTAAAGAGATAATAAAGTTACCGGTGGATTTCAAACCGTTGCAAAAGTATAGCTCAATAAATAATATCTGAAACCTCAAAGCTGGCGTTCTCCTCAGTTTGTTAAACTTTACGTGCACTTAATGAATCTCGCTGATGGTACAGTATTTTTATGAACCATGTGTGCTGCCCTTCCGTAGCAGAGAAATTTGTTTACTGCTTAAGCACTTTTTCGCCCCACTTTGGAAACATGTTTAGATGCTAAACACCGTAAAACACGGGTTTCTTATTCTTAAACCCTTCGTTTTAAACGCGTGTAATTGCTTAATAGGTACCGTAGTGTTTAATTGATAATCATGATTATTTGAAGCCGGTTTTCAAAGTGGGGTCAAATTTGTATCTAATTGCAAAAGGCTTTTACAAGCGTGTGGTAGTGACCCAAGTCATATTTTCGGTACCTTTTCGAACTCGTACATGTGATCATTTTCGTCACTCCATTTCAAATCGGCATTTGACTGTATGCAAGATAGACCCCGGCCCTGCAGTGGTTGGCTCATCATATAGGAACTACGGCACCAGCTACTCTTGTGTTATTCGTACCAACGTTGTGAGGCCGGCATATCAGGGTAACGTAGAACGAGTATAAAGGAAGGGGCATGCAGATAACAAGTGAGTATATGAATGTGGACTGCATTGCACGCAACATGTCAAAAATGGTCGAATAGCCCAAAAAGTGGCATTATATGAGAGCAGTCGAGAGACAAATGTACGCCTACTTACCAGCCTCCAAAAGCGTACCTCCCAGCCAAGAAGGCACTTGATAACCCTCCTAATTTGAAGCTGTACGTCCGAAAAGGTTCTCGAAAGCTATCTGTATAACCCTGGCACAAAAAGACCATTCCTGTTAAGATGAGGACTACGAGTCCAGTTATTTTGGCGATCGTCATGAAGGATTGGATATGGACAGCTAGAGGGACCGATACGCAATTGACGAAAAATATCAGCCCTGCGGAAAATCAAAAGCTGTGTTGAGGGGACAAAATAAAACGTGACGAGAAATTGCTGTTAAAGGGACGACAATGAGTTTGTTTTTACAAGTTCTCCATGACTTTAATTCTGGACCACATGGGGGTTTCGTTCTAGACTTACTGAAAGTGACCGAAAAAGTAAACGGTTAAACGTTCAGAAGCAAAATCAAATTAAAATGCTGTTGATTCAGTTGCCTGAGTATATGTTCAGATCCTGTGACAGTAACAGTGTGTCGAAACTGGAAGAAGACCGTTGCCGGTCGACTGAAACTAATTGGTTACAAACTGGTCCGTAAAACTTGATTTAACTTAAAGGCATATTTTCATCATCCCAAACAGTTCCAATTCTCCCAACCTACTTACTTCTAGCCCCTCCCACATTTATCTAAAACTCATCTTTATCCATACACAATCCTTGTTTATTGCTTCATGGCTTGTCCCAGTGGCCATACAAGTCCATAATGTGTAATCAAGACACTCTCAGTGCCCATGCTGTGTAATTTAGCTATGATGCATTGTTTAAATGTGATGCCAATCAAAGAGCTGTACCAATTGAGAGTTTTGATGTATGTATACTGAAACTGTAGTTTAGGGTGACGAATGACTGCCTTTAATATATAAACCATAACGGTAAAAATTCGATTACATTTTGGCACAAAGTACAGTAGCTTGTGGGAAAATAAAGACAAAGGCTGTTCTTTGAGAAGTGCAAGATGGATATCACAAATTATTGCGCAATCCACTATTTTAATGAGTGAACCGAATAAACTCAAACATTTTATATGTTAGCTCATGAATATTACACGAAGAGTTTGACTATTTGAATTCATTTTTCTAGCTCTGCAGTATATATATTTCTGAAATACTAGACTTTAGGTGCAATAAATGTCAGTCCTAAAGAAGTGGACATAAATAGAAAAACCTACGATGTCTTGCGTACGCCCACAACTTTACACACCCTCAGTGGCCTTGTATTGTGAGGGGAAGATGTTTAGAACTAAACACCCACATGTACGCCAAAATACTACTAAACATATTCAATTATATAGTATGTACTGATACTGTAACAATAAAATCAATAAGTATCACATGTAGACTTAAATATTTGGCCTTGGAAAATTTGAGTGCATTCGAGCACAACTCTACCCATATCTATAAAATGTGGTAGGCCTAAGGAATATTATCACGATTTGCGATAAAAATGATGGTCTGAAAAACCTGTGTCTCAAAATATTCTTTATCTTCCAAAGAAAGACTGCTTCATTAAAATTTGGTATAATTAAAATTAAAGAGAAATGGTTATTGTCGGAGTGTGTAATTTGCAATTAGGGAAAGCTACCATACTTATGTACGTGACTACTTCTTTTGTACCTAATAATTGGATATATATTCATGAAAAGAGTTTACCCTGAATGGTGCAAAACGTCACGAATGTGACTAGGAAAACTACTTCGAAAAGTTCGAAATAATTTTGCAAAATTTCAAACAAATCGAGTCATAAAATTGCTGAACTTTAACATCGTAGTACAGTATGATATAACAAGGAAATAAGTTCAACACGAGCTGAATGTTGGGGGGTGGGGGATTTGCCCATTGAATGCTCCTGTATAAGATGTCAGAAAATGGGACTATGCTCCCATTTCCGACCAGACAAGATTCCGATGGGGGAATGGCTTCCGGGAGTAAGATTATTGTGATCATCATCTTGCTGACTTCTCTTCTCTCTTTCCTACAGTTCTGGAGGCTTGAACTCGATGAAATATGCATCGAGGAAGGTTTAAATTTTCCATAGAATCTTGACTGATTTTTTGTCGTAGGCCTTTTTGTTGTTTTCAAGAAAGTCATTGATGTGTCATTGAAGGGTACATAGTAGTACTAGGCCTACCAAGCATTACTCACTTATAACGCCCATAATGTTGAAGGCAAAATTTGCCTTTAAACACAAACATGCAGTGAATATAAAAAAATAGCTTTAATCATTATTAACAATTCAATTTCAGCCATTAACCCAGTCAGCTCCTCAAACCATTATGCGTTAACCAGAGTTACAGAATGGAAGTTGAGGCTTTGGAATTTATATATTTGTTTGTACAAATTATTACAACCTTTAACTGAATTATTTAGAAATTTAAGATATCAAACTTGTTTCACCAAAAAAAGGCTTCAGTTCTGTCTCATTTTGAATAATCTATTAATCTGTCTCAATAAATTTAAGATTTTAATTTTTTTCTAGGAAGCAAATGCTATTTTTCCCTTCAAGTAGAAGCAATGGACGAATACTAAAATTCGCTTGCGTACATTCCCAATCCATGGCCAACTGTGACAACTTTCAACTGCATGGCATCATCTTGACATTCTCCCGTAGTATTAATTGAAGATCCCGAACAACATTTCACCAGAGGGTAGCAAAATCCTATAGGAGAACAGTGCTAAGTCTTTGATTGATATTAGATCAGGGAGCCCCCTGATTCGATACAAAGGGGTAGATTATCTCATTCTGCCTACAATGGGGGCGGGTGTTCTGATCAATAAGGGTCCTCGTATGATCGTCTCATTGTGGGAACTCGGCAACGTCCCAAAGAGGGGTGGAAAGCCAGTTTCGTGAGGCAAACTCACAGTCTACATCTATAGGACGGAAAGGGACAGGATGAGGGATAGCAGATCAACTGCAACTCAGCCTGAGAAAACTAGACGACAATTTTAATGTCGGAGCTGGGCATTGAACACTGGACCTCATGACTGGAAGATGCGGAACATTACCACTGTACCACTTGCTCACCACGAGATGCCCTTTACTATAAGTGACATAGTTCTGCAAGCGCGTAGCCAGGATTGTGTCATGGGGGACACGACATGAGGGAAAAGTCTAAGAAACAGAGAGAAAAACAGCTATTTTAGGTGTTTTTGCATTGCAAGGTTGGGTCTTGGGAGTTCTAGCCACGCCCCTCCCCCTGGCTACGCCACTGTTGGTCTGCACATGGAACACAGGAAGAGTTATAGACATGCTGTAAGATTTTGCTAGTTATTGTAGATGAGGTTTTACAATTCAGTTTGTAACCAAATGGTTTGAGTTGGGCTGGCTGCTGCCCTTTTTCCAGTTGTGGCTCACTGGCTTGATCAGTTTCTCGAACCCATTGCTTATGCTGGACACCCAGCTGAATGGCAGTTGGTTCCATTTCTAAAGTCCAGGGAAAGACCCGGACAGGAATCGAAAGGTAGATGGCGGGGGAAGGCGATAATTAGGACTGGCCTAAACAACTTTTGAAGTATATTTCTACCATCATGTCTGAATAATTTTCCTGAAGCACGAATGTGTTCATATTTTAAGGGTCAACTGGACCCAATTAGTGGGATCATTCTGCTGGGACATGATCAATCAAATGGGAAATGAGGTCACCCTAACTTCAAGAAGTATAGTAGTCTGTTCTGTTTCGTGATTGGCTGTTGGGAGTCATGTGACAATATTTTTCCCCAAAATTTTATAAGAAGTGGCTGCTTGGTTTACCTTGAAAATGCGACATTGAAGTCCTAAAATATTATGAAAGGTATTTTGAAGAGAAATAAAAACAAAATTGTGAGATTTTGCTGCTGCTTCACAAAAAGCTCAGGAAGACTGCTCTTCCCCTTTTTTAAAATCAGTTGTGGAAATTATTTCAACTGCATGGCAGTGGCGTTGTCAAGGAGGTTACGTGTCCCTTGTGCCTCCGGTGTTCCCCCACTCCCCACCCCCAAATATTGGGGTTTTTCACAAAAAGATGTCTTCTGTAGTCTACCTGATTGCGTGAAAATTCATTCTTTTTGGACATGATGGCAGTGATTTCAATTTGGTTCAAATGAATGAATAGCCCGGTCACTAGGGGAGTGTCACTACCGGCTGTCTGAGACGAAGCGTTTTTTCCTACTTTTAATTACGCTTTGCATCAGGTAAAGGAGACTCTCGGCCCTCCAGTGCTCTTCTAGACTGAAAAGTCTAGCGACGCTGCTGTCAACTGGTCCGAAATTTCGTATGGAACTTTTCCAACAGGAACAGTTGAAAACCAGCTGTGATTTTTAATTTTTTTCCCTTCACATGATAAGCTAGAAATTCTAAGTAGGTTGGGTAAACTTGGAACTATCCTAAGGGTGAAGAGTGGCCCCTATCAGTCAACCAAACTACCCTGTACTTAATTGAGGAAATGGAACAGCAACTTAAACCAGAATAGGAGGCCTTGGGAACGTGCCCTACCCACCCCGGTCCATGTGGCCTCTCTCGAATCCCTCTGTAGCTACACTAGGCCTGTTTAAACAGTTGAATTGGTGGGCAGAAGATGAAACGGTTACCTACACATAGCACACGCTGCCAATAAACGCACCGCCAGCCATGGTAATTCGTTACAATCACCAAGGAAAGGTGCAATCATATAGGTGGCGAAGACCATGGTTTGTAATGCTGCAATGGCTGGGCTTTGAACAAGCACATTGGACCATACCCGTAAGAAGGCTACCAGGGGTCCAAACGATTCCTTCAGATAGATGTATTCGCCACCTGATTTTGTGAACGAGGAACCCAATTCCGCGAAACAGAGAGCCTCTGAAGTTCCCAACAAAGCGGAGGCGATCCATAACACAAATGACCATCCTACGGAACCGTTCACTCCATTGAGAATAGCAGCAGGCGATATAAATATGGCAGTTCCTATGATACATCCAGCTAATACAACAATGCAGTGGAACAATCCGAGGGAACGAGACAATGCTACTTTGTCATGATCACCATCTACAGTAGTCTTCTCGTTCGGGAAAGTATCAGACACAGATTCTCCCATCGCTTTCTTCTTATAGGCCTACGGTCGTATCGACGACAACTCATAACGTCTGTACAGCTGAGTTTACGATCGTTAACTTCCATGTGATCATGACATATTCCGAAGATGTTGCATGATCGCCAAATACCCAGGCACCTGACCCAAACAGAATCGACACTACGTCCGTACAGCTTTGTATCATGCAATTTATTGCCCATTAAAAGGGCAGTCACGGCATGTTGAACAGGTTTCAAAAGTCACCAGGATGACAATGAAATTGAGCTGTCAGGGTCAATGCATTTTGTGAACAAGCATGCTTACACCAAGTATGCTGCGCAATGAACAGTTCAAGGGCACTGGAAGAAGGGAAAAGCTGTTTGTAGTCTGCGCAAAGGGTGGTTTGAAGTGGCTGTACGGTGGCTCTGAATGGTCGTAAAGGGTTCTTTCCCTTTTATACAAATTCAAATTGAAGGCATTTCAACTTGTCACCTCAAACTACAATTTTACCAGTAGTCTACTGAAATCCATTTTTGACACACACTCTAAAATCAAAAGAGTGAACTTAGTCACTCTTTGATAGAGTGAAAAGTGTGAATTCACTCCATTAGAGTAATAATTCACCCCAAGAAGATTGAATTTCACTCCAAAACGAGCGATATTCCCTGAAAACGAGCGAAGTTTCACTCTTGATGGAGTGCCCAGAGTGGTCACTCTTAAAAAAAGAGTGATCATTGCAGGCACTCGTGGATTAGTGAATTTTCCCTCTTCCTCTAGTGAGTTTCACTCCTCTTGGAGTGAATTATCACTCTAATGGAGTGAATTTACACTTTTCACTCTCTCAAAGAGTGACTAAGTTCACTCTTTTGAGTTTAGAGTGCAGCTCTTTCATGACATCAAATTCTAAAAATGCAGAGTAGCTCATGTTACACAGCATGTATTGAGAAACAAGTTCTCTAATTATACATTAGGCCTGGTGTACCATAGGCGTACGGGTCCGGGTAATTTTCTGTGAGGGGGCAAGAGCATTTTTTCAGGAATAATGTCACTGTTTATCATGTTTTGCCCCAATAGACCAACTGCTTCTGCCCGAATTGAGGGGGCCATAGCCCCAACCCTGCATCCCGCCTCGTACGCCTATGCTGTGTACTCACAAGCCTGAGAGTACGTGAACTGACGAATTGTTAAAATCCCTAGCGTCTGTCTTTCGATGAAGATGCGTTTAGAGTTTAGACAATTGTTGGAGAAGGGTGATAAATATATACTCTATTTGATACTGAGAATTCACCCCGACGAGATTTCATTTTCTTTGACTAATTGATTTCGTCACAAGTGTTTTACTTTTATCCTCTCATGATAAGCTGAACTTGTTAGAGTTCACAGTGAAACAACTAAACCGCCTCCTTTGAACACTGAATTTTTTTAACGAGTTCCTCCACTTGAATTTTTTAATTATTTAGTAATTATAATGATAAAAACCTGGCAGTGATTTCGTATGAAACCATTGACAGAAACGCTACTCATGTTATGTTCAAGACCAAATTAGATCTCTACAGGTGAGGGAACATCTGTAGGTCTGTCAATTGGTCACGATAAAGACTTGGGACCTCCCGACGAATATTTTTTCATGTCACGGATAATGGGAGACTCAAAGATTCATCTGTACTTATTTCCTTTCAATTGTGATCTCTCGGAGCATTTAATTAATATTTGGTAAAAAAATGCCTTCTTTCATTTAACATTGCAAAATTTAATTATATGAGGCTATTATAATGTTCTATTTTAACGTTTCTGGTCTAGTTTCCATTTTTTATGATTTTCAAGTTAAACCACGTTCCTATACCAACGACGCGTGTACTGCCTGTGTTGCACTTTGATTTTCAGGAAGTATGGTTCCAAAGAGTATCCGTACGTGTAACTAAAATTTCCACGGACCGTGGACCTTATCTTTTCCATATTTACATATAGGCCTTCAAACATTGTTCTCAGAAATGCTTGTATTGGCGTAGCATTATGACTTGGACGGATACGTGTTTGCAAATCGATTGCCTCAATTCGCTTAGTAATTTAGCGAAATTGTTGGTATTGATATGTTTGCCATATCGAATATGAGGCTTTGTTTCTGTTACCCTTACAAACATCAAGAATGATATTGTATATGATGCACATCGGACTTTTGACTGGCAAATGAATCACCAAATAGTCTAGGTTCATAAATGTGTTGACAGTGTTAATACCAAATTGATAGTTTTATATTGGAGCTTTGATTCCTTGTGGGTCCAGTCTAGATTTACCCCCAGCCCGTGGTGTATGCGTTTATGCGTATATGTGGGTCAATGTGTAAGCATGCAAGTATAGGCCCCGTGGTGTATGCGTTTGTGCGTAAAAGTATGCCAATGTGTAAGCATGCACGTATAGACGAATCCGATTAGCGCTTGTTTTTAGTGACTGTAGGCAGCCACTAGTGGGGTCCATCAGCCTTTAATCGTCTTCATTGTCTACGTGAATTTCAAATCCTCATATTCAGTAAAGTTAAGAAAATCAAGATACAATTAAGTGTACAACCATCCATGGAACAGGTAAGGAAAGAAATTTAAAGATTAAAGGTGATGGACCCCAGTAATGGCCGACTAAAATCAGACCATCACAATCTGTCCGGATTCGTCTGTAGGCCTACTTGTGACCGATAACTTGTGGCACCATTTATCCAAATAGCAATGATCAAATTCTTTCCAAAGTTAATCTTTTTTCCTTCTTTTTTTTATTTCTTTTGAAAAAGAGCAGTTTCTCATTTCGTTTGAGATCAAGGTTACTTAAGGTCACGAGTGGTCAATAGCCTAAATTTAATACAGAATTTCAAGGGAAACGCCTGTACAGGGCCGACTGATACTGTTGAAGGGTATAAATTTGATTAAATCTTTAAAAAATTATTAAATAAACTTGAATCGTTTCCTATAGGCATAGGAAGCATGCAAAAGTCGATTGATCCAGGAGAAAATTTCCATAGTCTCTTAAATTATTATAGAGGCTTCGCAAATTACCTCACGGATCCGCCATGCTAGAGAACAATCATGCCAAATGCACGTGGCTTTGTGCTGAACGCACTGCATAGGGTACACTGTGATATGCGCGGTGTGTACGCATTTATCACACAAGCGCCTACGTACCACGGACTTCCTATACATGGACAGACCAAACTGCACGGTAGATTGCCGCTACCGTTCGTGTCAGAAAAAGTTCACCAAAATGGCTATCTGCTATGATTTTGTGTAAAAGTTAAAAGTTTGGACTTGCTCAAGTCAATCCACAGATTTTGCAAGAAAGTTGAAAAGTTTTTAAAATATGGCAAGGTAAGGTCAAAATCACTTCACGCATTGCAGGAATATGATATTGTTTCCCATTCTTGACTAACTTTTGTTTAAAATATAACAGATTCGTCTTCATATCAGACGATTTATAGCTTCACGGCGGCCATCTTGGACGGCGAGCCTTTTTTGTCCCAGTCGGTAGCGACAATCTACGGATAGGACGTGCGCGTTTTATGCTCTGTCCATGTATATAAGTCCGTGGTACGTACTCCCCCAAACTTACCTGGTTTGGGAATCTATAAACCCTACTTACCTTATCCTTTACACATCCTCCATCCGAGAAAATATAACTAGCAAAAAACACGCGAGGTACATCGTTCCGCTGACGATAAAACAGGGCGGGTCAAGGGTTAACAAGCGCACGCCCTCTGTAGGACTTATTTCGTCAGTACATCTTCCGCGATAGATGAAGCTGTTCATATGTGTGAGAGATGAGGTAAGTAGTAGTGACATAGATTTTCATGTTCTCCAACATGGCCGACGAGGAGTATAAAGAGGTGATATGAAAATCCTCTCTAGACGAATCCGACCAGCGCTAGTGTATAATGGCTGTAGTCTGAGCCATTAGTGGGGTCTATTAGTCTTAAATCGTCTTCATTTATTGTCTAAATGTACTTTCAAACCATTATATACATATATATGATACTGTACATGGTAAGCAAGGAAACTGAACGTTTGAAGTTGATAGACCCCAGCTGTGAATGTCTAAAATCAAACCATCACACTTTAGACTGTCCGGATTCGTATACATCCTATGGAAATGAATGGAATTTGGAACATGGGTGGGAATTAACGTGAGTGCATGGGACAATGGGATTAGGAAGGACCCCATTGAGGCTGCGGGACATTTGAAGGGTCCCATAAGCTTTCCCATTGAAAGTGTTAACATTTAATCTTGATTTGAATTGAAATGAATGGGGATACCATTCATCCTATTGAACGGGACTCCAGGGGAATCCGTTTTTTTCTCTCTCTATATCTAAGGCCTAGGGAAACCTGAATACACAGCCGGCTGAATTGCTCGTAAACATCATGGCCGTAGTCGACGTACGTCGTGCGAGACCCTCTCTCAGGGGAAGATGGCTTTTAGCCCGACATCATAGCCCAAACCAGGGCATAATCTCTGTCCGACTGAGGCAGAAAAGTCTGCCCGATTCAGCAAGGTTTTGGCCAATTGGACCCTTTGCTCCATCCCACCACCTCCTTCATCCCTAATTACGGCCATGGTGAGCCATAATCTTTTCAAATTGATAGGAACGATGGATAAAGTGCATGTAGATTTTCTAAAATGAGCCTAGAGAAAACCAAGCTTAGTTGCTCATTGGCGTATTTCTGTTGAGTCATGGGAATGGTAAATATATTTTACACTTAGCATGTATAGATTTGTTGTAGTTAGCCTTGAGCAAAATTCAAACATTTCTTTTGATCAAAGGTGATTTGATTCCACTAAAGCCCAACGTAACCAAAGATGATATTTCAAAATAGTAATATATTTATATGAAGTGGATATGTGTGGCTTAGCTCAGCAGGAACGAACCAAACGTCTTTCGGGTCATAGGCTCGATATCATTCAGTTTCGTTGCACCCATCTTAGTATGAAGGTTTAAACTCATTTTTTAGTACATTTTAAAGTGCTTTTTACATTTCGATATGTTGGATGTTTTGGGGAAAGTTATTTTAAAAGTAAGCCCCATGTAATTAGTGATGGTACAAGTACAAGCACGTATATCTGCATGTTTGGCACCACCTTTAAATGGCTGTTCCTTTCACCCCAAACTACAAATTCTGTAGTAATCCACAGAAGTTCTCAATTGGCTCAGCTCTTTGATTGACAGCTAGTTCAAAGAATACAGAGTACCAGCTCATACTACACAGATTGTACTGTACTAAGAGTGCTGTGATATTACATATGCTCATCCTGAAGTGATAAACTGAGACAAGTCAGGCTGTGAATTTTAGAGAGTTGTTGAACGGTTAGTTATATAGTTAGTTGGAGTTTTAAGGCCCAGTTTCCAACCTATTGGTTCAAGTAGAGCCGGCCAAGGCCTTTTTTCAGTTGTGGCTCACTGGCTTGTTTTCCCTACTCCATTGCTTATGCGGAGCATCACGCACAATGGCAGGTTCCATTTTAGAGTTATTAAAAGGGTTCAGTAGGTTAGGAGAATTGGAACTGTTCCGAGTGGATGGATCAGACCCATGTTTTATCTTGGCAAGCGAACAGGTAGTGACTTTTTCTTTGATGTATAAAAGATGGTGCACGATGAATAACACAAAAATGCAGGAGCACCATATGGCTTTGTGACATTTTGCCAAGCCGTAGAGCTCAGGCTTTCGCTGATCAATCAACGCTGTCTCAAAACATCTTGAAAAAATGCCTCTTGAAAAAAAGGAAACAGAAATACTTTTACAACGTTGCCGTAAGAGCTAAGTAAGTCCCTTTAAACAAACACAAGGATTTCTCGGAAATAATGTTTCATTTTGACACTTTTATAAACAAAACTTTGCAGGGTAGAAGTTTTCCCCTTATTTATTACGATTAAGTTTGCTGATTGGAAGAGCGATGACCAAATAACCTGCCTGAAACCACCGTCACACTACAACGAATTAGGATCGGATTCCGATTCGATTTTATTTTATTTTATTTTATTTTTATTATTATTATTATTTTTATTAGTATCTTTTTCTCAAGTCCCCCCGACCCTCTGGTAAAGGGCCGTTTGGCGAAACCAAACTTCTGCTCCCCGAAGACGCTATTACGTACACTGAAGGACAACATGTGACCAACCTCACGGCCTTCAGAACATTTATTATTGGTCTCTCATGAAAAACTCCATTTTAGACTTAATGAAAAGAACAGATACTACACACGATATTAGCCTAAAGGCCGAGCTTTTTTTTAGTATTTGTTATGATCTTCTCCATCTCTGTTCGGAAAAAGGCAAGCCTTTGCCAACCTGTGTTATAGGTGAGTCGTACCGCTGGACTATGAAAATTAAATTTATGTTAACTACTTCGTGACGTCACAGCGACAGATCGATTTTATCAGGCTTCTTTGTTTGATAAAAAATGTTTGTCCGTGTGACGTCACAAAGAAAAAACAGTTGACATTACATTTTCATAGACATCAGATGCAAAACATATATTTTTATTGCTTGAAAAATGTTTGGCTCTTTCCGATCACAGATGGGAAAGAATTTAACGAAAACCAGAAAAAAAAATCGGATCAGAATCCGATCCAAATGCTTTTTAGTGTGACCACGGCTTAACGCCACGCATGTACGTCTTTATAATCATTTTAAATGCTTAATCTTAAATTTAACGTACAAATGTTGTGAAACCTAAATTATTCTGACATAGAAGTCCGTTAATGTTTAGATTGCAAATGTATAATATGTGGGCTTAGACCCCCATTCCAGCATGGACTTACCACCTAGGATTCCAGACATGTCAAGAACATAGTATTAGTTGTGTTATACTATGTTAGCATACAGAACGGAACATCGAACAGGTCGGGGGTGAACAGGTACAGTTTAATTGACAAGCGCCCTCAGTTTATAGAATTTGAAAAACTGACCATATACTGTTGGCTATGAAGTACCACCCCCCCCCCCCCTCCTTCAGTTTCAGTGCATAGTCACTCACACTTGAGCAGAATTTCACTCTTGTAAGGACTGGTCACTGAACACACTCGTTTTGAGTTAAGGGGTAATCAAGGTGTGGCGAAATTATATTCCTTTCGTTCTAGCCCCTTGCTATCCCTTTCTGAACTGATTGTTTACCAGAATATAAACATAAGAGGTCTCTTAGGTTAGAAGTTATATTAATTTTGGGTCACTTAATGTTGATTGGAAATTTCTGAATATTTATCGGGTAAAAAAATTCACTCTGCTTCAAGACTGTACAACCTCCACTACACGGTAGCCAATGACGACATTAGACTGTGATCACGGATCATTTTTGACAGTGGCGTAGCTACTGGGGGGGGGCAGGGGGGCAAGTTGCCCCCCCCCCCGGAAAAATGTTTGGGGAAATTTGATGAAAAGGGGGAAATTTGATGAATCTTCTTATTATTTCAAAAATTTCTCAAAATTTTTGTTAGAATAAGAAATTGTGAGACATTTCTCATACATAATTCGTATTTTCATGCAACAAATTAACTCAGATTTCGTCAGTGTCGCATGAACCGGCCCAATTCGCGTTCCACAGAAATGTCCTCGCCGCGTAGCAGATTGAATGTTCTCTTGTGCCTGTATACGCACGGGGGTTATGATCAGTGCATTTCAGTGCACAGGAAGCTGTTATTCAGGTGATACTTTGGGAATTCAGTAAAAGGATGTGAAAACTGACAAGTCACTACCGTAGACCCCGAGGTTGTTATGTTCTTCTACGAGCTAGCAGTAGCTGTACGATTTTACTCTGTGTACATAACGATGGATGGGGCTGAAACAATCCATGGCCAACGATAAACTTAAAGTTAATCTAGAAATTAGAATTAACGGGATCCGTTTGGCACACTTAGATTTTGTTACTTAGCCTAATCCTTGGAGGCTTACAAGCTAGTTCGGGAAAATAGCTTTCTGCTCACTTTGAGTGTAACAATAAATGGGCAATGAGTACCTTGTAGCCTTCTACACTTAACAGACTGCTTTTCTAACAGGATATCCTGTGTGATCGAGCCACTATTAGGCCTCCTTAGTGGCGTGCGAAGGGGAGACCACTGGGCCATGCCCCCCCCCCCCCTCACAGATGCCATTTTTTCTTTGTTCTTAAAAATACGTAGTCTAACTTTATTAACACAGATTTTACTTCAAAAGATAGCATATGTGGCACCAGATTGCTTATAAGGACACCAAATTTTTCAGAAATTTTCAAATGGGAAGGATTGTTCCTGCAAGGTCTTTCAGTGATGCCAACTTTTTTTAATTCCTACAAATAGACCTGGGCAAATTCTCTCAAATTCCAATTTTTACTTAAAAAGGTAGACTCTGTTTCCCACTGGTGGCATCGATAAAAAAAAACTACATGTTTAGATTCTCTTTACAAGTATAAATACGCTATTTTGACCATCTGAGGGGTCTGATTTTTCGAAATTTTCTTTACGCTTCGCGCCAACCAATGATGGCGCTTCGCTCGGTCTTTTGGGCAAAATTACATTTTTGGGGTAAAATTAGCTCTTAATTCTCTGATCACTTTGCAGTTTGCGAACATATTTTGAAGTGAGCATTCTATTGCAAACGACAAAAGAAGAAAGCGACTGGCTAAATTCTTCGTATTAGCCTGGAAAATGCTGTTTCCGGCCATCTAAGGGGTCTGATTTTTCCAAATTTTCTCTACGCTCCGCGCCAACCAATGGTGGCGCTCCGCTTAGATAATCTTTATGACAAAATAACATTTTGTGGCCAAGAAAACCACAAATACCGATCAATGCTCTTTTATTTTGACTCCTAAAAGTGTGCAAATTTAAAAACAAGTTTTTCTTAGTAAGGTAGCATAAATGGCATAAGGAAATGCATGTCAAGACAAAAGTTTCAGTTTTATCCTCATGAACCACCACGATTCAACTTTGAACACTGTTCCTGTCAAAGTCGAAAATCTTGCACCATTTTGCATTTAGGCTCCTTGAAAACGTCAAAAAAAATTTCCGGACACCCCTCCCCGTAGACCATACTGCATGCCCCTCCCCCTTCAGAGAACTCCTGCGTAGGCCACTACGTTAGTACATACAAATAAACCAGATATTGTTTACCAAAATAATATACTTTGTTATTTCCGATTGCTCTATGTTTTACTTTAAGATTAAAATGCAGGTAATATTACAAAATGACATGGTAATGTTGTTCTACTTGTAAGTTTGCATATTTTATATGAAATACATACACATTGACCAGGTAAAGTTGTGGGGAAATTCCATACCTTTGCCCCCCCCCCCCCTGGAAAAGATCCTAGCTACGCCACTGATTTTTGATAGTTTTAAGTCAATGCACAAAAGGTGCGGAAATTAAGTTGAGAAAAATTTGTGAACACAAACTCTGGTTTCCCCTTTAATTTTGCTCGTTTAATCGGTTTTTATATACGATTCAAGAAATATTCTTCATTTATTTATTAATGACGACATTTCCTGCCTTCTGCATTTAAAATGGGTTTCCAACTGGACTGCCTCCCAGATAAAGGATTTTCAGCTGGAATTTCCATTGGGATTTTCCGTTGGGACCCACGTCCCAGCTGGACTGCCTCATAGGATTTTTAACTAGATTTTCTACTGGAATGTTTCACTGTGAATTTTTTCCACGTGAACTGCTTCCCAGCTAATTTTCAACTGAATTTTCCACTGGATCGAAGGATCTTTATGTTTCTTCTCATACTTGCACCCAGCAAAATTTCTCACTTGTTGCACTTTGGATTATTAAAACTGTGATGATGCATCCGTTTCTAAAAATAAATGAGTATTCTGGAAAAATCAACTCTCAGTACAAAACTGTTATGATAAACGATATACGGTAGCATACAAAAAATACAAAATTGAAATAAGAAATCGCAGCATTCTCGGAAATGCAATAGTTGTTGTACGCCCTCTGACGCAAAAACCAATAAAAATCTCGCTGGAATAGATTTTTTACAAGTGACATGAAAAACAGTCAGCATACAAATGACTTATGCACGTAACCATTACGACGTATCCTCCGACCCTGGCTAGTTCGGGCAAATTGTTCTTTAGGAGCGTGAAACATCGACCCAAATTCACAGACTGACGGAACGTTTCCTACAAGGAGTTGCTTTGACGCAATACTTGCCACATTTGACAAACCCTCTAAAAAGAAAAGAGTGAAATTTCACTCGTTGGAAGAGTGAAGGTTATAAAGTCAAATCCCAAAGAGTGGACATTCACTCTTAAAAGAGTGAAATTCACTTCAAAGCAGTGAATTTTCACTCCCCCTGGAGTGGGTTTCAGTCTTCCTGGATTTAATTTCACTATTCCTGGATTGCATCAACACACTTATGCAGTGGATTTACACTTTTTTCTATGAGAGAGTGAAGTTACCCTAGCGTCTCAAATCGGTGAACTTCGACGCACATTTGACTCGACACTGCCATAGATCAGATGACGCGTTTTACATTAGATAAGTTCATAACATTAAGGGCACTCTATGTTATCCCAGAATACGAATTTTCTTATGAATTTAGTAACTTTGGCCCCTCATCCAATTGAAAGCGATCCTCAAGATCACAACTAAGACACCGAACCAAAGTAGCATGAACTAAGTGGATAATGCTTGAGAAATATTGCGTGAACATTGGACAGTGTGCGAATTTAACATAATTAGAAATGCAACTGTCTTTACAAGCTATTGTTGACCAACAGGGAGTAAAATGTATTGCTTGAATGGATCTCAAACGAACCTACCAACTGCGTTTAGAGCTCTAACGTTATGCTCATATGGATTTGGACAAGGCTTTGCGAGCAATTCATTGGTTTGGAGGACGCCACAGCCCCTTTAACCTACCATTAGCTTTGTGAAGAATCTCAAAGGCTTAAAATATCAAAGCACATTTTTTTTCTTTATTGGTGAAAATCCCATATCAATAGCTGGCTGCATTCATAACTTATGACTTTTTAAAGAAAATATTCAAACCATGCACAATACAACATTGCATTGTGGGAAATATGTGATGTCATAACGGAAGATTAATTGAGCATCTTTTGCATTTTTTCAATTTTCACGCATGCAAATGAAAAATGCAGACACTTTGTACTAACGAAATTTCAGCTTAACTTCAAACGAACATTATTCAATGTTTCACTGGTATGAAGTTTTGAGGTCAAATTACTTACTTCAATTTCAAAGAAAACAAAAGACTTTGGAAGTAATCTGTCTGAATTACATAGCATTTTGCGACTTTGAAGCAGCTGGGAGTCTGTTGTTGACGAAGGTAACCTTTCTGTACACAGTGATATCTTGAGTCATGAAAAAGCCATGGGAGTGGGGTTTGAAAGGCAATAAAAATTACTTCCTTTTTTGGGGGACCCTATGAAATTGACACCGGGATATTTCTGTACAGACCTCGCGTAGGTGGTAACGAAATGCGGAAGCCAAAGCTTGTCCATACCTTCCATTTCTCATTCCAAATAATAATACCATACAACATCAGTATTACCTTTTAAAAATAACTCGATCTAGACCCCTTTATTTTTCAAGCTACCGAAAGTTCATAATTTGGCGCTCTTCAGCGACCCAGTCAAAGATATTATAAACATAGATACCAAACTTAAAATGGCGCGGTGACTTCTCACGGAGGCCGAATCGGAGGGGCGGAAGTGCTGATCACTGATCAGTCGTTTTGAAAGCTAACAGTAAATTGAGATCTTCCGATAGCTTAAATTCGTGTGGTTTTAAAACATTGCAATTCTTGCAAACACATTTCTTCAATAAATTACACTTACATGAAACAGTTTTAGGCTTCTACGTCGGCTTTCTACTTAAGAACATTTGAACATTAACGCACAACGACTGGTTTGAAGTTCATTGGCTTACTGATTGGTCAGTTTCTATGGTATCTTTACAAGCGCACATCTATATACGCGTTTACATTCTTACGCGCTTACAACGAAAAACCAACCACTGCGTTCATTTTCCCAGCACACAGAAGTGCGCGTCTCTTTTACTCCGAAGTATACACAGAGAAAAGTAGTTTGCGCGTATATAACTCGTTTTGAAAATGCACGCATGCTGACATCTCGTCACAATGGAATTTTCTGTCATGTATCCATGGTTATGCACGCAGATCACCGAATAGAACTGTGCGCATGTCAAATGAGCACTTCCGCCCCTCCGATTGAGCCTCCTTGAGGAGTCAGCGCGTCTAACAGTGTAGGGATAGGAGTTTGGTATCTACGTTTATAATATCTTTGGACCCAGTCAACTTGACAGAGCGTGTCCGTGTAGAAAAATTCTCCAGGGATTGACACTGTACAACATTTAATGAAATGTAGTGAGCAACATCCTGGGAGAATTTTGAGTTTTAGGGAAAGTAAATTTTTGGATGCGAAATGGTGTAATAGTTTTCGTTTTGGAATGCATTCTCAGTCTGAGTTCAAGTCAGGTGTGGATTCATGATGGGGGAAGTGGGGCCCCCAGAAGCACGTGCTCAAAACATATGGTCTCCTCTTAAGTTCGATGTTTTTTTTTTTTATAGGTGACCTGTATGCGACACATTGCAGGATGATATCCTCTCTTGAAGCAGAGGGAGGATTTTCGCCAGTTACCGAAGCTACTTGTAGTTTCTTTATCATTATGTCCCGTGCAGCACCTTAAAAATATCTAGTCAAATGGGGCACGAACCGGAATCTTGTCAAATATTTGGAAAGATTTGTTTCAAATATGACTAGAAATGGCTGAAAAATGGAACTATCTATTTCATTGATGAGTCGAATCTAGTCAAAGATTTGACAAGATTCCGGTTCATGCTCCAATTGATTAGATTCAATTCAATTTGAATAGATTTTTTTAGTGTGTTGCAAGTAAGTAGAACTAGTTTAGAACAACGGACTTCCTATAAACATGGACAGAGCATATGCATGCGTACATTGTCGACCGTACGTATGAGTATAGGCGTATCAAAATGGCTGTCTGCGATGGGTTTGTGTGTGTCAAAGTTTAGACTTGCTCAGGTAGTTGAAATCAACAGATTTTGCAAGACAGTTGGATTTTTTTAAGATAATGCAAGGTCAGGCCAAAATCACTGCCCGTATTGCAGGAATATGATATTGTTACCAATTCAAGTTTAAAGTTTGTTTAAAATACTTCATAGTCGTCAAATCATGCAAATTATAGCTTCACGGCGGCAATCTTGGTGGGCCTTTTTTGCCCCAGTCGGTGGCGACAACCTACGGATACGCCGTACACGCTGCATGCTCTGTCCATGTTTATACGAAGTCCGTGTTTAGAACATATTTTCAAACAAGCATCATATATTAATCAAACTTTTTTCAAACAAAAAAGCCTGCCTCGCATTTCCATAATGGTAATGGTATATTTTATTTGGTAATTTTCTTATCATTGTGCAATTGATTAATTTTAATGGATTATCGCATAAATTTAAAAAAAAAATCAAATTAAGAACTCCGACAGGTTTAAGTAAAAGTACAGATACAGCTGTTTAAAAGTTAACACATATTTTGTGTAAGTAAAGTTACACCCATTGCTTCCCTTTCTTGAACATATTATTCACAAATTGAAGGAAGTTTATACATGTTATCACTTGTAAGATTTCAAACTTCTGGAATTTTTATTTTACTTTCTTCTGAGTGCTCGGGAGGTGCTTCAGGGACAGACCTTCTTCTGGTTTGCTTAAACTTTAGACACTGGTCTTTTGTTCCAGGGGTAGGGCAAGGATTAGCCCGATAGGGGGCCAGAATTTCAAGGCCTCGACAAAAGCGATGTTATGTCCCGGTGGAACGTGACTTGACAGAACTTAAGGCGCGCCGGTCGCGCCGAAATTTTGGGCTTTCTTATTAACAAATACTTAAAAATCTGGAGTTTATTTGAAGTAAGAAATAAAACTTTTGTAACAAATTTGGCTTTTGTTGGTAATATAAAAATTTTGGGTGTTTATAGAAAAATCTGTCCTTCAGGAAAAAAATCAAAAGCGTTATATGGGCGACAGCTGAAATTCTTTTGGGGTTACGAATTGAATCGTACAAGACATACGAACTAAGGTTTCGAGACGAGACTAGAAGTTTGCCAGGAAAGTTTTCGCATTTCTTGAACGAATCTTTGAAATTTAAGAGCTTATAATAATGGAGAAATTTTGGACTTTAATTTGTTTTTTGGTAAGGTTATAATGAAAAATTTGGATTCTTTCATTATGTGATATGCCTTTCAGGAGCAAAATTAGGTAGTATGCGGGGTGATTTAAAGGGTTGGCTTTGCTTATTTATTGTACGGAGTATCCATCGAAATTGGAAAATTTTGCCACTTTTAACAATCTAAAGCTAAAATGGAGAAAATTGTAATTTTATAACAATTTGGGGGTTTTATGGAGAAATCTGACGTTCGCATGAGGAAAATCAAGTAGGGGGTGATCTGTAGTTTTGTTAAGGTTACTGAATATCATCATGCAGATTTAGGCCCTCGGACCATATTGGAGCATTCTCCCGAGGAAAAAATTGGCTTCGCATATATTTGAAGTTTTATATTTTATTCATTGTCGTAGGCGTACGGGAGCATGTCAGTAAGGGAGGGGGCAGAATCGTCTTTTGTCCGAAAAGATGTAATCCCGCCCAAAAGATTATCTTAGTCGAGCGTACAGAATTTTTTGAAAAATTGAGAAACCCCGGACAGCACTGAGCGCTGAGGAAATGGCATTTTCTGGGCTCGTAACTAGAATTAAAGAAGTCCTTTCTTTCAGATTTCTTTCGCAATAAAATTATTTTCACCTCAAAATACTGCCCCAAAACGAAGAGCAATTTTCAAACACGCATTGTTCTGTTCAGTTATCTATTCGACTAAAACACTATGTATGCGGAGCGCCACCATCAGTTGGCGCGGAGCGTACAGAAAATTGTTAAAAAATCTAACCACTAAGATAGCCGGAATGGCATTTCCCATACTTGTAACTAGAAATGAAGCAGTCGCTTTTTTGAGCTTTCCTTTAAAATGAAAGTTTCACTTCAATAGAGAAAAAACCCCAACTTGCTAATGATCAGAAAAGTACCAGATAAAAGGTACTGCTACAGTTAGATGTAATGGCCTTGCCTCTTTTCGGGGGAAACTATGAAACGGAATTGAAAACATACTATAATGTTTTTGACTATATTAAGAATCTTCGTTGAATTCAATTGCAAGATCCACTAAATAGATGAAATTTTTAACGTGACTGCCCGAACTCCAGACTATAAATGGTTTTACTCCCAACGTATTTGAAAATATGTCACGTTACAAGGTGCCTTCAAATAAATTCTCAGTCAGACTTATGGGCAGATTTTCTCACACCACTGTTTATCATTATGTGTAGCTGAAAACGACATGGCCGATATTCATTGCCTTTGTGAGAATTCGGCCGTTGGGGAAGGCCAGATTGCAGACCTTTGGGTACTGCACGCACATGAACAACCTCTCGTCCGTTTTTGTAAGGAAAATTCAGAATTGTGAGTTTCCTTGAAGAATATGGTCTCTAGTAAACAAGATCAAGAAGGTTGTCCGAGTGACTACAGACCCACATCTTTTATCGTGGGTCTGAAGATGAAGGCTCCCCGACGAAATTTGATGTTCTCAACAACAGGGGGTGGGTAGCCCGTCCCCGACGGAGGCATGACCTTGCGCGCAGGGATTGAAGAGGGATATAAGAGCTAGTAGGAAGTGGTTAAAACCGATTCAGATATGCATTAAAATAGCGTCAAAAAAGAAAAAAAAATAGTTCAAAAAGGAGAAGAAAATAATCATGGTCATCCATCCAGTAACTTCAGTCCTTTACGTTTTCATGTTTATGCCTCCCCGAAAAATTGCCGTCCTTCCCCTACGGAGGAAGAGATAGGACAAGGTACATAGAATGGGGTTAAACAGAGTTAAGAAGATATTTAAAATCGATTCCGATATGTATTAAAATAGAATTACAAAACAAAAAAATGTTCTAGATCACCCATCCAGTAACTTCAGTCACTGTGGGTTTTTTATCATTTTTTTTTTTATTTTTAGGCCTCCCCGACGAAACCGCCGACCTTCCCCGACGGGGAGGGGGGGAGCATGGCCCCCAGCCCCCCCCCCCCCCCGCTGGCGCCACCCCTGTTTTGTTCCTTTTCGTCGTTTTTCCTTTTTTAACTCAAATTATTTTCCAAAATCAGGAGACATTGAAGAGGTCTTTCAAGGGAGAAGAAACTCTCTCTAATCAATAAACTTAAAATTAGTCTAGTATAATAAAAAAAATCTAAAAGAATGAAACTAGTGACCATTCTAACGTCCGATTGGTTACTAACGCCACTCTTTTAGATTTAAACTTCAATATTTTAAATCTTATGATTTAAGAGAGAACGTTAATTCTGTGCTTACGTATCTCTGTTGAATGGGAATTTTGCAATTTTGGGGTAGAACAAATCCTCACAGTTGCATAACAAGACAGCCTCATCCATACGGTGACCAATCACAACGTCAGATGGTCAATGACAGATATCTTTATGTTAGTATTAACTCAATGTGTGATTGTAATGCAGAGATAAAGTCACGGAAACTAGTAAAAGTACACACTGATTGCCCCTTGAACTGCGCTATGTTAACACAACAACCGTAATTTACCGTGGTGATTTCGAATAGCTATGCTTCTTTTTGTATCCTTCACCAGTGGCGTAGCCAGGGTTGTGTCATGGGTGGTCAAGGACCGAGGAGACGGGGTGGCCCCGCACTTTTTTTTTTTTTTTTTTTTTTTTTTTTTTTTTTTTGCTGTGGGCATTTTGGGCGGCCTTAAATTGCGTTTGGGCCGTCTTAAACTGCATTTATTTTATTGGGCATATTGTGCCGCTTCGATGATTAGCCCACGCATTTCAAAATTGGCTCTGCGGCCTCTGGGGTGGGTTTGGTTGGGTTTTGGTTTTGGTGTCAATGGGGGGTTGGGCACGACATGAGGGAAAAGTCTAAGGATAGAGAGAACAAACCCCTCTTAGGTGTTTTTTGCATTTCAAAGTTGTGTCATGGGAGGGGCTTCTAACCCCCAAACCACCATGTGGCTACGCCAATGTCCTTCACGTTATTTTATGTTTTTTAAATAACTTGTTCCAATGGGCCTTTCAGCAAAGTTTGCGTTTGGCTTCCGATGCTAAATAAGTTGTTAGTATTGACTGATAAATTCATATAAGATAGATATTAAATGAAAAAAAAACTTTCAGATTGTCGACGTAATATACGTAATCAACAGAAGGCTTCTGCATGGTGCAAGTCACTGGCTGAATTCCGAAATCAGTAGGTTTTAACTTCTTGTCGTACAGATAAAAACAGCTTTTGAAGAAATATGTTGGTAGAGTCTGTATGAGGATGAAAAAACAATGAAAAAACAATACATCAATAAAAACAAGTACCGAACAAGGTGCGTAGCCAGGACTACGTGATATAGCCTGCGGAGCGGACTCTGTAGTAGCCGAAAGATGGCGCTCTCTCAAAATCATAATACACCTCTCTAAACAGTATAATATTCAGAGTCTGCAAACCTTCGTCCAGTTTCCATTTACAGGAATTCCGCATTTTGAGAGACGAATTAGTAAACATGAGATGGTCACGTGGTGCACGAAACAAATATGAATAGTGTATTTTGGTACATACAACTGATACAACGAACGGCGAACAACCTAATTAGCTTTTGTACGTTGAAAATGTGTACCAGGCCAAACGTTCGATGCATTAAATATTACCTATTACACGAGATATAATTAAGTTTTTTCATGTTTGTCGTGACGTCACATTTGGTGGTCGTAAATGAGATTCGCTAGAAAGTTGGCAGGCTATTGTATTCCGTAGGTATGCCGTGTAACCTAGTTGGAAACGTCGACTGTTCAACAGTGAAGCCGTTGAAAGACTCATATAGTATTATTTATAGCCTAGTAGCGAAAGTAAGATTTTTGATATTTGAATGTAGTAGTTGAAACGCAAACACAATAGCCTGCTTACAGCAGGCTATACGTCATATGGCAGAGATTCTGGAGTGTGGCATGGAGGAAGGTCAAAATGGTTCAATATTTTACCTCGAAATTAAATCTGTAGCGGTGCTATTTTTTAAGTTTGGAGATCCGCATTGGGAGGTTTTATCTCCACCGCCACTCCCCCCCCCCCAAAGTTGGCCACGTGCCTGATAATGCCGAAACAAAATATCTAAGAGCTTCTCATATCAGAACGGGTGTAGACAGCCATAAGTGGGGTTCCATCAGCCTTCCGTCCACAACCCCTGGCTATGCATCTGATGTCATCTACCGTCTTTTTTTTGGGGGGGGGGGGCTGTGGTTTTTGCATCCTATCACGTGTCAAATTAAAAACGTGATAACTCCAGAAAATGTAAGTTTAGAAGGAGGACATCACAATTTATCGTCCATAATTATAGCCTACCATTTCAAATTAAAATAATTTTAAATCCGGGGATGTTTGAGGGTGGTGACGTTTTGACAACTTTTACCAAACGCATAAGGTGGAGAGCACTGGAGTTTGAAAGTCAGATGGGTAATGGGTTGTCAGTGTAACAGCCCAGTTTCTAACCAATTGGTTTAAGTAGAGCCATCCACGGTCTTTTTCCACTTGTGACTCACTGACTTGATTTCCCTTTCCATTACGTATGCTGAACAGCAAGCACAATGTCAGGAGGGTTCATTTTAAAGTCTTCGGTATGGCCCGGCCAGGACTCGAACTCAGTCCCGACCTCTCGACACTCAGTTGGAATTTACGGGGACGAAGTGTGTTAATATACATTGTGCCAGCTGAACTTCTCTTACCGGCGCATGCATGAAACTTTTTTCCGTAGAAATGTAGAGGGAAATGTCAATGGACGACTCATCTTCTTGGAAATTTGCCAAAACCTTACTCCAAAATAATTTTTTGAGCCGTCCTTTGCAATACTGACACCTACTTAGAAAAGAACAGGTCAGTTTTCCCTAACCTTGTCCACTTAACACTAACCTTATTACTAAACTTGGTCATGACTGTTAAGCAAATTTGGAAAAATTTTGGAAAATCGTATTTCCCTTCACAAAATCTGCTGCAAAAAGCAACTATTCCCGCAACCGTTGACAGGCGCTAACCTCCCTTTTCACCACATCAACAATAAAAACATATCGGAAATTACCAGTGCAACTCCCTCACACCCCTGCTTTGTCCTAAGTCAGCTCCCCTCCGCCCCCACCCCCGCCCGCTTTGGATTGTCTGGATCCGCGCCTGGTTGACATCTGGATGTATACAAGAAGTGAGGGTGTCTACCACTTACCTATAGCGTTTTGTACAGACTTTGGTTTATCAGTCCATTTACACCCAAAGTAATAAAATACCAGACCGACGAGCGTGGCCACTAAACCGAGAGATGAGCGAACAGGAGATGAATAAAAAGATAGTAGTATGACGAATGCGTTGAACAGTATAAAGATGATGGGCATGAATAAAGGCACCTGTGTAGCAAGGGAAAAGGGTAGAAACAGTAGCATCATGATGACACTTTCCTTCTTACTTTTTGAAGCATCCTTCTTCATTGCTTGATTATATCTTATCGCCGCGGGGAGGAAATGAAGCACACTACAAACACACACTTGATATGGTCAGTTTTCACATCTGATGTTTTGATTGACAGTAACGGATAACTCAAAACACACACAAAAATTATTGTAGTTAGGACAGTCATTTCCTTACAATGTAACACATTTGTGGGGTTTATATTCGAAACTTTTCGATGTGACTAGTACTTCATCTGTTCTTCATAACTACAATTGTATGTAATGTATATACTGTAATTAATAACTGGAGAAAGGAGTGAACTTAAAAACCACGATCGTGCGATGACCAACACAGCTCTAGTTTTCGGCATTACACTTATACAATTTAAGTCTTCAAAAGGGGTCCATTGTTCCCAGGTGAGGAGGGAGGGGGTCATCAGATAGCGCCATTCCTGCCGCTTGCTCTAAAATGGGCCTCTATGATGTTTGTAGGGTGTAAGGCAAGTCTATTTTGATGTAATTTCCCATAACTCAAACCCTCGGCCTATTTCTCTGTTAACATTATAACTTGGCCTTTAACCCTATCTAATTAGCATATTAATATGAATACTAATTTTCCCTGTTTTTATCAGTAGACATACTTTTAAAGAATATAAGAACCAAATCTCACATCAGTTAATGACTGGACCGTAAATATATGAAGAAAACAAGATTTTTGACAAATAGAGGGCGCCCTTTGAACTTTAAACGTCAAATTGGCGCAGAAATGCCCGGATATAGCCCGTATACCCTCGATTTTCGGAATCAGCGACCCAAAATTGACCAAATCCGCTTGGTCTCATAAATCTCGCTTTCAGGTGACGATACCTCCCTTTTCTGCCTGGTCTAATAAGGCTTGACCATAATTTGCAACAGTGCTTGCATTGCAGCATGATGTACTGACGGTGGTTTTCTGAAGGCTATAATGCTATATAGACACGTACGAAGACTACATTAAACGTTTCACCAGGAAGTTGTTATTCAACAATGAAATCCTCACAGCTCATCATTTATCAACATACAAACGAATCCGACAGAGAAGTTAAGTAAAGGTGAGAAATCCTGGGGTCCACGGACCTTAATTTTAGTAATTATTTCACTTTCCAATATCACAGATGACTGCAAACAATCCAAACCCACAATTAACAGATGAATTTGAAATTTTGATTTGCGTTCAACTATTCATGGCAAATGAAGACGAAAGTCGGCCAGTCGGCCAGTTATGACCCATCTTTTCACAACTGACAAATCTCAGGATGACTAGTAATCACAACTTCTTAGTCGTCTTTTTAACTGGTCCACCCCATGGAGCTTCAGTTCGCCGCGCAAACCGAATAAATCGGCTTGGCAACCGATTTTAGTGGCAAGGCTATGCCAAGTGGGAGGAAACTGGAGTACGCGGCTGTCCGGAGAAAACCCACGTACATGGAGCGGGATTTGGACACATGCACATGTGAAACACCTTGGTAAGCAGCAGCTGGAGTTGATCACCTGCACTCGACGACCAGGTAATCGCAGCAGACATTTTGGTTCATTCATAGTTCTTTTTTTTTTTCCTCCATTTATTTTGAATATCAATCATCGAGTAATATTCATACATTAAATTTACTTTAGTTACATTAACAGACATTGTACATTTAAGAAGAAAGAACAAACAGCATGATGTAATCTAGACATAATATATATAAAGTATTATTGGTGAAAAAGCTGTGGGCAGTCTGAAAAAGCATTTAGTAAATCATTGTAGCTTACCCTGTTTTCCCTAAAAGGTTGACTTTTGTAGTAAATATAGCGCTCCACGGCTATTGAAAACTTAAACTTATAAATAAATTCCTTCAGTACAGGCGGATGGGAGTTTCTTTTACAATTATAAATATAATACTTCATGTGCAGAATAAGAAAATTAAAAGCATGAATAAGCTTGTTATCATAGCCAAACAATATATCTTGCTTCGAAAAGAAGAACTGTCTTTTAAGAATAAAGGTTTCGACATCTAAAATAAAACTAGCGGTTAAGCTACACTCCCCAAAAATATGTTCAATTGTTTCGGTGGCAATGCTGCAAAAGGAACAGTTGGCGGAGTTACTTTTCCCCATAGACATTAACAATTTATTAGTAGGAATAATCCGGTGTAACATTTTGAACTGAAAATATTGAAGTTTAGCATCGGAAACAGTATAACGGGGGACTGTAAAAAATCTACGCCAGTCTTTTTCTGTAAAATTTGGGAACATTTTACTCCACTTACTCAGTGCAATTGGATTACTTGAGAAACGAGACAAAAACAACTTGTAAATAAACTGTGACATGGAGCTAGAATGAATAGCCTTGCTAAAAAGGCTCGACGTATTAATAAAGTCGTTACCATAGCAACCTGACGTCCTCCACATAGGAGGGATCGCACTAACAATCCCCCAATACAATGTAAATGGAAAGGAATCAATACGAAACGCTTGCTTGAAACATTGAAAGGTTAAAGGCCTATTTTCCTCATCAAAAAAATCACTCACATACATAACATTTTTATCTAGTAAAAAGAGATTCATTATGACCTTATCATCAATTCGAATGTGTGAATTATTCCAAATTACCTGCTTACCAAAGTTATCTACTGGATGATGGAAAGAAATGTTACACCAAGCCTGTAATATTTGACGAATGAAATCATTGGCTACACTACTGACATCTTTAATTGAACAATTACATTGGAAACTTAATTGCTTTCCGAACGACTTTAGGTGTAAATCAAAAAAATATTTCCAGATACCTTTCGTGTCACTTGCATAACGCTTTACCCAAGTGCATTTCAGGCTATTTACAAATGAAGAAATATGTGTTACCTTCAAACCACCATTTTCAATCGTATTTATCATAACCGGACGTTTAACTTTATCAGGATTACCTGAGCAAATAAAATCAAATATAATAGTTTCCAATTCCCTCAGAAAGCTTTCCGGGGGGTTTGGTAAAACCAAAAAGAGAAAGACAAGTTGCGAGAGGGCACAAGTTTTAACAATAGTATTCCGACCAATAGGAGTCAAATCTCTACATGACCAAAGTCTAAGTACATTTTTAAGTCTTGAAAGTTTTGGTTGATAATTAAGACGGAATAGGTCATTACCATCACCAGTGAAGGAAACCCCAAGCATATGAACCGGTCCTTTTGTAACCGTCAAATTAAAATTACAAGCAAAAGATGGAATATGGACACTGTAGGGACCCAACGGAAAGAGAGTGGATTTGGATATATTGATGGTCAGACCTGACGTTTCGCCAAGTAGGTTTAAAATACGAAGAGACTCATTAATAGCGCGTTCACTTCCATCAAGAAAAAACGTGGTGTCATCGGCATATTGCATTAGTTTTACTTCCGTATCACCTAATCGAATACCCTTGATATCATAATTACAATGGACTTTGATAGCAAGGACGTCTGCCACTAAAATAAATAGATACGGGCTTAAGGGACAGCCCTTTCGAACACCCCGCTGTACAGGGAAGAAACCAGTCGAGAAACCATTATTACAAATACAAGTGGAACAGTTTCTGTAGAAAACGTCAATCCAGTTTTTAAAACTTATACCAAAGTTAAAATACGAGAGAGTTTTTCGAACAAAGAGCCATTCTAATTTATCAAACGCCTTTTCAAAATCTACAAGTAACAGAAACCCTGGTAAATTACTACACGAGCAGTGTTCTATTAAGTCTAGGACGAATCTTATGTTTTCCCCTATAAATCTACCTTTTAAAAATCCGGTTTGATGTGGGCCAATAAGACCCTGAATCACACATTTTAGTCTAGAGGCAATCGCCTTTGCAGCAATTTTGTAGTCTGTGTTTAACAGTGTAATTGGTCGATAATTTTGTAAAGATGTGGCAGCCTTATTACCTTTTAAAATCAATGTAACAATGCCTCTTGTCTGTTCTGTTGATAAATGGCCAGTATGATAACCAAAATTTAGTGAATCTAATACAAATTGCCCTATTGAATTCCAAAACGTTTTATAGAAATTTACAGAGAGGCCGTCACTGCCTGGAGCTTTGTCATTATTCATTGATGTTAGGGCACGGGAACATTCATCTAGGGTAAGTTCACCATCACACGACTGCAGGTCAACATCTTCACTGTTTTGGACTGGGAGCCCCTCAAAAAAAAGTTCGGGGTTGCAATTCGTAGACGTGAAGAGAGATTTGTAAAAAAATTTAATTTCTTCAAGAATAGTGTTCTTTTCTGTTACAAAAATACCATTACTCTTTTCAAGTTTTAAAATTGAATTGAGTGACCTGTTTCTTTTCTCTAGGTTATAAAAATATTTAGAGTTCTTTTCGCCATCTTCCACCCATCGAGCACGAGACCTGATGATTGTGCCCTTCAGTTTATACTCGTAATATAACACCAATTCATTTTGAGCTTCCCTTAAAGGCATGTTCTGGAGACAAAATTCGTTAACTTCATAATAAACAGAAAAATTTTCTCTTTCAAAAGGTGAAAATTGCATTTCAATAGCTTATAGCATTTGGAAGATACAAATTTTTAAAATACTGCAAATTTTTCTTGGGATTTGATGCATCATGGGAAATCTGTGATGTCATTGTGGCACATTAATTTGACGCTGCATTCAATTTATTTATAATTATGATGCCGCTGCAGACAATATCAAGGAACATTGTTGGTTGCGCTCTACATATGGTGAAGGGTAATGCTAGAACTACAGAAAAAGATATTCAAACATTCCAGCAGTATCAAATTTCAAGGACAAACAGGGTGTTAAATTATAAAGAAAAACAAAAGGAATTGGAAGCAATGTGCCCACATTACATAACTTTCTGTGGCTTTGTTGAAGAGCAGAGGTATTTTTTAACAGAAATCACCCATCTTTAAAGTGAGATATCTTGAGTTAGAAAAATGGTATTGTGATAGGGTTTGAAGGACATGGTGTGGAATATGTTTGTTTTTCTTACAAGACAAAGGCAAAAAGCCACCAGAATATGCCTTTAATTGTTCCAGTATAATTGCAGACCCATTTCTATACCAGAATGCAAGGCATTCATACTCGCGAATGGAGGCGGTCTAACGGTTCTAGTGATATTGACAGAGTTGCTAAATTTTAGCCACTCCCAGATACGAACAGGCAGTAGATGGTGAATTTGTTATGATGAAGATGTTTGCGCATTTCAGAAAAGGATTTCAGTGTTGAAAATTTATACAGGTGAAACATTAGTTATGTGAAGAAAGGGAAACAGAATTGTTTATGCTACAAGCTCGACGTTTAGAAAAGTACATATGAGTGATACGTATATATGATGTTAAAATTGACTAAACAAAACAGGTGGTGGATGATATTTTCTACTAGATCTAGAAAATAGAAGTGCTTCGATTGCAGAAGAATTGTTTTATTAATAATTTCCGACCGTAGCCAAAACTGTCAGAATTTCACACATATTATTGGCAGTTCAAAATGTCAAAATTTCCTCACGAATGACAATTGCATTTTTTAAACTTCCTTACTGTTCTCAGTATTGCTCGAGGGCAGTGCTTATTACGGATCGGCAGTTCAACCGTATCACCTGTATGTATATGCATCGCATTATCACCAACATAGTAAGCACTTTCAGATCAGAAGAGATGCAACTTAACTATCATCTCGAGTGGCTAATGAATAGAGAGAGATAACTACGCAGTCTTTTATTTTGCTACTCCCTCGTCAGAGATCTCTCTTCCCATTCCTATACCATAATTGTCAACAACATAAACAGTACCGGTATAAAATTTCTCACCTTCCTCTTCTTTCTTTGGTTGGATAGGTGCTCAGCTAGAAAGTCTTTTCCCTCACAGTACGGTTGCTCAAAGGAACCATTTTAAATTTGTCTTTCAAGATTGCTAAATTATTAGCACAGCCACCAATAAAAGAATCTAATGTGAGAATATTTACAAAATGTAAAACAAAAAAAACTTGGGTTGAGGTTAACTAAGTTATTTCGATGCGGCTAAGCAAATAAAGCCTTGCGCATGGCCCATATTTGACTTCCCACTGAAACACATCAAACTCTCGAAATGACCTTTTTAAGCCGCGGTAGCACTTGATATCATCAACTGTATCACATGTCGTTCGGCTGATCACGTGGTCACCGGCAAAGCAAGCGCATATTTGTAAGGGCGATTCAAGTTTCAGTTGAAACGTTTAGGTCAGAAGAAAACTACGCAGTTACTATTGCGCAATTTTCGCATCCGGGAGACTACGTTATCTTATCCGTTCTCTATTCCTAACCCTCTGTGACCGTCTTCAGTTTTGAACAAAATAAGGTGTAACTTAAGTTTGTCGCTCTTGTTACAGTTATAAGTTCCTCGGTCATGAAAAGAAATCACCCGTTCAATGTTTTCTTTACAACAACGCCGAAACTTTCACGTCAACAGATTGCTCGGATGTTTCAAACTGTAAGAAAAGAAGGGTAGCGACCATGTCATAAAGAACGGCAGTTGACAAAAACTATAGAAAGGGCTTCTGAGAACCCCATATAGTCGCTCCCTGGTCGTTCCAAGAACCATGTAATTGAAATATCCCTGAACTAATATGCCTCATCGTGTGATGAAACCTGAGACATCCTTAAACAAATTATCTGTTTTCATGGTCAACGCCTTTTAATTTACAAACACTAAAAAGTAACAAAACTAACAAGGCACAGAATAAAAACACTGTAACAAGTCTATAAGGCGGCTGCTATACTTCGCATTCGCTCGTAAAAACTGTTGCTAAAGGTCGGCAATATTTTGGATAAGTTCCTGCTCTTTTGAACGCCTCTCTTTTGCCCTTTCTTTTGCAAATATTATACTAGCTTTGCGAATATCAAATTTCAGTAATTCCCATCGAACTACAGGGTCATGAGAAGCATTCTTCTCTTGATGACTACGAATAAGCTCCTCAATTAACAAAGTATATCTAGAATCATACAACAGAGAGTTCATAGTTCTAAGTGATGCAGTTGTGATGAACAAGTTTGCGAGAGGTAAGAAGGGGGAGTGAATGAGAACTGGCGAAATCCTCCCCTTCTTTGTTCAGCTAATGGTCAGAGAATAATCAAGAGAGATTTTCCCATCCCTCCGTCTTACCAGGGAGGTATTATGGGTTCCCAACACACTCTAAAACAGTTGGGTAAAAAGCGTTTGGCCTAACATAGGCAAATTATTGCTTCACAAACACGTAAGCAATCTACCCACATTTGTTGGGTAAAATTTAAGTGCTTGTAAAAGGAGTTGTGCAAGTTTTAAAGTACCCAACATTTGGGTAAAATGTAATTGACCAATCAGATTATTAGTAAGAGATCAGTTAAGTTTTACAGATAACTCTTTTTTAATAAAAGTGGTTAATTAAGATTTCATGGTTGAATAAGGTTGTCACTGGTTCCTCAACCACTCCTGGAGGGCAAACGGTGTAAGTTGTAGGATACTTTGTTAAATATCCTTTTTGTCCGAATCATATAATTATGTGATTATATGGAAATCCAAACAAGAAGCCAACAGTCCAGCCGTTGGGTGAATGTGTTGGATACATAATGTTAACCATTTGTTGGTCAAAATTAGTTGGGTGAAATGGTTGGGTAATTTCTTTTGTCCAACTAATGAGTAAAACGCTTAACCAACTAGGTTGGGCAGTTTTGTACCCAATTCCGGTCAGGTGGCACACGGAACCAACGGTTGGGTAATAATTTTTTAGAGTGCAAGTGATGAAACTACAGGCAAATTTTTAAAGTTTTCCGACTCAAAACTTCGTTTGAAAAACAGGTAAAATTACAAATGGAATGTAGAAAGCACACACTGTTGAGTACCAGCAAAACCATATCTTTTAATATAACTGTCAGCTAACACATCTGCCTGCATCAAGAACAGTAAAATATGGCATTTGAATTAGTGAGAACAACAATTCGATTGCCCTTTCACTGAGAGCTTTCCGGCACGAAACGTATATCATACCTACATTCCCTTTTTAAAACGTATATAGACACAGGCACGTAGAAACAAATAGACACCCCAAATTTGCAGGACAAAAACATAACCGCTAATCATACACACACACACACACACGCACACACTCACCCACACACACACAGAACACGGAACGAAAAAGTCTGCACGTCACCAACGCCACCACCCACCGCCAAACACTAACGCCCACCAACTGCAAACCTAACCCCCACCCACACACCGCATGCCCAAAGGTCACCACGCACCTATTAAAAAAGGAAAAATCCCCGAAGGCAACAACACGCCCCAAGTCAACAACACGCTCGAAGGCAACAACGTCCGAAAGCAAAAACACGCCCAAAGGCACCAACTCGCCTGTAGGCAATGACACGCCCAAAGACAACAACATCCCCATGGCAACACCTCACCTCGCCCGAAGGCAACAACACATCTTAAGGCCATATTATAACATCACGCCAAATAGAGGGAGTGGACAAATCCAGGTACACATGCACCGCCTAAGTGTGCCGAAGCCAGTTGTAGCAAAGGTCAGCGTCATTATTCTCACGTTTTAACAAACCCCACAAATGGATGCAGTTTAAAGTCCAACGGCCCGGGGGCCCATTCCACAAAGACTTACGCACAATCTTAAGTTTGATTCCCCATACTTAAGTCAACAGTAAATCATACTTAAGATTGTGCGTAACTCTTTGTGGAACGGCCCCCAGGACTACCTTACCTACATTCATGCCATACACCGATAGAGTACACAAATTAATTAAGGCATAGGTTTTTTAATGAATGCGTCTTTCTATGTACAGCATCATCCAAAACGCCAAAGAGAAAAGAGTGCGATAGATTTGGAAAAATTCGAATAGACGTCTTATTTTACATTTTTATTGATAATCTGGGGCTTTTTGTTTTCTTTTATCAACAAAATTTTTAATTGTGGCTAACTAGTACTCAAAAGTTGAAGGATATTGTCTCCTTCCGTCTCACCCATACCATATAACTTACAGTGAGAACGCTCTCCCACGAAAAAGAAATGAAATTTTAATATTTCGCCCTATTCCAGGATTAATTTCAGAGATCACGAACAGAGCTCGTGGCCGTCATTTTGATGAATTCAAATGTCACTTTTACGAGCACCTGCTTCAGTTTTCAACCGAAATTGAAGAAATTGAATGAAGCGACTTCCAACTGTTTGACTCCGGGCAGTATACAGGAAAAATTATAAACACAGGGAGGACTGCGAGAACGATCTAAATATCTTAATGACATCCGTCACATGTAGCAGAGTACTCGCTTTACAAAAAATCGTCTTATAGGGATTTTAGCTTGCATATTTGTATCTAATACTCCCACTGATATTTATGGTCAAACCAAATAAATGGAACGTGCCCGCTCTTGTGGAAAATTTACAATGAAAATGCAAGTTAACAGAGTAGATACGGTAGGCAAGGCCAGGTCCTTAACCAAAAGGGGCAAGACAGAGGCCAACTCTTTTTTTTTTTCCTCCCTTTTTACTTCATTATTAAAGTTCAAAGTATATGCATACAGTAAATCCATCGTGATATAATGTATAAATAACATAAATGTGATCTCCTTTTCAAATGCAAATGGAAATATCTCAACGAATCTATTATACAATGCCTTATAGACGAACCTAATGAGATTTTGAGGGAGATTCGGTATTTTTGTACACCTCTTTATATAGTTCCGATAATACATCAATAGATTTTAATTATGATGATGTAATTCATTCAGAAGTAAGTGAGGAACAGGGTACACTTCTGGATGGGCAGCTAACTATAGAAGAATGCTCTTCTGCTCTTAAGCTCTTAAAGGCATATTCTGGAGACAAAATTCATTAACTTCAAAATAAGCAGAAAAATTCCCTCTTTCAGAAGGTGAAAACTGCATTTCAATAGCTTATAGCATTTGGAAGATACAAATTGTTGAAGAATTGCAAGTTTTTCTTGGGATTTGATGTTTCATGGGAAATCTGTGATGTCATCGTGGCACATTAATTTGACATTGCATTCAATTTATTTATAAATATGATGCCCCTGCAGACAATATTAAACAACATTGTTGGTTGTGCTCTATGTATGGTGCAGTGTAATGCTAGATCTTTGGGAAAAGATATTCAAACATTCCAACAGTATCAAATTTCAAGGACAAACAGGATGTTCAATTATAAAGAAAAACTAAAGGAATTTGAAGCAATGTTCCCACATTACATAACTTTCTGTGGCTTTGTTGAAAGGCAGAGGTATTTTTTAACAGAAATAATCAATCTTTAAAGTGAGATATCTTGAGTTAGGAAAATGGTATTGTGATAGGGTTTGAAGGACATGGTGTGGAATACTTTTGTTTTTCTTACAAGACAGAGGTGTAAAGCCACCAGAACATGCCTTTATTAAATAATGACAAAACTCCTGGAAGCGATGGTTTAACTGCAAACTTTTATAAGCATTTTTACTTTTATAAGCACTTTATAAGCATTTTTACTTTCATAAGCACTTTTATAAGCACATTTTTACTTTTATATAAACTTTTATAAGCACTTGCTTGGCCATCTGGTTGTTGCATCTATCAACTGTGGTTATAACCAAGGCTCACTTTCTTGTGAGCAGGTACGAAGTGTTATATCTCTTATCCCTAAGCCAGGAAAAGATCCCTCTTTGTTAACTAATTATTGACCCATATCTCTTTTAAATACAGACTATAAAATTGGAGCCAAAGCTATCGCTTCTAGGTTAAAATCAGTTACCCAGAACTTGATTGGTCCAAGTCAGACTGGTTTTCTCAAAGAAAGGTTCATTGGTGAGAATGTAAGATTTGTCTTAGATTTGATAGACTATACCAATGAAAAAATTCCAGGTTTCTTAAGTTGATTGATTATGAAAAGGCTTTTGACAATTGAAATTGGAATGGAATTTTATTCAGGCCGTACTTTCGTTTTTTAAATTTGGTAAAAGCTTTAAACATTGGATCTATACTTGGTATCATATTAATAATACCCAGGCATGCATTTGTTATAATGGCTATTCATCGGGCTTTTCCCAATTCAAAGAGGAGTAAGGCAAGGCTGTCCCCTGAGCTCGTTCCTATTCATTCATTGTGTAGAAGTACTTTCCTTGAAAGTTTACCAGTCAAGCCGTATTAAAGGTATGTCTGTTAATGGTGCCGAGAATCGTGTTATTCAGTATGCGGGAGACTCGAGGCCAACTCGCACGACAACACTTTTCGCCTCCCTTCTCCAATTGAAAGTTTCAAGTTACCATATGCACGTTATAAATATTTACATATTTGACCCCCTGAAATAATCCCGCCCTAAACCCGGGGCCAAGTTTCATCCTGATTTCAAAAGTGGGGAGGGAATTTAGGAAAGAGGAGTCGTGACTAGGGCAGCCACTGCTTGTACGTATTACTCACGGGTGTCTAAACTATGCATTAAGGCAAACTTTGTATGGAAGGGCAAACCTGTACCAGTGTATACGGTTGCCCTCAAACATGACTGAAATAGTTCATATGACCTCACGTGAGAACTGTTTTGGAATTTTTTTCTTGCAACTATGTCGAGTCTAAAAATGAAGCGTGTTTGGAATGTCGAACAGCGATAGTTGCCTTGGCATCTTTGAAGGGCTATGAAAGTGCGGGAAAGAACCTCAACTTGAAGTAAAGTCAACTTTTTAACCTCGCTCAGCGTGCTTGGTGAGGAGTTGTACAAGGAGAAGAACCGCATACTTATTCAATAGTAAAAATCCGAACCGTAGAACTCCATCTGACTAACTAACCAATCAATAATGTCACAGCTATGCCGGAGATGTCCTGGGCATGACGTTAAACTGCATCCAGGGTGTGGGCGCTGTTCTGTTCAGCCAGTCTAGAGCTGGACCTCACATGTTTGTCCTTTAGAGGGCGTACTTGTCCATTTGGGACGTTTAGCTCCTTTTGGGAGCAGAACTCCTCCGGGAGTAAATGTTTGGTTTTCGCCCCTTGGCCCTTCGCCAGAGAGTCGAGGGGACTTTTAGAAAAAAAACTAACCAATCAATAATTATGCTGTCCAGTTTCCACTTAGCAGGGTGTGCAGGTGTGAGGTAACCCTCCAATCACATTATTAAACTTCAAGTTTATGTCCAGGACTGGTGACAATATCATCTACCGGCAGTGCTAAAAGGACTCGGAAATCGTGAGTGCAAAATTTTTGAAGGACTCAGCCAGAGGGGTTGATTTTACCCCGTTGAGAAAGTACTGGGACTGGAGTCCTAGTCCGGACTCGAGCCCTCGAAAGTTAAAAACTGCCGATTTACTGGTATAAAAATCATTCCAGTTAACTTACCTTGTAGGATGTCGGTCGGTCCGGCTGTTTCCACCTGAAATATGGTATAACGGCAACTGTAATGACGGTGAACGCAGTATCAACAGATGTCAGGAAATCAATCAAAATATATACGTCCTTCGCCAATAGTAGCAGAAGAGAAAGTGGAAGCTGGCGGGAAAAGGTATAAAGTCAGTATCGGTCCGGGTGGGCAAAGGGTAGTGTCCTCCATTACTGGGGGCCATCAAATGCTGGTTTACTCATTCCTTTTCTAAATTTGGGAAATGCTTTGCAATTATTACTGGGCAACTAGCTTTACGAAAATGGTGGGAGAAATTTTGTCCCGATTTACTTTTAAAAGAGTTGTGTAAATCTTAGACAAAAGTGTTAGAACACCTTCCGCCATTATGTCAAGGATAATGACGTGCCCGATTTAGAAACATCTTTTCCTTTCTCCGCTCACAAGTACAGTCCTTCCCCTCCTCACGCCCCTGTACAAAGCTGTGTGTCAACAAAATGATGCGTCCGGAATTGACCTTATTGTCCCCAAGTTCTCAACATTGTGTATAGGAACGGGTATGAAGGGGCGTTGCATCGAGTTTTTGTCCAAGATTGTAGACGGATGAGATAGTTTCGGGAGGTTCCTATAGGCGATCTCATTTATTGGACGAACATTACTAAACGTAGGCTAATTGGAGTTACTTGTCAAGTTGAGGAGAAAACTAAAGCACCCACCCCACTCTCTCACCTTAGGCTATTCGTTTTAACACTTGTCGGTAAAGTTTCATATATAGCCTATGTTTCCATATTTTGGAATCAGCTATAAGAATGAGTAGTATATACCATGGCAATGAAAGGTTGTGTTTTTAACTACTACTGAACTCCATAAAAAATACATCTTTTCGAGGCTTTGGAGAGGAACATTGTTTCTTGACGTAGATGTGCTGTGTTTTAATTTAAAGGAAAATGTACGTACCGGAACTTAAAATTAGAATATAATAGACCTGTTTCATGATTGGCTCATGTGACAAAATATTTCTCCTGAATTGTAAAACGATCTGAGAGCACTATTTCGTGTACCTTAAATATCCAATATTGGAGTCCTAAAATATTATTTATGATAATTTGAAGAGTAAAAAATTGTACGAAACCCAGGCGCGAAGCGGAGTGTTAGTCATGTGAAGGAAAGGTTGTCCGAATGTAACTTTAAGGAGTGTTTCTCCTCACCCGCCAATGGAGGGAAAATCGGTTTTGAGGTTTCCATATGGTGCAAACGTTATGTAGGAAACGTAGAATTGACCATCGTCTGCCAATTTATGATTTTAAAACTTGGGTCATGGGGGCTCAACGCCTCCACCCGTGAATGGACCGATATAGGCCTCGTCCCTGCTGGCCCGGGGAGCGGACATGGTCTTTTCGTTCAGCTCATCGCTACGAGGGGCGGCAGCCAAAGAGGCTATGCCAATCTTAGAACGTGCCTCTGGGTGCGCGAGCTAGTTGTAACTGAAAATTAGCTTCGCGCCGTGCCGTATAGAATTCAAGGTAAGCCTACCCAACAATCGGAAATATTTATCAAATTTCATGCTAAATATGCAAGGTCATTCAGTAAACTAGTCCCATAATTCTCGGTGAAGGAACTACGAGACAACTTCAGAACAATGCTCCCATTGGATTCAAGCTGTTTGTAGCCTTCATGTTGTAATTATTTTTTCTTTCATATCGCAAAAATGATTTTATCCAAACATGGAAAAGGCTTCGTTTTGACGACAATTTGCAGGGCAATTAGAAACAACAAGGTCAGAACGGTAGTTATGATTCAGAACTTGTATCAGTTTTCATCCAACTACGTCACGACCATTGTTCTTTCTTTTGCGATGGTATTTTAATATTACCAGGAGTCCAAAAAGAGCGCAAGGAAAATATATACCTTTCACCCTTCAAATATTACTATGCTAGAGGCAGACGGAAGAGGACAGCAAAGCTCCCATTGGGGATATTTTTCAGGTGGGGTGGGCAGAACTGCAGGAAATGTGTTTGTCTAATGACATCTTCAAATTTTAAAAGGACTAATGATGCTCCTTTCTAACTTACCGAATGAATCATTCCGACTCGAGTTTATATTAATATTGAGGAAAATGGGCTTTGCACGCATGGTAGTACTGCATCAGATGTTGTGCGTGATATTACAACTCAAGTCTCGCGAAATTTAATGGGCTCGTTTAGTGTTTAGTCACAAATAGTCGGTTAGGCGCGCTTACACTAGGCTATCGTCAAAATGAAATGTAGATTCCAATTGTTGTAAATTCGGCGCGCACTCACGCAAGCGTTAACACGCACAGTACCTAACATACACGCATTTGTTTTGCGCATGTTCTTGGCCAACCAGTGACAACCAGTGACGTAATTTCGTGAACACCCAATTTGTCTTTTAGACGTTGCATATAACCGTAATACGTAAGTAGCACCGATTTCATATTTATTCATTTACAATTGTGAGAAGCCATCCTCTAATCCACAGGCAGTAATGAGTAGATATTGGAAAATAATTTTTGACTAACTAGGGGGAGGAGGAAGCTTTTCCTGGCAGGGGTCATGGCCGCCCCCGCTGACTCACACCGTTGGTCTGTACACCTTCAAGATATAGCAACAATAGCATGGCTATGCCAACTTTAAAGTAATAGCACAAAGCCATATTTGGCAGTTTGGTGTTTCAGTTTGTGAAGTCTCTCTGATGTATTATCGGTACAACTGCTTTGTAAAATAGCGATCGCTGTTTTTATTTAGCAATTTTTATTGCATTTACAACTACATGGCGGTTCATAGATATGTTTAGAAATGTGCTTCAGGCCTTCTTACCTCTGTACCATTTCATTAAGATGATTTTTAAAACGCCAAAATGAGAACTTTTTGAGTTTGTGACTTTTTCATACTTTTCTCTACTACTTTGAGAATTGTTCTTTTGCCCAAATCTAAAATGGAACCAGCAATAAATGGATGTTTTACCGAAATCGCCATAGCCGGAAGTGGGGTCCGCCATCTTACATGAATCATTGACATTATTTCCGGTAAATATCCTTCTCGAGCTGCTACAAAGAACATGCGGCATCGTGTAAATGCTAGGCCGTTGAGATTCCCAGCAGCTGACATGGCTACAAAAATCCAGATTGTCCAGGACCACCCCTTCAATACACGTACAGCAAAGGTCTGGGTGAAAAGAAACAAAGACATAATACAACTTGTCAAGAACACTACTGGAAAAATGTCTGTTTCCCAGGATTAAAAATAAAACTATTTCCCAGGAAGGGAGTAAATTCTCCCGCAATTCTCCCTCTAGTTTCACTTACAGGCTCCAGTGGCTTAGGAAGCAAAATGAAAGTGGGGCGGAACAATTTTGGACCGTACACATCAACCTACCCCGATGACCAAAAACTACATTTTTTATGCTAAATTTTTCGCTTTTTTCTACGAGCAAGAACAATTTTTTAATCTGATTTTTCACTTCCTAAGTGTGAGCACTACTGTATCCCACGCTTAAAATTTGGGACCTTTTACACATTTGTAAATATGGAGCTTGTACTGCAAAAAATAGCTTAGATTCAGGGTTTCCTGTTACGAAATTTGAATATTTGCGGGACTATCGAAGAATCTGCGTTTCCTATTAACATATATCTGAGAAAGCCTGTCGATCGACTGAAGATCGTTGTTGTTACATTATCTTATCTAAAGAGTGCGGATTGAGGCGTCTTGGCAACATTCAAAGAGCTCTCGAAACTTTGTTGACTTTTTCAGACAAAATATTTAAAAATTAAAAGCCTGTATGGAAGAAAATTTTTGGGAAACGGCACTGTAGGGGATGGGAAAAGTTGACCACTGACTGCTTTATGAGCGACCACTAACTGCTTTATGAGCGACCACTAACTGCTTTAAGGGTTGCAATTTAGGCGTGCGGAGCGCGCGGAAAATTTTGCCTTTTTTGAAGTTATAATAACAAATATGGAGCTTTTATGAGGAAGACTTCGGAATTTTATGGAGGAAATGTAAGGAACACCGAACTGTATACGACTGGTGTCTCAAATGGCAAATTTCAATTTTTTCACCTTTTCAAGCCAAGGGGCAATCGCCCCCTGTCTCCTGTATATAGCTACGTCACTGCTCTGCGACATATCACAAAAGATTTTGACACTTCAATAACTAAAGAATCCATCTACACAGACCACGGTACTCAGCTAACAGGGTTGAAAGGTATCTGATGATAGGTATGAGAGCATTTAACTTAAGCACGATAGGTCAGTCGTTCCCTGCCTTTAATATGAAGTCTTGCTTGAGAGACTATCTTCAGTTGGTGCGGAGCGTACAGAAAATTAAGAAAAATCGCGACCCCTCAGACAGCCGGAAATGGCATGTCTCGGGCTTATCATCAGTGTTAGCCAACTTTTCCGATTTTTCCTTCGAGAGTGAACACCACTGTGTCAGGGACGTGTTGCGGCGCTCGAAGCGCGCCAAAACTTTTGCCCCATTTAAACAAATACATATAGTTAGAGAGCTTTACTGCAGAAAGCTTTGGATTCCGAGTTTCCTGTGACAAAATTTAAAGAGTAGGGGGATTACTGAAGAATCTGCACTTCCTTCATATATTGGTGGCAAATATGAGGATGATTGCTCGACGACTGAATCGTTGTTGCATATATAATGTTATCTAAGGCCTACGAACTGACACTCTCCCATGACAATTCAAAAGTTTCACAAACTTTATTGTCCATTCTAGACAAAATATTTCAAAATCAAGAGCTTTCATTGAAGAAAATTTGGAATTCCAGAAAGACAGTTTACAAAAATAGCTGCCGGTGTCTCTTGATGATGTGGTATCACATATGGTACATATCCGATTTCGTCATTTCTAGAGCTTGGAAAAGTTTATCAAACTGATTTACGAACAAGAACAAATGCATTCCGTGCTGCATTTTGCGGCGCGCTAAGCGCGCCGGAGGTTTTGCCTTTTTTAAGATATTAAAGAATAAAAAAGGGGTTTTCAGACCAGGGAAGTAGGGGCGGAAGCATGCTTTCGCCTCTCTCATTTTTAACCCCGCATCCTACGCCTATGCTTACAGCAAAGCATCCTTCCAGTTGCCATAATTTTCCTCTAGATGCCCAAATGTCCTGGAAAGGAGCATCTTGGCTTCTCGACTTTTCCATCCATGGTCAATCTTGAATGTTTCGATTTCTATTCTAAAATATATCTCTCCCAGTTGGATACAAGTTTATACTTAAGGTAGGCCTACTCCTAAAATTCAGCCAAGTCGAGGTTGGAAGACTGCTAAATGGATAGGGGCTGTGTCAGAGGGTTTTGTTACGATCAGCATATTACGTTTCCCAGAGGATTCGGAAGGATTTACTCCAATTTCCCCTCCTCCGGACCAAAATATCCTACCGACACCACCTTAGGTATCTAAGATTCTGCAGTTATAACGTGAGTCCCTGTAGGACTTCCTCTGACCAAAATCCCAAGCTCCACTAGTGTCCACACTCATTCCAGCACGTTTACAATAAATTACGAAACGTTTTTCTTTCCAAGTTGAAAGGAAATTTTGAAAAAGTTTACATCATAGGCACAATGCATGGGGACATGTTGGAACAGACAAAGATAGTTTTCGCGTGACGTCATAAGAACTTTTTACGAGGCGTTATTCAGCCATGTTTGAGGGTAACCCTACATGTACAAACAAGCTTGCCCTCCGACATTGCGGTTTGCGAGTGCCTGGTTGTGACGTCACCGAGCACTATCTTTACCCTATGTGCTTTTATTATAAGCAACTTATTACGTGAGGAAACATGAGAATACTCCATAGGGATAAAAATCCGTTCATCGAATGACTGCATTATAAATAGAAAGTATAAAACGTGCCTTTGTGTTAGACACCCTTGAACTCACTACATCCCCACTACCGTGACACCATAGTGATATGACCTTCATTGGCAGGCTGCATATACTAGAATAATAATTGATTTCAGTGAGCTTACGGCCATGAACGTCTACAACGCTTATTAGGAATTACCAGAGAAACCCATAGTCAGAAAAAGGTCTCCCCAACGTAGGGCACAGAATGCCAAACTTTGTCTAGTAGTCTAGCCTATAAGAGAAAGTCTAAATCAATCAAATTTGCTCAATAAACTCTAAGAATGAATTAAACCTGCTTGTTAACTATCACTTGAGGTGTAGTATTTTTTTCATTTAGTTTTCTACTTGTGAAAAATTTATCCTTTACATTTAAATAACTAAGCTTTACAAGTGAGCGGAATTTGCAAACGTTATTCGGTATACAAACCTCGAGCGCATAATTTTACACTTTACACCAGTTCCTACAGTACACTGCAAAATCAGAAGAGTGAACGTAGTCACTCTTTGATAGTGTGAAAAGTGTAAATTCACTCCATTAGAGTGGTAATTCACTCAAGGAGGAGTGAAACGCACTCCAAAAAATGTGAAATTCACTAGAAGAAGAGGGAAAATTCACTCTTCCACGAGTGCCTGCAATGATCGCTCTTTTTTAGAGTGATCTCTGTGGTCACTCCATCAAGAGTAAAACTTCGCTCGTTTAAAGGGAATTTCACTCTTTTTGGAGTGAATTTCAATCTTCTTGGAGTGAATTATTACTCTAATGGAGTAAATTCACACTAATCACTCTATCAAAGAGTGACTTAATTCACTCTTTTGATTTTAGAGTGCAACAAGTAAAAGGGACATTGATTTCATACAAATTGAAATGAGGAAGGTCTTCCATAATCGATTCCTCAAACGCGAATATTTTCCAGAGGTTTTATTTGTAAGAAAAATTGCACTCTTCTAACGTTCACTAAATCATTCTGTAAGCTGCACACTGAAATTAAGCCACTTCTTAATGAGTAAAACGCGTCTATTCACTCCATTAGAGTTCTATATGTTACTAAAAAATAGTGAAATTCACACCAAGAAGAGTGAAAATTCACCCTTTAACGAGTGCCTGAATTGTTAACCCGTTTTTAATCCTCGTCCCTCTAGGCACTCCATCAAGAGTAAAACTTCGCTATTCTGCTATTTCGGAGTGAATTTCACTTTTCTTGTAGTGAATTTCCACTCTATTGGAGTGAACTTAAATAACTTTCACCCTTCTAAATAGTGAATTTTCCCCCTTCTTACTTCAATAGTAGAAATCTATACGTACGGCAGCGACGGCATCAGAGGACAGGATCTCTTCAGGGGATAGAGCCGTCAGATATGCGACGTTTGCAAGAAGGTAAACGATTATTACAAATGTTAACGAAACCACCATAGCAAGCACAGTTCTGTAAGAGAGGACTTAAACAATGTAAGTTACAATCTGACACTTGAAAAAGTTGAATTTCACTTGTTAGAAGAGTAAAAATGGCAAAGTCCACTCCAAAAGAGCGGAAATTCACCCCCAAAAGAGTGACATTTACCCCCAAAGAGTCAAAATTCACTCTTGATGGAGTACACACAGGGTCCACTCTTGTAGGCACTCGTTGAAGAGACGGTCTGAACTCTTCTTGGAGTGAATTTCATTATTCTTGGAGTGGATTTCACTATTCTTTGACTACATAAACATTCGAATTGAGTGCAGTGAATTAACACACTTTTCACTCTATTGGATAATGGAGCTTACTCTTTTGTTTTAAAGTGCGTCAATTCTAAATATGACAATAATTATAATACTTCAGCATAGCAACGCATAATAATGTTTATGATTACGTGTACAAAGACGCCACAAAGAGTTACGTTTTGAATAAGCAGGCAGTCTTTCCAACATGTCACCGTGAAACATAAGACGGGACGGTCCTCATCAAGCGATGTCTCCTTTACTCCACTAACTGTCTGCATAGATATACAAATGCATATTTTTCATCTTTTAGTGGGCGTGGCTAATAGTGTGACATCAAGAAGACCACTCTATTGGCTGACAGGGGCGACAAATTGAACTCTAAAGAAGGTGTTAAATGCTGAACCATTTTGCATTTCAGGCTTCCTCCAAGAGCAAAAGATTTCCAAAGGGGAGGAAAACACGTTATACACCTGACATTCCTGACCCAGAACAGCCACCAATCAAACTATGACACGCCCCTTTAGATTGAAATTTCCTGGATACGCCCTGCTGATGAGAAATCTCAGAAATGACGAAAATTTAAAGCGTTATATGGTAACTGTTAATGGAGTAAAGACATTAAGATACTGAATGATCAAACGTTTACAGCATCAGGCTTGCAGTCGGGAGGTCGGAAGTTCAAGTCCTGGTCGGGTCATACCAAAGGCTATAAATGGAACCTACTGCTTGGTGCGCAGCATAAACAATGGAGTAGGCAAAATAAACCAATGAACCACAACTGGAGCCACAACTGGAAAAAGGGCCGTGGCAGGTTCGACTTGGACCAATTGTTTGGAAACTGGGCCGTAAAACTCCAACGAGCCTAGCCTAGCCCATCTTTGTTATTGCGGTTCCATTGAATTAATGTATCCCGTAATACTAATTCAGGAGTGGCCATTTCAATGTTAAAAATATATTTGTTACATATTTAGGGAGGATGACTTATTGACCTTTTTGTCTGTAATAGTTATCTTCAAACATTTTCTGACGTCTGACGTAATGGACGTAAGTTGAAGAAAGAGTAAGATTTGAAGAGAGGGTTGCTGATTTCCAAGGAGTTTCTAGGGAGTTCTCAGGGAGATTCCTCGACTTTCCTACGCAATTGGCAACTTTATTTTGCCCGAATCCTTATTTTGCATGAATCCTTATCAATCCTGGCTAAGCATAAGAACTTTTTTGTTAAAATGCATGGTGCTCAAACCCGATACGTTTGTATTTTCCGTCGTCTCTTTGTCGCGGTCACATGGGGATGCCATCTCTTATCCTTGATTATGAAAGATGTATTTTCTGACGTCTTTATGACGTAACTTACCTTTCAGGTTTCTTTATTTCTTCAGTAACGCAGGTTATGTAATCCCTGTCAAAAAAGGGGAAAAATCGTGTTTGCTCTAAGCATGCACCGAAAGAAATTGACTTGTTCTTTTTTATCTGTTTATTGATTTCTCTTTTTCTCCTTTTTGAAGTATCTTCCGTTGTATGTAACATATTTGACGTAGGATAACGGTAACTCAAAATGTTAGAACTTATTCAAGTAAAAGGATAAAGTGCCTTTATGGGAGCCTATGCTGGTGAAAAAGCCGTCGAGACTCCAGATTTCCGAAAAACGGAGAGGGCGAAGAGCCTTTTACTTAGTGAAAGACGGATGACCCCAGCATTTTTCCGTCAGTGAGCTTGGGACACTGTCGGGAGGGGGTCACTACCCGACAAAGGTGATGAGTTGGATAAGCTGATGAAGCAGACAAAATTTTCGGCTCTCTAAGAGAACCGAAAAAGTTGGTTGCACTTTGACGAAAACAATTGAAAAAGAATTTAAGAACTTAACAAAATTGGGAAAAATGTGAATTTATACGAACGAGTCTTGAACATTTCATTCTTAATTTGGGTCGAAGGCCTGCCCTTCCGATGAGAAAAATGAAAACATATTGCCAGGAAGAATGATGGCCAGCTCTTCCTGCTGGTGCCATCCCTGTTTTCATGTACTGAAGTTACGGTGTCTCATATTTGGTCAAAAAAGGCATGTTTGGTCAATGCGAGGTTTTCTAAACTTAAAGGAAATGTTAAGTCCCTTTGTGACAGAACACAGTATCCACATTATTGCGACGCTCTTAAGTAATGGAGAGCGCTGCATTCAATTTATGCATTCGAGGGCCCGGTTTTTGCAAAATGGTGCTATTATTGACAAAAGTTTGAAAGTGATAATACATTAACAAATTGCCACAAGTGGAGTGTTCTTCCTCTTTTTTAAGTTGTTGCAGGGTAGAGGCACAAAACGAAAGGGTACTCATCTTCTAAGCGAATGGGAACGACTCCCGCCAACTGTTTGAGAAAAATTGGTCTATACGAGGTGGCTTGCTTGTTCGGGACCTCTTTGGAAAATTTGGAGGATAACAGGAACCCTTACATGAATTAAGCCGTTGACGGCTCGAAATGGTTAGAAACTGGGCCGTAAAACTCTCTCTATAACTGCTGTCTTCATCCTTTATAATATCCTCATTCTTCCTCACTTAACGTATAACCTTGCTACTTGGGGAAATACCCATATCACTTCGGTCAGCAATTTGCACAAGCTTAAAAAACGAGCAGTTAGGAATATTTGTAACGTGTCATATCGGGCTCACAAAGCAGGAATTTTCAAAGAACTACATATTCTCTCTATTTTTGACCTTTATGCTTACCAGTTTGGCATATTTATGTATCGCTACTATCGCGGTCTTCTTCCAAATGTTTTTGCAACTTATTTCAACTTAATTCTGACTTCATTCCTATTATACTCGGGCAAGAAATCAGATGAATCCCCCTTTATCTAAAACCCGTGTTAAGCAATCCCATGTTCGTTGTGCAGGTGTTAAATTATGGAATTCCCTCCCTTTAAATATATTCAACTGCTTGTCCTTTGCATCATTCAAAAAAAAAAAACTTAAAAATTACTTAATTGATATGCTGCCGTAATTCATCCATTGTCATAGGCAAATTTATATACGTAACCCTCTTTTGTTCCTGCTTGTCATTTCATGTTTTTTCTATGTTTGTTCCGCGTTGTTTCCTTACTGAAGGGCAGGGGCCAGACTTGAAAAGATTACCCTTTTGGTCCTTTATTTTCTTTAGTTTAAAAGCTATGCCTAGCTAATATTTCATATGTCGTTGTTCTATGTTCTGTGTTACTTTAATGTGTTTTATGGCTTGTTTGTAATATAAACCAATTGGAGATATAAATAAATCAAATAAAAAAAAACTAAATCCCTAACTAACTCTTAGAATTTAGCAGGTTTTATGTGCGTCGAAATCAATGAAATTTCAAATTGTAGCACTTCGGTACTTTTTCAAATGAATGTGGGTCAACTTTCGTTTACAGTGCCTCATAGAATACAGTATGGCAGCATGGGTGTTTTCCGGTTAGTGCTTCTTTGCATATCCTCACATATATGTAGGTTACCCACTCTATTTATACAACACACAGGTTCAACGCGTACCGACGTGACGCGCCTCCAAATTAAAGAGAGTTATTTAACAACCCAGACATTCCCAATTCTCCCTACATATTCACACCTAGCCCCTCCCACATCTGTCTAAAACACATCCTCTTCCAGACACACTGCCAGTGCATTGATTTATTCAGGACATTCACTGGTGAGTATACGACTTAAGTCGTAATGTGTAATCAGAACTCTCAGTACATGTTGTGTAATACAGTATGAGCCTACTTTTTATTTTTGAATTTGATGTCAATGAGCAAGTTTGGTAGTTCGTTTTGAGGACTATGCACATGCGCACATCCTCTATTGAAATCGTGTCTAAATTGCCTTTTTGCAGAAAAAAAAAATGAAATTTAATCTGCCGTAAAGTAGGGCTAAGACCCCCATTTTCGTTCAGATTGGTCATGGACACTTTTACTGCCAAAAAACAAGCGAACGCGGTGCATTTTGAGCTCGGTTAGTGTATCCCTCGGTATTCCCATCAATTCCATGCATGAGCCAATGAACTACCGTACTCGCCGCTGTGGCAATTGAGAATTTCTGTAAACTACTCCGCTTTAAAAATGGTGCAAAATCGCTGTAAATTTACAGAACAAAAAATTAATATAAACTTAACGATTCCGTAAAAGTTCGGTTAAAAAGTTTCCAGAACTTTTCTGTAATCCTTATTTATCTCATTATTTTTTTACCTGTAAATCTTTCGTAATTTTTTACAGTGTTGTAAAATTGTTGTTTTGGGTCATGGGTCTGGGTTTGGGTCTATATATTCGTGTGGTTGTTTGAATTCAAATCAGACATGTCAACTAGCTATGAGTCCTACTTTACAAGAAGCCTGTAGACTCGAGCCTCACAAGAGTAGTAAAATAACAACTTCCTGTCTCCAAATATTACTCCTTTGAGATACGAAATCACAGAAGAGCGACTGGAAAACAGAACGTGCTTCTTTCACCCATTTTCTCGATACAGACTATACGAAGCTTGGCGTATGGGTAATTGCATTGAGCTCTCACTGTATATATGTACAATATATCCAGCCTGAATTTAAGGTTTAACGACCACAACTGTCAGACTGTCAGTATCCAATAACTATATGTCTAATGCTTCAGGCAAAAAACAACAATACCTCGCGCCTCATTGTTCTTCACGCTTTTCAAGAAAATTCAATTCTGAAAATATTTGGAGTTATTGTATAAATATTTTCTGGCAAAAAAAAAAGAAATACTTGTTTTGAAAATAAACATCTAGTAGACTAGTACGTCGAACATGATTAAATGTTGTCGTTTAATGTTAGTTTCGTTTCTATTAATGTTCGAACACTGTGGTAAAGTCCGGGTAGATACGCACTGTTTAAGAATGTGTTTCTTGATTGGTTCTTGTCATTGTATTGTATCGATTGTATTCTTTTTTAAGGTTTAAGATTAGGCTATCGTTAGCCAGTTAGGATTTTTTTTTTGTTAAACAGTGCGCATCGCATCGCCCCTAAATTCCTTGCAGTTATTGCCAAAACATTCCCAGTGGCATCAGACGCCCCCCCCCCCCCAAAAAAAAAAAAAAAATCCAAAGCTTATTTTTCACTTTCACTAAATAGATCATTTAGCCTACTTGTTTCTTCATAATTTTGTATTATCTTATAATTTTCAAACTATGTAATTATAATTGTTACAAACTAATAGCAAATTTAGAGCCCACAGTTTCAACTTTTCGATAAAATGTTAATAGAGTGATATCGAAGGTCTCAACCCTGTTTCGGACCACGCTTTATGTAGAACACTAAACTTAGTTTCTTACAATCAATCTGCTATTTTTGTTCATCAGATGTGGAAATTTCTGTTGTACTTGATCTTATTTTACCCCCCCCCCCCGGATGTGTATGCTAATCAACGTATTTTGAATAATTCTTATTAAAATTGACAAATTATAAACTTATCTATGCCAGAGCTCTCATGGTCACTAAAACTTACAACGTAATTTTTTTATGAGAGAGTCGACTGAGAGCTTAATTAGAATGATTTCTGCGATAAATGTAATTTTACTAGTATTTTTCCTTGTACATTGTATTATGAAAAAATTCTTCTTTCCCGAGGGAGTGGAGATTGAATCTACATGCCACCAATGAAATCAATGATAACGCAAAGTGTTTAACAATGTTTATCTCTCATGCACATGACAATAAAGTGGTATATTTCATCAAGCAAAGGACTTTAAAAGCTACTGTGATCTCAAATCTTAAGCCCGGTTCACACCGCCACGACGACCCAAGACACGACGGCGACCACCCAACGCGTCGGCTGGGGTATGGGCGGTGTGAACACTCCCACGACTTCGATTCCGTCGGGTCGTATGCCGTCGGCAAGATTTAACATGTTCAATCGTAGTCGGGTCTAGGCGGTACTCGTTGTGTTGGTGTGAACTCGTCTTCGACGCGACAAACAGGCCTCATGCGGTTTGTCCAATCAGAGCGCAGCATTCACCCATGGTACACAGTTCCAGTTACGGCATGTTTTTATTGCGCAACACCGAGAGCAGGTGAGTACGTATCAAACCATGTTACAGTATATGCTACAGCTGCAGGTGCCAATTAGAAATTACTTCCTTTTTAAGGGGAATATTTTTCTTTCTATGTTTATTTTCAAAATAACAAGTTTTAATACCTTTGTAAGACATTCGTTCGCCTACGAAGGCTGGCAGATAAATCTGCAATAGCCGACTTGTATTCATCCTCTTGCATGTAGGCACAAGCGTGCTGGGTGGAGACGGTGGTCAGAGCAGGGAGGTGTTAGAGGTCCTAACACCTCCCTGGTCAGGGAGTAGCACCGTAGTCTTCTTGAGCTTCTTTTTTCGCCTTATGTTTTTTGAAGAATTCTTTTGCCTCATTTTGAGCGGAACTCCAGCTGGTGCGGGGAGGTGCGTCCGCACGCACCCCCTCCTCCAGCCTACGTCCCAGGGAAATCACAGCCCTTAAGAGAAGCAAGCCAATGAGCCACAACTGGAAAAAAGGTCGTGGCCAGCCCGACTTTGACAATTCGGTTAGAAACTGAGCCGTTAAAGCCCATCTAACTTACTAATTCATATACCGAGTTCAAGTTCAAGTGTAAAAGGCCTACTTTAGAGCCTGTACACGCCAATAATTTATTAACTGCGACCCAGAGGCCAAAAAATGAACCATTTCAAATTTATTGTAGGGCCTAAATCTCAAACCTGGAAGTGATTGATGGCGCGCCACGTGCAGCGTCGCTCCATCAATTAGTGTCGGAGCGGTGTGACATGGTATTTTCGTGGGTTTAGGAAGGCGCCAGAATGTCTACGATTTATGCAGATTGTCAACGACAGGTGAAGTCTTGTCGCGTCGTAGGTAGTCGTGGCGGTGTGTACCGGGCTTTACAGCAGTGCATCGTATTTTTGGTCAGATATTTTCACCATCGTCTTTGAAGCTGTTGGAGACCCCAAAATTCAATTCTTTCAGTTTTTTTTAAGTTCACAGAATTATAGGTTGTAACTCATTTTTATTCAGAATTAAAAAAGAAGGATTCTCCTCTCTGTACCTTGTGTGAGGATACCCCTTATCTTTTTGACCACTTTTCCGGACCTGTAACATTACGACACATTTTTGGAAAGATATTTCATCAAAAGTGTTTAAAGAGTGATCTTAGCTTATATCAAGATCAAGTAAAGTTTGATTTAGTTCACGAAGCAAGTTTTTACCATTTTCTCACTTTTAATTGAAGGGAACATTTTTTTGGCAAACAAAAGCTCAAAGTAACGACTACTTACGTTCTACTAAAAGTCTGGGAAATGCCATTTCCGGCTATCTGAGGGGTCGCGATTTTTCAAAATTTTCTGTACGCTTCGCGCCAACTGATGGTGTCGCTCCGCTTAGATAGTCGTTCGGGCAGATGATCGACCTTCAGCGCGCCCCCCTAACCTGCTTACGAAAAATCCTAGATCGGCCCCTGATACCTGCAACGCAATTGCCAGCACCATAACTCATTTAAGTCTTCTTGCAGAACACTTTTTAAGTTAAAGCAGGGAGCTGTTACGGTTGTAACAGCTCCCTGGTTAAAGGCAGTCAGCTTTCACCAAACACTACTGTACTATAGTGTACTCTACTGTACTGTGCTGTGCGGTGCCGTACTGTACTGCACTTTACTGTACTGTACGGTAAGGTACTGTACGATACTGTATTGTTCTGTGCTGTGCCGTGCCATGCCGTGCCGTGCCGCGCTGTACTGTAAGTTACTGTACTATAATGTACTGTGAGTGTTTTGATTACACTTTGAGCTTCTATTCCTGAAGGAATAAACTGAGTTTGTGTCTGGATGTTGATGAGTTTTAGACAGTTGTGGGAGGGGCTTACGTAAGTGGATTAAGAGATTGGAACTGTTTGGTGGAGAGGATTAGATCTTTAAATAAAGTTGACAGGACAATAACTCATGATTATGTTGGCACAATTTGGTGAGGCAGATGAAGCCGGGTGCAAAGCCGGAGCCATACCGTTCACACCGATGGCATCCCACTAGGCCAACGGTTAACTAGACCAGGGACTGTAAATTAAAATAAGACAAAATCCTCAACCGAAAACAGGAAAACGGTTAGCGAAACCGAAAATGACAAACTGACGGTGCGAGAGGCCGAAAATGAGGTCAGCAGATTTTTGGTTTTGTCTCTGACGCTTTTCTCATTTTCCGTTTCGTAGACCCTATTTTTCAGTCTCTTGAACCCTAATGAATTTTGGGTCTGACGGAAGTTTGCCGTCTTGTGTACTTTCGGTCTTGCGTACGGTTACCTTCACACCAAAGTTAGGGGATCACATAACACATAATATCGAAGGGAAGGGATGGGGTGAGGTTCGACACCTCAGGGTCGGTCACTGTAAGTACCTACGAGGTACAATACCAATAGGTACTGAAGACCATTCATCATACAGTGTAGAGTCCCTTTGGTCCGAGTCACGAGTGCGGCAATTTTCAACTTTCGAGGACTCGAGAACTAGGACTCGAATCCCTGTACTTTTTCAACCGCCTCTGGTCGAGTCCTTCAAATTCTGAAATCACGAGTCCGGACTCCACTGCAGCCCTCGATATATCGGAGTCAATTGGTACAACCATCACAATGCATGAATAATCAGCTGTCTGATTTCCACAGCAGTCAAGTCCCTTTGTGTTTTACAGTTCAGTCTAATGCACTCAAGGAGAACCTTTCGACTTTTAGAGCTTCTTTCGAGGCTAAATTGTCAATCATCTCACGGAAATGAACTGTATGCGTGCCATGTCGATGCCAATGCTCACGAAGGCAAAAGTACACCGCCCCTCTAGATCAAGCAATTCAAAAAGTTTGCCCAATGATCATGTACTAGCCGACTGTATGGCGCGGCAGCCGGAAACGTTTTAGGCCTAGTGCTTTATATGCCGATGTTGCTAAACATGAGTTGTTTCGTTTGTAACAAACAAATTTGTTCAACAGCATACGGAGCTCCTAAAGTGCCAGTCTGCATGTCATGATGTTATCATTTTTTCCCTAAGAAGTCGACATGGTGAGATAATTTATGTTACCATGTCGACATCCTAATTCAGGAAGTCGGCATGGTGAGATAATTTATGACACCATGTCGACATCTTTTGCTTAGGAAGTCGACATGGTGAGATAATTTATCTTACCATGTCAACATCCTAATTTAAGAAGTCGACATGGTGATATAATTTATGTTGCCATGTCAACATCCTAATTTAGGAAGTCGGCATGGTGAGATAATTTATGACACCATGTCGACATCTTTTGCTTAGGAAGTCGACATGGTGAGATAATTTATGTCACCATGTTGACATCTTTTGCTCAGGAAGTCGACATGGTGGGATAATTTCAACTATATATGTCTATGTATAGCCAGTTGCCCCAGGCGCGGATCCAGACATTCCAACAGGGGGGCAGCTGACTCAAGAGAAAGCATCGAAGTGAGTGAGTTGCACTGCTTATTTCCCTTATGTTTTGATGTTGATCTGGCCGTAAACCCCCCGCCCCCCTCCCCCTGGAGCCACGTCTGGGCTGTCCGCATGCCAGAGTGCATTTAGTGCACTATATATACATGTGCGCGCATTGCCAATGTATGATGTCCGTGTATGCATCACAGTCATGTATACTGTACGTATATACGCACACCTAAGGGTTGCTTTGCCTTGTATATGCACACTTACAGAACATCCCGGCGTACGATCACGGAATGCACCCTGGCTAACATGCAGAATGCAGTGTCGGACACTGAGTGCATATACATAGACGTACTTAGTTGAAATTATCTCACCATGTCGACTTGCTAAGCAAAGGATGTCGACATGGTGTCATAAATTATCTCGCCATGTCGACTTGCTAAGCAAAGGATGTTGACATGGTAACATAAATTATCTCACCATGTCGACTTCCTAAATTAGGATGTTGACATGGTAACATAAATTATCTCACCATGTCGACTTCCTAAATTAGTATGTTTACATGGTTACATAAATTATCTCACCATGTCGACTTCCTAAGCACAGGATGTAGACATGGCAAGATGAATTATCTCAACATGTCGACTTCCTAAGCAAAGGATGTCGACATGGTAAGATAAATTATTTAAACATGTCGACTTCTTAAGGAAAAGGTGACAACTTGGTCAGATAAATTATCTCACCATCATGACATGCAGACTGGCACTTTAGGAGCTCCGTAACAGCTAAAGTGTGTTTAAAACATTTGCCTTGAGTTTTGCTACATTAATGGAATTAACCATTTTCCAGGTATCACAAAGACTTTCGGGTTGACGTTTTCAATTATATGCGTCGTTTTTGGCCAAGACAAAATGGCATTGAAAAAATAACGCGTAACAAGAAACTATCCGAAAATTCTTTATAATTGCTATTTTTGAAAGAGGTTTATTGTTATGTATCACCTCGTTTGTAGAAACAGGTTATTTTGGTAGAATGTTTTCGGGGAAGTCTTCACGCCCGAAATCAAATAAGCTCTTCCCCCGATATCGTGCAACTATGGGGGGTCAACTCGGGGTTCAGCTCTTAAAGAGCCCATGAAGTGACTAAGTCACAATGATTTGGGGTCATTCTGTGACACTATCTATCAACAAAAAATAACATTCATTTTAAAATATACCACCCCACGAAAGAGAAATGCTCAAGTGGAATGGTATCCCTTCCAGCACAACAGCTGAAAAATGTGAAAGTGCGTTGAACCAAGAATGACATCATCACAGGAACCAAACTTCACAGTGTGTGTACTTTAGTGCATTTGGAGTATGCCCTGCTCTGTTGATGTTACATGATCTTGCATGTATAGATGGCCTAAAATGTTTGATATAATCAACAAATTATCATTACAAAACCTAATCCTAAGTTTGCTTCACAAAACTACTGAAAAGGGGGAGTTTAAACACCTAGCAATACCCCTGTTCGACAGATGGAGTTTTGCGACTTCTCAATATTCCATGAGCCAACTAGCAGGGAAACTTGTTTGGTATACATCAAACAAGTGTTTGGAAGTTCCCTGGAAAGAGGTTATACACACAGAAAAATACCTCAGGCTCCTGGAGGATGTAATTGCATCCATTTTCCTCCAGTGTTATCTAACTATTATTTTTATTGGGGAGGAAGCAGTGATTCTCTCATTACACAGGCCCTTATGCAATACTGAATACCATTCTGCACAGTGGCTCAAATACTCCCAACTAGTTCAGTGTTGTTTTGGATGCATGTCCATGCAATTTGACTTGGTTCAAAGAAAACGAACAGTGATTACAGTGGGAAAAAGACTAGCTGATATTTTGGTTATTTCAGGAAGCATTCCTTTTTTATTAAAAGGTGGCATGAAGTTACTATTTCAACTTCATGCATTTTGAAGTCTATGCTAGTATGAGATCCATTGTATGATTTCCACATTAATGTTTGTGACAACTTTACTTGGAAGGGATGTCTTTCAAAGGAATCCTGGTGAGATATCAACAATCTGATTGAATGTGAGTTAAAATGTTTTCTTTTTCTGGTTGAAAGAATTGTTAAGTCATAGATCGACTAGATTGCTGGAACCAAAATTTCAAACTGATAGGCCTAACATGAATGGGACAGCTTGAGTGAATAATGACAAAATTCCTCTTTTGAGGAATTGGGAGTGATAATTTCAAATTTTGATTGATATATTTTTGGCTTTATACTGGGACATTCTTCAGATATATTTGAGAAATTATTTGGCCAGTACCAGTCTCATGCTACCCAATCTGTGTGCAAAATGTCACTTAAACATAGCATTATAATACGCACACTGTGAAACTGGGTTCCTGTGATGATGTCATTCTTGGTTCAATGCACTTTTAAGTCTTTTTCATTTTTCAACTGTTGGTCTGAAATCGGTACCATTTCACTTGAGCATTTCTCTCTTGTGGGGGAGAATTTTTTAAAATAAATGTTTTTTTTTGTTGATAGATAGTGTCAGAGAATCGTTGCCATTGAGTCATTTCATGGGCTCTTTAATCAGCTTCAAAGCCGATGGAAATACAACCTACTGCCATTGGCGCTCAGGTTCGTCAGCTTTTTATACGAATAACCGAGTAAAGGTGAGGATCACAGCAGTTAAGCTCGCCGGAAAAGCAAACTCCTTCTGGATTCGAAGATAAAATTAAATCGCTAACATTATTTACTCTGTTATATTGACATACTTGAAACTTGACTTGGGACTTGTTCACAGAGACTTGGAACTTGCTCCGAATTGAGACCTGCCCCGGAATTTTCAAAAGACAAGAGACTTGACATGTCTGAATTGCAACTTGACTTGAGACTTGGGGAACGATACTTTATGACATCTCGAGAGTTAGGTGGGTTGTGGATTAGTGTAGATAGGGTGTTACGTCTCAACATATACCGGTAACCTTCCGAGGTTGGTCAAGTGTTGTTCTTCAGTAGATGTAAAATTCCTTTTGGAGAAGTTAAAAGTTAGATTCCGCTATGGGGCACTTTATCAGAGAGTCGGAGTGACTTATGAATAGGAAAAGTAAAACCTTGTTTAATCTAGTGGCATCCTCGGCCCTTTTGTTCCAGATATGGGGCAACTGTTTGCTATCTCTACTCCACTTATCACGCGGAGTATCAAGCACAACGGCAGAAGGTTCCATTTATAGAGTTTTTGATTTGACCCAACCTGGAAATCGAATCCCAGACTTTCCGAGTAAGAGTCATACGCCCAACCAAGTAGACCCCACATCTGGCTACATGGGATTCAAGGACACACAACTCGAACGTGTTTACTTAAAAATGTAAAATTCAAAATATAGGTTTTCAAAAACGGTTTAAGGTTTGTTTCAAATATGCCGCAAATAGGTTCAAGTCCTGAACTTTTGGTCGCCTCCTAGGGCAAGTGGGGGATTCTAAACTCAATTTTATTCTCACTCTATTCTAAACTCATACCCCAACCCACAAGGGGGCGTCTAGCAGTAGAGCTAGTATCCACCTGTTACTCTCAGAGTCCGGTGTTCATTCCCAGATCGAGTTATGCCATACAAGGACCTTAAAAATATGACTTACTGCCGTTTTGTGTGTGTGATGTTCTTCCTGAGAAATTGATTAGGAATAGTAACCTAGTGTCTCACAACTGTCAAAACGGCTGTGGGTGACGCTATAAAGATAGGCACCAGGTTATAACTTGCATCGTAATACCCAACCAAACCAAACCATGACCTAATATTTTTTGTCCCTTAATTGTTCCATTGCAGTTCCGTGGTCATCTGCAACTGTCTATTATCCCCTCTCGACGTCCCTGGACACAGTCTGCATTAACCAGTCCCCCATACCACTAACCTGGATGATTTTTTTTTTTTTTTTTGGGGGGGGGGGGGTCAACTCATTGTTACGAAAAAACTCCGAGGGGCAACCACCGCGCCTGACAGGCTACCCGTCCGGTACCCTGCTGCTAACGCTTTGTTTACTTACATGCGAATGAAGGAAGCTTTCGTTAAAAACTAAGTTTCGTTACCGGAATGTTCGTTACCGGAACATTGTTGGTCCGTGCAATGGTTATGTGGCGGGGGAACTTAAGGGATCTTTGGACAGAGACCTACTTGAAAAGTGTGGGAAATGTTCAGCCACCCCCCCCCCCCCCCACTAGCAAAGTTTTACTTCAAGAAGTGTGACGGAGAGAATTTTTAAGTGGGTGCTGATGTTGATTGGTTAAATTTTCCCCAATGTAATTGTTGATTAACGGGAAAACCACTATGTGAGTAAACACTTAATTGGGTCACCACCCTCTACGGTTACCAAATCAAGAAAAAGGTTATTGAGGAAAATTTAATAATTACCTCCCAACTTCACTTATTTGACATACCGCACGTGATCAGCGTTTGTGAGCATTAACCCAACTTTGTTTCAAACGTGTGTGGAGGTCTTCTTACAGAAAGAGACAGACTCACTGACTTATCGACCGTCTTAATGTTACGTAACTACCCTTCTACTCGTATAAACGACATACTTTACATGAATTCACTCACTTACCAGCCGGCATATGCAAATATTCCCGAATAAAACGCACCGGGTAGAAGTGAAGGGGTGAAGTTGCTCACTACAAATGGGTTTCTATAATTGTCTGTATATCCCTGGAATAGAAGCACTGCCCCCGTAAGGATTAGCACGGCAAGACCGATCAGTTTGGCGACAGTTAAGACACTCTGCAGGTGAGAACTCGCTGGGACCGAAACAGAGTTGATGAAAATAATAAGACCTGAAACGAAATGATTACTCATGCTAAATTGTCAATCGAATTTTTCGGTCGTTAAAAATATATCAATGTTTACATGAATTTTTAGTTAAGAATCAGTCAGAATTTAGTTGGCATTCTCTGGGTCTAGGCTCAGTTTGCTGAGCGTTTATTGTTCAGCTCATCATAAGTGAGCTTTAGATTGCACGACGCGGACGTCAGCTACAACGCAATGACGTCACCTACTGCGTTGCCCCTGTCATTTCACAACTTCGTGTAGCGTTATCTCACGTTGCGTTCGAAAACGGCAAAAACACAGATGACGACACTTCGTTGTAGATGAGGTCCGCCGCGTCGTGAAATCTAAAGCTCCCTATTGCCACTGGGGTCAACAGCTTCTTACAATAGGAAAATGTTCTGAAAGTGACGTGATTTCATGTTCTCGTTGAATGATAATTCCTAATACCGGTATTAACAAAAAACGAAACGTAATTTGCATGTCTGCAGTGTTATGATATCAGGCAGACTACCACACGAATTCAAACGGGGACTTGTTAAAATAAAAAGAGTTAAAAGATACTCGTTGAAGACTGAAAGTTGTCAAGTTCACTTCAAAAAGAGTAAAAATTCACTCCAGGAAGAGTGAAATTTACTCAGTTTCACTCTAGTTGGAGTGCCCACAGGGAATACTCACAATTTACAAAGAGTGATCCCTATATATAGACACTCGTCAAAAAGTTAATTTTCACTCTTCTTGGAGAAAATCTCACTCTTCTTGTAGTGAATCTCACCCTTCGTGGAGTGAATCTCACTTTTCTTGGTGTGAATAGTCACTCTAATGGAGTAATTTCACACTTTTGTTACTCTATTAGAGAGTACCCAAGTTCACTCTTTTGTTTTAGAGTGATATATCCTTAAACTGCGTTGTATATATTTTCAAATATTATGCAATATCTAAGCCTAGCTTGTTTCAAAAAATTTTTTATGTCAGAGTAACAAATATTATAAAGGGAAACGAAGTGAAGATTATTGCCCACCAACCAGAATTTCTTTGTGTCCTTACAACACTGTTTAATCAGTAGGAATAGAAATGGTGAACAGAGACACACTCCGGTTTTTTTTTTTTTTTTTTTTTTTTGAAGTTGCAGCAAGCGTGAAACTTGTAAACGAAGTTAACAATGCGTGTCATATCGGTTGCTTTAAAAACAACGTGAATAAAGCGATGCCCTTGCATTGCAGAGCTGTTCAAGTAAAGGTCTTTCAAAGAGACTAAAACCTATGTAGGCTACCGGCCAGTCATATAGTCATCGACCACAATAAGCAAGTTAAGGCATCCGAATGGCTCTATATATAGCCTTAACGAAATCCTATGCTGAGTCATGTGCCTACTACGCCAGTCCCGTAATTCTCATACATCTATATCCCAATTGAAGCCGGCGACCGTTTTTGCTTGTTGGTCAAATTTTATGCGTTTGGCTAGCCCCAAGCTAGCCGTCTGTTTCACCACGTAAAAAAGATACCTATATAAGCGACCTTCAATGAAACTAAAATTCTGTGTTTTTCTTCTAGGCTTTGCAACTGAGTCACTGAACCGCCATGGTTATGGACATTCATGCCAAATACACGTGGCTTTGTGCCGAACGCACTGCACAGTGTGCACTGTGCCATGCACGGTGTATACAAATTCAAAGAGTAAGCGCGTCCCGTACAGTATGGTTTACTACGTAGTTACATGTACTCCAACATGGCCGCCGGAGAGTATTGTGACGTCATGTGAAAAGCCTAAAAGACTAGTACTAAACTGAAACTTGAAATTCATTGTGGTCTGCTATTACAAGGATCAGAGTTGACATGACAGTATAGACCAAACATTGAATTAAAAGATGCCGCAGCATGGAGACATTATATACTTTCGAACTACCCGGCTCGTAGCCGCATGTAAATTGGCCTTGGTGGAGCCAGAATATGATGATGGGGAGGGACAAACTAATAAGGGCAAAAAACATTGTAGGGCTGGAACATAACACAACGCGCGAAGAGCAAAACCAAGCCCAATACGCCCGATCTTGTGGTTGGGAGTTCAGGGGACAGAGCCCACGAAAGCTCCGAGATTTAACCATATCCCTGGAAGAAAAATTAGCCTTAGTTTAAGAAAAGGTATATTTTTATTATTACTATTTCGCTTGACTTCAATCTTGGCTGACGTTACCTGATGGCAAGTGACTTGAGGGTGGGGGTCTAAGGACAAAATCGGATGGAAAAATGCCCTCTCGCTCCCCTAGCGCCGCCATTTTACATAGGTCCTATATGCATGAGATGCGGAAAAAATGTGAGGGAAGATGTTGTTGTCAGACGAGCACAAGAAACAAGCCGGAGATTAATGTTTTCACATGTTCCTGTTATCCTTTACTTCATAATGTATTTCATTCATAGTTTACCGACATATCTCGAAAATGATTGGTAATAATGGACGGTAGCACAGTCGATGTGTTTCACATTTCCCCTTTTAACACCCTGGTGTTAGGTCTTGATTGGCTTCTTGGGTCCGATTCGACAGATTCAGGGAGCTCCCCGGACATATGGTTTCGTTTGATTAAGAACTCACCGTCTTACTAGAAAAGCTGGGTAAGAAACCTCAACACCGAACACGATGTAAAAAAATCAGATTAGAGTGAAGATCAGAGTGACCAGAACTTTCGAGTTTTGACGTACAGGAAAACAATATCAGTACCAGGTTTTACTACAGCAAAATCTGTGATGCCAGAGACAGGAGAGTCGACCATTTTTTGGCAGGGGATATTTTCCCCATGAAAATGTTGGTGGGGAAAACATATCGTTTTATCCCCTTCCCAATAACTCAGACGGATTAAAAAATAACGGGCAGAACTATATCACTGTAGTGTCGAACATTAGCGTGTTAAAAAAAGGGGGGGGGGCACAGTTCCCCACGTCCGAAGTCAGTCGGGGAAAATCACTCAGTCGGGGGATTTGAGAGTTTTGAGGAAGATGAAAAGTTTGAAAGAGACACACTGAGCATTCACCTTAACCACACACCAGCTCCGTGGGAGCAGAAAATGGTCGTCAAACCAAAAAAAAAAGAAAAAAAAGATGGTCCTCAAAAATTCGGATAGCACAAGTATGCCGACATGGGTTCATCGCCAAGAGCTGAAGTGCAGAATGGCAAAAAAAAAAAAAAAAAAGAAAAAAGGTCATCAAAATTCGTGCTAGTGGGGGGGGGGGGGGGTTGTGCCCCTACCTTCAAATCCTGCCACGCCACTGGTACAGATGACTTTATGGCTTTGAGGAAATTCTATTTGAAACTACTGTAATAAAAGAACAGTCTATTCACAGTGCTTCAACCATCTATTTTTTGTATTTCTACTCCTATCGGGCTGTTAGGACCCCCCCCCCCCGTTCCAAAGACCAGATCGACGCCCATGTTCGGTTAAAACTATCAGTTGGCAAAATGTAGGTTATTTTCAATTGCTAGCGGGCCACACATGAGGGGAAAATTGTGACAATTAGTTGTTAGAAATTACTAGAAATTAAGAATTTAAAGCAGTCCCTTCGATCAGGGAGTTGCGAGAGAAGGAGAAACAACACTCTATAGCCTCTTTGTGACTATGTTCGCGACTCCCTGGACTAGGCTGACAGAAGCAATTGAGAACTTTTAGGCTACTTACACATTACACATGCGGCAATGAGACGAATAACCGTGTAGTACTCCGACTTGCTGCAATCATCCACAAAAGGTGTAATCAAATAGTTAGCCACTACCATCGATTGAACTGCAATTGAAGCTGGTCCCAAAATAGCCACCAGGGTCCAAATCCTGAGGAAGGCGAGGGCAGGCCCGAAAGACTCTTTAATAAAGATAAACTCCCCACCTGATTTGGTAAAAGATGACGCTAATTCGGTATACGACAAAGCCCCACACATTGCGATCAAACCACAGGTTATCCATATTACAAAGGCCCATCCGATGGACCCGTCAACGCCCCTTAGAATTCCAGTAGGGGACACGAATATACCTGTCCCTATTACAATTCCAACAATAAAGGCGACGCTTGGTATAAACCCCAGGACGCGTTCCAGTGCCACAGAACTTGTGGCAACATTGTCCCTAGATTCGTCGGACATGATAGATATAATGGTTCAAAGTTACATCGAAACGATTTCAAATTCAGAATAACTCTAAATGAGCAGAAAATCACGTCCGGTTTCCCATAAGAATGCAAGCACAAATCCCTACTGAGTGCGAAATACCAAAACGTACACTGCCCACTGGTATTAGCCACATCTGTGAGACGTGTTGGTTCACTAGTTAAGCCTTTCAACTCGTCCCAATTTCAACGAGTGGTAAATCCATACTGTGCTGTTGACTGCACGATAGGCGCAAAGGCGAGGCGGTTTTTATGCCAAACACTTAGGTAGGTTATTATTCATCCGTTTTATTTTTTACGAACAAAGTACCGAAATGCCTAAGTTCGTAGAAATGAATAGGTGCTGGCCAAAGTGTTCTTCGAGGTGCTGTTCGGTGAACACTTCAGAGTTCAAGTTAAAACATCCTTCTAACAGTCTTATTTGCTTTTACTTTTACGGTCCTCGATTCTTTTGTGAGTCCCGGTGTGCTCATGTTTGGAACTGTTATTTGACTACTATGTTGTGTGTGTTTTTTTTAACCTCTGCGCTTGTTTGCAAGAGGGGAGGGACGTTCCTCCTTTGTACTCTCGGAACGGAAAATTTTGTGGGAAAGTGGCGAACTAGGCCTAACCAGGGGTTTTTCATGGGGGTGTAAAGAGGGACGCAAGTGTTGGAGTGACGCGGCAAGCTCTGCATTAAGCTAGTAACACAATGACGGTTAGCTGAGCGGCACCATGAACTATAGCATGAGGGGCGGACGTTGTAGCAGCCGAAAGATGGCGCTCTGTCAAAATCATAATACATCTCTCTAAACAGTATAATATACAGTCTGCAAACCTTCGTCCAGTTTGCATTTACAGGAATCCCGCATTTTGAGGGACGAATTAGTAAATATGAGATGGTCACGTGGTGCACGAAACAAGTGTGAATAGTGTATTTTGGTACATACAACTGATACAACGAACGGCGAATCGAATAACCTAATTAGCTTTTGTAGGTGGAAAATGTGTACCAGGCCATACGTTCGATGCATAAACTTAATATTACCTATTACGCGAGATATAATTTAGTATTTTAATTTTTGTCGTGACGTCATATTTGGTGGTCGTAAATGAGATTCGCTAGAAAGTTGGCAAGCTGTTGTAGGTACTATGTCATGTGTCATGTAACTTAGTTGAAAACGTGGGCTGTTCAACAGTGAAGCCGTTGAAAGACTCATCGCATTATTTATAGTAGCGAAAGTACCGGTAAGATTTTTGATATTTGAATGTAGTAGTTGAAACGCCAACACAATGGCCTGCTTGCAGCAGGCTACATGAACTACATAACAGAGTATCCTTTCTTCTAAAAATAGCACACACTATGGCGGCTCTAAGGCGGTTGCGAGGTGCGGGTTAGAATGTTAGGAACATTTTAAAGATGGGGCTATTAAGTTTTGCGCAATTTATGGCAATGCGGCTTTCATGTCGTTGAAGAGCTGTGCACGGAAAGTAAAAAGTGACTTACTGTCCTATAACCCTTTACCGTTGTTTGGGTCTATGGACCCATGCGGAGAGCTCGGCTGTCACCCATCTTTACTGTTTCACGCGGATATCGAAACTGCGAGTAGCTACCCGAAAATTCGGCCACAACAACGAGAGAGACAATAGTTTAAGGTCACGGGGTCAATGGCCTACGGAAGCCGATGCGGGGCGGGCTACGTCCGCTTTTCCGCCTTCTCCCGAGGCGCGCAAATATGCCCCGATCGGAGCACAATCGTAAAGGGTTAACTGTGCCAAGTTTTCGATAAGCGTAGTTAGAGGGAGGGGGAAGAAACAGTCCCCAGTGAAAAATGAGGGGACGAATGGCTCCGCCCCACACTTCCCGGGTCAGAAAACCCCTTCAGTCTTCATCTCTCCAAATCACAAAAAATTAGAATTAAAAAATTAGAAAAATTAGAATTAGAAAGTGCAGTTTAATATAAAGTGGTGCTTGTTCATGATTCATAAATCATTTTGGTAACCTTTTTCAAGCTCTGGAAATGACAAAATCGGATATTCATCATTCAGTATGTGAACACTACATCAAGAGACATCGACAGCTTTATTAATATTTTTCATTTTTTTTTTCATAAATTTCAAATTTTCTTCAATGTTAGAAAGACCTAACCCTTTAATTCATTTCCATAACCACGAGGTTTAGGGCGCTAAAATTATAGATCAAGATAAAATTAATTCGTCTCAAAAAAACTATGACACAAAACCCCTGCAAACATGTTTGTCCATGTGAATACTTATTTCTGGCTTTAGGAATTACTCATATAAATTATGCAAGTTTGGAATGAAAAACGCCCTTCTTCATAGACACCATCTCAAAATTTGATGTTTTCCGAGTCGGCAAAAGGGAGCGTCCAATCCGAAAAGTGTACCCTGAGTGGTGTTCTTATTCTATAGTGTGAAGATCTCAAATCTAGTTTAACCAGACCTTTAAAAACAACCCCAAATACTACAAAGAAAATTTCAAAATACATGCTGCACCCGTACACTTTAATTCATTCGTGAGGTCTATGAACGCAATTTTTTGGTATGGAAACTAGCCGTAAACGAAATCGGAACTTATTTGTGGTGGGACCCAGCATTCCATTCAGCACAGGATTTTCTTGGGTTTTAAATGGGAGCGGACGAATTTTTTCGTCCAGCTCATCGCTACGAAAAAATCAAAAGGGGGCTGCAGCCGCAGAGGCGCTACGCAGGCTAAGCAGGGGCAGACTTAAGGATTATTCAGGGCCGGGGGGGGGGGGAGTCCGAAGTATGATCGTCGGCCAGGGGGGTATAGTCGGAATGACGGAAGAGTGTGTCCGGCCCCTCTCCTCTGGACGGTTATTTGCATTTTCAAATTTCATGGACTGCAATTTTGTGCAAAATCCTCGTAAATTGTCCTTGTTAACTTCTCCATCAGAGAGTGTTTCTGTGACGCGCAACCGACTTTGTCGGGTGGGCAAGCGATTTTAGAAGCAAGCATATAATGCCAAGTTCAGGAACAGGGAATGAAACATGCTTATGGAACTGGATTTAAAACTATGCACATGTGATCACATTGGTGCGCAGCAGCTACAATAGGCCACTCTGCTACTGGACGATCAAAGACCTTGTAGGTCTTCGTTTTTAAGCCTTCAAGGTGGAGTCATGTCCACTTAGGAAACCTCGACTTGTATAGTGTCGGTAACCAGGGCTATATGCCTATTCATCATTGATATTATGTACGCATGGTTTCAAACGAATTCAAACGTAAAATTTAAGATCATTTTTGACGTCGTGTGCACCCTCTAGTTCAATTGGTTGGGTGAAAGATACACTTGAATTGCAAGTTGAACCACCCTCGTGAAGCAATTTATTGATTGACGTTTCAAAAGTTTGGGTCCGGACCCCTGGATCCACGCCTGGTGAGCAAAAGTAAGTGGAGCATTACTTACTGATATGAATTACCCCTTCCCTTTGGCATAAAGTTGTAATTTTAGAAGGACGTAGATCGCAAAAGGATTTCACCTTTAAAAGGGAACAAAAAATAATAGGTGACGAAGCCCTATGATAGCGTACTCCACAGAATTATGAGAAAATGTAGCATCTTTATAGTTGCGTTGTCCCAGGCTACTAAGTAACTTTGCCTCGAACAAATATATGAGCCTTATTCATTTTGACGACGAGCGAGGGTATTGAACGATAGGACTGATACATTACGAATGATACATCGCATTTTTCGACATTGTTGATGACTATCATCAGTGAGCTCAATTCATGTTTGCGTTAGGTTTTGGGATGACAGAAGATTTTCTATTAGACTATAAGTAATCCGAAAGACTATCGCTATCTAAAAGTTTACGTTTAGTCGGTCACATGAATTTGTTACAGTGTGTAGGTGAGTGAGTGCTGGAGGGTCCATATTGTCCGGGGATTTGCCCCCCCCCCCCCGACGGACCAACAATAGGCCTACCTGCCGGCACCCTTTCTAGGTTTACTTTTGAACATTCTGCTTTAACGCGTTCCTCATGCCATTCTTGTCCCTTCTTACCTTTCCTGAATACCCCTATAGCTCCGTCACTGGGGGAGGGGTGCATTTTGAGGGTTTCCGTTTTATACAATCGTTGCTGTGTTTCCAAGTCTGGCTAAACTTGATTTGTGAACTTTGACACTCCACACACCCTGTGAAAACTTTGTTGATTGAATTGCACCCCCTTTTGTCATGAATCATTAATCGCTGAAGATTTACGACGGAAAAGGGAAAGTCATGAGAATGAACGTCATGGGGTAAAAGGCGTTTTTCCAAATTAACGTATTTCAGAGGATCAATACTCGCAATGGCGTTGGAAGCAATATGAAAGTGGGTTGGGGCGGAGCAATTAATGGACTATGCACCTCACCCTACCCCATTGACCAAAAGGTTCATTTAAGGTTCATTTTTCGTTTTTTTATTCTTACGAGGAAGAACGATTTTTTACATGAAAATTCCTTATGCCATACCTCATTTTTTTTTTTCAAATGAAATCGCGCACTTCAGTAAAAGGTTCAAAATATCTGTTTTTTGCCAGCAATGCTAAACTAAACAACAATTCCAGTATATCTATGCAGTCTGCAAACATTGGACACTGATAACATTTTGACGTATGCTTCAATAACTGTAGAATACATCTATACAGATTACTCAACTGCCAGGGTAGAAAGGTATCTGATGGTAGTTGTGTACGCGAACATTTGAATAGGATAGGCCAATGATTTCCTACCTGAATTGTGAAGTCTTGTTCGAAAGACTACCTAAGTGGAGCGCCACCATCAGTTGGCGCGGAGCGTCCAGAAAATTTTGAAGAATGACGGCCCCTCAAACAGCCGGTAATTGCATTTCTAAGGCCTGGAAGTAGGGACTAAGCAGTGGGGTGGGGTGTGGATGGGGGTAAACAGACTCTTTCAGGGAAAAAGAGCAATCACGCAAATTTTCCAGTTTTTTTCTTTCAAGTGTGAACACCACTGCTCGCGAAGTCCACCGGAAATTTTTGCTCTTTTTTAAACAAATATATTTTGTAGATATGAAACTTACATTGAAGTGAAAATTGTATTGCGAAAGAAAGCTCGAAAGCTGGCATCTTAAATTCTAGTTTCGAACACGGAAAATGCCATTTCCTGCATATCGAAAAGTTTTGATCATAAACCTCCCAAATGCGTTGCAGTGTGCGGACGCATTTTGCATTTTTAAGTTTTTCGCTTTATGTAGTATTCGGGGTTGTGTCTTAAGGTCTGGCTAAACTGGATTTGTGATGTTCATACTATTGCACATCTAGTGAATGCTTTTTTGACTGGACACACCCCTTACTTTTGTCGTAAATCATTAATTTTTGGGATTTGATGTCTATGGGCTAAAAAACGTTTTTCATCCCAATTTTACATAATTTTGAGGATTAACACTTCTAGCCACAAATATATTGACACGGCTAAACGCGTTTGTGGGAGCTGCATGTCACAGGTAACAGGAGGAGAAGAATTGGTTTTATTTGGATCTATATTTTTGGGCGTAAAACGCGTGTAGTAGGGCATAAAATGGCCCATTATTTGGGGGGAAATTCCCCAAATTATGACGTCACAAAATTTTGAAATCGTCAAAAATCATGTATTTTGAATGAAAATCGGCATTTCATGAGTTCCTCTCACCTTGGTATGGCATTCCAAAGCATAACCGACTTAGCTTACCTTACAGTAATTAGAACATTTAAATTTTTTTGATATAGAATGAGCAAATGATCGTTTTTGTACAAAACTTTTCGATATGCTGTCTGAGGGTTCTCAATTTTTCAAAAATTTATCATGTGCGTTCAACTTAGATGGTCTTTTGGGGAGGATTACACTTTTCGGACAAAAACAATTCTGCTTCCTTCAAAACTGAAACGCTTCCGTACGCAATAAAATAAAAATGAAACTTCGAATATATGCGAAGCCAAACTTTTTCCTCGGGAGAATGTTCCAGATATGGTCTGATCGAGGGCTTGAATCTGCATGATGATATTCAGTAACCCCAACAAAGCTACAGATAACCCCCTACTTGATTTTTTCTCATGAGAAGGTAAGATTCTTCCATAAAACGCCCAAACTGTCATAAGGTTTACATTTGTTCTCCAATATCAGCTTAATATTGTTAAAAGTGGCAAAATTTGCCAATTCCGATGGATACTCCATGCAATAAATAATCAAAGCCAACTCTGTTAATCACCCGGCATACTACCTAATTTTGCTCTTGAAGGCATATAACTTAAAAAAGCCAAATATTCATTATAACCTTAGAAAAAAACAAGTTTTCTTTCAGTAAATTCCAAAATTTCTCCAATTTAATACGCCCTTCATTTTCAAATCTTCGTTCAAAAAGAGAAAAAACTTTCCGGGCAAACTTGTAGTCTCGTCTCGATATACCGAGTAACCTCAAAAGAATTTTAGAGCTGTCGCCTATATAACGTTCTTTTATTTTTGCTATATGAAGTACAGATTCTTTAAAAGAGACCCCAAATTTTCATGGTAAATCCAAAATCCAAATTTCTTTCCAAAAACTCAAGATTTTTAAGTACTTGTAAAAAATAAAGCCCAAAATTTCGGCGCGCTACGCGCGCCTCAAATTCTGCCAAGTCACGTCCCACCGGGACATAACATCATCTGTTATGGGGGCCTTGAAATTCTGCCCCCCCCCCCGTCGGGGAGCTTGGACCCCCTGTCGGGCAAATCGATCCTGGCGCCACCCGGGCCCTATGGCGGACCCACTAGATTCAGAGCAGTGCTCTGTCTGGGATGCAAACATGTAGCTCATCACACATTTCCCAAGTTGGCATAATGTGCAAATCAGTTATAGAGTACGATTGTACACGTTCCTCCTACAAATGTATTTGCTCATCTTTGAATTGTTTATCGGTATAAACATTTTACATAACATACGTAAACGTATGTTTAGTATGTTATGTTTATATTATTTGGTAATAGATAAGAATTAAGTATACAGAGAATGTGTTGATTTACTTGCGCGTGCAGAGATAGTGGCTGCGCACGTACGCACAGGATAACATGTGCTGGCTGCTTCTGTACATGTACTGTGTATGTACTGTATTGCTTACCGCGCGCCTCAAACTTGAAAAAGGTACAGCTATAGCTAGGCGACCTACCGCTGTACCGGTCCCAGACCCTGGATATAGGCTATATGAATGAAAGGAAATCACCACAAAGCCGTTAGAACAGGCTTAGTTTGAGGTTAAAAATTGCGATTACGACACGTACTACGTAGCTATACAGCCTAGCTCTAGTTTGAGGTTGGAAGTGCGAAGATCTTATTCAGTAAATTCTAGTTGAACAAGGTAGGCATTAAGGCATACTGGAACTTTGCGTTTGGTCCTTATTTTTTCGTTACGGTTTTGCTCAAGGCCTACACAAAGTTTAAGTGGACGACACGCAGCTACTGTACAATGACTCAGCGTAACAAGAAGGTAATTAATTAGGCCTAGCCTAGCTGTATCTTAGCGTTAGGCTTAACATTACAAAAACAGGCTCCCAGTCACTCAGAACGGCTCTGAGCCTAACGTTAGTATTGCTATTAATAGCCTCGACTTAGATAAATACTGTACCATCAAGCCTTTCTGTTACATAACAGATACCCAGTTGGAATTACAGTAGCTTCTTGGGCAGCTACGTACCCTGTGTTATGTGTATCTGTTGGAGTCAGCCCTTGTTAGGGTGTCCATTCGTCTGGCTTTTTGCCGGACAATCCGGCTTTGGAGCACCCAGTCCTCCGTTCTGGTACACAGCACTGGACGTTGAAATTCCTCCATTTTGAAAATTCTAACACAAATTTTGAAAATTCTAACACAAAACTTCTCACATTCCATTTTCACTACTTCTTTAGCTAATCATATAGGCCTAGGCCTAGCTTAGAACACTGGGAAGGGCTGTTTTCTGCCATCTGGGGGGGTTTGTAAAAGCCAAAAATTTTCAGGTACGCTACGCGCCTACGTACCCATGGTGGCGCTCTGTTTAGATAGTAGCGAAGGTTGTCCCCCTTTTCTGTCATGAAGGAATGGGCACCCTAGCTCTTGTCCCTACAAAATTGCTACTGTAGTAAGTTTTTCATAACTCATGGCCTAAAGTAGCCTATGCAAGGCTACTTTAAGTAGTTAGCATATAATCTGACTCCCATAGCCCCATATTATGTAACACTAACATTAAGGACGTACAATACATGTGACTGTTAGTCCTCGATCTCCTACAGTATTGTCACCTATAATAAACACAGTCTCAGGCTCATAGTGATGACTTAATTTAGCCTAGGTTGTAGAGTCAATGGTCTGTCACACACCTATGGCTTCTAACTTATGTATCCTATCTTTGTCAGTCACATGCAACATCAGAGTCTCACTGTATTTTGAAAGAAAAAAAATGAAAAAGAGAGGTGCAACAAGTCACAAGGGGAGATAGTGTATTTTATATTATACCTGGAGGCCTACTGTACATGCCAAGACTAGCCCACATTTGGGCACAAATGGGGACTTGAAAGTTACAATTCTCAGACAGGCTTTAGTTTGACAGCAGGATGCCATTGATATACTGTACAGTATTACTATAGCTAGACTAACTGAATCTGCACAATTTTACTGATTTTCACCATGACACTAATTTAGTATTTTGATTTTACTGTACATACCAAAGGGGCTTTCAGAGTATATAGTCACACAGGAGAGCTGAGCCATGCCGGAAGCTCATGTAGTCTTGTGATCATGTGATGATCAAGTCAGTCCTTCCAAGGGCAGTTGTGGTTGAGATGGTGATTCAACTTGTGCAAAGACCATAGGATACATCCCATCAAAAACAGTGTAACTGCATAAAGAAATTAAAATTGCAAGTTGTTTTTTTTAATGTATCTCAGCCTATAAAGACCTATGCCAAGGTCATATGGGATCATTTTTGAAAAACTTGGGCTATTTTCCAGAGGGGCATTCAGTATCACTCTCTGAGACTGCTCTTTGCAGTTGTGACAAATTATTTCCCCATTGTCTAGTGGTTACATTTCCTCAGACTACTGTTCCTACAGAGGCCCCAGTTGCACATGCTGCTGGTACTGCTTTAGAGATGTAAAGTGAAATGGTCTCACCTCCATTTATGAAAAACTCTAATGCCAGGGTCGCGACAAAATGGCATCACTGTAAGGACCTCGTGCTTGGCGATGTAGTGGAACTGATATAACCGCCGCACTCAACACCTCAGTCCCAAGCAAAAATTGTCAAGCTGCCAGCTGCTGCCCAACTACACATATGACTGATGTGTTGGTGAGACGAATAATTTCTTGTAGATGGTCATTTTCACGGTAAAGGGTGTAACTTTGGATTTTGACACATTTTGAACCGTAGTAAGCTAAGGAAGATTCAGAATCAAAACATTTTACACCAGGTAACTTACATGAGTGGCAGCTACCTTGGGTAGCATACATTTTTTGAGAGCTTAATATGTTCAGTTTTTACAGAGCTATAAGTACCCAAAATCTGACCTTTTTTATGACAAAATTATTGTGTCATTTTTCCAAAATCATGCCTCTGTTACAAACACTTCATTGATTATGTGTGTTATGTATTATTTGTAAGAAGACATCCAGCAGAAACTACAGAATTAATATCAGTTGTAACTCATGTTCCAATTTTGAGTAATTGACGTCTGTATTTGTCGTTTCGGAGGCTTCATTTTCCGTTAACATTTGTTAACAGACTTTTCAGTATGGTTACAATGATAAAATACTGCTTGCAGCTCTTCAATCATTCTTTATATAATGTGTTTTAACACTACTCCCAGTTGGAAGGTAACTTAACTAGATCCCAGGACTTTCATGGATTTTGTGACAGCGGAATTTAAAAGAGTGAGTTTTCCGTTAACATTTTTGAAGCCTCCGAAACAAACTGTTTGACCCTCCCATATGAAGAGGAAATACAAAGGTATTCTACTTTGCCTCCACAAATGTATGCTTCTAGACCCTCTGTTCACTCATGCATAAAAAGTTGAGATTTGCCTCATCATTTTGAAAAGTGAGTCGATACCAACTTTCCGTTAACACTTGAAGCCTCCGAAACACAATGAAGCCTCCGAAACACCAGTTACAATAATATTCATATTTCTGCATTTTAAGTTAAATGTTTTATTCTAAATTTGCTTTCAAATTATCAGCAGAGAGATGAATTCTTGCCCAACACCAAACAAAATCTTGTTTTAAAATACATGTTTGATAGACTCGTCAATGACTGTAAAAACTTGTTTCGGAGACTTCATACAGGTGTTAACATCATCGTTAATGATAGTGTTGTCTTTGAAATTAACATTGAGGTATGTTTTTTTGTTTCATGTTCTGATACTGCATGCTGCTAATGGAAAGAAACCAATTTGGAGCTGATAGCTGTGTTTCTAAATTATTCTCAACTGATATAGCCTAGTAAATTGATATTTTCCAAAGGATGAAGGTACTGCCAGTCATCTTGTCCCAGTTAAAAAAGTTACAAAAAGGTGTAATTATTATTTCATAATGGGTATACAGGTACAGCCAAATCCTAAGACTATGTCAGTAATTACCTAATGTGATGTAGAATATGTTTCACCATGATGTTTAGGTGCCCAAAAATAACTCTTGACCTGTTTCGGAGGCTTCATTGAATATGTTAACAGATCTGTGTTATGATTTTAAAGACTGGCCTTGAGGGTAAATGAAATTGTCTCAGTTTTACTAACCCCCACCCTTGATTCTCTTTTCTCATGGTCTATTACAAGTGTTTGTTGGTGCATTTGTGATCATACCAGAGAAAGTGGAGAGGAGACAGTGTCACTATCTGATGATGTCGAGTTGTGTAACTGTTACATTTTTAAGGTAGAATACCCAATAAACATCATCTTCTACATGATGTACTGCAAAAGTGAGTTTGGTTTACTTTCAATGAGATAGTTAAACCTACTACAGGAGGTTCATAGAAACCAACCACAGCTTTTCTTTCCTTTGTACATAGAACTATGGTCAGAATTAGTCTTTGCAGTGGTACAGTACAGTACTGTAGGGTGTAGTTTCTAAAATATAAGCATGCTCAGTAAGATGTCAGAACCATTATTTTTTTCTGTTTAATTCAACTCCTGGCCTGGGGTAAACCTTAATTTTACAAGCCAGTCTTTGAACTTCACTTTCATACTGTAAACTAAAGAAGCAGAAGAAGCAGTGTTGGGAAAGGCAAGTTGGTTTGATGCGTGAGGTATAGGTTGTTTCCAAATTAGTGTTGGGGCTGTTGCTCTGTTTTTGGCTGCAGAGATTTTTCCTTATATTCGATGCTGTTCAGTGGCTTCCAGTTAAGGTGATCTCTTTGGGTAAATATCTGTAGTCAATGGTAAAAAGTCTTATTAGTAAATTTCTTGTTTTCTTTTCTCTGGACAATTGGTCTCATCACTAGAGGGTCTGGTTTACCATTTCATTTTTTTTTTTGCTTTACTTTCTTTTATTCATTTTCCTTTTCTGGTGAACATCTCCATAATTCTGATCTTGAAAAAGTGCAAATTAAGCTTCAAGGGACAAAAAAGTTTCAAACCTGTACTGAACTTCAAGTTGACTTTTTTGACCTTCTAGTGAATTTCAAAGAAGGATGAATTCATGTAATCGATATGATTTATGATGAGTTCAGATCAATGAAGTTACTGTACAATACAGTACTTACAGTACTGCACCTTTGAGCAGTGCAATACCATCCCTGTGTTGTAGCCATTACTGTATGTTGGAATGGATTGTCGTTACTTTTAAGTCTACATTAGGCATCACAATATTTGTTACAGATTTCATGTGAGGACTGGTCACCTACAGTACAGTATGCACATTCAGGGTTTTGTATTGAAATATTGGCCTTTAAATTCAAAACAGTTCCTTTCAAGAAAGAATATTGAAAGAGAGAGAAAAGGCTTTACAGTGTCTTTCAAATGGTCTCCATAGTCCTGGGGCTCCTTAGGGTGCATTTAGTGCCTCAGCCAAGGGTAGGCCTATATGTTTTCATGGATACCATATATCCAGTGCTGTAGGATTTCTCGGGGAAGGGTTGGCTCTCCAACATTTCTAAAACATGCCTAGTGTATTCTTTTTACAGTTCTTGCTTTGTAGCAAGACAATTGAAAGCAGACCATAAATTTTTGGCTTTTTAATAAAGGATGTTCTCTCTGATGACAGGTACTGTACTGTATGTCAGCAAACAATAAGTTACAGTATTAAATTCAGTGGCAGTGTTTTGAAGAATTTTAGTTGGGAAGTTTTACACCTGTGTACAAATTCTGTGGACCCATGAGCTAAAGATCAAATGTTGGCTCACAAACTTTGTCTTGGTCAAAACATCTGTAAATGTACAGTACAGTATAGTCCAGACCATTGATTAGTTTGAGTTTTACAGTAGGCTATATCACTAGGGAGTTCTTCATAATAGTAACTTTGCAACTGCTGGTTTTGGCTTTATAGTACTGTACAGTAGTCTGAATAATGTGAAACAGCAAATCCCTCTTCCTTTGTCAAATGTCATAATTACTATGCAACTGGCATGCAATTTCATTTCAGTTATATTGCTTCTAGCATGTCGATGCGTAATTTGCTATTTCAGTTTAAGTACTGTAGCTTCAAGGAGACTGTAGTCTTCTTGATGGTATGTTGTACAGTTGTGATAGCCATGCCCAAAGTAAAACAATCAAGGTTGATCTGATCTAACCCAGTGGGTCAATCAAAATGGGTGAATCTTCGTTGTGAATGTTGTGATTCTGCACCTTTATTAGAGTTTAATCTACATGTATCAAATGGGAGCATTGCCAAAACACTAAGTTTGATCTAAGAGAACTCTGTTCAATACAACAAATCTTCTCCAAAGTTCTTAATGATCCCTTTTTAATGTGGAATTGTTCACACTGCTTTATTCTACCGCAAGTTAAAACATCTTATTGATGTTAAAGTTGGATTTGCTTTGTATAAAACAATTCACTTGTTGATTGGATGTCAACTTGATTTAAGTTCCAAACATTACAATTAGGCTCAGAAAATGCAACCCAGGTTTCCTCTGAAGAGCCATGTAATCCATACAATGAACATTGGTGGAAGGTATTGTGGAATGTAGACAATTAGGAAGACGACCTCATGCTGTAATTTAAATGGCTTTCTTCTAAAAAAATATACTGGATACAAAATAGGCTAAAACCTCAGAGGCTAAATGAGATTCTGATGATATTAAAAGATTCACTTCTTCCAGTGGACAACCTGTAACAACCTTATCTATGTCAGTGTCTATTAAACATAGGTGAATGTTACCCCCATGGTGCCGTTAAATATATTCCATGAAGAATATGCTTAATCAGTGGTACAGTATTTGATAACAGTGAAATTTTCAATATTGTTAGCAGCAAATCTTTTGCTTCCTCTGTAATAGACTATATGTCATATCTTATCATTTATCAAGTCTCCTCTGTAACTGACAATTTCACGGTAGCCAGTATGTTAACATTTATGAAGTCTCCGAAACATGGGTGAATGTAACTGTAAAACCTTTAAAAACATGTTCTAAATAAAGATATACTGGATTTGTGCTCTAGTAGTTTGCTGAATTACTTCCTAAATTGCAGCTCTGAGTTACTTCATGGTTAATGTCTGATAGTGCAGATATTCCAATTACCCTTTCCTTGTAATCATTGACTGCTGCACTAAAAATTGAGAAATTTGTTGATACATGTGAGAGGTAACAAGAACCTTGTTTATTAACAAATGTTGAAGGTGTTGAGCTTATGATTGAACATGTTTTTGAAACAAAAGTTGAATCTTATTGATGAACTTTTGGCTTTGTACCATGTTAACAATATTGAAGCCTCCGAAACATGTCATATTTGTTAACTGAAGCCTCCGAAACACATTATCTTGAAAATTAGAAGTTTGGTAAGACTAATGCAATTACACTAATATTTGTGTGGGTAAGTACCCTTTAGGTACTGATGCTGTTGTGCTGTTTTGATCTACATTCCATCAAAGCTCATGTGGTGAACAAGAAAAATATATTGCAAGGGCCAGGTTTTTATACAATTTTGAACTTATCATTAAAATATTTGTGTGACCAGGTCAGTTTGGATAGAAACAGTTTCTTGGCCCATGAAGTTCATCCTAATGGCAATTGAAAAATACCAATTATGATATATTACCTCTGTAGTGGTTGGTCATTCAGCCCTGGATGCTAATGCTGTTTTTTGTCAGATTTCTCTCGTTTTTCCACATAGGGCAAATTTTCATCACATATTACGAAAGAGTTTAAGCTCCAAAACTTGTTGTTTCCTATAATTGAGACTTTTCTGCACATGATTACATAAAAAAAATTTGTGCAACTCCACTTTGAAATTTTGGTGTCAAAAATCAAAAGTTACACCCTTTACCGTGAAAATGACCAGATATCTCCGAGATTTTGGTAGGTAATTCCGAGTGCAGTAAGTACTGTATTGTCAAAGTCGAGGAAGGTCAATTCGGAACTGCAGCGGAGTTGGTGTCCATGTCTTTCCTGGGTCGCTGACTTGATGCTAGCGAGGACCTCCTGAACGTTACATGCCTGCTCACCACGAGAGTCGTACGCGTGATTGGTCAGTCTGGTCCACTGCACACGTAGCTGTAAAATCATGTATATGGGGTATAGGGTATGTATCCCGGTACTGTTAATCTATTGAGAGCCAGGGCTCGATTTTCATGGTTGTCCGATTGTCCGGGACAACTAAAATTTCATTCGGACAACCAAAAGTTTAAGGTTGGTTGTCCGATGGACAACCATTTTTCTCTCACATTGAAGAATTATAAAGCTGACTGATAAACTCTTTCAAATTTTTTGGCCAACCATGTTTCAGACTTGAAGTGTTTCTGTCTCTCTATCATCCTAGTTTTTTTCTTCATGAACACAATTACTGTTTTGTAATTGTGTGCAAAGTGTTTCGGACAACCAAATATCATTGTGGACAACCAAAACTAGTGAAATGGTTGCCCGAAGGACAACCATAAATTTTCCTGAAAATCGAGGCCTGAGAGCCCTATAATCACCACATGGGTGCCAATCACCAGTCTTCTTAGGGACCATGTGCAAAGGTGAGGCCCAATTTCCTTGTGCTGGTCTAATAATGCCGCGCTGGAGCATGTGCTCAAACTCCTGTTTGGCAATTTTCAATTTATCCGGGGCTAATCTCCTTGGCCTAGCAGTTCAAGGGGGGCCCTTGGTGACTATATGGTGTGTCACCGAATGTTTAACACCAGTGTCCCGATAATTAGGTCGAGTTAACTGAGGGAACTGGTTTAAAAGCCTATGGTACTGCGTGTCCTCTGATACTAGGGAGTAGGTTGGTGATGGAGATGGCCGTTTAGATGGTGCCCCTGAAATTTGAAGGGAGGTAGTGATGTCGATTAATCTGCGTCGACCAACATCAACTACTGAATTGTAATGACCAAGGAAATCTGCACCCAAAATTGCACATGATACATCAGCTATAGTGAAGATCCAGTTAAAAGTCCGCCTTAAGCCTAAGTTGACAGTAAATGACTTCTGTTCATATGTTAAATAAGTGTTTTGTTTGCAGCCTGCAAAGAAAAGGTAGGTGGCCCTTGTTTACCAAACTTAGACACAGGCAATACACTAATGTCAGCACCAGTATCAATTAAATATTTGGTGCCAGTTATTCTATCACAAATGTAAAAGTGACGATTCTTAATTGTGGATATGGGCCTATGGCCTTTATCCGCAGGAAAGTGGTTTCTTGTTTTAGGTGGGCTATTCCCAACTGAAGTCTTTGCTGTAGGCTGACTTAATTCAAGTACTAATGCTTCAACCTGCTTAGTTAGTTGCTCTATTTGCGCATCCAATGTATCCAGCTTGGAGCTTTGTGGGGTATTGACCACAGGTTGTGAGCCTACAGCAGACATAATGAATAATTTGTATGAATTGGACAAAGAAAATTAAATACAAGTACTAATACTGTACAGTGATAACCTAGTAATATATACAGGTGGTGATGTATACAATGAAAACAGAATAGGTGGATGCTACTGTACTGTAGCGATTGTTGCTGTACTATCCCTTAGCAGGATGATAATATGGCAATGACCACGCCTTTAAGCTTTAAAAAAGGTGGCAAATAATCAGTCAAGCAATATCGATGAAGTTTGGCTTGACTTCTCCTGAATTCATGTTTCCCTTAAGCTAGTAAATAGTTAGCGACCTACAAATTTGAAGAAACAAGGGTCAGGCTTGGGGTAATCGTAATCAGTAATCGTAATCAATTGCAATGGATTACACATTTTGAAGTAGTTGTAATCGCAATCAGTTACTTTTGAGAAAATCGCAAAGTAATTGCAATCGTAATCGATTACAATGGCAAAGTAATCGCAATCATAGTTTCATTTCTGATGACACTGAAGCTGAATTGAACAAAGAAGTTAAGTTACTAAACCATCTTTTCAGTGCTTGATTCTTCTGTTGGAATAACAAAATTTAAGTGTCACTCTTTCATGGATGTTCCAGCTTAAAATGAGTGAGAAGTGCACAGGTTCAATAATCTCTACTTTGGGAGGACTTGGTTCTGTCCGGGCTTATCTAGAGCAATGGTCCACTGCACACGTAGCTTATGCAAATAACAAGTTGCACTGGGACAACCTATGAATACATATTATTTTGCACTCGAATGCAATTATTTGAAGTGCAAGTGCTACACTGCATCAAGAGTGCATCATTATTGTACATACTGACATTTTCTATTCTAAAGAGGGCCCTTTCCTTTCAAATCGTAATTGGTCAGTGACTCAGTGCTACAAATGTTACGTACAGTAAGTGATGATGAATCTGAGCTGTTGATGCCATTTAACAGGAAGAATAAGAGACTGAACAACTAGATCTTGACCAAGACAAAGACAGACCAAAAGATGTAGAGACAGGGGCAACATGGTCATTATATAGACTAGCACTAGTGTCGAGAACGGCACTGCCCTAAAGAATTCCTGAGGAAATTTTGAGCTAGTCAGTTGTCACACAATGTTACTGTATAGTTTCAACGCACATAAAAAAAGCTACTGTATTGACTTCACTGCTTCCCTTAGCAACTGTGGAAGATTTAGCCTAGATTGAAGATTGACACTTCTGACATTAATCAACACATAACTTGAAGCCTGAAGGACCGGTACACTCCACTTAAAATTAGGCCCCATCCCCTGTACTTACAGTATGTCCCACTTTGCATGATCCCAACTGGAATTAATGGAATAACTCACACATGTACGGTACAGGAAGAGTGCACCATACACATACTGTACATGCCAACCTCCAAAATAGCAAACCTTGAGATTTTTATAACAAAACCTGGAAATTGGTACCTCAAACCTAGAGATTCGAAATTTGTCTTTTACTATACCGTGACAAGTTTTTCATCACTGGGAAGATAACGGATGATGTGGTGGGGGTTCTGGTCAGGGGAAATACTGTACTGACACCACACTCTCTTTAAGTTAAAAGCCCTCTTCCCCTTAGAAACCACCAAACCCTTTAAATTGGAAAACAGGGTTATGGTCTTTCTTGGGAAGGGGATTTCACGCCTTTGTCCTGCCTATTATGCAAAAAACCACAGTTCTAGGGAACATTAAATACTCACATAATGATATTTCTTGAAATTAAGCTGGACAAATACTTCTCTGGTAAACAGAGTTTTATATTCTTTCATAAATTAAAGACGACATCAAACATTAACTTTAATTAAACTTACTGTACAGTACTGTTTATTCATGACAATACAGTGAAAAAGTTTGCCTTTCTCTGAATTATTTAATGCTTGTCCAGGGCCGTAGCAAGGGAGCGACGTTTTTTTTTGGGGGGGGAGGGGCACAATGGATTAGTGATCACCATCCTTGGAAGGGGTCTAAGGGGCAGGGTGTCCTCCTACCCCTTTGGAAAATTTTTTCTTATCTGAGAGGGTAAAATTTAAAATGGTGGACTTTTCGACATAAATTCACTGTTACAGATGACACAGTGGTACAGTATGTGCGGTACCGGTAGGTTGCTCAGTTGTTTGTATCATTCTATGTGTGTCTAAAAATCACCTCCACGGTAACTACCATAGACCTTTTTCCAAATAGCAATTAAAATGGATTGTGGGATAGAGTTTTGGTGTGTGTCATTTTTTGCCACAGTAAAATGACATTGAAAATGATGACACACACCAAAACTCCATCCCACAATTCTTTGTAATTGCTATTTGGAAATAGGTCTATGCAGTAAGATTTGGTAAAAAAGCAAGTTCAACTACTGTACAGTACCAAGAGCAGGTCCAACTAACATTTGAAAAAGAGGGAGACGAAATTCTACGTATAGAGAAAAGCTGATTGGCAGTTCAATATGAGTCTTGGCGGGAGTTCAGTGGTGAAGCCCCCGGAAGATCCTGGGTTTTAAGGGTTTTGTGAGATATTAAGCTCGTAATTTAATGGTAATTGTATTCCCTTTACACTGGTCTAAAAATTACTTCCAGGGCAACTTCAAGTTTTATTTTTCTTCCGTCTTGTGTATTTTCTCGTTTATTTTTAATAAATTTCAACATAAATGCATTACAAAATCCGAAAACATACAGAAACACACTATAAATGTGCAGGCTACCTTATATACACTCTTACAGGTACATACATTATACATAATGCAAATGATAAAACTTAAAAGTTTACAATCGCCTAGTTTACCAACCACAATGAAGAGCAGAAACCTTGGGATTGATAAAAGCACTTAGCAATAAAAAGGTACCGAGTTAAAAGACCGGAGCAGTGAGCAAGACAAACTTTAAGGTCATTAAATTTTCTTGATTTTTTTCCTTTGAGTATGTCAAGAAAGAGAAAGCAGTTGATGTGGAGTTAGATGTGACCCTCTTAAGGAAAAATATAGGCCTAATCCTGCTTGAACGGTTACCTGAGCTGTGCGCAACCTTTCATTGGCATAGCTGGAAGTGTGCAGAAAATTTTGAAAAATGCAACCCCAGTGTGTCAGCCAGAAATTGCATTTCCCGTGTATTTTTGCGATACAGTATTTTCAGTTGGAAAGTATGGAAATTTCGCAATCCCATTTTATGAGTAAGGGGAACAAGTAAAGCTGTTATTTCCTATGAAGTTCGCGTTTTTTTATTTTGGATAATGTTATTTTGCCGTGAGATTTGAAAATGTGACCTTCAGATGATACCCAAACCATTAGAGTTGGCAAGTATGCGTACGTACATGTTTCATTCTAATCATTGGTGTCTTTAATGAAAATACAGTATATGGTCAACAGCTTTGGGTAGACTGTGTACTACTGTACAATATACACACAAAATGTAGGGGACTTGAAATGTATCAGTGAATATTACAGGCGGGGGGGGGGGGATGACAAAGGTGATTTATCACCCTGCCCAGGGCCTCACACCAACTCTGACACCCATTTATTAAAGGACATTTTTGCAAAAAGAATGGAGCTTCAGGCACTGAAATACTGTACATCATGGCAAAAAATTTGTCAATTAATGTCATCCTTTGCATGTGACCTCATAAAATTAAACAAGTTTTTCCAAAGTGGAATGGTCACTGCCTCTCCTTTCTTCTTGAGTGTAACTCTGAAGATACAGATCAGTTGTCATCTCCCCTTTCAAAGAGCTGCCAATATCAGGCCAAGTGCTTTGCTTTGTGAGAACTGAGAGTGATTCAAGTTTTGGAACCTTCAAATACCTTCAGATACACTTAGAAAATTTTACAAACCTTCTTAATCTCAAATTTATACTCCTCAGTGGACCCTATTCCAAATATTGTACTTTTACAAAGGGTTGCTGGATCTAGAATATCTGTGTGTTATTTTTAGGGCATGGAGCTATATAGTAAAATGCCATTGGCAAAAAAACTTATACCAAAACCCTATCCCGCAATTTTTTTGTAATTGCTGTTTGGAGAAGGGTCTATGAGCAAAGATGATTGGTCTATGTTTATCAGTATAAAGTGCACAAGTTGCAACTCATCTGTGTTTTTTCATCTTTTTCATATTTTAGCATGGCAAATGTTCTGGTCTTAGATGGTGGGGCTTCCACTGAGATCAACAATAAAAAAGGATTTGAAATACACGTAAGTATGACCACATGTGTCAGTTACATAATAGCAGCTAATATTTGATAGGTTTCAGACTTTTTTGTTGCAGTAACGTGCTTTGACAAATCTTTTTCAATTAGCAACACTCCCCTTCCCTCCCCCCCTTTCTGGAAAAAAAAATGTTTGTTTGCCATAGATATGTACTCCTGTCAACATGGTCTGGCACAGACCATGTTGACAGGCAGGCCTATGTTTTTTTATTCCAACAAGGACCACATAGGCCTGGGAACATGTACAATGCGTAATGTAACATTGGAAGGAGGGTTTCTAACAGGGGGGAGTAGTTACAGTAGGATAACTCCCTGCTTACACATTTTGCTGCTGTACACAAAATGGACAAATTGCTATACCATTAGAGAATCCACTCCCTTGAAACTTGGACAATTTCTAATTATCCTGTCCTTGAAGTCCTTGCTTGTTACACAACTGACAAAGAGTAAAATTGTTGCAGATTACATGGTCCAGTGACAGCATATTGTTGTCAGTGGTTTTCTATTTTTTTTTCAAATCAACCAAGTCTTTATGCTATCGCCCAAGTCATGACATCCACTTTCAAGGGGCAATTCTCTAATCAAATGCAAAATTCTGTATCACATTTGATGTATAAAATATATGGATTTGTAATGATTTTGTGGTGCAGGAGTCCAGAAACAACGATATTGCTATGCAAATTTCTAATGTTAAATTATTCCCTGTCACAGAGTAGCCAATTTGTAAATTAAACTCAGACTCCTTTGCAGATATGAAATGAAATGAAAATTGATTGGATTTTGGGAGAATGGTGACTTAATCGTCCTTGTTGAATGCGGCCTATACTACTGTAGTCCGGGATACCTAGACATACAGTACACTTTGTTCCCTGAACTACAGTAGGCCACTTAGAATCTCACCTGTAACTGTGTCTGCGGGCAACATTGAATCAGTGTCCAGTATGTGCCTGCATACTACACCGTACAGTACAGTACATACAGTATTGTGCTCTCACAATAGAGTTTTGTATAGGTTGGCCTGTTATGTACTGTACAATATGTCAAAGCTGTACAAAACGCGTGTGTCCGATGTTTTAAATTGTGTATATAGTGCTATTTCCCTAGTTGGTCAATGGCAAGATTGGTGACCAAGTATGAGAAGTAGACTGCAGACTACAGGTAGGCCTACTGTAGCCAAGGTTCCTGAACTGCATATTGCTTGAGTCGGCATTTAAAGCACAGTTTTGATTAGAAACTTAGAGCATTCAAACCACCTTTTAAGCAATTTAAGGATCTACAGTAATAAATGAGGAAATTTCAGCTTTTTGGAAGAAGAAAACATTTGAATTTGAAGAATTGGATCAGAGTGGTTGGCAAATTAGTGGTGTGTATTGTTTAGGGCAAATAAACATGTTTTTAAGGGTGGGGCCGGAGGGGACCTGGAGATTTACAGTACTTCTGCACAAATACCACTTGCCCACATATGCACATTCTTTGACATAAAATATGTTGGGGTACAGTACAGTAATTGCTTGCTTGGTTTTGAAATACCTGTATTGAATTGAGTAGTTCACTGCCCAAGTGATCTTTTTGTTGCCCTAAACTGTTATTATTGGGGATTTGCCCAAACCTGAAGAGTTAACATGGATATTTTTTGCTATTATTTACAGTAAGTGTGTGGACAGTACTGTGGTTGCTAGTCTATACAGTTGATTCATAAAATGGTTACTAAGCATACTGTGCCAATACTGTATATGGGCAATTACACAGTAAACCAATACAGTTGCATCACATAAGTGTTAATTTCCATTCTATGTTAATTTCATGTGTTTTATTATGTTCAAGGCTAATCTTTAGATGCACAGACATAGCCTAAAAATTTTCAGCTCACTTCCTCAATATAGTTGGAAAAAAAAATCTATAGGGGTTCAATGGAAAATGTAACGGGCGAACATTGACATACATCAAGAAAAATAATGGGTGTAACATAATTGACATACAACATACAAAATATTATTTTTCAGAAAGTACATAATGTGGATAGGTTTTGATATTTTCCTAGGATGATATGTAGCAGTACTTCATAACAAACCAGGTGGAATCAGCTTATGATCAATGTGAAGCTCACAAGACTATAAGTATGTATGTCAATGTTACACCCGTTATGAAATTGTGTTCGCCTGTTATAAGAAATATGCTGAAACTCAAAAAGTTTGCCATATATATGGACCTTGCCAATAACTTATGTTGTAATGTGATGATGGTTGACAATTAACAAGGTAACATCAAAATATGATGAACTTTGCACTCATGAAGCATGTTTGAAAATATTTGACATACATTTATGTGATGCATGTGTATGTCAAACAATTATAAATTACCCTGAGAACATCATTAATTGGTGTTACCTTGTTTATTATCAATTATCAAAGGCATAGTAACCTCTAGGTATATAAAGCAAGGACCGTATATGGTAAACTTTTTTTTATTCCTGCAGTTTATCAGCACTTTTTATAACAGGCGAACACAATTCTATAATGGGTGTAACATTGACACACACTTACAATTTATGGTCTCCCGAGCTTAATATTGATCAAAGAGTGCCCCCAATGGGATAGTTATAAAGGAATGCTACATATTATTCTCAAGAATGTCACAAAGTATACATAATAAACTTTCTCGATAATAGCCATTTCTATTTTGTATGTCAATATGTTACACCCGTTATTTTTCTTGAAGTACAGTATGTCAATGTTCACCCGTTATATTTTCCATAGGGCCTACACAGAAATATTTTTCAAAATTGAGGGAGCAAGTTGAAATTTTTTAGGCTATCTCTGTACATCTAAGGATTAGCCCTGAACATAATAAAACATATGGAACTACTTACCAAAACAAAATATGCATATGTGATGATTCTGTGTTGGTTTACTGTGTAATTGCCCATATACATGCATACTGCTGTAGTTACCCAAAAAAATTGTCTGGCAAAATTAATTGCAATAAATAGGAGTTGTCAAAACAAATTGTAATTTGGCAAAAGCTCCAAAGTTTTAAGCATCCCAGTAATTACTGTACAGTAAGTATTAAAAGTGGATCTGATTAACAAGGAAGCAGTTCACAGATATATCTTGAAAAGTGAGTGATCACTGTACAGCATGTGCTTGTTTCTGTGGTACAGATACTGCTTTGTTCAAATTAGACAACACATTTCACATTTATAAGTCCTTAATATGCAATTTAATTAGTACTGTACCTGTAGACCATACTGGCCTTCACACAGACTTGTGGCAACCTTCCTGTTAAAAGCATGAGATATACCTTTAATGACCCCTGACCTGTATACCACCAAAAATAATCGGTAAGTATCCGCCTGTCAACTTGACAACATGGTGTAGGCTATGTGTTCAAAATACTAAAGAACTGTATTAAAGACATTGTTTTCACAAGGTTTTGACTCTTTTCTTGTGGTAAAGTACCTCAAATTACCCTTGACTTTGTTTCAAAAAGTAATAGGGTTCTTTTTCTCAACATGAAAAATCTAAATTGCAAATGCACATGCTTTCTTTTTTTGTTCTGCAGAATGACCCTCTATGGAGTTCAAGGCTACTTAAAGACAACCCAGATATCATCAAAGATGTACATAGAAGGTACGTGTGATGTTCTTTTCTGGTTTTCAAGAGTTTTCCTTTCCTGGAAAGTTTCATAGAATTAAGAACCTTAAGTGTCTTCTTTCCCTTTTCCTTGTTTTTATCTTATGTGTTTAACAACTGAATCGTCCCACCCCTTACCCCTAGCATGGTCAGCCAAGTATGGGTCATTTTGACTATTTTAATATTCGTGGCAGTCAACAAAGTGACTTAGGGGTGAGTCTCTGAGCATCAGTTGTGCTGACCCATGCAGGGGGGACTTAGCAGGTCTATTTTTTTAACCCAGCTCTCAAAATACAATTACATCACTACCTGCATTATATATGTGTAATCCATCAGTGTGTTGACTGTTCATGTCAGAAAGACGAGTTGTACGGCTGCAGCTTTGTGACTAAGAGGTGTGTCATTTTACATGAGGAGTTGGACACATATCTTGTGGCTGAGGAGTAGCAGCAATGTAGATGTGGATGCTACAGTGACTGACAATGACTGACCATGCTGGGTAACAATGTGGCATTAGTCATTCAGTTGATAAGTACATTGATCTGTTTGCATGCACTACTGTATGAAGTTATGAACACTTAAAACTGTAGTGAAAGTTTTTGGAAATGAAGCACTCCTATTGAGCATTTACAGTAATCACTTCAGGGAATAATTTATCCAGTATCACATCACAATTTGCTACACAAACTGGCCAAGTTGCTACACAAATGAAAATTTGTGTAGCAATTTTTTGTGTGCATAGCCCTTGCATTTCCACAAGCAATGTGTGAAAGACCCAAAAAATCTTCAAATTTTGCATAGCAAAATTTGAATGCTAAATTATTCCCTGCACTTGGATTTAAGTTCATCACAGGAAGTCTCCATTAGCCAGGAAAAAGAAATTTTAAACCATAAATAATTCCTTCCAGCAAAAAATTGTGCTACTCAAAATCCTGGTGTGCAGGCAAGAAAATTGTCAACCAGTGGAGACAGTTTTGAGAAGGAAACCACAAAACAAACATGTCAGTAAAGTGGTCATCTCCTAACCAGTCCCTATTGTTACTGGGAACTAGGGTTAGACATTAGGCATAATATTGCCTCTGTACAATTTATACCCGACACCCCACTTTTTGTTGAAAAAGTGATGTTACAGCAAGGTCAACATGACTTCCTATTATCAGCTTTCTGTCAATAGGAGCTGCCATGTCCAGCACTATGTACTGTACACAAAAAGTCTCACTGAAAACCTCATTCATTAAGGCAGAGACTGTTTTATTCAGTGCAAGCCAAGTTTGTAACCAGAGCTGCCTCAGCAGACCAGGACAATAGGCTTATCTCTTTGGACACATGAAGGCTGGTTGTGCTGGCACTGAAGGGTGATGAATTGTGTAAACAAACATTAACCAGACTGCATACAGTAGAGGTAGCTTAACGCCTAATGTACCTGCAATTGGGTCACAGCTTTTTTTCCAGTTGTGACCCACTGGCATGTTTTGCATATTCCATTGCTTATTCAGAGCACCAAGCACAATGGCAATAGGGTTCATGTTAAAGTCTTTGGTATGACCTGGCCAGGGAAGTCAGACTTCCCTGCTGCAAGTTGGATACCCTAACCTCACCATTCCATGCAGTTGGTCAGTGGGAGGGAATCATGAACCATAGGGACAGTTGTGAGAAGGAAACTGTAAAGTGAACATGTCAATAATTTGGCCTAGTCCTAGCCAACCCTACTTTGTACTACCAATTAGGGTTAGAGTTGGTTGGAACATGTCTGTTTAACAGAAGGTTGTCACCCTTCTGTTGTGTGAAGGATTTTTAAATTTTTTTAGTACATAACTCAGCAGTTCTACAGCCATTTTATCTTTGAATAAAACTGAAATATCATTATCATTATGTTTTAGGAAATTGAGAGGTACCACAATTGAACTGCCCTCCCTGTTCTAAACTAGTGTTTGCACGGGTACTAAAAATTAGGACCCGGGTACCCGATCGCCATACCCGTCGGGTACCCGGGTTACCCGGTGTTACATACGACGACTAAAAGATATGAGCATTTTGTAAGGCATACTCCATAAGACATGCATGGTAACATTAACATCTGTATTGGATAGGTATAGCGATCACAGTTCCCAAGTTCAAAAACATTTGATTTGTTAGAAGGTTTAATCACCTCGTTTTGTTTTAGATCAAAATGACAAGTAAAAAAAACGTAACAGAAAACAGTCAAATAAGAAAATTATACTTCCCAAGGCCTATATCAATTTGATATTGAATTTAGGGACGCTTTCCTTCTCGAAAAGCCAGCATAGTAAGAGCTCGAAGCTTCTCCTTTTAAACCACTGATTTAAAAATATCAACTAATCAGAGCCCTGTGTTATGGTATTCTCTTGCACGTCAAAAATTACTGATTGTAAACAAACGACGTCATGTTTGTGAACTTCCCTCATACTGCTTTGCAATGTGCGTTGGAATTACCGCTAATGGGGTATGTACGTTCTTACGTAGCTAGCCTCGTGTCCACATCCAGGCACGGTAGCATAACTTTCACACATAAACTTCGTAGTCTGCTCGAGCGCCATTTTGCGGCAAAATAACGTAATATATACTGGCCTATTTTAAAAAAAAAATTTTGTGAATGTTTACGGTGTTATTACATTGATGTCGTTTTACTTTGCAGATAGCGGCAAAGTGTTGATTTGCGTAAAACTAACACCTTTAACCATTAAGAAATATTCGAGGATTATACTCGAGGTGGCATACCGTATTGATAATAAGATCGTATGCAAGGCTCAGTTTACCTAGCATGCTGAACGTTACGGGCACTGTCTTTGCGAGCTGGGCGGGGGTAATACAGTATGTCTTGCTATGTCTGCGTGAAAGAGTACGATGTGATTTTGAATCGGCCGTCAGATAGCTTGCTTGCGAGTAAGTTTACAAGCGATATACATGTGATGTGTGAGGAGTAACCCACTACGTGACGATAGCGCGATCGGGCCGCACGCTGATAAAAATTTCAACTTCAGAAACGAAGTACAGACAACTATCAAACTTACACATAATTTCTAGGGGCTCTCTTCATTCTCAGTCTCGGAGAATGTTTACCAAATTGGCAAAATATTTTAGTCCATTACCGTGGGCAATGGCGTAAATGGGATGATCCTTTTGCATGCATTTTTTTTTTAAGATTCGGGTAGTAGATTTGGAACCGGGTAATACGATGGCGGGCGGGTACCCGGGTTACCCGTGCAAACACTATTCTAAACCTATTGACCTTTGATCCCCTTGCCTTAAATTTCCATTCTCTTGTGCAATGTAGAACATTCACCAATCATTGAGTATAACTGCAGATCTGCTGTTGATAGTGTCATAGTTATTATACTTTTCCTTGGTTTGGAAACTCCACGAACTGACTGCTTATGTCAACATTCCGGTTTTGGTCAGTAACATGACCTGATAGTACACGAGAGCCTTGTTGTCGGACTCTCCATACGTACTGTATATATGCAGACAGGGTAAACTGATTTCTTCGAGAGTCTGTTGTGAACAATTATTAAACTGTAATGACTTCAATTAGGGCGTATTTATTGCGAAAGGTTTGATTAAGATTTCTGTCTTAAATTAGAACGGTCGTAAAGCGAGAATAACTATACCCAAACTAAAATAGCGGGACAATCGAAGACTGTGCTAGTAACAGTAACTTGGTAAGCACAATCAGCAATTCTGTGAAATTGCCAAACACATAGCATCGCACTGTATAACGTTAGCCTAGTTGGATTAAACCATTTTAACAAACGATTGTAAGGGTTCATGAGACTCGTGTATTATACAATATTTATCAGTAACTATGGTCGTACAAAATTTTAGGAAGCCCACCTAGCGTAATGAAGTAGGTGTACTCCACCCTTATGGCACACTGACTGCCGTATGATAAGCCTGTAGGGCCTACCTTATGTCCTCAGTGAAAGTCTCCAAATGCCAGGCCTCGGTACCAGTATTTTACGCTTAAAAAGAGAAAATGAAACCTGAGAACAATGGATTTCTTCATTTATTCAAAAATCTTAAAAACTTACTGATTAGGTGGCCATTTGCAGAACTCCCTTTTAGCCCTTGAGTTAACTTTAATTTCACTTTCCAGCAGAAACAGTACATCACTCAATGGAGCCATATCACTACCGATCAATCGTTTGCATCTTCAAAGTCATGTGATGAACTTTTTTGAAGAGCTCAACATGCTTTTACGGACAGTTAGGGACGCACCTTACAAAAACTATGAACGTACATACAGCTTCTACGTCTGTGCATACACAGTTTACGTACAGTGTAGGGAGTTTTCCAACCAGGGAAATTTATAATACAGTAACTATGATAGTATCAAGTTTGTACATTCTTTTTCATGTGTGAGAGTGGTTACATGTTATTTTTAATCTTCTTATTGCACTTCTTTCTTTTCTCTTATATATTAGTTTCCTTGATGTTGGATGTGATATTATTCAAACAATTTCTTATCAGGTAGGATTTCTCTTGATCTTTTCTTTCACTCATTAATTTCACCCTTCATGCAAGTTTCAGGGTTCGCACAGGTCTGAGAAAACTTGGGAAGTCCCGAAAAAACTAATATTTGAATTGTCTAAAACTGAAAAAGTTTGTAAAAGTCCCGGAAGAGTCGGGAACTTTAGAAAATGGACTTATCTTTCCTTTTGTTTCAATGCACATTTTTATAGGAAAATAGAGATGGAATTTAGGGCCAATATTCTTAAAGCTCTGATAAACTAGCAGCCATCTTAGCCTAGCTCCGCAGGCTGCTGAGGGGCTAGCTTGCCTGCTGCAGGGAATAATTTGTTAAGCATCGCATCGCAATTTGCTACACAAACAGGCCAAGTTGCAACACAAATGAAACTTCGTGTAACAATTTTTTGTGTGCATGTAACCCTTGCATTTTTACTTTTAACACAGTGTTAAAAGACCTAAAAAATCTTCGAAGCTGCTACACAAAATTTAATGCTAAATTATTCCCTGTGCTGAGTGCTCCATAGTTTACTGCTATTTTTTTGATTCCTTGCCGTAGGCAGGCAAGGAATCTATGCGATGGTGATGTCGTGTGTGTGTGTTTGTGTGTGTGTGTGTGTGTGTGTTTGTGACACTTTCTTGTAAACACGATATCTTAAGATAGGAATGTCCGACACTTTTCATATTTGGTATATAGATTTATCATGTTGAGAGGAAGAACCCTATTGTTTTTGGTAGAGGTCAAAGGTCATTTGAGGTCACCAGTGGTAAAATTGCGACAATTTCAAAAATAGCTTGTAAACACGATATCTTCAGATAGGATTGCCCAACAACTTTCATACTTGGTATATAGAGTTTTCATGTTGAGAGGAAGGATCCTATTGTTTTTGGTAGAGGTCAAAGGTCATTTGAGGTTATCAGCGGTAAAATTGCGAAAACACTGAAAATGGCTTGTAAACATGATATTGTCAAAAAGGAGTGACAGATACTGTACTCTTCATATTTGGTATATAGATTTGTCATGTTGAGAGAAAGAAGCCTATTGCTTTTGGTAGAATTCAAAGTTCATTTGAGGTCACCAGCGGTAAAATTGGGAAAATCCCGAAAATGGCTTTTAAACATGATTTCTTCAGATAGGAGTGACCGACACTTCTCATGCTTGGTATATAGGTTTGTCATGTTGAGAGAAAGAAGTCTATTGTTTTTGGCTGAGGTCAAAGGTCATTTGAGGTCATCAGCGGTAAAATTGTGAAAACACCGAAAATGGCTTGTAAACATGATATCTTCAGATAGAATTGCCCGACAATTTTCATACTTGGTGTAAAGATTTTTCATGTTGAGAGAAAGAAGCCTATTGCTTTTGGTAGAGGTCAAAGGTCATTTGAGGTCACCAGCAGTAAAATTGCCAAAACTTCGAAAATGGCTTGTAAGCACAATATCTTCAGATAAGAGTAACAGATACTTTTCATATTTGGTATATAGAGTTGTCATGTTGAGAGAAAGAACCCTATTGTTTTTGGTAGAGGTCAAAGGTCATTTGAGGTCCACCAGGGGTAAAATTGCGAAAATTCTGTGCCTAAAATGTAAAGAAAAATCTATCAAGCACTGTCAATTTGAAAGCAGGTAAGGTATTTGATGGCAAGGAATCACTAAGCCTTTTGGCTTTCTGGTTTATTCATAAACCCTGCTAGGGGAATAAGCTAGCTACTTGTCAACAATTTTGTTAGTTGTTAGCTCAACAGTCCCAAACAACTTTCAATAGGGATGTCTATTAATTGGCTACTTTGCATTCACAAAGTGTGTGTACGGTTACGGGAATCAATGTTCAGACTGGAGGTGGGGGTACGTGCCCCCATGGTAATTTTAACAAACTAATAAATTAACTAAATATGCTAAATATGACTGTGTTGTGAGGTGTTGACAAACAGAAAGATTTCAACTCAGAGTGGCTCCCTTGCCATTTACCATCATCTCGGGCTGAACCTGAACCCTGGTATTTGTAATGGTTGTAAATATTTTAGGCTTAGAGCAAATCCTAGAGCAGGCCTTTTCAACTAGTTTGATCAAAGTGCCACTTCGTGGTATTGAGTGGGGTTCAAGGGCCACTGACAGAAGGATGACTATTCTAAGCAGAGCGCCACCATTGGTTGGCGCAGAGCGTTCAGAAAAGGAGGTGGTCCATGAGGGGGAACCCTGAATATCCCTTTTAAAAGACTGAAGTGGGCCATTTTTAGCTGTTCAATTTCCAGGCAATAAGCAATACAGTTAGTAATAAAAGAAATGTAAAACACAAGAAACTTCATGTTTGAATTACAATGAAAAAAGGAAGGAAATATCATGCCAACCTTAATTTCAATGACTGAAGTTGCTTTTCTTGCTCATAGCGATCCCCTTGAAGTTTGGTGTGTATGAAGTTGTTGCTAAGCGCAGGCAATTTTTCGAGATGGACATTCATCAAGCTCCTGATCCCCTTGAAGTTTGGTGTGTATGAAGTTGTTGCTAAAGCGCAGGCAATTTTCGAGAGGGATGTTCGTCAAGCTGCCGATCCCCTTGAAGTTTGGTGTATATGAAGTTGTTGCTAAGCGCAGGCAATTTTTGGGATGGACATTCATCAAGCTGCTGTGGAACTTAGTTTTGATCATATTCATCTGTGAGAAACTCTGCTCTCAAATGTAAGTTGTCCCAAACATACTTGACACTGTTATCCCCAATGCTCGGAGTTCTCCATACTGCGATTCATTAAGGTTCTCCCAGAAAGTCTATGTCCAAAGTCCAAAAGCTATTATTTGCTGACGGTTGCCAATGTTTTCACTTGATGCCGCACCTGTCGTCGGTATATTACTAAGCTATTACCTGCATACACGATTTCAAGACATGGGTCCCTGGCCACACAAGAGGTATGAGGTCCAGGAATATTGTGCATTATGAAGTTTTAATTGGAATTCATCAATTAGTTTATTTTCCATATGCAGTAGCTGACAAGTAAAAGCTTTATGTATCAAGTAGCTTTTGTATGTCTATTTTTTAAAATGAAAATTATTTTCACTGTCTGTCCTCATTTGGGTTAATAATATTCTTTCTCCGTGGCAGGGCACCGCGCGCCAACTGGACTGCCTCAAAGCACCACAAATGGTGCACGCGCCGCCAGTTGGGAAGGCTTGTCCTAGACTTGGTTTTATAATATAGTATGGAGGGATTATTATGATAGTCGAGGCCTTGTATTTAAGATTTTCCAGGTGTGCTACAACTTGCACTCCTCAGGAATCAAGCAGTGTGGTAGGTGTGCTTTTTTATCAAACTGTAACTGATTTATATAAGCTTCCATCTTCATCCAGGTGTGCAAGAAATCACACTCCGGAGAGTGATATGAGGAGAGTGATGGTGTGCAATTGCACTGGCACACCTGTCCATAGAATTCAAGTTCTTAAGAGTTGAAATGGTTTGAGATGCTGTACTGCATGATGTAGGTTCTGTAAATGAAATATTTCCCTGTAATAAAAAGTTTAATGGGTACAAGAATGCGGCAAATGTTGTGTACCTTGGGCTTTGGTCCTCACATTGTACTTTCTAGTTTTGAAGACTGTTCAGTCTCATATTGCAAATTTGTTGTTTTATATGTGTATGCATGCACATATCTAAGGGGGGGGGGGGAGAGGAGAGGAGGGAGAGATAAAATACCTATGACCCAAGTTTGAACAAAAAATAATGACATAAAATTAGAAGGTTTAATCACAGCAATGTTATGAGGTTTGATTCACATATTTTGAAAACTATAAAATTTGGAGATCCCCCCTCCCAAAATCACTCTGGATGTACCCCTACCTTGACCTTAGTCATTTTAACATCAATGATATATTATGGTAATGTTATTTTTTTTTTTTGAATTTTCAGACATCAATATATCTGCTGTGCAAGTATGCAGATGTGTCAGTTGAGGGTGCTAAAGACTTGATTAAGAAGAGTGTGTATTTGGCAAGGGAGAGTGTTGAAGAATATTGGAATGACTACCAGAAAATGTGTGAGAGCAGTGATGATACTACATTGAAAGGTATGGCAAACATCAGCAGTCCATAGCCTGTGTAGCACCTCTGTTCCCCCCCCCCCCCTTAGGCCGATGCCCCTCAGAGCCTGCTGGTAATAGTATTGATCCTTTCAAAGAGCCTAAAATTTGATACCACAATATTCATGAGCATTTTCAACAGTTTGTATATTCCTCAAGTAGGCAATGCTCAGTGATTCTGGATTTTTGCTGTGGCTGGCTTGCCTTGAATCAATAGGTTGGAAACTGGCGGTAAAACTTTATCTAAATACTGTAACTATCAAACTAACTGAATCTTTGCAACGCTACGTTAACCACAAAGTCATTTAAAACAAACAAAAGACATAGGCACATTACTGTACCTACTGTAAGGTTTCTAATTTAGATGGAAGTCTTGATCATAGACAGCCTCTTACAAACATTTACAACTGTCACAAGGTTCTTTGAAAGGCAAGTGAACCAGTTTCTATTCGAGAAAACAGATCACACCAGAAACAACAAGACTACGGGACTCACAAATTTAGTTTAGTGAACATCTGTTATTATAATTTACAAATTAGTGCATACATCCTTCTAAAGCCATACGACCTTAACTAGCTTACATAAAGTACCCTAATTAAACCTAACTACTTACAATAGCTACCTTAAAAAATGAGCTGGGTCAAGAACAGCTTCAACTATTGGTCAGGCTGCTCTTTTAGCTTTGGTAGAGGGAATGGCTTCCCTTATTATCAGTGTGATCAATTGGCGTGCATAAACGGTCTCTCCGGCAGACGATATGTAGGCTATTACATCTCTTAATTAGCAATCCATACAGTTGGGGCAAAAGGTCATACAGCCTGGATGAGCTTAAAAGGTGGTTAGTAGCAGTAACCCCGGTCGAACTCCAGTTAAGGCAATAGCAACATATCTAAATCTTTATCGGCAGGATAAAAGGTGGGGTATATTGTCACCCTGTCTCCTCACTGTACATGGGTAGGCTTAGGTGAAATTATCAATGCCCTAACTTGCTTCAAATAGCCTAAGTTCTCGGCACCCTGGCTTCAGGCTAATACGGTGACCATAACTGTGTGAGCATATCAATATTTCGGTCTAATTTAGTGACGATGGCATCTTAAAAATTTGAAGGTCTCAAGCCACCACTGAATTAGAAAATAAATAAAGACATTCTCACCAGGAAGGCTCGTAAACGGCAAGTCATCAGTCAGTTAATAGTCCACATAACGGCTATATCAGCGATAGTACGCAGGCCATAGATCACGTATGTGAGTATAGATTCCACCAATTCACAATAAACCACATTCCAGGATAGGCCAAATTGTCACAATGTTCTTTGAAAGGCAGGTGAACCAGTTTCTTATGGAGACAACAGATCACACTGGAAACAGCAACAAGACTACAGGACTCACAAATTTAGTTTAGTGAGCATCTGTTATTACTTATATTTACAAACATTTGGCAAGTGTATAAATCCATCTAAAGCCGTACTATCTTAACTGACTTACATAAAGTACCCTACAATAATTAAACCTAACTACTTAAAATAGCTACCTTAAAAAATGATGCTGGGTCAGGAACGGCTTCTACTCTTGGTCAGACGTCTCTTTTAGCTTTGGTAGAGGGAATGGCTTCGCTTATTATCAGTGTGATTAATTTGCATGCATATTTGGTCTTTCCAGTGGACGATAGGTACAGTAGGCTATTACATCTGTTGTTTCCAGTGTGATCTGTTAGAACAAACTAACTGAATCTTTGCAATGCTACGTTAACCACAAAGTCATTTAAAACAAACAAAAGACATAGGCACATTACATACTGTAAGATGGAAGTCTTGATCATAGACTGCTTCTTACAAACATTTACAACTTTCATCAACAAATAATCTTTGGTTGAAAACGATCCCACTGTCTTTTCTCATGTCTGTTTGCTAGACTATTAGTAATTAGTTGAGGAGTCGCCGTACTGTGTGTATGCTTTGCACTTTGTCAAATTACATTCACCACTGCGACTCTGTGTACTGTTGTAAGATGATACTTTAGCAGTGCTCAATAGCCTTGCTTCAACCAATCCGTGTAGAGCTATGTAAATGAAGTTTGCGTTGGATTTCTATGCAATTGAAATGGTTTTTGCTCCATGGCTGATGATGTTTTTTTGTAGCAATGAACTCTAGAAAAAAGCTTCATCTGCTCAGCGGGGTATGTGGGAGATTGTTCTTTATGGAAGAAGATTGAAATTCTCAGAATGCCCATTCTAAAATAGGGTACCACTTCAGGTTAAGAATTGAACAATTGGATATTTCTGTTAGTATCAGTATGGTCATTAATGGTGTAATTTTAGATCTTGCTTTTCTCATCACCTCCTATTTACAAGTTCTGTAAACTCCTTACTTGCCTGGCATAAGATCCTTAAGCACTGGGATAGTGCCCTTTTTGATTCCTTGCCGTAGGCAGGCAAGGAATCTATGCGATGGTGATGTCGTGTGTGTGTGTATGTGTGTGTGTGTTTGTGACACTTGCTTGTAAACACGGTATCTTAAGATAGGAATGTCAGACACTTTTCATATTTGGTATATAGATTTATCATGTTGAGAGGAAGGACTCTATTGTTTTTGGTAGAGGTCAAAGGTCATTTGAGGTCACCAGCGGTAAAATTTCGAAAAACGGCGAAAATGGCTTGTAAACACGATATCTTCAGATAGGAATGCCCGACAGTTTTCATACTTGGTATATAGATTTGTCATGTTGAGAGGAAGAACCCTATTGTTTTTGGTAGAGGTCAAAGGTCATTTGAGGTCACCAGCGGTAAAATTGCGAAACACCGAAAATGGATTGTAAACATGATATCTTCAGTTAGGAGAGACCAACACCCTTCATATTCGGGGTATATAGATTTTTCATGTTGAGAGAGAGAAGCCTATTGTTTTTGGTATAGGTCAAAGGTCATTTGAGGTCACTAGCAGTAAAAATGCAAAAACACAGAAAATGGCTTGTAAACATGATATCTTCAGATAGGATTGCCCGACAGTTTTCATACTTGGTATATAGATTTGTCATGTTGAGAGGAAGAACCCTATTGTTTTTGGTAGAGGTCAAAGGTCATTTAAGGTCACCAGCAGTAAAATTGTGAAAATTCTGTGCCTAAAATGTAAAGAAAAACCTATCAAACACTGTCAATTCGAAAGCAGGTAAGGTATTTGATGGCAAGGAATTACTAAGCCTTTTGGCTTTCTGGTGTTTCAAAGGGCATTTGTCCTATGTCCATCTTACCCTGCTTCAAGTAACACACATTTTTTGCTTCTATCTGGGATAGAAGCTAGAATTTTTTACTGCTGCATGGAAGGCCCTGTTTTTTTTGTGTTCCTCCTTTTTTTGGCCTATAAAATTTACAAATGTACCTTTTTATATTAATCTACAGATCGAAAGAAGCCTCTAGTGTGTGGATGTCTAGGGCCTTATGGAATAAATTTATTCAATGCTTCAGAATACAGTGGCAACTACATTGACCAAGTGTCAGAGCAGGTAAGGCTATCATCAATCATTGGACATAGACAGCGCCCTCTTTGACGTGGTCAAATAGATCCATCACACTTCTCAATGGTATGTTTCTGTGGTGAAGGAGAGACAAACTATGTCATTAAAACAATCAATTATTCATATAATCTATGGCCTATTAAGCAGTCATCTAAACATGGGACCTCAGCCTTCCTTTGTTTTGGAACCGGTTATGATAAACAAGATTGATGGTCTGTTAACTTCCGTAATTGCCAGGCCTCAAAATTCATGGAGGCCATGACTGCCATAAATTTTGTTTTTGCATTTGATGGGCTTTTTTCACATACCTATTGAAGGCCACTTTTGGCTGACGATGTGTCAGTCAAGCTGCTCTGTATGTGTTGAACTACTGTAAATACCGAGTGCAATTCCTTCATCACTTCATTTTTGCAGTAACATCGCAATGCAACACATGTGAACCAATATTTTTTCACTTTTCTACTGTTCTGTTGATATTTGTGCCACATGCTATGAAAATCAATCATTCATAGCCTACTGTACAATCCCTTGTTCTGTTCTTCTTCCAAGTGTATAGTTACATTTTTGCCTTGGATGAGAGAAATTGGCCATCGTTTAACAAAACAATTGTTGGTTATAAAATCCATTTTGGCCTAAATGTGGGAAAAACGAATTTTGAGGGCTGATTACTACCTCTCATCTGATAGCTCTGCTACCCTCATAGTGCATCTTGTTGTAATGCTCACAATTCTCTACCATTTTGGTCCTTTTTTTTGGTTTCGATGATAAGAGAAACCTATGCAATCATGATGGCGTGTGTGTGTATGTATGTGTATGTGTGCGTGTGTGTGTGTGTATGTGTGTGTGTGTTTGTGACACTTTGCTCGTTAACACGATATCTCAAGATAGGAATGTCTGACAGTTTTCAAACTTGGTACATAGATGCACCATATTGAGAGGAAGAACCCTATTGTTTTTGGCAGAGGTCAAAGGTCATTTGGGGTCACAGGGGGTCAAAGTCTGAAAATCTCGTTAACACGATATCTCAAGATACGGATGTCTGACAGTTTTCAAACTTAGTACAAAGATGCGCCACATTGAGAGGAAGAACCCTATTGTTTTTGGCAGAGGTCAAAGGTCATTTGGGGTCACCAGGGGTCAAAGTCTGAAAATCTTGTTAACACGATATCTCAAGATAGGAAGCTTTGGTAGATTTCATATTTGGTATGTTGATGTGTTATGGTCAAGAGATGGTCCCTATTGTTTTTCGTGGAGGTCAAAGGTCATCTAGGGTCACTGGGGGTCAAAGTCTGAAAATCTCATTAAGACGATATCTCATGATAGGAAGCTCGGGTGGATTTCATATTTGGAATGTAGATGCGTTATAGTCAGGAGATGGTCACTAATGTTTTTTGCGGAGGTCAAAGGTCATTTGGGGTCACCAGGGGTCAAAGTCTGAAAATCTCGTTAAGACGGTATCTCAAGGTAAGAAGCTTGGGTGGATTTCAAATTTGATATGTTGATGCGTTATTGTCAGGAGATGGTCCCTTATGTTTTTTGTGGAGGTCAAAGGTCATCTGGGGTCACTGGGGGTCAAAGTCTGAAAATCTTGTTAAGACGCTATCTCATGATAGGAAGCTTGGGGGAATTTCATACTTGGGATGTTGATGCATTATAGTCAGGAAATGGTCCCTAATGTTTTTCACGGAGGTCAAAGGTCATTTGGGATCACTGGGGTCAAAGTCTGAAAGTCTTGTTAAGACGATATCACATGATAGGAAGCTTGGGTGGATTTCATATTTGGTATGTTGATGCGTTATAGTCAGGAGATGGTCCCAGTTGTTTTTCACGGAGGTCAAAGGTCATCTGGGGTTATTGGGGGTCAAAGTCTGAAAATCTCGTAAAGATGATATCTCAAGATAGGAAGCTTGGGTGGATTTCATTTTTAGTATGTTGATGTGTTATAGTCAAGAGATGGTCCCAATTGTTTTTCACGGAGGTCAAAGGTCATCTGGGGTCACTGGGGGTCAAAGTCTTAAAATTTCGCTAAGACAATATCTCAAGATAGGAAGCTTGGGTGGATTTCATATTAGGTATGTTAATGCGTGATAGTCAAGAGATGGTCCCTATTGTTTTTTGCGGAGGTCAAAGGTCATCTGGGGTCACCAGGGGTCAAAGTCTGAAAATCTTGTTAGCACAATATCTCAAGATCAGAAACTTGGATAGATTTCATATTTAGTGTGTTGATGCGTTATGGTCAGGAGATGGTCCTTACTATTTTTCGCGGAGGTCAAAGGTCATCTGGGGTCAGCAGGGGTCAAAGTCTGAAAATATTCTGAACACAATATCTCAAAATAGGACACTTTGATAGATTTCATATTTGATATGAAGATGCGTTATAGTCAGGAAATGGTCCCTATTGTTTTTTGCGGAGGTCAAAGGTCATCTGGGGTCACCAGGGATCAAATTATGAAAATCTGGTTAATGTGATATCTCAAGATAGGAAACTTGAATAGATTTTATATTTGGTGTGTGGATGGGTTGTAGTTAGGAGATAGTCCCTATTGTTATTGGTAGAGGTCAAGGGTCATCTGGGGTCACTGGGGGTCAAAGTCTGAAAATTTTTTAAACACGATATCTCAAGAAAGGAAACTTGCATAGATTTCATATTTGGTATGTGGACGGGTTATGGTCAGGAGATGGTCTCTGTAGTCTTTGGCGGAGGTCAAAGGTAATCTGGGGTCACAAATGGTCAAAGTCTTAAAATGTTGTAAACACACATCTCAAGATAGGAAATTTGGATAGATTTTATATTTGGTATGTTAATGGGTTATGGTCATGAGATGGTCCCTATTGTTCTGGCGGAGGTCAAAGGTCATCTGGGGTCACCGGGGGTCAAAGTCTGAAAATCTTGTTAAAGGGATATCTCAAGATGTCTGTCTATCTATCTATCTATCTGTCTACTTATTGCTTTTGTTGAGGTCAAAAAAGCATCTGGAATAACAAAATTATCTTTTGAACATGCTAGTATAACATTTGAGTGAGAAGATAATGGTGCATGATGGCAAATTTGAAACAGTACAATTTTTGTATCATCGAAACCTCAATGCATTTTTGCATTCTGGTTTTCTATGGCATCTCTGTTTTTTGGGCTCTTTAAAGAAATTACGATTCCAAGATAACACTGTAAAAAAGCCCATGCAGAATCTGATTGGATATTCAAATTGGCATACTTAATGACATGCAGGAATGCAGTAAGAGAAGCATTAGGCTTGTACATAAACCTCATGCAGTGCTGGCTTTGTTCCTAACACCTCACAACAATTCCTATTTTTCTTTTGAATTCCAGGAAATCTTGGACATGCAAAGGCCACGTATTCAGGCCTTGTTGGATGCAGGAATCGACTATTTGGCTTTGGAAACAATTCCTGTCCAGAAAGAAGGAGAGATTGTGGAAAGACTGGCTCGGGAATTCCCAAATGTCAAGACATGGATCACTTTTCAGTGCAGGGTATGTTGAGGCATCTATAGTTCTCCTAGATACAGCACCATAACTTATTGGCTATAAAGCTAGTTCAGTAATTCATTGCCGCATGGAATTGTTGGGCATAGCGAAGTACAAACCGATCTCAGCACATAACATACGCCGTTCCCCCCTTTTTCATCAGTATGTGCATTATACAAGACTATCTATGTATCTAGCCAATTCAAATGAAAGTAGGGGTCTCAATACTACTCGACAGGAGATTAAAATGCAAACTTTTTCACCAAAAAGACAATTTAGACACAGTCCACCTCACAAAGCAAGACTCTCTCAATCCTTATGTAATGGATGGATTAACAAAGAATGATTCCACAAAATTTTCATGTTAACTCAAATTTTGTAATATGTGTTGTAGGTTCTGGGGCCCGTTCCACAAAGAGTTGCGCACGATCTTAAGTATGATTTACTGTTGGCTTAAGTATGGTGAATCAAACTTAAAGATTGTGCGTAACTCTTTGTGGAACGGCCCCCAGGACTGGTTTATTTATCTCAAAGATTTGAAAGAAAGAAGTGCACATGTTGCATAGCTATCAAAATGAGTTGCTGAACTGGCTCATTGGTTAGCATTCTTGGGACCAGGTGGGTAGGGAGGGGGATGGGGGCAGAGGCAGAAGACCGTATCCAAACTCTGAACTATTCCTGAAAAAAGGAATCATTCAAAAGTTTATTCTACAGTATGCTCTTACCTTTACAAATCCCTCCCCAATGACTCCTTAAGCTCTGGTTATGTCTTACCTTGCTCACAAACTTTCCCACAGGAAAAGTCCCCCTGTCAAGTCTTTACTACAAGGAGGATCCATATGCAGACTGAACGTGGACAGTGTGATATTGATGGGGACAAGTATTAGATACTCAGCTGGCCTTTTTGACAAGCAATGAAAAAAGAATTTGTCAAAGACTGCCTCCCACACATTTTTGTGTGAATTTTCTAGTGGGTTTGTTTGTCTGCGAGGGGTAACAATGTACAGTATGATGATTACTGTCTAGAAAATACAGTTTAAAGGGTTAACAATCATATTGCCAGCAGCATATTCAGGAATTGTGTGGTGAGACTATGAATTAGTAAAGGTGATAGGTCTAAGTAGTTCAACTCCTGGCCAGGTCACAACAAAGATCTGAAAAACTGAAGATACTGCCACTGTGTGCTTGGTGCTCAGCTTAGACAATGGAGTAGAGAAAAAAAGGGGGTGCAAAAAGTGTTGCAATCCAAAATATGGCTGACGGGATGATGGTTCAGACTTAGTAAGACTGCTTTTAAGTGAATTCTCTTAACTGGCAAGACCCTGTTGAATAGGATCACAGTTAAAGCAGAAACTACCCTACTGTAGTTTCTCGTACTATTCGAGAAGGGGTTACTCCTACCAGTATTCTGGTACAAATGCCATGGTTCAGTGACCCTGGAAAAATCAGTAGTTTGCTCACGTCAGTTCAATTAACATGCAAGATTGCTCTTCTGCTACTGAATTAGTAGCAGAAATAAAAACTAGTTAAAATTACCCTTTCATCAAGATGAAATAGTATGAGATATTTTTTCGAGAGTAAAGGCATTTGAAAAGTTAATACTAGACAAATGACAAACATATTATTTAATATAATCTGTGGCACTATCAAGCTTGTAAATATATATATTTATGTCAATATCATTTGAAGATACTTGAAAAGCACTCCAAATGTGTACATTGCTTCCCCCATTATTGAATGTACCATTCATTGAAAGGAGGTTGTTTGTGCATTGTGATTGGATGACAATTATGTGTTACTGGAAGCTTGAATATGTGAATATTTAGTTGTAAACAATGACTTGGGCTTTTCCATGGTCTGTGAGGCCGACTGGCAGACCAGGTAAACGATAACAGGGAACATGGAAAGGCGCAGGCAGATAACAAGGCAGTATATGAATGTGTGCTGCATTGAAAGTAATATGCCCAGGGTTTTCCCTGGGTTTAGAACTGAACGTTGCGCATCTAATGTGACCATAAGTGGATCGCCGGCCTGGGGGAAGGGTATGAGGGGAGGGGGTGTCCCCCTCCCCTCTTGGAAATTTTGTGACTTAGGGACCAAATCAAAATTCAGTATGCGTGTGCACTGTTCCCGTGGCAGCACGCCGATAATCAGCACCCGTGAAACACACCGCCGCACTCCATGAATAGATCTATTGTTCAAGAGTGGCTGACAGGCCGAGCAGTAATCTGTTGCTGTGTGGACACGCTGCTTTTCATCACGTTTAATAGGGAGCATGGGCTAGCACACTCTCGCAAAAAATCAAAGACAACCAGATTGGGAAAACTATATACCACCAGCATTGAGTGCATTTTGTTACTCGGAGACATTTTTGCTCACCAGTGCAGCTCCGTTGATAATTTGCGTTCGAGAAGGTAGCGTACTGATTGTGTTGGTCGAGGCCTACAGAGACCATAGCCAGCTAAAGGATCTCGCAAATTTTGACAATGGAGTCCCGTAAAAAGGTTCGCCCAATGAATTATATATGGGTGGAAATAAATTGACGATATTCTACGGGGACAATTCTTGACATTAGAAAATTTGAAAACACATAGTGTCTAGCTCTCTAAACTGAAAAATTTAGGCCGAAAATGTATGGTTCGGCTGAGGAAGTACAGTAAGCTGGTAATATTTGTATACGTTTGTGCTAGTCGGCAGTACAACCCAGCAGGATCGAGTACGGAAAAGGTTGACAAAAATCCACGTGACCAAGAAAATTAAAAATATTTACAAGGCATGTGTAAAAACACCCATTCAACAATCTTAAATACTTTTGTGAGTTTTACATGTAAAGTTATTCTCTACGATGTAATTTTCTTCAGCAAGTCTTGGCACCTTCGCCATTGCCTAACATATAGCACATGTGTACATTGTGAACCTATCCTATGTTTATCTACAGTCGATTTTCTCGACGGGAAAGCTGTGCTGTGGTGAATGTTGCCTTTCCTATTTTTATGCTTAAGTGCCTGTTAATATTTAATTTGTTCCAGAACATGATTTAAAGCATAGAGCAGCATATTTTACTGACTAGGTTGGTATCTGCTGAAGGTGAAAATCTACAAAATTATCCCGTATATTAGTGTTACGAGAAGCTGTCAAAAATTCTCCAAATATATATTAGTGTGACATGGTGAGATTGCAAAATATTATCATGATTCTGCTGTCTTTATGGGGATGACTCAATTTTTTTGCCCTATAAATCGAACTCTCAAACAAGGTAGTTAAATCACTAAACCTTGCAGCTGGAAAGGTGGGGGGGGGAATAAAATTGTGCACTCGCAAGAATTTTTGCAGATTTATGCACTAAAACATCGTTTCCCCCACAGTATTTCTTTTTACCAGCTTCATTATGAAGTCCATAATTTTTTAATAAACAGAGCTCATTTGGGGACTTCCTCCTGGATAACATGGCTCTGTCAATGTTCGCTGTTCCCAAGGTTCAATGTTCCCTAATTTTGGAAACATCCGCACTTCTGGGAACTCAGGAAAAATGAACCTTGTAATCATCTGCAATTCATCCAGAAATACAAAAATGGGGAGCATGGAACCTTGGGAACATTGAATCCAGGAACATCTGGTAGACCCCAGCTGACCATGGTGTTGCTATAGCAAGTGGCGTGCACAGGTTTTTTGAGGTGGGGTAGGCCAGTATGTTCATCCCCTGACAGATATAGAGATGGAGATCAATTCAAAGGGAATTACTCCCGCGTAAATTCCCCTGACTGAGTTGTTTCCAAGACTACATACAGAGGGGGGGCATGTATGTGCATGCCCCTGGCTATAACTATAACATAAACAGCCCTCCTTTTTAATTATATAATATTAGCTGTTACAACATGAACAGCACGCTACTGCAATGATGGCCAGCTTTTGGGCCATGAAACAGTTTAAGTTTATAATTCTCCTTAAAAAGTAGGAGTTGTTATAAATATAATCAGTATAGATTTGGCACCTGAATGTGTCACCATTTGGCACCCAGCCCCCTTATTCAAATAAGCAAAAATTTTCCCATCCCCAAACCCCCATAAGGCAAGCACAGATGCCACCTGGGCAAAATCCAGGCCTGTGGAGAAAACTGTAAGTCTTACACCTTTTGAAACATCACAAGTTCACGGTTTTGCATGGCAGCAAGGCATTGAATAACTCCGCCGGGTCTTTCCACCAGGACCAGAGTTGGTCGTGGGGTTGAATTTTACATGTTTTGGATCACCAGCTGGGAAAAGTTCTTGAGAGAAGGGCCAAGGGGAATCTAAGTGGTCCACAAGACTACAACGAAAGGATCAGAACACTTTCTATGCAAAGCCTTGTTAAAACTGTTTGCCAATACCCTTATAAAGTTGGGTAAGCAGTAAAATGTCAGTAATAATTTCAAGTAGGCGTATCCCAGTATTGCGGCGACTAAATTACGAATTAATTTGCTTAACCTACCTGTACGCAGCTTAAATCGCGAAACACCTGTAAGAAATTTTATACTTACCATTGCCGTATAAACACATACCCAAATGGGATATACGTGGAAGAACCCTCGATGTTTCTAGATTTCATACTTGTCAAGTTATCCCTAAAATTAACATGACATGATTTCATGATCTAAAGAATTAGTTTTAGTAATACAGTTACGTCTACATAATGTATGCACATATTTCAACCATAAAAAAATTCTTCTGTCTCAAATCAATCGCTAAAACTTCGTATTTTGGGGAGAGAAATTTTTTTTGAAGCAAAATTCACTCTATCAGATTTAAGATCGTACACATTCTTTCGAAGGTGTATTTCACACAGTGTGCACGAAAAAAGTCTTCTTTCCTCTTACTTCCATCCTGTTACTAACTCAAACACTATAATGATTCCTATCCTTATATTGCCCGTAATTTTTTATTGATGTTTTCACTATTTGCAAGATTTTTACGCCCAAAGTTTCCTAAATATATGGCAAAGGGAGCAAAATATTTTCCCCATATTTTCAGTATCCCCCATTTGCTAAAGTGGAGTGTGCCGGAGTGACGTATCTGTTCCATTGCACACATCGAACATAAGCACAGACAGCGAACGAACGAACGTTCGTAGGTGTATGGTCACTGCCGTATATTACCGTACATTTTTAACGATACATGTGCGGGTGAAATCTAGGACAGGAGATGCATTAGGAAATTTTTACGTGTCATTATCACGAACGGACAGAGGGTTGACTTTTGATAAACGTACCAAGATAGACTTGGCCAAGTCTCTCGTGAGTGTTCCCCGGGGAGCTGACAACACCAACTCTACACAAATCCAGTGCTTCAGCACAGTACAGCATACCGTATTTGCCTTTTTTCTAATACGCCCTCTATCGGTCTATAAAGGTATCGCTTCTCAACGAGAGACTTGGGACAATTGGTTTCTATGACGTCATAATTTTTATGTTATTCCTTTACTTTATTCATCCCTCATTAAGATGAATAATATGTAGTAGTTTCTTAATATCTAGTCCAATCAAAGTTGGCAGTCTGTAAATCATGATATGAATAAACATACCTTAGGTCACATGACCTTGTCATTCATATCTGGCAGCCAGCAGTGCTAGCAGTCGACAAATGTAGAGCCCCTACCGTACCGATGAAGCGACTATTTTCTTTGCAATAACATCTGAAATTATTCCGAAAGACATTCGCAGGGATTTAAAAAGTGTCATTATTAATGTATGGGACACCAAGAAGACGTCGGAGTTTGATTACCGGCAGGATTTAAGAAGTAAATTTATCGATCGACCACCTTTAGCGGTTGAGTTACACGAAGCGCAGAGAAGGCAATGACGCTTACAGTATAAGTATATACTGTACTACGAGATCTACCAACAACGTTATTTCGTAAACACTGCATCTAGACAATGTGTGAGTTAAAAAAATATTCTATCAAGTGGGCTGTTGATGTGTGTAACGTTAGTGCTCTGCAATAACAATGAAGTTTGACCGTGTTGGATGTGCAAGTGTAGCAGAGGAACTTCACAACTTTATAACTTAATTATGATTAATGAATATGATGAGGCACTGTTCAGCATAGAGGACGGCAAGGGGAACTACTGGGAGTCTGCAAATTGAAGAAGGCATATCCGGGCATGCTGGTGTAATTGAGGTAAACTAATGCACTACTAATTACCAATAATTGCAACCTCGACCCCGGCCTTGTCTCCTAGACCCAGGGATGGGATTTGACTGGGGACTGATTTCACAGTCATACTGTCCCCACCCGGCCGAGCCCTTAGTGTGCATAGTGCCTAGCTGACAGTGGGGGCCTTGGCAGGGGTTTACCCTCGATCAATGTATTCCAAACCCAGCTTGGATATGGCCAGGCTCTGTCTGGGGATTTAACAGTTTCAAAAATAAAGTTCCCGGGCAAGACCCGACCATCCCCAGGTCTAGGAAGTGTCAGTGTTGCAATTGATAAGTGCATAAATCTTCATATGACATTGCAAGATTATTGCAGTCAGGCCCTTTAAGTTGACAGCTATAGGCACCACAACATACAGGGCTTGGGGCATTGGCAGCTGCATAGGTCAAAATCAATTGTCCCAGACCCATGAATAAGGTAAAAGGCATTTTCTACTTGGCCTTGCTTAATTCAGGTGGCCCCAATTCTACCCAGAGGTTCAATTACATCAGTTCTTCAAACTTTTTTACAACTTTGTTCAGGCTTTTACTTAGTCAGAGAGTTGCATGCATACGTTTTAGAGGAACCCTGCTGAAGGGACTAGTTTTGCTTCCTAACAAAATAATTGCTTTATACAAGTTATGTGCTACAGTACAAGGGATTGTTAATCCTTCAGAAAACCAGGAAATTAAAGGGACAATCCTCTCACCCCAAACTACACTTCTAGTATAGGGTAACAGAAACTCTCAATTGGCTCAGCTTTTTGATTGACTACTAATTCAAACAATGCAGAGTACCAAAACTTATATTACACAGCACGAACTGTTCTGATAGTGTTTTGATTATACACATTGAGCTTTCTTAATTTATTCCCCCTGAAGCAATAAAATGAGATTGTGTCTGGATGGGGGTGACTTTTAGACAATTGTGGGAGGGGCTTAATTGAGAAGGTTACAGTAGAAGAATTGGTACTGTTTGCGATGAGAAAATTGGGCCTTTAATTACCCAGGCACTGAAAGATCACTTGACAAGTTTTATGAAATGTATAACTGCTAATTTTGAGCCCTAGCATAATTTACAATAAATGAGCATTCATGTGTAGGCACACTGCTTATTTTGTAACTTCAGGAACAGCTACAGTAAATTGAACTGGTTGTGTTTTTTATGAATGTGAATATCTACACAAAGAATATGGTACAACTTGAAGACTATATAAGATTTTGATACCATAAATTCGAGGTAGCCCAGGCTAAATGTGTGTTGTTTTCTTGTACTAATCTGAGTAAAAAAATTCGGTCATCAGTCTACATGCTAGCGCACTAGGGCTGTAGCACTGCATGTTTCATCGTGCAGTGTTTCCATCAAGTCTCCTTGCTGGAATATTTGCTCCAAGAGTGAATGGTATGAACATTTTAAAGTGTTCTTAATTCTCCTTCATTTTTCTTTTACACAGAACTTGAGCCATTGGAGAAAGTGGGACTATACATACTGCAAAGCCACCATCTTTGGCAGAGTCAGCAGGCAACCAGGCTATGCAGTACATAAAACATTTAACACCAAGCTTAGCACGGTATATGGAGTATATTAGGCATGGAATGTATAGTGTATGTGTTGAAAACCTACAGTATCTTGACTCAAATTTTACATGGAATGAGTGGTTACATGAACTATGTAAATAAAATCTTTGGCCTGGAAAATATTTCATTGCAATTTTTGAAAAAAGAGATAGACTGCACTTGACAATCATCTGATACCAGTACCAGTACAACCAGTTGGTGCAACTGTGGTGTTTAATTAGAGAACAGTCTGAAATTATCATTGAACTGTCATGATTGGTATATGCACTTGTCCTTCAATAAAGCAATAACTGGTACATATAGAGTTACATTTTAAACAGGGACCTACCAATTAAAGAAAATATTTTTCAACTGCTGTAGTAGAAAAACAAGGACTACTGTAACTTTTCACAGAAGAGATGCTTTCAACAATCAGTATGATTTTAGTTAATAGCATGTAGCAGGAATTTTGTTGATTTTTTTTATTTTGCTTAACAAAGCAAGCTGCTTCCATGGGTACAATGAGTAAAATTTCTTTATTAATAGAGGTGGTGTGATGTAATGCATGATGATTTCAACAACTGTAGAAGTCTTATAGTAGTATACATCTCCTGAGATTGAGAAATTGAGAAATGTTTCCAGTTTTATTGAGCTTATTGAGACCTGCACAGTTTATGTACAAATGTGGTATGATGATAGCAACTCACTGGTTTAAGGAGCATTTTTGTGGAGGGTTGGGGGAGAAAGTATAGGGGGAGCTAAGTGCAAATTATGGGATATTTTCTCAGAACCCTTGTATGATGTATACACAGCATGTCCTTACCACTACTAGCCTCTGCAATATTTTTGTGTACTTGGATTTTTTGTGTGTTTGTGGTTAGGGTGATAGAAAAGAATCTGGCAAGTGTTGCACAAAAGTGACAAGTGGAGAGACACTTTATACATTACCATCTGTAACTGAGCATCATTCTGACATGCGTCTGGGTGATCACTTCGGATTAGCAATAATCCCATCATCACAGGTAAGTTAATTGGAGGATTAAAACTACTGTAATGCATAGCACATGCAGCCTGGTTACAAATCATTGCAGGTAAGTACCTGTAAAACTTGCATTACTACAGTCTAGTTCTACATTCCATAACCTCTTGAGACAGTGTAAACTCAGCCAAAGCCCTACATGTGGCAGGCTTATGCACATGGTTTAAGTTTTAAGGGGTGGTGTGGGGTGGGGGGTTGGTAGAGACCTAGGGCTCCATAAAACTGCAACCAGACAGGCCATGCAGATAGAGTGTTTAATTTAAGTGATGTAAGGTTACAGGTGGGATTTAAAATTATGAATTGCTTCTCTGAGACAAGATATTTTTGTCCTTCATGGACCTGGGAAGGTAAAGGCCGACCTTCAGGCCTCGATTTTCAGAAAAATTTGTGGTTGTCCTTGGGCAACCAATTCCATATTTTCAGTTGTCCTAAAGAAAATTTGGCTGTCCAAAACATTTTTTGACCAATTACAGCACAAAACAGTAATTGCATTTATGTATAATTGGTCTGGAAGAATGAAATGATAAAATTTTTGCAAGACAAAGGCACTTGAAGTGTGAAACTATGATGAAAAATTTTGCAAGGAGTTGATCAGTCAGCATGTACAACATACTTCTTCATTCAGATAAAAGGAAGCTGCTGGAATATAATTCTTCCACCTTTTGGTTGTCCCTATGGAATTTAAGTTGTCCCAGACAATTGCACAACCAAGAAAATCGAGCCATGCCTCCTACATGATACATAATCTGAAAGATTTGCAAAATAGCCATGTTAATCTCTCTCTTTCTCTCTGAGCTTGGATCACTGTTTCAGTAGGCTATGCATGTCTTGTCTTATCCTACTTATCATTGTTTGAGATTGGCAGCAATCAGTAAAAGGAGGAATAAAAATTATCAGATTCAAATTAAACACATGTTTATATTGAATTAAGTGTCATACCTAGTTAGTGCTGCTGGCTGTATGAAAGAATCACTGTGGTCAATACTCTACAAGATGGCTGGCTATTTCTACCTTATCACATAGGGTATATTGTTCCCATGTCTCATAAGTCCCACTTTCATATATTCCATCTCGTTGTGGTACCCTGTCTCAAAAGTCCCATGTCTCACTCACTGCTCCCCAACCAATCAACTCATTGGGGTTATAGGGGTTTGGGTTAGAGATATGGTTTTTGGGCATGCACTCAAAAATATGAGGGGAACAATGACACAGGGAACCAATGCATATCACAGGTAACAAAACTATATTAGATGAACAAGGCCACCATGTGGGTAGCTCACAGGTAGGGATATTAAATTGGGCAGCTGACCCATATTCTCCCCATGTATCAGTCGTTTGCCCCAGAGCTCTCTCATATCAGTGAAGTGGGCTATCATAAAAAGACCACTTATTAATCCCAGGTGAAATTGGCCCACATGAAAAGAGTTAACGCCCATTGGTGCAGCTGCAGAGAAGCGGCCAACCCGGGCATGCATTATTTGTCCCCCTTCCCAAGATTTTGGCCTGTGTCCCTCCCCAACTTAGGTCAGTTAAGAGTTGAGTACACAGAAAAAAATAAATAATATACCTCTCCAGATCTAATTTTTCATACTGAGATATATCCTTGCAAGCTTTGGGGTTTTCGCTCCCTGGACATGCCTACCTCCAGCCTGAATGGGAATGAATGCTTTGGGATCTGTATTCTGTTTGGAGCTGCGTCCAAAACTTTGCCCCCAACATTATCCTGTGCCCTTTATTTGTCCCCACCCCATCCAGTTTTGACAGTCTTGCACCACCGCTGCCAGTGCATGGCATAGCCCCGGGGTAGGGGGGGGGTCAGAAAAACACCTAAAATAGCGGTTTTTCTCCCTATTCTTCCCTCATTTAGTGCCCCATGACACGAACCCCCACCCCCGATGACACAATCCTGGCTATGCGCCTGACTGCTACTACAGTAGTATCAAGGATGGGGGGGGGGCATTGACGGGGAAGTAAAGAGATGAGACTAAAGACATATCCCCTTAGGTTTGACAGCAAAATTATCCTTCATCTAGGAAATAACGGCATATTCTTCTCCTACCCATTTGACTTATCTGTCTGTAATCTCAGTTGAGTACTTTTTTGGATTCAGACGGTTTCGTTCGTTGCAATACTGTTCATTTTTTGTGGGCTACAATGATTAGTGTCTGTAGTCAATTCGCATAATTGCTTCAAGTACTAATTCAATGTGTTACGTCGCTGTAAACTCCGATTTCGTGCCCGCAGGATAGATAGAATTATCACATTTAGTGTATCACTTATTTTACATCATGCGAATTTCACATTTTAGAAGTATTCCACTATGGTACGGGCTCAAAAACATCACGTTTTCCGCTACGCCTCAACGGAAGACGATACTACTTTTCAAGGTTATAAAGAGCGATCGTATTTTCATTTTACCATGAGAGATATCAACTTAATTACTCCTTATACGCTTAAAATTTAAGAAAGGATCATTTAAGGTATGTTTAAATATTTAATTATTACAGGTATGATCAGGGTCTTTAATATTTTTCACTCACGTTACTATACAAACCTTCAATTGGGCGATACTAAAGTTTATGTTTGAGAATGCTGATTGGTTGGTAGTGCTGATACAGTTTAAAGATGAATAATAAATAGCCTTATTAGTATGACGTCATAGAAACCAATTGTCCCAAGTCTCTTGTTGAGAAACGATAGAATTAATAGACCGATAGAGGGCGTATTAGATAAAAGGAAAATACGATATTCTCTGCTATGCTGCAGCAGGTGGATTTTGAAGAGAAAGTTGTCAACTCCCCGCGGAACACTCACGAGAGACTTGGCCAAGTCTAGTACCAAGAAAGCAGTTCACAAGAAATTTGAACACTTGTGGTACATTACTGTATTAACACAGTACAGAAGTTGCAGTGACAAACCGATTTTTTGGTTCCGATGCACACATTGCGCAGTGGACAAAAGCCACAGAAGCTATAATCCTAGCAGCGCTAAAGTGTGATCAAGTTATAAAGTCCAGTTTGATTTTTAAACTCACCATGTTAAGAACAAACAGCACATTGTAGATATAGAAAAATGTAAATCTCCAGCCCCTTGTGGGTTGAAGAGTTTGCAGACGGTATTTCTCACCTGCCGTGAGGGGCGACCAAAGTGAAACCATACGGTACTTGAAAATAAATTACTTTGATCATTAATCGAGTTGACTGATACTATACAACGCACTCCCCTTGGTGTCCTTTTAACATTATATTACTACTTAAACGAACTCCCCGCATCAACATGCATGTGTCCTCAATCCATTTTTAACACTTAGGGCACTCGTTTCCAGTAATGGCGGCTACTGTCATGGCGGCTTATATTATCCTCCATGTGACATCTAGCTCTTTTTAATGCATGTAAACATCGGTTGTTTCTGTTCAGAGCAGGTAAAGAAATGCCGCTAAGCCAAATACAAAGGATACCATGCTGAATCAAAGTGCACGGCACGGGATTATAGCAGGTTGCTGGAACTTCCTTAAGCTGTTTGTGTGTAAGCACGGGGAGTTTCGGCACAGGTTCGGATTATTTTATTGTTTGGGCGTGCACTGGCTTTAAGAAGCGTACGAGCACGCATAAATAATTTTGATTTGGTCCCTTATGCAAGTCCCTAGATGCAAAATGGTGACACTTTTGAGGCAAATTAGTCAACACAACTTCTGTAAGTTGACGCCAAAACATTAGCACTACAACTCACATTCGTATTAATTTTGATATACTGATAGCGGTCACATTGGCTTTATATCACCGTAATTTCTGCTTCAAAAGTTTTGGTTCATCGGCATGGCTTTTATAAAGCGCTGGCACCGGATGATTTTTACCCCCTGTTGGCCGTTATTTCGCGCCCGTTCCTCGCCAAAATTGACATGATTGGGCAGGCTTGAAATATTACCAGTTCAGGATAGAAAATATTGGGAATATTTCCGTTCGTTTCACGAAGGGGGTATCACTTTTGTAGGCGTAATATTTTCACTTCAAAAGTGGAGATACAAGTCACCGTTAATACAGTACTGTAGATTTGTTTGCAGTCGATGTCACATGCTCTTTAATAATTTAGTTCTTAGGCCAACATCATGCTCATTCTCTTTTTCATCCCCCAATCATGTCGGAACATTTGCATTCTTTTACTGCACTGGGTTGTAGTGGCCTTAAGGTAATGTAGCTACTCTCCTGCTTTAACGAACCCCATGTAGAATAATCATTCATGATAATCTTAGCAGTTCTGGGCAGCCAAGAATTGCACCCGGTTAACGTATCTTATGGTTCCTTTCGGATACAAATATCCCCGTTTATTTTAAGCAGTTCTTGTCCAAAACTTACGTCTTGTTTAAAAAGAATCTGCAACTGAAATGCACGTAAGTCAGATCCCCCAAAAATCCACGTACACAGAGATTTGTGATACCGTTTCATGGTGAATTTTGCATGGGGCTCGCCCCGCTTCGATAGCCGGCTATATAAGCATGGGAAGTGCGATCGTCGTAACACAAACTCAATGGGGAAGCTGGTCTCGAGACCGAGTATTTTCACACACTAAATCACATAGTCGAAGGCGCAAGTTGTGATTGGCTGGCTAGAATCAATGCAATTGAACCAATCACGATGCAGGGACCAATTTAAATTTTGAAATGGATTCTATGCATATGATGTCACCAAGCAAAACATGATGCCTTGTTTGGTGGAAAAAACGGACATGCAAGAAAGTCTAATGCATGCGTAGGCCAAGAAATTTGCTGCATGAGACCATGTGCATCACTGTTTTTGTTTGCAATGACGTCGCATGACAACATTGCATAAGCCCAACTGTAAATAACATTACGGAAGGAATGCTAGAAATGACTTAATTTATGCAAGAAAGTAACCATGGAACTTCACAAGATTCTAGGAGCTATGTGTACAAAACGTGCACAGATATGTACGCTAAGCTTGGGGATTTGAAAAAAGGCGAAACATTTCAGCTCGATAGTCTGTCTGTACAATGTGTTTTGTGCAGAACAGTTTGTACAACAACTTACGCGGCGCTTTCTGTGAGAAAGCAAGGAAAACACATTGAAAGCAATTCTAAATCTAATTCCATGTGTTACGGCTTGGTCTCAATTCAAACCAATAACAGCGAAAGACCACAGAAGAGCGAGATTAAAATCAACAACTTAATTATTATTCACCTCTTACTTCCTTAAATTTACAACAATTAATCTTAAATCTACTCACAATCTTTTACAGCTTAAGGTATCACTCTTTGTCCAAGGGGTAGTGTTGTTAGCGTCGATTGTACAGCAGCACAGCGTAGGACTCGGTTCTGCGAAGGCAGGATGAAGACTATAGTGATCGGTATATGGCGACACAATTACAGCATTAAGCGGCGAAGCAGGCGTCTGGTCTCGGTATTATCTGCGTATCTTCTGTTCTCTTCTCTTCCGTCACACTGCTTGCATGACCTTTTATATATCTGGTAGTTCTTCCAGAAAAGTCTGGAACTCACTCTAATGGAAACGTCTCGTTTGATCTCGTACAAAACAAACAGCGAAAGTTCTGGGCTCAGTAACCCATAACCACAAGTTGGCTATTATTAGGCCATTACATCATACAGTAGTTTCCAGTAGGTGATTGTACATTCTCATAACTGTGCGAATGTTCTCTGGGGTTACCTGTTGAATATGCTCGAAAGACAACACCGATGCTAGCACTTTCTAGAACTTTTCACTCGCTCGTCCGAGGATTCAATCTGGTTGATGTCGTCTCGTAACACTCCCCCCCTTGAAAGAGTTTTGGACGTATAGGACAAAACTTAGGTTACAATATCTACAATATTACTTTACAGTGATAACTATAGTATTACAGTATGCATTCCAATATCAAGTGGAAGGTGCTATCATAACATACAACTTGTCTTACAATATGATAATACATGAGTAGTAACATCACTAACACATACTGTGCTGCAGGCAACATCAAAATTTCGAAATTACAGTACGACTTTTAATCTACTCCATCAGATTAAGTTCTTGACAAAGCATCAGGCACAACATTGTCTTTCCCTTTAATGTGCCTAATATCTACATTATATGATTGTAGAAATAAACTCCATCTCATCAATCTCTGATTCTTGTTCTTCATCTTAGACAGAAATGTCAGAGGTTTATGATCAGTATATGCAATAACGGGGAAACTAGTAGTCCCCAAATAAACATCAAAGTGCTGAAGACCAAGTATCAAAGCTAATGTTTCTTTCTCAATTGTAGAATAATTTTTCTGATGTCTGTCAAATTTCTTTGAATAATAACACACAGGGTGATCAACACCATGCTCATCAGCTTGAAGCAAAACTGCTCCTATACCATTGTCACTGGCATCAACTGCAAGCTTAAACTGTTTTTCAAAATCTGGAGCAATCAACGCTGGTGAACTCATTAGTGCTCTTTTCAACGATTCAACTGCTGCCTGATAATTTTCTGTCCAAACAAAATTTTCATCTGAGAGCAAGCATACATATTCATTGATTAATGATTTCATTTCTGATCTTTCTTTGTCATCTAGATGACTTAACTTCTGATCAAGATTACTCAATACATCAGAGTTTTTTAACTTAATACACATGTCAGGAACATCATCAGCATTGATCTCATCATTATCATTGAATTCTTGATCAACACTGATGATACACACTTGATCACATGCATCATTAACTTTGACATTCACATTATGTTCACTTTCATCTTTAGAAATGTCACAATCCTCTCTTTCATAATATTTTTTCATCATATTAATGTGACAAACTCTCTTTGATTTACGCTTGTCAGGTGTCAAGATGACATAGTCTGTGTCATTGACCTTTCTTTCAATGACATAAGGTCCTTGAAAGCGAGCTTGAAGTGGCTGACCAGACACAGGCAAAAACACCAACACCTTCTCACCAGGCTTAAACTCTCTTTCCACAGTGGTCTTATCATACCACGCCTTCATTTTCTTATGAGAATTCCTCAGATTTTCTTGAGCCAGTTCACATGCTCTGTGAAAACGCTCTTTAAAGCGGGATACGTAATCGAGCAGATGTATGTTTTCACCTGGATCTGATAACCACTTCTCCTTTAATAATTTCAATGGTCCACGAACTGTGTGTCCGAAGACGAGTTCAAATGGACTGAACCCAAGTGACTCCTGTACAGACTCCCTGACAGCAAACATTACAAATGGAATGCCTTCATCCCAATCTTTCTCATTGTCATGACAATATGTCTTTAACATATTCTTCAATGTTTGGTGAAACCTTTCTAAAGCTCCTTGGCTTTCGGGATGATAAGCTGAAGACTTAATTTGGTCTATGCCTAATTCATACAACATCTGTTGGAATACAGTTGACATGAAATTAGACCCTTGATCTGATTGGATCTCCTTAGGTAACCCAAACAATGTGAAAAATTTAAGTAAAGCTTGTAAGACTGTCCGAGCCTTAATATTTCTTAGAGGTATTGCCTCTGGAAACCTTGTCGAAGCACACATTATGGTTAATACATACTGATGTCCTGCCCTACTCTTAGGTAGAGGACCTACACAATCAATAATGACTCTACTAAATGGCTCTTCAAAAGCAGGAATTGGCTTTAAGGGTGCAGCCGGAATGTTCTGATTCGGCTTCCCAACCATTTGACATGAATGACAAGTCTTACAAAATTTGGCCACATCACTCTTAAGCTTAGGCCAATAAAAGTGATTTATAATTTTGTGGTAAGTCTTACTGACCCCTAGGTGCCCTGCAAATGGCATTTCATGGGCAATACTCAGTATTTCCTTTCGATACACCCTAGGTACCACAATTTGATGGTAAATGCGCCACTCTTCATCTAATGGTGCATCAGGTGGTCGCCATTTACGCATCAAAACACCGTTCTTAAGGTAAAAACACACTGGGACCTCTTTCGAGTCATCCTCAGTGAGGGCACCAGCAAGTAGTGGCTGAAGCTCTTCATCATGTTGTTGTTGGACTGACAACTGGTCTTTATGGAGTGTGTCAGACATGTTTCTTTCCTGTTCTATCCCCTCACCATGTGTGGGGACAGGAGACTTACAATCCTGAAGATTGGCCATAAAAGTTTGGCTGAGATCAAACCAGGAATCTTCACTTTCATCAATATTCTTTTTAGAGTCCTCTTTGGACTCTGACTCCACTTTTGGGAGTGCTGTTCCATTTTTAGGAACTAATTCCTTAATTTTAGAGAGCGGAGAGCTTAAATTTACCATCCTTCTTTTCAGAAATCATACCCTCACTTTTAGAGAGTGGATGTTCAAGATTATCATCCTTACATGATTCCCTACTTGTTTCACCTTTGGAAACTGGATCCTCACTTTTGGAGGCTGGATGTTTAAGATTATCATCCACAGCAAGCTTTTGTGACATAGCTCTCGTGACAGCACAGGCTGGGAATAAATCTGGAAATTCCTTTTCTAATTGCTCTGTGTTGTTATAGTCACATGGTTTATCTGTCAAAATTGCATTGGCGACTACCTTTCCACCAGCTAGGTCATTGCCTAGCAACAGAGATACCCCCTTTACAGGTAGAGTAGGTCTGGACCGTAGTATGTCCGACGCAGAAACTAAATCTGACTTCAAACTAATTTTGTGAAGAGGGACAGAAATAAATCCACACTCAACCCCCTGAATTAGTACATTTGCCCCTGTGGAAGTAGAGTCCGTTAACGGCAAAACTCCATCAAGAAGCAACGACTGAGTTGCGCCCGTGTCACGCAAAATTTTAATTTTGACGGGTGGATGAGCTGAATCCCCATCTAGGGAAATAAAACCCTCAGACACGAATGGAAGGTATTCTTCCTTAATTTGGTCATTAGAATTAGGCCGTAAAGTCACGACTACCTCTGGAGAATTTTCTGCATTGGCTAAGGCATTTGGAGCTGTTTCAGTCTCCTTTAATTTTGCCAATTGAAAGCAATTTGCCATTATGTGGCCCTTTTTGTGACAGAAACCACAAACTACGTCTTTAAAGGCAGCTTTAATTGAGCTGACCTGGTCGTTCTTTTGACGACTAGAATCTGGTTGTTTTTTACCAGAATTTGTTGGAGAGAGGGAACCAGACAGAGATCCACTAATTTTACCTGCTGTGTCACCACTACTGCCATTGCCATATTTTTTATTTGGCCTTTTAAACTGACTCTTGTTTTGAGTCTGACCTACTTTACCAAACTTATGGGTAAGTGCATACTGATCAGCCAAATTTGCCACTTCTTTCAATTTGTCAGCCTTTTGTTCTTCAAGGTGAGTCTTTATGTCATCACTCACACACCGTTTAAATTCCTCAACCAGCATCAGTTGTCGTAAGGCTTCAAATGTGGAGACCTTTTTAGAATCACACCATCTATCGAAATGCCTTTCCTTTTGATAGGCAAACTCTACATATGTTTGTGTATCCGCCTTACGATATTTTCTAAATTTTTGGCGATACGCCTCGGGTACTAATTCATAGGCTTGTAATATGGCCTTCTTAACTTTATCGTAATCCATGCTGTCCTCTATTGACAGAGCGGAATACACTTCCTGGGCCTTGCCAGTAAAATTACTCTGAATGAGTATTGACCATTTATCTCTGGGCCACTTTAATTGTTCACCCAGTTTTTCAAAGTGGTTGAAAAATTTCTCCACATTATCCTCCTGAAATTTGGGCACAAATTTTACGTGCTTAGAGACAGCAAATCCCCCAGTATCCATGCCTATTTTAGGTTCTGGGCCCTTCATGACCCCTAATTCCAGTTGTTTCAACCTAAATTCATGCTCTCTAGCCTCTTTCTCTCTTTCCCTTTGCATTTCTAATTCTTTCAATCTAACTTCTCTTTCCAATTCAAGCTTTTTCAATTCAAATGCATTGTCAGTTGGCACGGTCATGATTGTCTCAAGCACTGTAATTGGCAGAATACTTTCATCTACCAGATACTCTACAATGTATCTCTTAATCTCGTCCTTCCGCATTAATGGCTGAAATTCAACGCCATAGTGTTTTGCGACTTTTACAATCTCAGACTTTTTTAGTGAGTTAAGCTCCTCAATTGAGGGGCTAGCCACGAATTTATCTAAATCGAATGGCATTTTGAGGTTGTGTCAAACACTCACAAACAACTAAGAAGTCTGGACAATACAGTTGCAAATTACAACGAAATTTCTCGAATTTTCTACCTGGTAGTATAATTCTTTCCCGGATGTTAGGCCACCAATTCTGTTACGGCTTGGTCTCAATTCAAACCAATAACAGCGAAAGACCACAGAAGAGCGAGATTAAAATCAACAACTTAATTATTATTCACCTCTTACTTCCTTAAATTTACAACAATTAATCTTAAATCTACTCACGATCTTTTACAGCTTAAGGTATCACTCTTTGTCCAAGGGGTAGTGTTGTTAGCGTCGATTGTACAGCAGCACAGCGTAGGACTCGGTTCTGCGAAGGCAGGATGAAGACTATAGTGATCGGTATATGGCGACACAATTACAGCATTAAGCGGCGAAGCAGGCGTCTGGTCTCGGTATTATCTGCGTATCTTCTGTTCTCTTCTCTTCCGTCACACTGCTTGCATGACCTTTTATATATCTGGTAGTTCTTCCAGAAAAGTCTGAAACTCACTCTAATGGAAACGTCTCGTTTGATCTCGTACAAAACAAACAGCGAAAGTTCTGGGCTCAGTAACCCATAACCACAAGTTGGCTATTATTAGGCCATTACATCATATAGTAGTTTCCAGTAGGTGATCGTACATTTTCATAACTGTGCGAATGTTCTCTGGGGTTACCCGTTGAATATGCTCGAAAGACAACACCGATGCTAGCACTTTCTAGAACTTTTCACTCGCTCGTCCGAGGATTCAATCTGGTTGATGTCGTCTCGTAACACATGTAATACTACAGGGTTATGGCGGAAAATATCAAACGATCACTTCCATGGCAGGGGTAAAATTTTACGTTTGTGATTATCAATGCACCCCGTTTTGGCGGGAAGTTAAAGGGTTGAGTTAACGAGAGTTTTAAGAAACTAAGGGCAAGTTTCAAGTATATTTTAGCCCCTTTTTCAGTTTGCAAATAATCGGTGGTAGTGATCGAGTGAATGCCAGAATTTATAAATGCAATGGAGCACATGGCTGCAAGCAACCACAGATTGTGTGGGTACCTATCTTTTTATGAAAACATGTTGGGAAAACAATGGTTCTATGACATCATACACATAAGGTCCATTGCACTTATTTTAACTTAGTTACCTCTACGTAAGAATCATCCTAACATCGTGATTGGTACATTACTGCTTTTAATCAGCCAATCATACTCGCGACATCGTCAATGCAGTTTTACTGTGTAGGAATCACGTGTAGAAACAGTCTTAGAGAAATCTAATATTCCCATTGCATTTGTACTGCAATCAAATTTCCTAAACTTTGGGTGTAGTAGGGCAAAACAATCCAGAGATGGAGTGTTTACTGGGGGGGAGGGGGGGTAGACTGCAGTGTATGTTCGCACAACTTCATTTTCCGATATTCTGAATTGTGGCGTAAGTTTTAAGAACGAAGTAACAGGAAATATGTGGGGTTTCATCGTAAAGATACAATGACCATGGTTGGTTCGTTTGATTGATAATTTCCCAAATCTGAGACATTAGCCCCACCTCTAACCTGCAAAACGGACGTTTGTGTTTTGGTAGTGCAAGTCGTGTTGTGCCACGTAGCTACTGCGCTCCGGAGTGAGTACAACAGTTTCGTAGTGAGAGCTTACGAGGGCAAGTGCAGGCTAGTTAATAATACCGTGTTGTTTACTTGTTCAGTAGTAGGCCCTATGGGATATTTACATACAGAGATCCGACTCGCATGCAGTGGTATGTGCATGGAAATTAAGAAAGTTAGTTACAGTTTTACAAAAAAGTCAATGATTTTGTCATTTATAGTATTAACAACAAAAGCAATCGTTGACAGAAAGAAGAAAAATTATGGAGGCTAGCTGGCAGCAATTTTGAACATCGCGGCTGTTTTATGAACGTTGCGGCCTCCTTGATTTTGAAGCTTGAAAGTCGTGGACCGCGACGTTCAAAAGGCCCAGGGAAAACCCTGATGCCAAAAAAGGCCAAATAGCCCTAAAGAGCTACTTTACCAACTGGCTGATTCCCCCTGACTTTTACGTGGGATCAGGGATTGTGCCAGAAACACAAGAAGGGGGAGATTTATACATGCAAACCCCAAGTCTAAATTGATGCTGTCCTGGGCTCAAGTTACAAGTGGGTTCAGGGAGACAAAACCTTGCTTCAAAGTCCCTGGAAGGTGTAATGTGGAGGGTTTTAAAAGGCCACTTATTTATTTATTTATAAATTCAAACATTCTTCTTTCACTGTTAGAACCAAAACATTGGCAAATCCCCCCTTTCCTTGGAGGGGACCCTGCATGGGACTGTTCCCCCTCCCACTGTGCATTGCACCCTGCTTGCTGTATGCAGACTAAGGAGGTACATAGGGTGTTGTAGTCATGCAGAGTTGTCTGGTTATGCATAAAGGAGCGCTTTTAGCATTGGCTACAAATTTTTTGTGCATTAGTTAGATGGAGTTTTACAGACCAGTTTCCAACCAATTGGTTGAAGTTGAGCTGGCCCCAGCCTTTTTCTTGATTGTGACTTGTTTGCTTGCTTACATGGCTGGCTACATTATTAGTGAGGTAGATAGTGTTTGTCTCTGTAAGTTCAGTGAGATCCTGGTAGTCTAAACTTTTTTTAAGTTGAAGGACCTCAGTTCTGCTAATCATACAAGTCCTGATGCTATTAAAATGTGATTGAGTGCACTTTTTGTAAACAGACTCTTTTCCAAACAGCCAATGCAAAGGATTTGGGAATGGTTTGGCATGCAACACAGTTTACAACAGTAAAATACCATTCAGAAAAATGATAAGTACCAAAGCTCTGTTTTGCAAGTCATTGTAATTGCTATTTGGAAAAGGATCTGTAAGTATTTTTGCATGTTTCCAAATAAACATCTTTGCCAATGACAAGATAAAGCCAGCAGTTCAGTGTAGGTTCAAGGTTCAATCCCATTGTGGCAAGTGGCATTTGCAAAGATAGCATGAAACTAATTCTAGTCCCTGTAAAATGGAAATCCTGTTTTTTGGACAGGAAATCTAATGGCATGCAGCGGATGTTCTTGTGAATTTAAGTTCTGAGCAGACAACAAGTTAGGTAAACACTTGGCAGTGACTTCAAGCCATTTAACAAAGAAGGGCAGGTTTCAAATAGTGGTGTGTAAGCCTTTAGTTTACATGCCATAAGGGAGAATATGACCATAAAAGGATTCAAGATTCTGTTTCTTAAGATATTTTTTTACTGCCCTTTTGGATATTCTGATTACCACAATCATTTTACACAAAAAGCTACTGAAGTAGTGGTTGACAGTTCTAAACCTTTAAGAGACAGGTCCTAGAATGTTAAACAAACTGTGCAGTGGCAGGAAACGGTGTATGTTCAGTCTGCATTTTAAGGATCGACAGTTGTAGCTATGGTATGCTTTAATTCGTTTAGTTTGGAAGTTGATTTTGTCTCTATGGAAAACCTTGATGCCTTTCCCCACATTGAAAACCATCTGATAAGTAGTGAAAAATTTATCAAGGTCAGGGTTTTAGCTGATTTGGGTTCTTGGGTCTCAGAAGCATGAAAAGTCCCCTGGGGGACCTAGGGAAAAATCCTGTATCACTGAGAAACTCAAGCTCCTGCTATAGACGAATCCGATTAGCGCTTGTTTTTAGTGACAGTAGGCCTCCATACTGTAAGTGGGGTCCATCAGCCTAAAACCATCTTTATTTATTGTCTACATGAATTTCAAACCCTCAAATTTAGTGAAATTGAATAATTAAAGGTACAAATTTGTGTACAATCATCCGTTGTAGAGGTACAGTAAGCAAGGAAATCAAAAGATTTAAAGGTGATGGACCCCAGTTATGGCCGACGGAAATCAGACCTTCACTTGCTGTCCAGATTGGTGTATAAATGCATTAATGTGTTGCTATAAAATACTTTCATGGGACTCTTGAAGAAATTGCAAGACCCTTCAACTTTTTTCAGACCCCAAGAAAGAAATATTAGAGGTCTCAGGACCCTTGACTTTGTGCCGTAACAAATACACCGAAGGTTATAAAGAAAAAAATGCTTTCTCCATGCAGCACAGTTTTTTGCCTTTTTAGTGGTGAGCTACTGTGCTCTGAGACCTTTCAAACGTTGATGGAGCGTAGCTTGAGACTGATAAAAGATGTTGAAAAATTTGGGTTGGACCTTACACAGAGAGTAATTTTCAAAATGTCCAAGTTATAACAGGTCTTGGTGGTGTCTTTTTACCAAGACATTTACTGATTAATGTAAGTACTGTTAAAGAACCGTGCCCAGATATAGAAGTACTTGTTGCATTTGATGGTAAACCTTGTTAACACCACTTAAGCCAACAGGCAGCCAGTGATATACTTTTCTTGAAAGTCATGTGACAATATTTTTGCTCCTCAAATGTGCAATTTAACGAGAGTTAGTGCATGGTACCGTAAAAGTGCAATATCCTAAAATATTATGAATGACAGATGCTCTGGAGAGAAATAAGAAAAAAGTTATGAGGGTTAGCCATTGCTTCAAAATAAGTTTGTGGTAACTACTCTAGCCCTCTACATTTAACAGGAAGTTATGAGGGTTAGCCATTGCTTCAAAATAAGTTTGTGGTAACTACTCTAGCCCTCTACATTTAACAAAATAAGAAAAAAGTTATGAGGGTTAGCCATTGCTTCAAAATAAGTTTGTGGTAACTACTCTAGCCCTCTACATTTAACAGGAAGTTATGAGGGTTACCCATTGCTTCAAAATAAGTTTGTGGTAACTACTCTAGCCCTCTACATTTAACAGGAAGTTAGTGAGGGTTACCCATTGCTTCAAAATAAGTTTGTGGTAACTACTCTAGCCCTCTACATTTAACAGGAAGTTATGAGGGTTACCCATTGCTTCAAAATAAGTTTGTGGTAACTACTCTAGCCCTCTACATTTAACAGGAAGTTATGAGGGTTAGCCATTGCTTCAAAATAAGTTAGTGGTAACTACTCTAGCCCTCTACATTTAACAAAATAAGAAAAAAGTTATGAGGGTTAGCCATTGCTTCAAAATAAGTTTGTGGTAACTACTCTAGCCCTCTACATTTAACAGGAAGTTTACAAGTTGAAGCATGAAACTCCTACTTACCAAATCCTCTCTTGCTCAAAATGTATGGACTAGGGTCACAGACCTCCTATATACATGGACAGAGCATGTAACCCGTACGTTGTATCCATAGGTTGTTGCCACCGACTGGGGCAAAAAAAGCCCCCACCAGATGGCCACCGTGAAGCTACAATTTGTATGATTTAACGACGGCTCTGTAATATTTTATACAAAAAATAAACTTGAATGGCTAACAAAATCATATTCCAGCAATACATGTAGTAATTTTTACCTTACCTGGCAATATTTTGAAAATATTTCAACTTTCTTGTAAAATCTGTGGATTTACTTAATGAGCTAGTCCAAACTTTCACACAAAACCATAGCAGACAGCAATTTTGGTGCCCTTTTTCTCACACATACCGTAGCAACAATCTGACGTGCAGTATTCTCTATGTATAGGAAGTCAGTAAAATCCCGGTATATTCCCTATACAGATTGAAATGATAGTCTTAAAAAGTTCAAAATTTTTTCTCTTCTAGGATGGTGATCACACTGGTCACGGAGAAAAGTTTTCCGATTCTGTTTTTTCCGTTGTGAAGAATGGATACATCAAGCAGGTAGGGGTGAACTGCTGTTCCCCTCTGGATGTAACGCCACTGCTCACCTCGATCCAGGGACTTCGAAAAGATTATCAGCTGGAGCTTGTTGCGTATCCTAATAGTGGTGAGACCTGGAAAAAGAGCGACTTCGATACCAGTGGAGCGTGAGTAAATTGGTTATGTAAACAGTACCTATACTATAGCATTCTTTCTGACAAGTTTTGCTGCAAGATTCTTGATTAATTTTTCTATACCCATGACTAAGGATTAAGTTTTTAAGTTAGTGGTGTTGGGGTGGGGGCTGGTGGGAGGACTGGACTCAGAAGTTGATTGGACATGGTGGTGTTATTATTTTATCAATTAGCGTTTTTTTTTTTTTTTTTTTCTTGAAGGGGAGTTGTTTTACAATGCTATTAAAAGTGACCATAGATGATATAGAAGGCTACGGCTTTTGAATTAGCCCCCCAGCCCCATTTCAGGGGCTAATGCACCGGACACTTTCGGTCAAATTTTGTTTTATTTGAAGGCCAGCAGGTTCAAGTGTAGATATTGCAGACTGTTTTACTGTGATAAAACCACCTTTCTTTGATCTATCCAGGGATTCCTGCATCCTGAACCAATTGGAAGGTGGGGGGTTTAATTAAGTCTTTGTAGCACCTATAACCACGTTGTTTTGTTAGGAAAATGAGGAACTTCTCAACACCTTCACTACGCATGGTTTGGCCCCAAAACAATAACACTCAACTGCGTCCTGGAAAGTTTTAAACCTGTGGTGTGCAATTGTGTTTTGGACATGGAATAGACTTGAAGCAGAGATATGTATGCATCCTCTTGGGGGCATAGCAAGCCCAAATATGGTGGCGTACATACAAAAACTTGGTACAGTATTTGGTGGAACCTGTTTATACTAGTGTTTTCACGGGTAACCCGGGTACCCGCCCGCCATCGTATTACCCGGTTCCAAATCTACTACCCGAATCTTAAATAAAAATGCATGCAAAAAGGATCATCCCATTTACGCCATTGCCCACGGTAATGGACTAAAATAGTTTGCCAATTTGGTAAACATTCTCCGAGACTGAGAATGAAGAGAGCCCCTAGAAATTATGTGTAAGTTTGATAGTTGTCTGTACTCCGTTTCTGAAGTTGAAATTTTTATCAGCGTGCAGCCTGATCGCGCTATCGTCACGTAATGGGTTACTTCTCACACATCACATGTATATCGCTTATAAACTTACTCGCAAGCAAGCTATCTGACGGCCGATTCAAAATCACATCGTACTGTTTCACGCAGACATAGCAAGACATACTGTATCACCCTGCCCAGCTTGCAAAGACAGTGCCCGTAACATTCAGCATGCTAGGTAAACTGAGCCTTGCATGTATATACGATCTTATTACGGTATCAATACGGTACGCCACCTCGAGTATAATCCTCGAATATTTCTTAATGGTTAAAGGTGTCAGTTTTACGCAAATCAACGCTTTGCGGCTATCTGCAAAGTAAAACGACATCAATGTAATAAGACCGTAAACATTCACAAAATTTTTTTTTAAAACAGGCCAGTATATATTACGTTATTTTGCCCCAAAATGGCGCTCGAGCAGACTACGAACTTTATGTGTGAAAGTTATGTTACCGTGCCTGGATGTCGACATGAGGCTAGCTACGTAAGAACGTACATACCCCATTTGCGATAATTCCAACGCACATTGCAAAGTAGTATGAGGCAAGTTCACAAACATGACGTCGTTTGTTTACAATCAGTAAATTTTGACGTGCAAGAGAATACCATAATACAGGGCTCTGATTAGTTGATATATTTAAATCAGTGGTTTAAAAGGAGAAGCTTCGAGCTCTTACTATGTTGGCTTTTCGAGTAGGAAAGCGTCCCAAAATTCAATATCAAATTGATATAGGCCTTGGGAAGTATAATTTTCTTATTTGACTGTTTTCTGTTATGCTTTTTTTTTACTTGTCATTTTGATCTAAAACAAAACGAGACGATTAAACCTTCTAACAAATCAAATGTTTTCGAACTTGGGAACTGTGATTGCTATACCTATCCAATACAGATGTTAATGTTACCATGCATGTCTTATGGAATATGCCTTACAAAATGCTCATATCTTTTAATCACTGTAACACCGGGTAACCGACGGGTATGGCGATCGGGTACCCGGGTCCTAATTTTTAGTACCCGTGCAAACACTAGTTTATACGTACTTTGTATATGTGTACATAACATAATACACGAGGTGGGATGGACCCCATTCTGTAGGGAAAGCGTTAAATTTACATTGAAGTTGATCAAGGAGTAGTCGCCCTAAAATTGGTTTGAAACAACACTTCAATTTTAAATTCTCTTCTTATTTCTGTTTGAAATATCTCTCATGATATCAGGACCTAAATTGGATACATTCAAGGTAAAGAAGCAGTCATCTGCTTCATTTTGCAATTGAGAAGGAAAAATATTTCCACATGATTCTCAATAGCCATTCATGAAACTGGATAGTCTACTACATTAATTCAGTTTGGAGTGGCAGCAATTTCGCTTTCACCTTTACTGTAAATTAGCTTGTGTTATTGAAAGCCCTTATTCAGGAACATATGTGATGTAATTGAAAAATGTAATGGATTCGTTTTGTGACATTGCTTCTTGAGAATGCAGTATAGACACCCCAGTAGATTAAAGGTATTGTGGGGTGTAACTGGTATCTGAGTTTGTTACATGATCTGTGCCCTTAAATGAGCTATACTTTCATTGTGTTCACACTATGTGAAAAGCAACTAACATAGCTTGACTAGTCTGTTAGCTGACCCGAAGTGTTACGTTACTTCTTGTGTATTTTCAAATGCATTTTTTACTGTCAGTCAGTTAACGGCATGTAAAACCTGACTATATCAAGTGCATAGGTAGTGTGTTTCATTTCCTTCTTGAGGCGATTAAAATGTTTTCTTACAAAAAAAGGTGTGTCAACCTTTGTCTGCACCATGTGAGATCACGCGTGTTCTTGGGTGGCAAACCTGTGTTTTTGGAACCTTCTACTCACAGGTTTGACACAGGTTTTGCACACATTTCCTTGCCTTTAATATCAAGCCACAGGTTTTGTGGAAGAATCCTTTATTATCCCTAGTTTTTATCACCACACGTTTTGCACATAAAACCTGTGCCAAACCTGTGGCAAACCTGTGTCGAACCTGTGGCAAATGATCAGCCTGTGTCAATGTCAAGGGAAGTCACAGGTTTTCATGCAAAAACCTGTGATAACCCGTGGAAAAAACCTGTGAAAACCTGCAAATTTGGAACCAATTGCCACACCTTTTTTTGTAAGGGCGCACGCGCGGGCGCGCAGGCACAGAATGATGATGTAACAAAAAGTAAGAAGGAAAGTTTCATCATGAATTTATACAGCAACTTTGTCGTGATCTATGATACTATTGTAAAACAAAATATGTTTGTAAAACATTTTCCTTTTCAGATTTTTGGGAGATTCTCTTATGTCGGGCTTCGGACCAGCTTTACCAAAGTGGATTGAGTTGGGAGCTAACATCATTGGGGGCTGCTGCCAGACGACACCAGATGATATGAAAATTGTGGTAGACTGCCTGCGTCAATTAAACAAGAGAAAATAGTCTGTGTTTGATGTCAGAAGTTTAAAAATAATGGCTTTATGAAATCCATCCACAGACTGGTCATAAGTGGTGTGTAAATGTCTTTTTTATCATAATCATCATTTCCAGTCGAATATTCCATTAAAAGAGCAATAAATTGTGTAAGCATGTTGAGCTCACTGCAAATTGGTAGTCTTGCCAGAGTGAATAATTGTGTGAATGTATAGATGAGGGTGATTGATAGTAAGAGAAATTTCATCTGAAATAAATGTCTGATTTTGTGTTGAATTTTAAATGTTACTACCTCTTGTTGACTATTTTCCAAAGAAATTTGACTTAATTTTCAGTTGAGCAGAGGTTTAAATAAGAGCAGGAGTGGGTTGGGATTAAGAGCAAGATGGATAAAGAATGACTCACATGTAACTTATCTAATATAGCTATTATAAGAATTTGTGACAATCTGTTGAGTGTTTTCACTGACTTTACAAGCCCCCCCCCCTTTCCTGACTGAGGGGCAAAAATTGTAGTGTAGTATGTTTAGTCTGCGGAGGAGCAGATGATGATTGGCATGAAGACTGTTGATCTTTTTTTGCCTGACAGTGGGCATGGCTAACCAGTTATAATGTCACATGAAAACTCTCTGTAAGCTTTATGTAACAGCTGAATTTTGAAAGTTCAAAGCTTCCTTTTATTGCTGAAACTTTTGGCGATAAAATCTTCAGTCCTAGAGCAAGTAATGTAAGCATTTTTTTACTGAATGTTTATGTTGCAACTATAGGGCTTATTTGCCAATATTTTAAAAAAACTTGCAAAACTAGTTTAGATCATACTAACATTAGTGAAAGTTTTGATCATAATTCTATGTGATAGTCTTTTTTGTCATGTAAATACCATGCTTATGAAAAAGTAGGATTTGTTGTAATTACAATTTTTTGTATGAAGTTTGTAAAAGGTCAGCATTAGACCTTATGCATGTACAGTAGGATGTCACAGAGCAAAAAGTGTCCCTCATTTGGGGCAAAACAAATCAACACAGACAAATGCAGATAGCTGATTTGTTTACCAGTCACATACGTGAATCGTCTGCTACACCTGCAGGCAGACCCCGTGTTTGGTCTAACGGTAAGATCATCCTTCTTTCTTGTGGAAGGCCCTAGTTCGCTTCCCAGGTCGAGTCATACCAAAGACTCTAAAAAGGGAACCTACTGCCATTGCGCATGACGCATAAGCAATGAGCCACAACTGGAAAAAAAGCCGTGGTCGGCTTGACTTGAACCAGTAGGTTGGAAACTGGGCCGTAAAACTCTATCTATCTAACTATCTCAGTACACCTGCAGGACAAATTCTCATGTGTGCGGCCACGTTTTCAATTGTTTTGCCCCCAAGGATGATGTTAGTGTGTTGTCAGTGCATGAGGTCTACCCTGACAACACACTGATTTCTGCATTTGTCAGTGTTGGTTTGTTTTGCCTCAAAGTGAGGGCATACTTTTTTGCTCTGTGACATTATATGCTTGAGGTCTACACCCTCTGCTACCCTTCCATATTGGATAAGTATGAGGTATAATATTGCCTGCCATTTTACCTACCAGATCTTTCTATGCATCCAAAGATGGTCCTGTAGTGGTGCTTAGTGGTCAGAGGACCCCATAGGGGAGGGTTTTGTAAGGGTAAACTCTTTACATAATGTAAGGTTTGATTTCAATATTCCAGCTTCAAATTTGGACCTTTTATTAGGAAGGTTAATTTGGAAACCCAGTAGGGTCAGCCAAGGATGAAAACCTCATTTTACTTTACCAAGCTGTAAATTGGATCCTGCAAAAACTGCATCACTTGGTGCTGTCAGTTTTTTGTAGTCGGATATAGCACATAGCTTTAATTTGGATAATTAGATCATAAAGTTACACATAAGAAAACTTGTAAGTGTTTTAAACTCAAGGAGAATAGCTTGAACAAAGAAATCAAAACTGGTATTTTATCATATTTTGAATGCAGTACTATTTAATTAAATATATATATTTATCTCATGAAAATGAAAAACAAAATCAAATTTAAATGTTGGTGCATTAAGCACTAATAAGGTCAAGTCAGAAAAGGACACTAAAATTTAATCATAATTAACTTATAATTTGCTTTACTAAATTCATCAGCTACAACTTGGGGGACTCATGGACTCATCTGTTAATATGCAGAGGGCGCAGTTTCTGCATTTGAAGGTGGTTCAATTTCAGCATCCTTTAATGCCATGAAATGAAAATTTTTACAGTATGCTTAACATTCCCCACTAGACCTTTGGGGTGTTTAAGTGTAAAGTGTAGGTCACACTACAGTGATATCTAATGGGATTCCAATCCAATTTGGTGAGTTTTAATCGGAATCTCCTCAATCCAATTTCATAGAGAACAAAAACAAATTGCCATCCTGTGAAAATATATGATAGTGTGAGAGGACGATGATAATGAAATGTACAGTATACTAATTTGGTAATTTGGTGATGTCTGTTGACATACAGCTTTTATCGGTCTATGCCCATCTGATGAAAGCTAGCTGTTTGCACTGTATAAGTAGCATTATTCTGATTTGCACAATTCAGTGATATAAATCATCTTTTTCCACTGGTTGGAAATATTTTGTTTCTTTCCCTACCAAAGGTGGCAGAGATTTTAAGTAAAACTCACAAAAATCGGAGAGTTCTCCGATTCGATAAAGCTGTAGTGTGACCTGGGCCTAAGACAGCTGTTGTACAAATGTTGTTGCCCAACTCCCTGGCTAGAATGAGTGAATGAAGTACAAATTGATAATTGGCTTCTCCCCTACACCTTACCTCATATTTGGACAAATTATGTCACTAACATACTGTGAAAGAGTGTATATCTATATCAAATCATGAAAATTAAAATATACAAAAGTAAAAAAACTTACCAATTGGAATGGTGGGTCATCAAGCAATAATATTGTAAAAGTATGAAAGGACACTTAATTTTTGTTGCAACTTTCAGTTCAATGAATTTCATGATCGCATGAACCTATAAAGCTTTTATTGCTAGATCAGCACTACATGTACCAAACAAAAGAATGGTGTTTTCATCAAAATTGTCAACTCATACTAGAAGCAAAAAAGTTTGCAGGCATATTTGGAACCACACTTTAGAGATCATAAGAGCCTTTAATAGACGAATCTGGACAGCAAGTGACAGGCTGACTTCAGTGATGTTCAGTCGGCCATAACTGGGGTCTACCACCTTTTAATCTTTAAATTCCTTGTCTACCTTAATCGTGAATGGTTTTACACTGAATTGTGTCTTAATCCCTTCAATTTCACTTAATATGAGGGTTTAAAATTCAAGAAGACAATAAATGAAGGTAATTTAAGGCTAATGGACCCCACTAATGGCTGCCTACAGTCACTAAAATCAAGAACTGATCATTTCAATCTATATGTAGCTTGGGCCAAGACCCATTAGAAGTGGATTTGACTGCCTTTTTAAACTCATGGTAGCATAGCAGCCTGTATTGTCTTTTACATCAGTTTTGTATTGTAGTCAGTTTTGTTTGCTTGCAAATTTATTTTATACTGCGACGCGTTCAATTCAAATCTAAGGGCATTTGTGACTTTCATATAAATTCCATTGTAAACCTCTTTAAGAAGTATTTCCATGATGCAATGAACACGTATTCTTGTACTGTAGAAGTAATTATATTGGATATCCTTGTTTTAAAGTGAAAGAAAATATAAGCCTCATATGTGCTACACTGTTTTTTTTTTCCTTTTTGTGTGTGTGTATTTAGTACTTGTATTTTCAGTATAGAGTGTTCACCTACGCCACAAGTCCCACCCATTTTGAAGGACAAAATTCAGTGTAATAAGCATTTAGTGTGATTAGCTGAGAAGCAGCTAACGACTGATGTATGACTGTCGCATTGAAATACTGTAGAATTTTGCTAATGTTTAACATATAAACATTTGTTTGCCCGTCTCTGAAGCCACTCGTTGCAATTTTGGCTGTTTGCATTTCATTTTGGCCATCTGAAAGATAGCAAGACATTACCCTGGCCAATGACATGAGGCAAGTTAAGCAAGTCATTAACAAAGCATCTCCCATAAAACTTGAGGTAACTTGTATCAACTAGCTCATGTATTTCAATGTCTAGTGCAAAATGTGTTTCCACTCATTAAGTATCAGCAAGTTCGTATGAAGTGGGGTACAGGTGGTTTACTATCTGGCGTTACCTTGTCAGTGAAATGCTTGGTTTTCAGGAATATCACCCTTCATGTGTCAATATATGCATGATTTAAGCAAAAGCCTAGTTCCACTCCTATGAAGGAATGAGAGTCATTCTCAAAATGAGACTTTCTTAAAAACATGTCTGAGTGGACACTTCATAACACTTACCCTAGACCAGCTTGGGAGACAGTTGTTTTAAAAGGTGTAAACAGTTCGGGAGATAACCTCTTTCGGGGGAAATCAATTTTCACCCGATCAGGGGATTATTTTGCCATGGGTGGGGCCATTTTCAAATATCTCCCACGATGCATTGCCATCCTACCGCGCAAATTCAACGGAGATAAAGTTCAAAACAGCCTTGCAATTTTTATCAATTTTAGGAAAGAGAAATTCGGGCATTTTAAAAAACTCTCTTGAAGTGGAATAAAAAAGCTTCGTCATGTTTGGTTGTTCACCACGCCGATTTTGAGAAATCGAGCAATTGTGCTATGTTCTTTGTCCTAAGCTTAATTTACAGACTCCATGCAGCCGCAAGTTTTGTACACCATTTTTCACTTCAAGGTGTGCAAGTGGGTCGTGCTAGCACATGTTTGTAAATACGTAGTTGAAGGTCCATGGTAATTTCGTTTTTTATGTCTAAACTATTAGCTCACAATTGAATATACACACATTTATTAAACAATTCGACGACTCTGAAGAGGTAGACACTAAGTGCTCATAAATATTCATACCATTGAGACAGGCAAATTTTCCCCCAATCGGGGTAATACTCATTTTCTCCCGAAAGCGGTTATCTCCGGAACTGGTAAAAGTTGGGAAATGCAGCACTTGCAAAATACTTGTCAATCTCACTTTTAGAATGAGATGCACCTGTCCGCAATATTTACTTCACAATGTTGGATTCTGTTTGTTGTGAAGATGATGGAGGGAGAGGAGTCGTACAGCTCATGGGGTTCCCATGCAACAGGGGAATGAGGAACTAGGTAGACCTTTGAATTTCATCATGGTCTTGAAAATCCTTGAATTTTGGGTGGTCTGGAAATGTAGTGTATGGTCTTGAAGTGTACATAGTTGTGATCACATTTAGCATTCAACTATTGTGGGTAAACATGTTAAATTAGAGGCCATTTTGTACAATATTATTTTTGGATACTAAATCTCTCCTCTTATTCTTCATAAAGGCTGGAAAAAGTCTTGAATTCAGTGAAGTATGGGAATCCTGAAAGAGGAGAAAGCAGCAAACAAAATACACCGATTACAAAATGACAAATTGTTTTACAAATCATTTTATTTTTCAAACCATGAAAAATACATTCTCATTGGTGTTTCAATGCAAAATACATTTGTTAATAAGAATGACTTGGCATTGTGGGTAAAAACAGTCATTGCATGACTTCTGGATGTCAGAACATTCTGACTTGCATGTTGTTAGGGCACTTGAAGCCAAGAAGCTCAAGGACAATGCTCATGTTAAGTTTTTTGCTTGTCCTATGAATACAGGCACAATGTTTCTGTCAATGTCTGAAACTTTCCTGCCAGTGCATGCTTTCATGGATGTCAGGTTTAAAAATTTAGTCAATTGCTACCTTTTCCCATTCTCCACCCTTTTGTACTGACACATCATTGCTCTCATCCCTTTTTGGAGATAACCCTATTCTGTTGTTTTGTTCTAATGTTGAAGAATAAAAGAACTTCATTCTACAAATATTACTTTACACACCAACTTCACTCAAACCTTTGGTAAGAGTATGAAGAAGGCATCCCCACCATGAAATCAAGTGGCAACAATGGTCAAATTATCTATGAATCAAGACCATGGCCAAGAAAGTACCCCATCCCAGAAATTATTTCACCCCAAACCCCTTCATACCCTAGCCATGGATCCATTATGAATGTTTCATCATACACCTAGATTACTTGGAAGACATGCAAAATTGGTTTTTTTTTTGTTTTCCCTAACCTCAGGGTTTGTACAGGACCTGGAAATCCTGCCTAGTCAGGAAAAGCAATATCTGAATTTCTGATCATGAAACTGAGGAATTGCTTTGAAAGATCCAGGCTAGAAAAGTCAGGGAATTTTAGAAAGTGGACTTAATGTTCCAATTTTCTCAATGTGTAGATACACTTTTTTGTGGATAAAAGATGGAAATTGGGATTTGTGACTGTCTTAAAACATCTTGGAAATATAAGCCCTATATAAGGTCCTTGAAAGTCATGGGAAAGTCACAGAATTTTGTCATTTTGAATGTGCCTGAACCTTGAACCTGTCTGGAGCAGTTTCGCTTGCATTACGTGTACATGGCTGTTACAGCTTTGTACAGTCAGAAGTATGCATCCTTTTGTCATGCTGCTATTAGTCATTCAGACTTTCTGCATAAGATGGCACAATGCAGAAAGTATGTCCTCCTTTGAAGGAACTTCAAACCAACAGCAACAAATGCAAACATCTGATTGGTCAACTAATCCGATACATACAAGTCTACAGTTTGATGCCTACCAGTCCATGTATGTTCTATGCAAAAGTCAGTGATATTTTATCATTTCTCCAAAATGATGTCAGCGTGTGGTCACCACATTAGATCTATAGAATGCTTTCTCTGACGTCACAACCCTTGCCCCTTTTGACAGGCAAAACTAACATAACACACATTTAGCACAGCTAGCTGAGAAGCTGTTGATGATCCTGTGACTGTTGTACTAAAACAATGCTGATTTTTGCCTGGCAGTCAGCGGCATGCACACTAAGGGGGGCTGGGGGGGGGGGGCAGTCGGGGGAAACAACCCAGTCGGAGCAAACAACTCAGTAGCAATTTACACAGGTGCAATTTCCTTTGAACTGATCTCCACCTCCATATCAGTTGGGGGTATGGACGTACTGTCCCCCCCCCCCCACCTCAAAAAACCTGTGCACACCACTGCTGGCAGTAGGCATTGCTTACAATTGTGACATCACATGAAAGATTGATATTGTTAGTTATACAATAAATGCACACATAATTTCTTCAAAAGAAAAGAGAACATGTCAAGAAAATTTAATCTGCCTTTTTTTTGTCTTTGATATAAATTATTTCTGGAAAGCTTTGTGTGCAAAGAAACAAAAAAAGAACGCACATAAAAGAATGTTAATCTCATCTCCCGTCACCTATATATAAGTGATATCTTGTATTTACAGTACATAAAGTACATAACCCAACGAAGTATGCACACACTGTCCAATCATTACATTCCACTCTAAACACTTCAATATATCTCATATTTATGGCTTCAACTATAATCTTTTTTTCATATTCTGTAAAGAGGTAATAACATTCTTCAAAAACAAGAATTCAGTTACAAGCACAAAGTAAAGTACTCCTTTGTAGAGATGCATTATGGGATATGCTGTTTGCATTGAAGAACCATCCAATATGTTACATGACAGTTATAGCATTATTTTTTTAACAGTGAAAACTTGATCATTAATGGACAAAGCAAACAGGAGAATGAGTTAGGGTTCCATCTCCCAGCACTTGCCATCTTTTTCTAGTTATGAGACATTGGGTTGTTTTCCTTTACTCGATGCTTATGCTGAGCACCACACACAGCTAAGTAGGTTCCATTTAACATATTTTGGTAGGATTTGACCTGGGAATGGAAATTTGCAGGTCTCCAGGTGAGAAAAAGGGATCAAGATTAAGAGAAGAGAGTTAAGAAAGGAGCACATCAATCAATGGTTTCTACCAGGGGCATAGCCAGGATTGTGTCATGGGGGAGGGGGAGGGGAGGGGGAGGGGAGGGGAGGGGAGGGGAGGGGAGGGTTGGTGTCATGGGGGGGATGTGGGGCACGACATGAGGGAAAAGTCTAAGGATAGAGAGAAAAAACTGCTATTTTAGGTGTTTCTTGCATTGCAAGGTTCGGTCTTGGAGGGTTTTAGTCCCCCCCCCCCTTTGTGGCTACGCCACTGGTTTCTACAAAAATTGTTTCTACAAAATTTCTCATTCCAAGGCTACTTATAATTCTTACATTTTATTCAGTTAGAAAAGGCTTCAATTTTTGCAATGGCAACAACCCTGGTCCTTGAAGAATTTAGAAAGACGAGCAATGCCCAAGGTCACCGATCATATACTTGTGACAGTCACAGACTGCAGGACTTCTACTTGTCACAGTTGTTGTAAACTTTGTTAAAATAAATCTTTCCATCACATTTGAGCTAGAAAACCTTATTAATTTTAATGTGAACTCAATACCTACAGTATGTTTCAATGCATTTTACCTCCCACAAAGCTACCCAACCTGCAAACCTATCAGTTTCAAATTGCCATACTCATTGACATTATATACCAGAGGAAAAATTTCAAACTTTTTTGTGACCATAGTGAAACCTAAATAAAAAATTGGGAAACCTAAAGATCATTATCTTCAAAAGGACGTGCCTTGAGTGAGGAAAGGGAAGGGGGTGGGGGGGGTAGGTTAGGGAATAATCCACTGCATTAGAATAACCAGAGGAACACAGAACAGACACCCACTGTATCGAATAGACTGTATTCCTGGTTAGAGAGTAACCCCCATATCACAAAACATAACCTTCAAAACAGGGGTTTGGGGTATGACCCTACCAGGATATTACAGGGCAATAAATAAAAACTTCACATAAATTAAAATGAACATAACCAAACTTTTATGTCAAGCTGCTCATCTCTTTCTTATGATAATGACAAATGCAATTTCTGAGAGTTCTTTAACATATTATATTGGGAGTTGGAAGTTGACCTTCAGATCTACGTCTTTGGCAAGACCTACAATTGTTGATAAACGGACAACCTGAAAATACAAAAGAAAAAAATAAGAAAATTATCTTGTAATGATGCTTCAAAATTTAAAATGATGCAAGGTTTAACTTTCTGTAATGTGTCATGTTTTGGCAGAACAGGAGCAATCTCATGGGTTCACTTGTAGAATATAATGGCCTAATAACAAAAAAGTTCTTTCCAATTTGCACTATACTGATGTACTTATAATGCAATAGTTCCTTTTTTTTTGCTGGGGGGGGGAGATTTGCTTACATCTTTATAACTGAAAGCACTTATTCAAACTTCGGTTCCAAAGGTTCCCTGAAAAGTACTATGAACAAAGGAAAAAGAACCATGCCATTAAATCATGTCATTGGTCATATCTCCCACGCCGATATGAGTTGGCTTCCTATTATTATAAGGTGAATGCAACAGTTGTGAAGGACCAAGCATTTTGAGGTATATATTTCACATATTGACAGTGTAGAGCTACCATTTTAATTTCAAAGATGTAGGATGGTTAGTAAGAAGCCATGGATAAATATGCCATAAGACATTGCTTAAAGCTTTGACCAACTAAATAAAAGATAGAAACTTGCAAGACTCACCATTTTGGCAGCTTCATCAAGATGATCACAGGCTAAGATTCTCATTTTACTGGCCGCTATGAGGGCTTTAGCATCTTCTACCTGAGTGCCTGAAATTTTAAATATATGTGAAGAAATAGGTAACACCTGAGTTGTAGGATGTGACTAAGTGTACATTTTACCTGAATAAGGGCAAGGATGATGATAAAGCACTTTCTATTTATGAAGTCATCTAAAACTGAAGGGATATTCATTCCAAAACATTCTCCCCATTTCTTGCTGTCTAACACATTTTGGCATTTTTACCAATGATTTTCAGTGGGCAAACAAAAGCAGGCTGTTTCAATGAAATCAAACCAAAAGGAGTCTAATTGTGAGCCATTCAATGAATTAAAATTGGTGGAAGTAGTTTTGTTCAAGTTCAAACCTCACCCACTGCACACTACCACCACACATAGGAGAAGCTGTTTATGTTCAAGCATGTGGACAATCTTTACATGTAACCCCTCCTAAGTCAAGGTTCCTGACCTACTTGGGGCACGCAAGACATAACCATTAGAATGATTTCAGCTTCTGGTAAATATCTGAAGTTTTCTTTTTGAAAGAAACTATTTAAAAGTTTATCATGGACTTCTTTCCAAGTAGTGGAATAAGATATGCCTAATAGTAAAGGGAAGTTCTCCCAGAGGGGACATGCATTAGTGGGGACATGCCATGCATATCCCCAACCCCATCCCATTCTGTTAATGCAAATGTGCTTCACACTTAGTAAGTCTGTATTCAGGTATCCAATCCTCACAGTATACACGAATCCGGACAGCAAGTAATGGTCTGATTTCAGTCGGCCATAACTGGGGTCCGTCACCTTTAAATCTTTCAAATTCCTTGCTTACCTCTATCATGGATGGTTGTACACTAATGTTTCCCTTAAATTTGTCAATTTCACTAAATATGAGGGTTTGAAATTCATGTAAACAATAAATAAAGACGATTTAAGACTGATGAACCCCACTAATGGTGGCCTACAGTCACTAAAAAGAAGAGCTAATCGGATTGGTCTATATATCATGTAAGTAATAAATCTAGACATCTTCCAACTCTGACCCAACCTCATCTCTAAACAATGTCAGGCGTACTATTAAACATGTCTTGAGATGTGAATGAGACTTGTTACCTTAAAAATCAAAATGCAGGAGATCTGATGAAAACAACAAGTAACTAGCATGAATATTCATGAGGAAAAATCACATGTTCATCACCAGTCACTGCATGTAAATCATTTTTGAGGAGTTACAAAGTTCATGCACTATGGAACATACACAGATTCAAGTTGAGTGAACAGATAAGCTATTTTTAAACAATCTGATAAGGACAACAACACCACAAGGAGTTGTGGAGTTTTAACAATGAAGATGAACTTGTTGAAGTCTTTTTCCAACCACAAATGTTTTATGAAAGTGACCTTGACATTTTAAATCAGGGAATAATTTAGCATTCAAATTTTGCGTGGCAGTTTTGAAGATTTTTGAGGTCTTTCACACATTGTTTGTCAAAAGGCAAGGATAATGCACACAAAAATTTGCTACACAATTTTCATTTGTGTAGCAACCTGGCCTGTTTGTGTAGCAAATTGAGATGCAATACTGGATAAATTATTCCCTGATTTTGGTACAATTTAAAGATGACCATGGCTAGCTTGCACTCACCTTGCAACCTTACTACAATGGGAACCTTCAAATCTAATTCACTGGCAGCTGATATGATTCCCTGTGCTATGATGTCACACCTCATAATACCACCAAAAATATTTACAAGAATGGCATGTACCTAAGGATAGAAAGTAAAAGTATTGAATCAAGATGCAAATAAAAGCAAAACAAAGGACATTGAATTGAATTAAAGTGCATTAGATTTAGGGCCTTAGTGCAAGTCTAAGATACCATTGTAATATGAGACAGCAGTATGAGCAGATACATGATGGATGGAACGTTACTACAATGGGCACCTTCAAATCTAATTCACTGAATATTCTGATGATAATTTTTTGGCTTGGCACTTCTGCTGGTAAAATTAGATTACTAGTTTTCAAGAATTATTCCAAATTATTCTCTATAAAATTCCCTTAATGGCAGTTTCGACAAAGTCAGACCCAAATCTCCCAACCAGCATCAAGTTTACCCTGTAAAACTCTTTTGGCCATAGTTTTATTCTCCTGTTCAGTGTAGAAGGTGGGAGACCAGTTTAAATGTAGGTCACCATATGGAAACTAGAGATAGCTTTAATTCTACACAAGCTCCATGGCTCAAGAAAAATAATCCTTCTCCCAAATCACCTTTACAATAATTTACAATAAGTAAAAAAAAAATAAAATTGTTACAATTGCCAACCTCTGAAAAAAAATTTGTAAACGAATTTTATCATTTGGGAGTTCCTTTGGTTAATTCTTAACACTGCTTTAATAAAGTAAAGTGTAAGTTAAGCAGTTCAAACAGCTTTATCAACTACTTCAAATGAGCCTAGTTGGGGACTTAATTCATCCCAAGCAGTGTTTACACTACGGCTTAAAATATGTGCAGGAATTTCACCCCTTCCCCAAGTTTTTTGGTCAGTTAGTTAGTAAGTTAGATAGAGTTTTACGGCCCAGTTTTCAACGAATTGGTTGAAGTCGAGCAGGCCATAGCCTTTTTTCCAGTTGTGGCTCACTGGCTTGTTTTCCCTACTCCATTGCTTATGCTTAGTCAGATATCAGATGGTACATTTGAAACAGCATAGTAATTTCCCAAAGACAAATATTTTCTTTGCGGGACATGTGAATTGAAAGCACAAATCCCAAAATTGTGCACCCTAATGCAAACAATAATCCCAAGAAAAGGCGGGGTTATCTGATTTTAACACCCAGATATGTCCTCCTTATACACTGGTTCAAAATGGCATCAAGGGGGATTTTTAAAATTATCAAGAATGTCAAGTTTTCATATATTTCCCATGAAATATAAAAGGATTTTCCTGCTTTTGCTTGAGTTATTGCACCAGTTTGCATCTAGACACAATTGAAAACTGAAAAAATTTCTGGTGGTGGGCACCCCTTCCCCTTGCACCCCTCCTCCAGGCTGGCAATCCCTGACCTCCTTTTCAGAAAATAAATAAGGTAACCCTAAGAAAAGGTAATTTGAAAATCTCATTTCATCAAAATAGACAACCTCATGCCTTGACTGATTTGAGGCGAGTGAGGTTGTGCAATCACACTCACACACCTCAAAACTCGAAGCTTGCACCTACCTTAGGGTCAGAGGTGATAAGATTAAATGCATGTTTGACTTGTTCTGCCGTTGCTCCTCCCCCAACATCCAGAAAGTTAGCAGGGGAACCGCCGTTGAGTTTTATAATGTCCATAGTAGCCATAGCTAAGCCAGCACCATTTACTGCAAGGAAAAATTTACAAAACACATTAAAACTGAGAAAATATCAAAAGCTGCCCCAAATTTGACTTAATAAACATTTTGAGTTTCATTTGAGGGGTATGTAATTCTTACACTTGGATTAAATCACCACATAGATGTGTGCCATGTATATGAAGAAGAGTGCACCCAGTGATCAAAATAAGCAGTTGTCCTCTTGCCCCATACAAGTGACTTTAGCCTCAGACAACTATATTTCCTGGCTGTACTTGTACCTGCATGTCCTTGTTTACACAATTCATGCAAGCCTACTTAATTGGACTGAATTTTATTTTTACTATTTTACTTTTTTATTTTTTTGGGGGGGGGGGGCTAAAAATTCCCCCAGCAGGTTTCCATGAATGTGCAACCACCTGACTTACCACACAATTCAACAAGACAGTAAATTTGGAAGGTCATTATTATTTTCATTTTCTAGTAGGAAAGCTGGAGGGACAACCAGATTTTTTAAACAGTCTGTCCCTGAGACCTGTTTTTACCCTAATTTGAAGCCTTGACACATTATTCTGGTTAGGTATGAAGTTAGATGGAGTTTTTAAGCTCAGTTTCAGGTCGAGCTGGCCATGGCCCTCTTTCAAGTTTTGACCCATGGGCTTGTTTTCCCTACTCCATTGCTTATGCCAAGCACCAAACACAATGGCAGTAAGATCCACTTTTATCTTTTTCGGTATGACCTGGCTTTTATGCCTAAACTTATAACCTTCTGGTTTAATCTGGCCCTGCCCATGATTTTGTTGCCAGATGTGGAGCGCTAGATTGCTACCCCGACCCCATTGCTTATGCAGAGTATCACGCTTAACAGCAGTAGGTTCTACTTCAAAGTCTGTAGTATGACCCAACCTGAGAATCAAGCCCCTGCCCTTCCTGGAAGCCATTTCCCCCTCTCAGTTCCTTTTCTGGCTTCAGGTTCCGGACTGACTTAGTAGTGATACCTTTTCCAAGTTTCCTAAACTTACCTAAGCATCCAATGTCTCCATCTAGACCAATGTAATTGAGATCATACTCAGCAGCTTTGACTTCCCTGGGGTCTTCTTGAGTTCTGTCTCTGAGTGAGTGAATCTCTTGTTGTCTATAGGCAGCATTGTCATCAAAATTTATCTTAGCATCCATGCAAAGCACTGCAACAATAAGAAAGATAACAGCTTTTTAGCATCAAACAGTCACAAAGTCACTATACATTTTACAACAATAACATACAACCGTGGGTTCAACTGACTATAATGACTATTGTTGAAATGGTATAGGCAAGTGTACAGGCATGAGATCTGCAACATGGCTCAAGGCAGTGTTTCCATCGAGGGAGAGTAAGTACTGGACCAATGGGACCCAAACTCATTTTCTTCTTGAAGATATACTCCTTTGTACCATTTAAAATTTTCATTTTTAAGTATGCTCCAAATACAGATTTATGCAGAGAAGCTATTTCCCTGACAGGTCAAGGCCAAGTTAGGCAGATGCAAATATATATACTGCAAATTTGCATCAGGCAGAATTTTTTCCATAATAGACAGACTATGACTTTTTATTCCTCTACATGAGCAACATAGGTCTACAAACACATTTGCAGTATGTAGCCTTTAAAAAGGAGGCTTGCCATAGCCAAGACAAATTCCACAATATCCAGAACTGTCAGATTTCACTGTCAAATTTGGAATGAAAAATTAAAATTTATTTGGATACAGTGACAGCTTTGACTCAATCATCCTCAAGGAATGTGGACCTTGTCGTGCTACTTCTGCTACAAGAGTGCACTTTGGGGGTCAATTCAAATACCCACAATGTGAGTTACTACCCTGGTTTCTTGGGCCTGTGTTTTGTACTGTAGTGTACATATACTGTAATTAGATGAGATTTAACGACACACCAACATGAGTGTGTTATATAGTGTCAGTCAACGCGATAAAAAGTGCAAAGTTTTCAAGTATGGTTCAAGTTAAAATCTGGTTTCCCATTAGTCGCCTCTTACGACAGGCAGGAAATACTGTGGGCATATTTACAACTATATATACAACTCCTAGCCAACAGGGGAAATGCATACTGTACAGTAGGTTTGTATACCACTGGGCATAATACTATGTCATCACAACAAAGTTATGTAAGTACTGATCAATCTTTCAATGTTTTCTGATGGTATATATTTGTGTGCAATGTCTATAGCATGTGCATATTGCTTTTAAACCCCATTCCATCATCCTTTACCCCCAAAATGCTGATCAAGTATGAGAAGCATGCTAGGTCATTACACTGCTATGACTAGTAACACTATAGCTGCATGGCTCGCATGAGTCATTTGATGTATTGCCCACAGAGCTAAATTTGAAATAAGTATATTCAGATCCTTGCAACTTTTTTATGTAAAAGGATTGGGAAGAAGTAGGGAAATCCTAAATTTTTGTAAAAGAAAATATCAAAATACAAAATGACATCGAAGCAAACAGTACATAAGAAAGGCTTGGTAGAGGGCAAACAGATTTTTCTGACTAATCCAATGGACAATTGTACAATAGAAGGACCCATGTTTAGTTCCTATAAAGTGAGCATACACAGCAAATATAGTACACTACTTGAGGAGAAGGCATAATGCTGCTGATGTTAATGGCAAATGAACTGTTCCTACTCAGTCACCCTTGTGGGAAACAATAGGAAACAATGTATATTGTTCTACCATTTCCTTTTACCCTTGTTATCTAAGTTTTATTGTTATTCCTACAAGCACCATGCAGAAACATGATTTTTCAACAAATCCATTCCTGTTTTACATGGAAAAACAGCAATAAATAAATAAAATAAATGAGCAGGCAGAAGTGTGGTATCATACCGTTTCCGTTATTGTCTTCTGTAAGAGGGTTTATTTCTACCATGGTGCAATCCTTGTCTATAAACAATTGATAGAGTTTCATAAAGCAATCTGCTGCCTGTGGATCGAAAAACAAACATTTATTCAGCTCATAAAAGTCACCAGAACATAAAGTCTCGATTTTCATGGTTTTCCACTTATCTGTGACAACTAAAATTCCATGTGGACAACCTAAAGTTTAAAGCCAGTAGTCTGACTGAACAATCTTTTTTCTTGGTTAGAATTACAAAAGAAGCTTGCTTTTATTAAATTCAAGACTGTAATGCATACTATAGCACTGATCAGCTTTTTTTTAACTGTGGTCATCAGATATTAGTGTTGATTAAGTCCTTGTCTCACAACCATCCCACTTTTATTCTACATGACTAAAATACATGAACACACAATGGCAAATTCCAGCAATAGAACAGCACAACATTTACTTGGGTAAAAAGGTTTGTAATTCCTTCCTCTGCAAACTACATGTAGTAACCTTGAACGAAAGACAATCATACTGCCTTAATTTCTACCTTTTATCACTCTTCATATGCAACTATTGGTCTTTGCAAAACTTTTCTGCATAACAACTATTAATGTTGGTAGTAAAATTGGATTGTTCAGTTTTCTATGATGTCTGCAATTAATATGGTGCACATTTTACCTGTGAGATACATTTATCAGGAAATCCCATCCGTTTGGCCATAGCTTCAGCTTGATCTCTCTGTATTCCTGTGGTTTACATTAAAACAAGAAACATGCTGAAGATCTTCACATCTTACTTGTTTAAATGGCATATTGAGTTAACATCAGCACCTTCACAAGGAAGTTACAGTATAGCGGCTCATCCAGCTGGTTTATGAAATTCAACCAATTTTTCCAAACCTGCTAATTTTTCTTCACATACCAATGATAAATGGTCAAACTTAGACAACCCTCATACCCTACATACAAATAACTGTTTCATGAGTGAGTACTTAACGGTTCAATTCAGTTTTCAAAAATTTGTGACCAGACACTTTTTCAAATCATGCACAAAACTGTCACAAGGCAGGACACCACAAAATTCAAAATTTTCACTTATTCAGTTACTTTTGGATATGAAACTTGACTCATTGTGCTAACTATAAGCATTGTCTTATGGTTTTGAACCTTCATCACTTTCACTGAGTTATTGATATCAACTAGTTCCCCAGTTCTCTCACCCGAAACAGGACCAATACTCCTAACCTTCTTACTTCAAGGCATATTTTCATCATCCCAAACAGTTCCAATTCTCCCAACTTACTTACTTCTAGCCCCTCCCACATTTATCTAAAACTCATCTTTATCCAGACACAATCCTAGTTTATTGCTTCATGGCTTGTCCCAGTGGCCATACAAGTCCATAATGTGTAATCAAGACACTCTCAGTGCCCATGCTGTGTAATTTAGCTATGATGCATTGTTTGAATGTGATGCCAATCAAAGAGCTGCACCAATTGAGAGTTTTGATATATGTATACTGAAACTGTAGTTTGGGGTGACAAATGACTGCCTTTAAGCCCCTCCCACAACTGTTTGAAATTCATGCCCATCCAAATATAATCTCAGTTTACTGCTTCACGGTGAGTACAGAAACACTCAAAACACTTTATATACTCAAAACACTCTCAATGTTGTTCATGCTGTTTAATATAAGCTTTGGTACTCTGCATTGTTTGAATAAGCTGTCAATCAAAGAGCTGAGCCAATTGAGAATTTTGGTACCCCCGTACCAAAACTGAAGTTTGGGGTGAGAGGTTTGGCCCTTTAAAGGGTACAACAGTGCCACATGGCAATATTTATGACTGGCATAATAAATCACATTTTACACCTAAAAGTTATGCAAAGGGTTACAATTTGTAATTTTTTGTGCCTGGCTTGTTTTCAGACTTTAACCGTTAGTTACCTTTCTTTGTACTGGACACTATACAACACATTTGTGTCGTTGTGTCATTATGAAATAAACTAAGGAACCCTGGCTTGTAATGGCAGTTTTCTATTTTGAAAAAGCATAATGGTCACAAAAATTTCAAAACCAAATTAAATCTTACATTTCTCACCCATGAAAATATAATTTGTAGGTATGATATGGGATTTGTCTAAGTTTGACAATTTTTCATTACCTCACAATCTACAGGTTTGGAAAATTTGGGAGAATTTTGCAAACAAACTCAGTGGGCCCCTCAAAAATTGTATATTGTATACATGTATATGGCAATCTACCTTTTAGCTTCACTACTAAAATTATTACCATTTATGAACCAACAACCTTTGCCATTTATGTACTAAGACTTATTGCCCCTTTAAGGTGTATGCAATTAAACAAATGTTACCGGAATAGCCCCTACCTAGCCCATTCCCTTTCTAACACCAGCCCCATAACATGAATGCACTACACTCCATAAGTGTTGTGCATTAGCTGTTTTGTAAGGTTGCTGCACCAAGGATAATTTTAAAGGGGCTGTTCAGCATTCAAACAAAAAATTTACCACCTTGACAAAAAGTTTAGCCACTAGAACAGAAATAATCAGTTCAAAAACTTAAAACGGCAATTATTTCAGTATGAATATTGAACAATGATATCAGAAATATATTTAAGCTAGCTATAAAAGAATGCAATCATTACATTAGGCCTTACCATGTATTTCAGCAAACATTTTTAAAAGGGAACGCCACCTGTCTTTACAGAGAGAGATCACTAGTAACATTTAACTTTCAGAGTATGTGAGCAAAAATTAGATCAGCGAAGAACACTGTCCACATGCATAAAGGTTATAAAACAATAAAACCAATTGACTTATTATTTTGCCCAGTATGACCATTTTCTGTCCTGTTTTCTTACCAGTTTGTATGTCAATTGGTTGTGTTATGATTGCATCTGGACTTTCTGCAGCTACTTCTTCAATATTTACACCACCCTGAGAGCTACCGATAAGTACTGGACCCTTAAAAACAAAAAAGAAATAGGAACACTGAGAAGTTGCATTTTTTCTAAAAGTTCACTCACTAACTGGCAAATGAAGTAAGGACACCTTGCTCACATGTCACACTACCTTTAAGCACTTTCATTAAATTACTGATATCTACTCAATGATCCCTTTTAAACTGGAAACCATGATACTGACATTTTTTTTATATGGAAATAAAAGGGGGGGTTTCACCCTCCTTCTTCTGGAAAGAGGGGGGGGGGAATTCCTCCTTACACCCCCCCCCCTTGGCAGAAACTTATTAATACATTACCATATGTTTTCTGTCCATTGTGATTGCAAAGTAATACTCTCGTCTTGAATACATCCTCTCTACAATTAAAACCTGAGGAAAAAGAATTCAAGACTTTCACTTAGTGATTTGGTTTTCCTCTAAAGTGCACTATCTTCTGCACAATATTGTACATATAATTACCCTTTCTAAGAATTTTTTGTGACCTCCAAATATTGAAATGCAACACTCCCATCAAAGGTTTCCAAAACTAAAAACATGGTTGAACAGCTCAAACACTTCAACCCTTCAAATGGCAACAAGGAAATGGGCAGGGGAAGGATGAAGAGTTAAATGCAGGTTTAACAAGAGCCCAATGGGCACTGTGGTTCCTTGCTGAATATTATAAGAATGTACAGCCAGTCTCTGAAATAGAGCTAAGCAAAAGCTCATACTCAATGTCTGTAACATCTTCACAAGGGACATTTTATTACTTATATTACATGATATCAAAAGTCAAATTTTTGTGGCCTTACTTACATTCAACTTTTATAATGCTTGGTGATCCTTCAAAAACAATTCCTCATTTCCATATGTATTTATGCTCTTAATCAAACTCAATATTATCACCAATAAACAATACACAATGTTGTCAGAGAGAGAAAAATACCCCTTGTATGTCTCTCACAATTTATTTTTACCTGCTCTCAAATAAAACTTGATATTACTTTAAAACAATCTACCATTTGTTCTGTTTGCTATCTCTACACAGAAAACAGGGTTTATTAAGCAGTCAAGCAGAAGGCAAGTGATTAAGGAGGTGTGATAATAGAATGAGGATTACGTTACCCCCACAGAGCACAGCAGTATTAAAGAGACATACTGTATAATCCATGCATTGCTTCCACTGGCAGAGAGACCAGTTAAATGCAGAGTGACCTGTGTTCAGTGAAATCTACAGATTTCAGTTATTGCCCTCTCAAAACTTTGAATGATCCAAAATATATGTACAACACGAAGGAATCATTACTGAACGAATGTAAAGGCCAAATTTCTAAGGTGTTTGGGTGTATAAGCATGCAAAACCAGGTGAGATAAAAAATCTATTGAACCCATCTTTATCTAGCTTACAAGATTTTCTAAATAACATTTCCAGCGGTTGGCCTCCAGTGACCTTGATGACCTTTGACCTTAACCAAACACAGACTGATTTGAAATCTGTCCTTTCTACCTTAAAATACTGTGTTAAAATGTTTTTCAGTGTTTGACCCCTGGTGACCCCAGATGACCCCTTGATCTTCACCAAATATATCCAATTTCATCCTTATACCATAACACATCCACACACCAAGTATGACATCTATCCAAGTTTCCTACCTTGAAATATCGTGTTGAGAAGGTTTTTAGTTTTTGACCTCTGGTGACCCCAAATGACCTTTGACCTCTACCAAAAACAATAGGGCACACCTTCTCCCTATGACAAATCTATGTACCAAATCCAAGTTCCATCCAACCTTCCCTTGTTGAGTTAGAGGGTACCGAAGCAAGTGTCACACACACACACATACACACACACACACGCCAACCTGACTACATAGGTTTTTTTGCTGCCACAAAAACACAACACAAATGGGCTATGTAGTGCGGTGTCAGCTAGGTAGAAAAGTAAAGTATGAATGGCTAATCCTCTAACCACAAATTAAAATCAGGGATTCTGCCAGAAACACAAAAAAGGGGAGAGGGAAAAGCTACCACTAAGCCCTAATTCCAAATTGATGTTGTCCTAGGCTTGAGTTACAAGTGGGTTCAGAGGGGCAAAAGCTTGCTTCAGGATGCATGTAAGCTGCTACTTGAAGTGTTTCAAAGGCTGCTTATTTGTATAAGTTCAAGCATTGCTGCAAAAAGTGTCCTCTTTTGAAAAAGAAACAAAAGATGTTGAAAATTTCTAATTTTTATGGAAATGAAAAGAGGGGAGGGAGGCTTACCCACCTTCTTTTGGGGGAGGAGGAAAAATCCCATATCCCCACACCCCCCCTGCTGGAAACCCTGACAGTTTTTGCAGTATTCCACAGAAAGTCTCAATTGGCCCAACTCTTTGACTGACAGCTAGTTCAAAAAATTCAGAGAACAGAAGCTCATATTACACAGCATGCACTGAGGGTGTGTTGATTACACACTGGGGGTCTTGTGAACTCACCCTATAGCAATTAACTCAAGATTGCATCTGGATGAGGGTGAAATTTAGACAGTAGTGACAGAAGCTTAAGTAAGTAGGTTTGGGGGTGAGAGAAGTAGGTCTTTAATGTCTGTTCATAAACAGTACAAGTCTCCTTTCCCTTAGTACAAAAACCTCTTACAACAGGTGGAGAATAAAGCGGGCATTTTCTGCAACCTCAAGCCCAAAGTGGTAGGGAAGCCAAAGGCATAAAGAAGTGGCGAAGAAATGATACAGTGAATACAAAGGATTCCTTACCGAGCTACAGATTCTTCCTCCTTCACCGGTTTGCTTTGTAATAAGTTTCTTGCCAATCATCTGGTCAGCTAATTCTTTTACTTCCTCAGGACTGTAGGGAAATAAAACAGGGTTAAGTACAGGGGCATACTGTAGCTACATACATGATGGCCCATGGAGAACCATTCCCCCTTTCCCTCCAAGAAAAAATCTTCATACCCCACCCAAATCAATGGAGGATTTAAGTGTATCGCTATGTTAAAATTGACTTGTTCAGACTCACATTCCTGTTGAGGCATATTTAGGGACCTTAGTTCTTATTCTTGAATTCATGAAAAAGAGTTAGAAGACAACATTAATTTTTATTCACCATGGAAGAAACCAGGGCTGGAAAAAATGTAAATTTCCTTGCAAGCAAATCAAATTTTCCAGCAAGCAAATCAAAATTTCCCAAAGACTTCACATGTTTACATACAAAAGTAGTCAAATTTCCTTCCAAATACCAAAATTTCCCTGCAGTGAGCTTCCCACATTGCTGTTTTTTTTCCAGCCATGGAATGAACACCAACAGCACCAGTTACAATTTGCTGAAAAAAATTTACAAATGGCACAAAGATATACTCACGAATATGCTAATTTAACACCCCCTTTTAAGCCACTCTCAAAGGTACCCTTGCCTCTGCCTCCAGCTAACACTTGGGCTTTGACAACAACATCTTCAGCACCTGTGAATGTGAATTTTAGATGAAAAAGAAGTTTCCTTTATGGAAAAATTTTTACATTTCTAAATAAGGGGTTCCATTATTTTTTTTTATTTTTAGGGATCTTTCCATTTTCACACGAGGATTTTCTGTAGGGCTTACAGTAGTTCCTGTGCAGTATTTTACTATGCCTATTGTACAGCATGCACAACTCCTCTTTTGAAAAGAACTCCAAAAATTTGAAGGAGAATTCATAAACAGGGCTGGAAAAAAGTTTATTTCACGGAAAGTAACATTATTTCCCAAGAAGGGAGTGAAAATTATATTCCCACAATTCTCACCACATTTTCATGTACAATAAAGAAAATTTCCTTTCAAAGACCAAAATTTCTCTCCAGGTGTCCAAATTTCCCAGGAAGGAGCCTCTCAGCTCCCCAACTTCTTCCACCCATGAGAATGAACCCCTCTCTTCCTTCCCCTCCCTTGTACAACTGCTGGATGACTGCCTGAGAGAGAGAGAGACCATTTGAAAAACAACAATTTCTGTACCTAAACTTTTTGCTATTTCATAGGCTTGTTGTGGAGTCTTGGCAACTTCTGCTTTTGGGATCGGTACTCCTGCATCTTCTAGAAGGTTGTAGCCAATGTACTCGTGAACTGAAAGGTTTCTTCTTCCACCATCAAGACCTGCAGTTGTTGATGGAGTTAGAAGCTGAAAAACAACATTGAAAGAGTATAATCAAGTCTAATCTATCCTGCAATCATTTTTTATGGTCTTCTCCTTCTTCTTTGGGATCACGGTGACACATCCAAAGGACATTACTACAGTACACCACACATGCGTCAAAGGGTGCCCTTATCTCTAATAAAACTAATAATGTATTGAACAGGGTCCTTGTGACTATCCATACCATCTATAAGAGTAGCAGGAAGATTATTCCAATCTTTCCAATATCAAATTTCAAAATTTCAAATTCATATTGTCTAATTTCTTCTTCTTTTTTTTTTTCTTCCCCAATACTCTGAAAGATTGGAAAGATTGAAAAGATTGGAATGGTGAGCTTACATTGGATTAGACTGGTGAGCTTACATTTGCAAGGAGGTCCCATTAATGTGGCATACAAGGCCTGGCAGGCCAAAGCTGACTTTGCACAGAAGCTTGCCACACCAAATGAGGCTGTTGTTGGCCAGGTCAGAAAATGACAGGACTATGCATAGTCTAAGGTGAAATTTACACAACAGTCTACACATACCCTAGACTGAGGATAGCCTAGATAAGGTAAAGCTAGAAAGGAGACTGCTGCATCCTTTTGGAGTGAAGAAAAATGAAGCAAATGGTCATACCACTGAACACTGCATGCTGCAGCAACGATGCACTAGCCTCAACACAGGGTCCGTTAGTTTCTGGACCTGTTAGTTTCCTCCTCTACAAAAAGTTAGTTTCCTTCCCGAAAAAACATTAGTTTCCTCTCCTTTGTAAACTGAATTGTAACTGCGTGAGGAAAATTTGGTTAGGCATATAGTAATTGTTGAAAGTAAAAAAGGTAGCTCCTTCTTCTTCTTCTTTGGGAATACGCTGCCACCTCCCAAAGGGCACAAACGCAACAGAGTAACAGAGAGAGGGATCAGCAAGCTACGATTTTAATTGCAAAACAGACATCCTATGCTTTTCTGCAGGCCTTAAGTCTAAAAAGACTTGTGAAGTTGCGATTTGTGTGTGCCTCAAATGGCAAATTTAGGGCCGAAAGCCTTGGTCTAATGTTACTGTAGATGGGAGAGGGGCCTTACGTTAGGCCACGATTGCAAATGCTAACGTTAAACCTCTAAATAAAAATTGTTCACTGACAAACTTTATAAAAAATATAAATAAAAAACTCAAATCAAGGATGTTGTTAACTTGTTTCCAAAGAAAAATAATGTTATCAAAGGTGTCTCACATCATTTCCCATTGAAAAAGTGTAGGGGAGGAAACTAACGTTTCATAGGTGAGGAAACCAACGGGTCCGGAAACTAACGGTAACCCCTCAACACAATGCCAATAAGCTAATTAGTATAATGGTTGGTTCAAAGTTCGAACAGGTTCTTAATTCAAACACCTAGCCTAGGCCTAATTAAAATCATTCATATATCAGTCATAAGACAGTATTTTCTTCAATTACTCAAAACACCATTAAGAAATAATTATGGCTCTAGGCCTACAGTATATGGTATGGTAAAACTAGTCACTGAACGTGACCGTATAATCCGCTCCTTGTAGTCACTCCTTACTACGGTCACTGGCCTACATGTACAAACGTAACAATGTTTTAAGCCAAAACAACAAACCGAGCTCTAATTACGATGGAATGGTTCATAGAACAGATTTGAGTTAATATAATGATTTTGAGCATTCTTAAATACCACTTATACCTTCTGGAATGTTTAATACCAGTAAATTCATAGCAAAAGGCAGGAAAAATGTGGTGCCATCCTTCGCAGTAACATCGACATCTTGATCGTCTGCTACAGTGCTACTGTGTTGCATGATGGGAAGGACTTCCGCTAGACAAGCTGTCGAAGACCAATTAGTAAGCGCGGCTAGTCAATACTTGTACTTCATATAGTAAGCTCTCTGTCCATTATGAAATTGTACAGTCAATGCGTAGGTTTCTCCGTTTTAAATGAGACCACATGACAAACACTGACTTCTTCAACTGAAAAAATAATCTGCACAGGCTTAACGTTGCTCGCAGAATTATCCAGCCAAAATTTCCCTCTTAAAGGTCTTACTTCGTTAACAGACTTGTGTGGAAGGTGAATGGATGACAAAGATCATCTGTGGAAAGTTTGGTGAGAAAAGGTATCTTTTTGGGGACGTGAGGGATGCCTACTCATGCGTGAGTAGGCAAGTGAGCTGTGTTTTTGTGTATACCGGGCAAGGGCCCAGAAATGAAGTGTATAGCATAGGAACGTAATGCTGGGTCCTGTTCAAGGGCTAGGTAAAACTGACAATTATTTTGCATCAATCAGTGAATAAATATTCCATTTAAATGAGGTGTTCGAGTTAAGAACCTGTTCGAATTTAGAACCAACCACTACAGTGCAGAGAGTGTGTGCTAATGCTTGCAATACACTACAAACAGTTCGCAGCATCATTTCACCATGAGTCGGCCAATCAATATGTGTTGTACAATGTGTACGTGCTATTTGTTTTGTACATAGCCTAGGCTAGGCCCAGTGACCGACTCAAGATAGCCTCACTAGCCTTAACTTCCTTGGGCTACTAGCGTAGGCTAGGCCCAGTACTACTACAGTAACACTAGTAACACTCAGTACAGTCAGACCTAGCCTACTGCAGGCTTAGCCTAGGCTGGACATTCATACTCAGGTTAAAATTTCAGTGAACGTTGAGAAGGCCCCCCAAGATGACATGTTATCTAGTTACCCTGGACGTCAAAAGCTGCCTTCCTGCTTTAATAGTTGATGCGGTGAATAAACGGCTTCCTTTGTAGAGACAGGAGGCCATGGTAACACTTATGTTGACAGGAACCGTACCCTTGCTTGTACAATTGTATTATTATTGCTATATATATAAATTGTGTACGATCTATACCGTACGTGCGTTATACGTTACACTGTTACTGCATTGTGCATAGCAGTGCAGTACATTTGTACGTATACTGAGTGTGTATTTGCGCCCAGGCCTGACTTACACTTTGTTTGTGAGCCAGTACCAGTACGTACGTAGGTACGTATATCAACTTGCGTGCACATGTACGTAATTCACCGGTTCAGTACGGAAGCTGAAAGTGAGCACAACGATTCATGTACGGTGGTCAATTGGTTATCTTGCATAATGGGCCGAGTTCAATCAGCGGCATAGACGCATCCTCGCGTCGTGTCGGAGCGTCTACTTCGCACCCTGACAGAGAAAAATTATCTGCCGGAGTCCTTTTTTAACGTCCTGCTTTAACGCGCCCGTGCATTCCATTGTCGCCCCTGAGCAAAATCCCTATAGTTTCCGCAATTGACTCCGCACTTAAATATGAACACAAATATTCGAAGACGAACTGTCTAATAAGGGACCATCACAAGATCGCCACTGGTTTTGCCCGACTGGAGGGAGGGAAGAGGAGGGAAGCACTGCAAACAATTAAACTACAGACAGACGGAAGAGATGAGAAGACACGATAGTATGCGTGCTTAGCGTGCTGTGTATTTCACGGTGAATGCTTCTCGGTCGAAGCCCGGCGAAGGAGTGCCAGCAACTTCAAGACCATTCAAACACAATAATCACAGTGTCACATGTACTAGTACAACGAACATAAATTACAGAAGTAACATTTACATACACAGCTGTCAACACAATAAATTATGCAAATTAACTAACTACGAACAGACATGTTATCACTGACACATTCTTACATTAGTTTGTCATCTGTCCTGCCCCTAGAAAGCTAGAGTCAAATTCGGGCAGCTGTCACATAAAAATCGGGTAATTCGTTTTTCTATGGCCATAAAGTCCCGTCCATATGTGGCTCGATGCGACGCAAATCCTTGCTGGGGGGATAATTCCGACGCGTTGCAAAGCGTGAAACGATTAGCAACTAATTGCATGTAGTCACGCAACACCGTCTCGTGAAACCGAACATGATCGAGTTGGTCACATAGAACTAAAACTTGCAACTTACAACATTGGTGGACTTCTGGATTGAGGCTCGTGACGTTCACTTATTGTGGAGAACGTACCCTTGTCTCTTCGACATAACAAGTAAGGAGTAAAATAAACGTCAGAATTTCGGGGGAATCGCTTCTAGTTGCAAAGTGCGAACACTTTGCTCTTCAGTAAAATTGGTTAGTACGAGCTTTTTGTCATACGCTCACCTCTGTAACAGTTTCATTGAAGTAAATCGCGTCGCATAAGGCTTAATGGTACAAGGTGAGAATGCCTCAGTTCTATACGTCTGTCTAAAAATCCATTTCAACTCATCTAATAACGAGACATTTTTCCAAAATTTTTTGTACGTTCCACACCCTCTAAGAGTGATGTTTAGCTTAGAAAATACAGTTGTCGGGAAAATAGTAACAAGTTTCTGATATCTTTGCAGATTGTTAATTTAGTGAACATTTAACAAACAACTTAAAATAGCGGATGCTTAGATTCTACTTCATAAGCCTGTTAAATACGATTTCAGGCCATCTGAAAAGTCCCAATTTCCTGTACGCTCCAACGGGTAGTACTAGTGGCGCTCCGTTTAGACAGAACGGACAGAATTAGATGCGCACTGTCTAATAAGGTGTTTCTTGATTGGTTGTTGCCACAGTATTGTATCGATTGTATTCTTTGTTAGGGTTAGGGGTTAGGTTAGGGATTAGGCTATCGTTAGCCAGTAAGGAAAATTTTTGTTAAACAGTGCGCATCGCCCCAAATGTTTTATGACCCAAACTGAAATGCTCCCGAACGGCTGTGAGAATAAATTGCGTTTCCCTCATAATCCTTGCGGCAAACCTCAGTGATGCCACCCAAAACGTCAAAAATTCAACCGCTATTGCCTTCGCTACATGGTCCCTGCAGCTAGCTCTCCGAAGAGTTTCATGTTCATACGTTATATGGAGATATTTTAAAATTGCATGTTTACCGATATAACACAAGTGGGTGGTCCTATACAAGAACGGATCCAAAGGGTAATTAGTCAGAAACAATTTTTTGTCTCAGGTACTAACCAATTGGGTTAAGTCGGGAATTAAGGCCACGGCCCTTTTCCAAGAGCGTTGTGGCTCACTGGTTTGTTTTCCCTACTCCATTGATAATGTTGAACGCTATAAGCACAAATGGGAGTAGGTTTCATTTTTAAAGTTCTTGGTATGACCCAGGACCGAGGTCACTATTACCTCCTTACTACCTCCATGGTATGACCCGGCCAGGAATCGAACTCCAGAAGTCCAGAGCTCTGCTAAAGTCGGATGCTTGAAACCCTTAAGCATGTTGTCGGATCCTAGGGGGAAGGGAATCCCAAAGTTTTTTAAACAAAGCTGTACCAAAGTGGTGGTGAACCGCTGTATCGCACCTCTTCTCCTTTGGGTGGTATTTTTAAGTTTTGAGGTTCCTTGTATGGATGCAATTTTCTGCGTTGTGTTCAATTTTATGAGAAACTTCTTGCATTTTTAATCAATTCTGAACCTTTGAAAAGACATCATCTTTTATCAGGTATACAACAATCAAATCAAAAGACACATGGGACAAATGTTAAATTTTCAAAAAATTTTAATAAATAAAAAATTCTTACTAGTGACAATAGCTACCCGATTTTACAATGAAATTTATAATTAGGCCTATCTGATTATGCAAATTACCTTAAATGAATAATAAAAGTAATTAAATACGATTTAATAATAACAGAAGATAATGATAGTCTGATAGTTAGGAAGTTAAATAAGTCGCTCTCGTGGTCGTTTCACTTCAATCGAGGTGATTGCAGGAACTCCATTAAACGTGTTTTCATCGCTCCGGTTGGGAGACACTGAGTTTACTGTAAGAAAAATAAAGAAAGAAGACTTTTAAAAATATATTTTCCCGGGTAACATTCCCATACTGGACCCTTATGGGTCCCTGTTCTCGACCCATATGGGTCCCATATGATTTTGCAACCTGGATTAATAAGAGGTCTATACGGCTTATCCCATATGACCCCTATTGGGAAGTTTTTGGGGAAACGACTGATTTGGGGGAAACGTGGGACAGTCCTATGATATCCCCCATGCATGTGGGTTTTCCTACCCAAATGAGGCCCTTATTAATCTTGAGTGTAAAATTTAGTCAGTCCCATATGGGTTTACCCATATGGGATCAGATTAGATTAAATGAAGTTAAACGGCCCAGTTCCCAACCAATTGGTTCAAGTCGACCTGGAGACGGCCTTTTTATAACTCCAATTTTGTAAATATCGCGGAGCTTTCGGGGGATTCTCCCTCTTGACCCCCACCGGGGCGTTGCCCCTGGACCCCACCAGGGGCCCAGAGGCGGGCCCCTGGATCCCACGCCGTAGGTGGGAGCGCTTCGCTTTATTCCCTCAAATACCAATTTGCCCTTCCATGTATTTAGACCACGAGCCGCCACTGGCTGTCGTCAGACTCAACAAAATTTAGTTCTAATAATCTCACCGTAGTTATCCCTGAGTTATATGTTGTGCCCCCTGTCTGTGCCCCCAGTGCCCCCTGGTGAAAAAATCCTGGCTTCGCCACTGCCATAGCTAAAGCGTTTAACCTATCATCATTCGTGATTAGTGTACCAGCTGGGTGAAAACCTACGCTGACGCCACCCCTGTCCAAATCTTTTGATTTCCAATTTTTCTTCAAGACTCTCAAGAATACTTTTGACAGTATTCATGTTGCATTCATGCCTCACATTGAGAGGGTTTTGGGAGCTAGAACACGAAGACACGAAGAGTCCCCGAGCACGATTGAGTGCACATGTATAACCAAGCTGCTATAAGCACTTTGACCTGACTCACAGTGATTTTGTGAGACCGCAGCATAGTTTTCTACAAAGGATACACACGTGGTTGATTAACGCGTTCTTAGTTACCGGTGTATGCATTAAGTCTAAACCCGATTATCTACATAACCATTGTTAGACTACAGGTACTATACACCATAGCTGCAATTAACAAAACATATGCGCCCGGTACTCTAAAACACTTGTCACGGAATTAATTTCTAAATTATTTCTTCATTAATTATGAAACTATAATTACGATTACCGTGTATTAGAACGACGAATAAAACAGAGCTTTAAAAATAAACGTGGTCTAGTCTTATTTTTTCGGTATTTTCGTGCTTTTCAAGAAATCCACAGAAATCTTATGACTAAATTGTCACCGAAATCAACATTGCACCAAAATAAAAAAGAAGAGATATACTCTAACAGTGTAGTGTTAACTGAAAGATTGCATGCGTCTTAAGAGTAAAATTTTTGTTTGTAGCTGCCGTTGCCATTACCGTTGCCATACAAGTGTGAACGTAGCTTAAGAGTTCATTTTCTGCTGCCAAGACGGCAAAAAAGTTTGAAAATTATTTAACCTCAGCCCCATCCCAGTGCAAAGACTGAGTTCGAAAGTAAGTTATGCATATAGACAGAACACCTTGTGAAGTAACTTGAACGAATTGGGCCTCAATTTTCCAGCCCTGCACCAATTAACCAGATAAAATTTTCTAATTTATCTTTATTTTCGGAAAAGCTAGTTTTTGGAACACGAGATCTCAAAATAAAGAATGTCTGGATGCGCTTAGCAAGGCCTGACAAGTGCTATTTCCTGCAATCTGGGAGGCTTTTCGGCAAAAATTTTCTAGATACGCTACGTGTCAACTGATGGTGGCGTTCCGCTTAGATAGTAAAACGTAAATTAGCCCCCCCCCCTTCCAAAAAAATGTCCCCCATAACCCCGCCTGCTGAAAGATGAAATGGTATACGGTCGTTTCGCCTTCTCGCCAGTTCGCTCCAGAGCCAACAGCAGTCCGCGGCAGCTTCCTTTAAAAGAGGCGACTGTTACCGACAAAGCACTGTCAACGAATAGAAATTCTCATTTGATTATTTTTCAGGATGAAACATTTCTTTTGTGATGGTAATAGAAGTTTTTATGAACTAACTCATACGTTCATACACTATAATTTTGTATGATGTGTTTAGTTGAATGACTTATTATGTTTTATATCATGTTAATTTCATTGTCCATGTATTTTCCAGAGCAAGAAGTAATGGCAACAAGTGCAGATAAAACTTGACTCATATTCAGTGTATGACTTAGTTTTTGATTATTAAATAATTTCCAATCAGTAAATGGTGCAAACGCGAATTGTACAATAAAAAAGAAAAAAGATAAAATTGGAAGTTAATCTTTATTCATTATACGGACGCGCAATATCGTGAAAATTTCGAATGACATCTATCACAACTACATTTGGGGTCTATTTATTTTATTGACTTACTACCCATGTTAAGTTTTTGAGGCGGATCGACTTTCAATTTAGGGGTGGAACGACTTCCACTTTGGGTCGAACTAATCAGGGGTGAGACGACCGGCTACCGGCTGAGGTAATAAGCACTTGCTTCGAATCGACGGCTCATGTTTGTGCTATGACGTCACATGTATAAGGTCCGTAAGCAGCCGTCACTTAGATACGTGACATGAATGCTACACATTTATTTCCCCTGAATTTCTGTTGCAGCGGCGGAATATTTCACAGCATAATTGTAGCGTTCTCAAAACCAAGAGATACGTCGTTAGCCACAGTTTACAAATTCAATCTTAAAGTTGTTTGTCACATCTTAAAAATGTACCATTTGAGAATTACGTTAACCGGGTAGTCTAATTAATTATTGAGTCACCGTAGTTTCCCTTTTACCGTGTACATATTGTTCCCTAAATGTATAGTGTAAGCCAACTTATCTTATTTTTCCTTCAATGAATAAAATTCTTCCAAGCAGTGGTCGAGGGAAATGAAATTACTCAGTCCACGTACACTCCAACAGTGATGAGCCTTTATACATTGGTCCACAGAAGATCATCAAGCTACCTTGGCTCCGCTTACCTTGTTCCAACGTGATGGATGGTACATTGAGACTTGATTCTGAACTGGTTGCAGATAAAGCTGTATGGAATGACGTCAAAGATGACACGGGTGTGACAAAAATCTCTTCATCTGATTCACCGTCATAGCTTCGGCGTTTTGATTGGTCGAGCCCGGTATCAATGTCGCTTACGGTGTGACTTGATTGGACGGAACAGCTGTAAGAGTCATTGTCGTGAAGTTCTGACTTGTTGAGTCTGCTGGCAGAAGCGTTCTCAGAGAAAAGATACCTTCTCCAGAGACTCGTACTCTTCTTTCTCTCATCCAGTCGTTCTGCTGTGACGTTCTGTTGTACCGGACGTTTGAGGTATAAGTCGAGTAACCCTCCCATCCTACGGATATTTGTCTTTGGTATATGAGGAGGTGTCTAAAGGAGGAACAATGCAGAAAAAATAGTTTATTTCAAGAACTTATCAACAACATGTATAAGGTAAATTTACAATACCAGTACCATGTACCTCCTAACAAACAAATAAAATTTAATTACCCATAATGCAGCTGTCGGTACCAAGTTTTTTGTGAGAAAACAAATTGAATCGCACGTAAAACATTCAGTAGAGGTATTTTTCTACCATCGACATAAGTGATAGGCTATGATGACGTAGATACCGAGATGGTAACAAAATTCAAAAGTTAATTAATTTTTAAAAAGCCAATGAGAAATCCTCTCATTTTAATAAACAGGTGTTCTTTAGAAAATTGTCCTGTAAATCCTTGCCTTGACAAGGTCCGTAAGTACACAAAATCCGTTCCCTTAAAAATAAAAAATGACCACTTCTGATCAATTGAAAAAATTTGTTATAACAGAACCGCAATTTGAAAATTTCTTCTCTTTAACATACCACGGGGTGAGGGTTGAATATCAGGAGTGCCCTCTGCGATTTAGTGAGGGTGCTGCTTCGCTTGAAAGCTGATAAACACCGGGCTCCTAGGCTCTTCAGTTTGATGTTGCGCTATGAACATTGAAAAGTTAAAAGGAAAAAATAATTTAAATAACTGAACAAGTACACTATCAAGTAGACATGTATTGTTTCTCTCCTATTGAAGGAAGAATTTCATTACAATCCTGAACAGATAAACATATAGATACAAGTATCAGAAAGCGAAATTACATATTTACAAGTATTTAGAATAGGTTCATTTAAATTACAAAACAATTACACTAACGTCATTATTGTATGGGGAAATACAGTGCGGAGGGATTTATTATATGCAAGTATTTTTAAAAAATAAACTGCATTTGTCGGACTATTGTTGGTGAATAGACCGTCAGGCTCAAAATTTGGAAAATAGAGGAAGAGGCGAAGCCAAGTCCGTTTTTCGACTTTCAAATTTGGACTCGAGACGGGTTATTCCAGGGAGTTGTAACAGTCTGTTACAACTCCCTGGTTATTCACCAGCAATAATCCGACAAATGTGGTTTATTCCTTTTCTACCATCCCAAAAATATCCTTTTGGAAGTGTACTTCCTAGTGGTTTTCTAGTGGTTCCTGTAAATCATCATAACGATCGGTGTGTTGGAGAGTAACCTGTTCGTGTTAATCAAAATGCAGGAATCTAAATAACCAGTCAATGGAGGTGGTAGAAACAAATGTAAACAACCAAGAGTGAATGTGCTTTACACACAATCATAACACTTATTCGTATTATGTACATATAGAAGAATTATATCCTTAGTTAACTATGGCTGAACGGGTCGACAGCACTCTGACCTGCCGGGTGGTGAGTAAATGGCGGTTAGAGAGGAAAACTGAGTGTGTCAGTCATACCTTTAATAAGTCAGACTGCTTCTCATTACAAGTTTGATATTGGTTATCTTGCTTTTTCGATGGTTCTGTTCGCCGACAGGATTGTCCGTTGTTTTTATCAGATGATGTTGGCAGATCTTTGTCAACACCGGTCTAATAAAAAGAGTTACACCAGATTCATGTTCATTCCATAATGAAATAAAAATTCAACGATTATTTCAGAAATGGTTTATGATGTAAGTCAAAAGGACAAAGGGGAGGATTTAATCCACTTGTGGATGAGGAGATTTTTATGTCATCTTCAAAATAAAAAACTATTTAATGATAACCAGATGTTAGAAATATCGGGTAAGACACTACAATGTCTTTAAAGGATTTTTTCTCTCATCCCAAACAGTATACCAATTCTCCTAACCTCTTTTTTAAGCTCCTCCCACATTTGTCGTAGTTTCATCCTATTACAGACACAACCTCAGTTTATCGCTTGGGTTAGTACACAAAAGCTCATTGTGTTTAAACACTCTCGGTACAGTTAATGCTTTGTAATATAAGCTTTGGTACTCTGCATTGTTTAAGCTTGCTGCCAATCAAAGAGCTGAGCCAATAGGGAATTTCTGTAAACCACTACAAAATGTAGTGTGGTGGTAACAGAACAAGCCCTCTTGATTAACAAAATATTGTCACTTGATGAACACAGTCAATTATGAATTATGATACACGTACATACAATTCACCTTACAGTAACAGAGTGAAAAGAAGGATCCATCTATATTTGGAGTAAACATTTCAACCAAAAAAGTCATTCTCACTCGTTTTTAGTGCATGTATTGAATTACCCGTTGGTCTGCGGGAGACTGAATTTTCTTTTCCTTGACTGGGGGCACGGTCTTCGTTTCCCCGAGAGAATGAAGTGTTCGTCTGTAAAGACTAAAAAAAGAAAATACATTGTAAACTACATGGTTTTATATACAGATTTAATATGTGAACGGAAGCCGCGGCAAACAAATTACGATAGGTATAACAGCTTTTTAATCACTCCCTAACTTAATCCCATCAAAAACATTTATCAGATTAACACGCAAAAAGAAATGTTTGTTTCCCAAGGAAGGAGTAAAACTGATTTCTTATTAGCAATGTCAAAAAAAGAGAACTTCTCTCCAAAAGACCAGTTCAAAGTTTCTTCATGGAACAATATTGCGCAACCGGTTAGGTCAAAGGTCAACGGGTACCACCTTAACTTGTGTTTAAGCTGATGGCGGGATGTTCACCACGTAAAAACAGTGTGCTATTCGTGGTCAGCGCAGCGCTCTGATGTTTTGTTACCACTTGACCTGTACAGAAAGGTCACTAACCCATGGGTAGATATAAACTTCGAAATCTTTCGACAATTTGGCTGCAGCCAAACTGTTCTTTGTGGCAACCAATCACTGACTATTTAGGTGGTTAGTAATCTGGCTAGCACAACTTAAGGTCTCACACCCCCAGTAATTGCCCCATTGACTTACACACTAAATTAGCTCTTCTGCGAGGCCCCTAGAGCCTTGTCAAAGTTCACAGCTACTTCAAGACACCCATCACTTCAAAGCTGACAAGTTTGCACATCATGGTATTTCAAAATTTCCATACCATGACCGTTTAGATTTTGAGCTACAAGGAGTTAAAGTTTTTGTGGGGTACACCCACCCCTAACCTCTTCACCATAACGAAAAACGTCCGCCTTTGACAGCAATTTTAAAACAACCTAAATCACCATCAATCTTGCCCAAATTTTCAACATCCACACTCTGGCTTGTCCTCTCTGATTCATGGAATTTCATCACCCAACTGGCAGGTTATCTTGGCAATATTTGGTCTTAACCAGAGTTAATAGAACTACTTTTTTAAGGGTGTTCACTTTACGCTGCAGAACACTACTCTAATGGAGTAGTGAGACCTTAAATAAACACTTCCCATATAATTACATAATATCTTATTCATTTTGCCCGTTTTGCTATAGACTTGCGGACAGACGTTTATACCATTGATCTTCTTCCTCCATTGAAGCCTCCTTAGCAATGAGTTGGTCAATCATCTTGTCCATTTCGTTGGTTAACTCTAGTGATCTCTCTAACAGGGTTGACACTTCATCCTGCAGCTCAGGTTTGTCTGGTGTTACCTTCCCCGATAGTGCTGAAAATATCATTTATTAAAGTGTTAATGTTTTGGTCAAGTTTTTAGTAAGGAAATGTCATTTTGTAGATCTTTCAGGTAAATCTTTTTAATTTTTTTTTTTCAAAGTACTGTGTCTTCGTCTGATTCAGCCTATTTTATGTATGATGTGAAGCTTTAAGTTCAGTCCGTACCCCGCGTCACTGGTTTTGTGGGCGTGGCCTAAGTTTTCTTTGTCATCCACATAAGCCTGTCGGTTATCCATACCACTAGCGCGCAGCACGAACGTGTGGCTCGCGGTTACTGGTTCCCTTGGCTCCACACCCATGCATGGTGTTTAAATGTTTGTTGATGGTTGTTAACGAAAATATGTAATTTGGTCCGGTCTTTGGGGGTTTACGAATGTTAAAATGCCTCAAAACAAGGTTTTTGACATGCATGGAAAAGGTAACTGTGTGACCAAGAGTGCGTATACAGCGCCCGGAAGATTGTTTACATGACTAATCCAGCAATGCCTTCAATGGCGGATATTTATGTGGGGGGATGTCTTGGCATAATGGACCTTGAAACTTAATTGCTTAAATAGTGAAAACCAATTGTTTAAAAATGGGAGGGGGGTCACTCTTGCAATATATTCGCCAATACTACATTGAAAAGGTTATCTGAACTTGCTGAAAGTTTTGCAAATCAGCGATATGTCAAAATCATAATTACTACCTGCACATCCCTTAGAACAAAAGAAAGCAAATGAACAAAAAAGCAGATAAATAGAAAAATGAACAAATAAAGGAAGTTCAATTTCCTCAAAATTAGTTAATGTCTTTTCTATTTTCGATGAGGGGTTTTTATTTTTATTCGGTAGATTTGTTTCAAGTTTAGTGCGTTTATACTCACGGTCTTGCACAGCTCAGTGCAAGCTATCTTGTTAGCAAATGTGGTCGACTCCGCCACGGATCCCCTTTTTGCCAGTACACTTCGGCGGTCCGTCGGAGAAATGTAACGTAGCTCGCCGGCGGTTCTCCGACGGCTATGAAACTGATTGGCTGAAAAATTATACCCAATATGCATTTTTTTCCCAGATTTAGCCAGCGGATCTCCCATGATGGCCCCTCTGACGGTCCTTTAGTGGCCAACTACGTATTCACGGGCGATCGTTAGACGAAAATGGCTGTCGGTGGACCGCCGGATAGGGCTGATTGGAATGCCGGGTTGCACTCACAAGAGCATAAATTATATCGTGTCTGTACTCACGTATCTGGAAATAATGCATTGGCGCCGTCGCATACTTTTGCCTTCGTACTCATGAAAAAACACGTAAAGTCGTATTCACTACTTGAAACGTTCTGTGTGGTACTCACTCAATAAGTCTGCCAGGTCGGAAGCTGAGACTTAAAATATAGAACTGATCAAACGCCATCATAATTACAATTTTGCTTATTAAAAAATTCAAGGGGAAGGTAAAGCTTGGTTGGACCAGGATAAGACAGGGCTAAACGCATCAGTTTATAATTTTACAGTTGTGGCTAATTGGACTTTTTCCAATACTCCATGCTTATTCGGAGCACCATGTACAACTGCAATAGGTTCCGTTTTGGCTGTCTTTGGTATGACCCGGCCATGAGTTAAAAGTTTCTTAAGTTAAGTTACTTAAGCCCCTCTCACAATTGTCTGAAATTCATCCTTATCCAGTCACAACCTCAGTTTATTGCTTCAGGGTGGGTTTAGAAAAGATATATATCACAATCGAGAAACTCTCAGTACAGTTCATGCTGTGTGATATTAGCTTTGGTAATCTGCATGGTTTGAACTAACAGACAATCACAAAGCTGGGCCAATGGAGAGTTTCGGTACACCCGTACCAAAATTGTAGTTTTGGTGAGAGGTTTGGCCCTTTAAAGTGTACATTGGATTGTTAAACTTCAGTCTCTTTTCCCTTTCATGAGGAAATGGGACAGCCATTTCAGTCTTATTGCTTAGAAAAGGGATTACATCATTATCATGCGTGATTACTTAAAAAAAGTAATATGTCAAGAGAGAAGCGAACGGAGCTGGACACTTTGAATATGGCAATTGAAGGGAAAGCAGTAAGCACAAATAAAAATTTCATTAATGAAATAGGAACCAAATGTACCCATTTTGGTGAAATTTTCATACAAATCGTATATGTATTTCTCGAGATATCGTGAAGTATAGATGTGTACTCCAAAGGGAGCATTAAAGGCAGCAGAGATTATATCACTTCCTCACATTGACAAAGAATGCTTTGTTTTCCTTTATTTTCTATTTTTTGTTGACCTTAAAGTTAATAGGAGTAAGACCCACCCCCTGCAGCGGGGAAAGTCAAGTTTGTAAATATCTCATGCCACCTATGCAATCATATTCTGGGAATATGGGAATCGTGAGGAGAAAAAAATTGCCTGTAAATTTTAAAGAAAAACAAAAGAGTGTCCAGCATTGCGATGACCAGATGGCATATGTGCTTGCTTCAAGTTCACTCTATGTGATGAAAATGTGACAGCTTTGCTGCTCATATCTTGAAACAATACATCGCATTGCAATGCCAGTTTCATCGAAATGGTTAAACCAAGTACCCCTTTAACTTATAAAAACTTGATGTGATCTAAAAGCCCTTCTTTTAAAACCATTTTTTTTTTTTTTTTTGCTATGTTTAATCCCAAACATACTCAGTAGGATATTACAACATATATGGAATGAATTAACGAAAAATAAAAAGCGATATCGAGAACGATATCCAAACCTTTCTGTCCAGAGGGACCCGCCTGGAGATCCATCAGCTTGGGTGTAATTTTCTGTGAATCTGCATGGCTTGATGTCGCTGGAACAGAAAGGATCTGTGGATCACTAGTGCCAGTTTCCAAAAGGACCTTGATGAAGAAGAAATTATTCTTAATTCCTAATTCTTTATTTTTTATTCTTTTCGTCTTTATTTACTTACAGTTTGCTTAAACCATGGAAAATACAAAAACATAGTTCCTGTTTGTGATGGAAAATAAAGATTGGAATAGAACAACACGTTTTGACGAATACTTTACACATAAGTGAAAAGATTAAGATCAACCACCGCCTTTAATTTGTAAGTATACTCCCTGCGACTAAAAATATATAATGGATGGATTTGCTAAAAAATGCAACTGGAAAACGTACGTTCCACAAATTTACACAAGTTATAAACTATTCGGTATGAAAGTCAAACGGGGTCTAAAGATATTTTTATTTTATCAGTTCAATTAGTTTTTCACAACAGCCGACATATCCAATGAGCCAATGGTATTTTTTCTTTTGGTTTATAACAGTTGATACATGTTTCAGTGTTACAAAATTTAAATAACCCCCGTAGAACTCACATTTTTCCCGGATCCTTCATAAATTACAATTCTTTGCTCTCCTCGCTTCAGTCTCAAAAGAAAGAAACTTATTAGTTAAGCAAAGGAAAATGAAAATTTAATAAAAAAAAACTGAATATTACCCTGAAGTTTACGACAAATTCATTCATTTTAAAGACTATTTTTGTTTCTCAAAATGTTGAAAATGCTTTTGCATTTGAACTCTTCTGTATAAGGCTAATACAGTGATCCCGAATAATGCGAAACTACGGTCTGGCTTATAACAGTCTTAGAGCCTAATAAATTTTACCTATATTTCTATATTGTCATGGGCCAGTAGCCTCTTATTCTGTGACGTCATGTAATTATTTCACTACTTTTCATTGAAAAATGATTATTTTGAAATCATAATAGAGTTGTTCCCAGTCCTTTGAAGAGTCGTTCATTAAATAAACGAATTTGAGATATCTCGAAGCAATTTTAGATATCTCAACTTTATCTCAGATTTACCCTCTATTTTTAGACTGTTGTGTTGACCTTGAGGTTAATACGAAAAAGACCTCTCTGTAAGGAATGCAGAATTTTTAAATTTCTTATGCCACTCATCTGCTTAATATGCAGTCATATTCTGATAATAAGGGATTGTTGAGGACAAAATTACCTGTAAATTTTAAAGAAACTCAAAAGACTGTCCCTCATTGTGAGGATATGATGTTATATGTGCTTGCTCCAAGTTCACTTTTCGTTGAAAATGTGACAACTTAAGCTGTGTTTACCTTGAGAACCGCTCATCATATTTCAATGCAAATTCCATCGAAATGCGTAAAATTAGTTACCCCCGTAACATATAAAAAACTTCATGTGTCATTAAACCCTTCTTTTTAATAATTTCATTCATCTCCAAATAAACATTCAGATTAGTATCTAAAATTCTAATGCTATTATTTCTTTATTCAAATTAAGATATGTCTGTCTCGAAATGAATTTTGTATCTTAATTTATTTCATATATCTTTTTAGATGTCTGAATTAGCGAATAATTTGAGATAACTGAAATTCCTGCCAAAACGGTTTTCATACGACCAACTTTAACTAGGTAACTGTCTTTAACAACCAGGACCAATGATGATGATTAAACTGTTTATTTTTTTGTCAATTCAGTGTCCGCAACTTGACGTGGTCCTTCCTTTGATTGCATGGACATTCCCACAGAACATTCACTAGGCCCGTAGCTGGACAAGATTCTGAAGGGGGTGAAATGGGATCTAGCATTATAAAAACATTTGGGTAAAATAATCACCAACACTGATTACGTATAAAGCAATACTAAACTTGGGTAAAACTTGTCCAAAATGATTGAATTTACGGGTGAATTATTTGGTTTGATAACACTCCATTGGATGACCCACCACTTGGCTGACTCGACCAATTTTTGGAAAAAAATGTGGGCGCCAGTTTCAGTATTGTCACAAACGTGACCAGCAGTTGGTGAACATATCACCTAACTTTCACTCAATTGTTTTAAGAGTGATGGGACAAGGCGAGAAAATTTTTCAGAAGAGAATTAGCTGAAAATGCATTAGACAATGGAACATTCATGAGGGGCCTAAATGAGTTTCAGGTTGGTCTCGTCCAATGCCTTGACCTCTGACCGGAATTACTACTCTGGATAGAAAAGATAGAAAGTAACATAGAAAACATTTTAAGAGTTTAATTTCCTTTTCTGTAGGTCTGCAACAGTCTATCCATTTTTCACGATATTTACAAAAGACACTGGATTCACTTGAAACATGGGCTCACTACACATTTACGTTTCTTCACTCTTTGTGTGAATGGGATGGGGGTAGGACAGGGCACAGAGTAAAAATCACCCCACTAACTTTACGTTCACTATAACTTTTCAGTGACCCCCCCCCCCACTCCACCCCGTCGTGAGCTGGGGTGGTAGAATAGACCTACCATATTGACCGCTTATCGCAAAAACTGGCTAAGTATAGGAAGACTTGAACCCTGTTTAAACCGTTTTTAAAACCGTATTGGAACGTGACATCTTACCTGTCACTATATAACATATACGTGTCAGTGTGTCGATTAATACCTTCTAAATAATTAAAGTATTAAAGCGTTCTGACATAGACCTATAGGCCTTATCAATTCCCCGTCAAATTGTTTCCTCGGAACGTTTCTCCCTCCTTCATCAGTGTCTTGTCTGCATGGCTACGGGCCTACTAACAAGGGCCACCATGCATTAGAAAAGGTGCCTTTCCGTATATCCGAGCTAACCGTTTGTTAAATGAATTTCCTTGCAAGCCCCACCAATTTCCCTACACCTTCAAGGTAATTTACAGAAGGATCACAAAGCGATATTTTGCAATGAGTTAACGCAGAAATCGGCTTTCCCATCTTGAGGCAGTGGTGGGGCCAGGATTTTGTACGCAGGGGACACAAGGAACATTTCCACTCTGCAATTGCTAATTTCTCCGTCTCCCTCTCTGTTCTAATATACATTTTAAATTTTTCCAAAGGACCCTCCTGGGGGAACGGTTCCGTCGTGGGAAACATGATCCCATTCCGCGCAAAGGCGCCACTGCTTCGTGCTGTTGCCGCCGTACGAGCAATACTGGTCTGTGTGCTAAGGCCTACATTAATTTTCACATATAAGCTACACCTTCTCGCCTTCGACCCGAACTTTTACTCTACTTTAGTCATTTCTCTAACTTACTTCGATTTCTCCAACTTTTGGGTTTGGTTTCTTCTCTTCCCTCTCCTTGCTCTTCTTTTTCAAGAAGTTACGAAACCGTTTTCCCATTTTTTGGTTCGGTGATTTTTGAATTTTCGTAACCACAAATGCGAGTTTTCGTTGCTATTTTCGTTAACGATAATATATAGCTAATGTAATGTATAGCTAGTAGTCATCTCCATATCCAGGGCGTCGTATTACGTCACAGAGGATACACGTAGGTGTGAATTTTCTCATTCATTGGTTACTCTCATGTCACGGGTCTGACGGAGCACGTCATGCACAGAACGCATCAAAGGCTATGATTAGAGTTATAAAGATGTTATGGATTGACGACACACTGACGTCATCAGAGGGGCCAATACAATATAACATGTGGATGCACGCATAAGAATTCGCCCTGCACGTGTGTCAAACTAAGCGCGTATTCAACTAGTTGACAAAACAGCTGTCTGCGTTGCCGGTGTTCGGTTGTTTTGTCCCCAAAGGAGGGCGTTTTTTGGCTCTGTGACATTATATGCGTAAGGTCTATTGCCCGGTTTTAGTTATAACTATCATAGAAATCCTACGCTTATGATTTCTCTGAATGTGTATGGGTATGACGTTTTAGACAAGCGCGAATCGTTGAACTCATACCAAGGCTGTGCTTTTTCCAGGTACGCGTAAGGTAACAAAGCGCGTATGCGAGATCTATACGTTATGCAGCAGGCTCAGAGAAATCCTAAGCTTTAGCTGGAAGGCGCGTCACACAATAACAAAGTAGATGACGCGCAAGGGTCACGTGACGTGGGAATGTAAATGTGTGGTTGCAACATTTGGTTTGTACACCCTTCTTGTTGCATGCGTAACCGACTGGGTGTTTTCGAACTCAAATGTACGGAGCGATGGTTTTTATCAGCATGTGGTGACATATTTGCTGGAAATGAAGGCAGGTCAAGCGGGAACTCTGTTCGTTTTGTTTAATGAATGATGGCTGGGGTTATAGAGTTAGAGTTAGATTAGGGTTTAGGATTAGGGTTAGGTTTACTCCTAAAATTCTGCGGTATCTCCACCCTCTTCAAATCCAGTCCGGGTTTTAAAATCTAGATTATACATCAGCAGTCCGTTATGAACGGTCACCAATAAGCATTTGGTGGAACTTTTGAAATGCCAGTGTAATTAACCTACAAGTTCCAGCTATTTCTTCATAAATGTAGCGTGCGAAGTCGGTTGTCACAAACAGTAATGAGATCATGTCATCAAAGGTGAAACTTGTACCACGGCGGCGCTTTGTAATATTCTGCTTGACCCGCGTTCATTTGCAGCCACATATATACCAACGTCACTATACGCTTACAAAAACAGCGTTCGGTTCGATTGCTTTCCATTGGGTGCATAAAAATATGGTATATACCGTAAAACTACATATCCAGGGCACGTGACCCTAGAGTTGTGGCTGTTTTGACTCGCGCGTTTCCAAAAGGGCGAATTCCCCCGACTGACATGAGGCACCAGAAAGTTTTCACCATTGAAACCGGTTAAACGCAGAATGGTGTCCCCATTGACCAATATATATGCAGCAGATTGCGTGCTGGGTATGATAAGAATTGCTATTTGTTCGGTGTTCCAATGGAAAGGCACGAGACATCCCTTGCCTAGCTTGGGGTTTTTCGTGAGGGGTGGGGGTGTCCCTCCAGGGTTTGGAAAATGTGTGCCTTTTGAGGAGGGTTGAAATGCAAAAATGGTGCTTTGTTTTAAAACAAAGCATACCTAAACACGCTTGACGACCAGTAAAGGGGTGAGCTCCTGTTGGTTGGGTAGGCCATTCAAACTACATCGGAGTATTTCTCCGACAATCTGATTTACCTGATTACTTCTTGAGGTGATCATGCTGCTCTCCCCTTCCCTGGACCCTACTGCCCACGTCATTGCTAATGTGTCGCAAAATTTCAGTTGATCAGGTTTAGATTACTTTTTATCTATTTACATAGGTCGAAAACGAAATGGTTAATGTTAAATACCATACAAAAGAGCTGTCAGGCCAAAAACTGGAAAGAATCGGAATCGGAATTGCTTCTCAATCGTGCTTGTGCTCAGCATAGGCACAGACGAATCCTGTCCGGGACACGATCTAGGGTTCCGGTAGTATATAAACCAAGGAGGACCTCCTTACTTTAACCTGTATGACAGTTGGGGACGCCATGCAGTGATTTGACAGAATTTTTGCCGCACATGCCAGGTGATGAAATTTTCAACCTTATCCCAGCCAACATGCCTAGTTGCCAAGTGCTGAGCCACTTGCTAAGACCCAGGTGGGACCCATTCATGTTTGTGATGTGTTCCCAAGCAGGGTCAAGTTGGACTAGCCTTTACCGGATGAAGCCCAACTATAGCCCAATTTTCATGAGAAAGATAAAAATGATAACAAAGATTTGTCTCACATTCGGGCAGCTTGTTCAAAAGTTTTTTCTCATCCCCACTTATACTGTATTCTTGCAAAACTTTGCTCAAAGTGGTACAACATTCGGGCGAAGATTGAAAAAGTGCTGGGACGTTTTCAATTGCCAAATTAACTCTACAGACAGACGGAGGTGTTCACCTGAAGTTCCCACTAGTTTGCCATATTCTGCACCTAGAGCTGAGTTCGGGCAGAACTATAATGAAAATCGGGCAATATGTTTTCAATACCATAAACAGATAAGGCATCATCCACCTCTGTGGCTCGATAGGACGCAACTCCTTGCTAAAAGGGGATCTTTCCGACGCGTCGCAAAGCGTGAAATGATTAGCAATTAATTGTATGTAGTGTAAAGAAGTGAGCCCTCTATTTAAATTTGTATAACGCTCTATTTTACCTCCTGATGTAATTGGGCGTTCCATGCAGTTTTGTACCCTTTAGGGAATGGGTTTGTCCGGGTCAATGGATCACTAGAAAAGGCGCGTTTCCCACACCCTTTTCTGCCTGATGCCAGCTGACCGGTATTTACCTTCACAGATGTCTTAGCACCTCTTTCACATATTATGGAGACAACGCCTACTCGTTTGCCTTGATCTTAGGAACTAATATTTTAAGAAGTCCAAAGAGGTACGTTTTTGGTGTGATTATTTCGCTTATTTAAGTGTTTAGCTGTGTTTTTCAGTTGCGGTATGTGAGATGGTTTGGCGGGTGAAATGTTGTAGGTTAGTTCCCTTTGTGCATATAGAAAAGTACTTGGGAATGTACTTTGCGACTTTGCGTGCGTGCGAAATGGTAATGTATACCTGATACCTTGTATATGATTAATTTGCGATATTGAATTGCAATGTATTTGTATGTATATAATGAACTGCGAAATACATATTGTGCGTAAAGTATATTTAACAGCGTCATACATTTGTTCTTAGTTGTATGTTATTGTGTTATATGTATTTTTGCGTATTTTGTATTTTTGTATTTGTGAGTATTTTGTATTTTCTATTTTTGTATAGTTTTCACGGAATCCGGAGGTGGATTGAGCTTCGGCTCGTTGCGTGCGACTGATATACAGTATAAACAGTAAAATATACCACCGCTCCATTCCAGTCGATGCCTTTGAGTCTTTTTTGCGTGAGTTCATGTATTGCGTATCTCCCCCATACACAGCTACATGTAGTCCCGCAACACAGTCTCATGAAAACGAACATGTTCGGTCACATAAAACTGAATTACCAACTTATAACATTGGTGGACTTTTGGAATGAAGCTCGTGGCGATCAGTTAATGTGGAGAACTTACCCTTGTCTCTTCGACATATATGTATAATAAACGTCAGAATTTCGGGGGAATAGCTACTAGTAGTTCAGTGTGAACACTTAGCTCTTAAAATTGGTTAGCACGATCTAGTCGTCAGTCGCTCATCGCTATAACAGTTTCGTCTCAGTAAGTCGCGTCGCATAAGGCTTAATGGTACAAAGTGAAATGCATCAGTTCCATACGTCTGCCTAAAAATTCATTTCAAGTCATCTCATAACGTGACATAAAAAAGTGTAAGAAGTAAAATCATTTTTAGTTGGAATTTCAGGAGTCACATCAAATTCAGTTTATTTTGAACTTAGCACAGAGTCGCAATAGAGTAAGGAAGAAGCTTAACCACGTTTTTAATTCCGTTTTATAGTTTTCCCAGAAGAGATACAAAACCATTTTCATCCAATCGAAGTGGTACATTTTATCTGGTGATTTTCTGATCACTAAGCAAGAGGCTAAGTTGTTTCAATTATTGCAAACGGAAGCTCAAAATAACAACTGCTTAGATTCTACTGAAGGCCGGGAAAAGCCATTTTTGGCCATCTGAGGGGCCGTGATGATTTTTCAAAATTTTCAAAAAAAAAAAAAAAAAAAAAAATACAGTTGTCGGGAAAAAAGTAACAAGTTTCTGTTAACGTTGCAGTTTGTTAATTTAGTTTGTTGTGAAATTTAGTAACAAAATAATAACTCAAAATAGCGAATGCTTAGATTCTGCTCCTTTTGTTAAATTTCCTGTACGCTTCAACGGGTAGTGGGGCTTCGCGTAGATAGTTTTTCTTACCGAATTACATTTTTTTGGTCAAAATGTTTTATGTCCTTAAACTGAAATGCTCCAGTACGACTATGAGAATAAATTGCGTTTCCCTCATAATCCTTGCGCCAAACCTCAATGAGGCCACCCAAAACGTCAAAACATTCAACGGCATTGCCTTCGCCACATGGTCTCTGCAGCTAGCTCTCCGAAGGTCGACTTTCATGCTCAAGTTACAGGGAGACATTTTGAAATTGCATTTGTACCAACGTAACACAAGTGAGTAGACCTATACAGGAACGGATCCAGAGGTAAATTAGTCAGAAACAATTTTTCGTCTCCGGTACTAACCAATTGGGTTAAGTCGGGAATTAAGGCCACGGCCCTTTTCCAAGAACGTTGTGGCTCACTTGTTTGTTTTCCCTCAGTGGCGTAGCCAGGATGGGATTTCCTTTTTTTTTGGGGGGGGGGGGGGCATAGGTAACAAGTGGGGAGGCCTGGTACCTCCGAGGGTCAGGCACTATCTAAGCGGAGCGCCACCATCAGTTGGCGCGGAGCGTACAAGAAAATTTTTTTTTTACAAGAAAATGGCACTTCCCATGTGTTTTAAGCTGGATGTACCCAGCCTTGAAATACGAATCTCATGTCTGCGACTTCTCAAATAATGAAAATAAAAAATCAATCAGTGAAAAATGGTAATACATACACTTTTTAGGGACCCCCAAACTGGGCACTTTTGATCTGTGGCATGGGGGATGAGACTAAAAGGAACCGGTATCTCCCTTTCCCTTGAAAAAAATTGTTAATTTCAGAAGGACATAGATCGCGAATGCGGCGATATTTGAATCAAAGCGGAGCGCCGCCATTGGTTGGCACGTAGCGTACAAGAAAATTTTGGGATTTAAAACCCCTCCAGATGGCCGGAAACGGCACTTCCCACGTGTTTTAAACTGGATGTACCCAGCCGCAAATGCGGCAATATTTGAATGGATTTCAGCTAACCTAAGTACCTTACCCTTTAACAGGAAAACCAAAAGTAGTTGTGTCCCCCTCTGAGAAACTTTCTTTGCGTTAGATTTCCTAGATGCAAAATGGCGCTATGTTTGGCAAAACTTTAAACTGATTATAGGCCTAAGTTTTAGGATTTTCCCTTTTTGGGGAGCATGAAAAATATCAAAATATTTTTAGTTTTTGTAGAGATTTTACAAGAGACATACATACTACCAAAGAAACAATGTGCAAAATGGTGAAGTATTTGTTCATCGGTACATTACGTAGTCAAAATTAAAATACTACGAATAAATCTCTCAAAATAGTTGACCCGCAAAGCAGAAGTATGGATCATGTGGGAAACACATGAAATCAGGACCTTGTGGACATTTTAAAAATCCCCCGGACGCCAGTGCCAACTAGAAAAAAGAGGACTTGTCGAAAAAATCGTCCTACAGTGGCACTTGTCGTGGGCAGGAGTGAGCGCGACATAGGCCTACCGCCTACTTGTTAAGGATGGAAGGGAAGAATTATCCGAAGGCAGTACCTTACCCTTACCTGCTTACGGCATATTTTGTGTATGATAAAGTATAGGAATGGTCGTGTGAGAGTGGTCTCCCGTGTACGATTGCCTTATTTTCAGTAAATCAATCAGCCACTCGAAAGGCAGAAAGGGTCAGTCTTAACCTAACAAAGTCACTTTAAAGTTTGTCGTCGAGACTTTCGTTTCCTCTTCGAAGTGAAATGCAATAAACGACAGTGCAGATCACAAACGGTATCTAATGTAGTTAAAGTAGGCATTTTGAAGTTATTACTTGATTTTATACGTGCGCACAAAATGTGTTTTACACACATTTATCCACGTTTTTTGTTTAATTTTTACACATTTTATTTATTTACTGTTTTGAAGGAAATACTTCAAAGTTATATTTCCGTTCAAAAATTTTATTTTTTCAATTACTTTATCAGGACGCAAAAAATCTGGGGGGGGGGGGGGCTGAAGAAAATCTGGGGGCTTAGGCCCCCAGGCCCCCGTGGCTACGCCACTGTTTTCCCTACTCCATTGATAATTCCTGAACACTATAAGCAAGTTTTTTTTGTATTACTAGGACCGAGGTCACTATTACCGCCTTATTACCTCCATGGTATGACCCGGCCAGGAATCGAACCTTTTTGCTACAGTCGGATGCTTGAAACCCTTAAGCATGTAGTCGGATCTTACGGGTAAGGGTATCCCAAAGTTAAAAAAGAAAAAAAAAGCCGTGCTGAAAAAGTGGTTAACCGCTGTATCGAAACTCTTCTCCTTTGGGTGGCATTTTTAAGTTTTGAGGTTCCTTGTATGGATGCAATTTTCTGCGTTGTGTACAATTTTATGAGAAACTTCTTGCATTTTTAATCAATTCTGAACCTTTGAAAGGACATCTTTTACCAGGTATGGAACAATCAAGTAGAAAGACACATGAGACAAATGTTAAGTTTTCAAAAAATTTTAATAAATAAAAAATTCTTACTAGTGACAATAGCTACCCGATTTTACAATAAAATTTAGAATTAAGCCTGATTATGCAAATTACCTTAAATGAATAATAAAATTAATTAAATACGATTTAATAATAACAGAATATAATGATAGTGTGACAGTAAGGAAGTTAAATAAGTCGCTCCCGTGGTCGTTTCACTTCCATCGAAGGGATTGCAGGTACGTCATTAAACGTAGTGTTTCCAACGCTCCGGTCGGGAGACACTGAGGATACTGTAAGAAAAATAAAGAAAGAAGACTTCTAAACAAGGCATTATCCCAGGTGACTTTCCCATAATGGCCCCTTATGGGTCCACTTTCTTGGCCCATATGGGTCCCATATGATTTTACAACCGGTATTAATATGGGACCTTAAGGGCTAGCAGAAAATGACCCTTATTAAAAAGTTCTGGGGGAAATGACTGATTCGTTGGGGAATATTGGCCAGCCCTGTAATATCCCTCTATAGGCTATACCCATATGAGGCACTTGGTGTAAACTTAAATCGTCCCATATGGGTTTACCCATATAGGGCCCATATAGGATATGTTTCTTGTATCTTGTTGAAGTCTAAGATATCTGTTCTTGGCTGACTTATGCAAAACCATGACATATTGAATTCAAAGTTTAATCAGTCACGTTTTAGGCTGTTCTGACTGTCTGAGGAAAACGTCGCACTGTTGTCTAAGAAAAGGCGAACAGAATCGATCTTAGACATAACGTCATTCAACGGCATTCTGAAGGTAAACATAGTACGTTGCACGCACAACGCTGAATTCGCAAGAGAGCCTAGTAGACCTCCACAAATATTTCACGGCACGCAAAACAAATATCATTATTTGTTGGTGTAGGATGAAATGGTTTACGGTCGTTCCCCCTCTTGCCAGTTCTCCCCAATGCCAGCAGTAGTACACAGCCGTTTTCTTTAAAAGAGGCGACTGTTACTGACAAAGCACGGTTACTTAATTGAAATTCTCGTCTGATTCTTTTTCAGGATGAAATACTGTTTGATATAAGATAGTAATAGAAGTTTTTGAACTAGTTCATACGTTTATACACCATTATTTTGTATGATGTGTTTAGTCGAATGAATTATTATGTTTTCTATCATGCTCATTTCGTTGTCCATGTATCTTCTTAGGCCAAGAAGTAATGGCAACAGGGAGGTGTTATCTAGGAAAACCGCTCTGATAGCAAAAGCGTACTAAAAACAAGGAGGTGTATAACCCCTCCATGGTAAAACCTTTACTCAAATTCAGTGTATAACTATTTTGAGCTTAGAATAATCTCCAACCAGTAAATGGTGCAGAAGCGAATTGCACAAAAATAGATGAGGAGGGATGTTATAATTAAAGACGCACAGTATCGTGAAAATTTTAAATAACATTTACCACAACTGTATTTGGGGTCAATTTATTTCATTGACATACTGCCGCTGTTCAGTATTTAGGCTTCCAATCCACTTCCAATTTAGGGGTGAAACGACTTTCGGTTTGGGTCGAACTAATCAGGGGTGAAAAGACCGGCTATCGGCTGAGGTAATAAGCACTTGCTTCGAGTCGACGGCTCATGATTTGTGCTATGACGTCACATGAATAAGGTCCGTAAGCAGCCGTCAGTTGAATACGTGACATGAATGTTACAGATTTGTTTCCCCTGGATTTCTGTTGCAGTGGCGGAATATTTCACAGCATAATTGTGGCGTTCTCAAAACCAAGGGTTATGTCGTTAGCTATAGTTTACAAATTCAATCCCCAAAGTGTTTGGCACATGTTAAAATGTACCATTTGAGAATTATGTTAACCGGGTAGACTATTTTATAATCGAGTCACGGCATTTTCCCTTTTACCGTGTACATATTGTACCCTACATGTATAGTATAGGCCAACTTATCTTATTCTTCCTTTAATGAATACAATTCGTCTAGGCAATGGTCGAGGGAAATGAAAGTACTCAGAGAGTCCACACTCCAACAGTGATGAGTCTTTATACATTGGTCCACAGATGATAATCAAGCTACCTTGGTCCCGCTTACCTTGTTCCAACGTGATGGATGGTACATTGAGACTTGATTCTGCACTGGTTGCAGATAAAGCTGTATGGAATGACGTCAAAGATGACACGGGTGTGACAAAAATCTCTTCATCTGATTCACCGTCATAGCTTCGGCGTTTTGATTGGTCGAGCCCGGTATCAATGTCGCTGACGGTGTGACTTGATTGGACGGAACAGCTGTAAGAGTCATTGTCGTGAAGTTCTGACTTGTTGAGTCTGCTGGCAGAAGCGTTCTCAGAGAAAAGATACCTTCTCCAGAGACTCGTACTCTTCTTTCTCTCTTCCAGTCGTTCTGCTGTGACGTTCTGTTGTACCGGACGTTTGAGGTATAAGTCGAGTAACCCTCCCATCCTACGGATATTTGTCTTTGGTATATGAGGAGGTGTCTAAAGGAGGAACAATGCAGAAAAAATAGTTTATTTCAAGAACTTATCAACAACATTGTGTAAGGTAAATTTACAATACCATGAACCTCTTCACAAACAAATAAAATTTAAATATCCATAATGCAGCTGTCGGTACCAAGTTTTTTTATGTGAGAAAACAAGTTTAATCGCACGTAAAACATTCAGTAGAGGTATTTTCTACCATCGACATAAGTGATAGGCTATGAGGACGTAGATAGCGAGATGCTAACAAAATTCAAAAGTTATTTTTTTTAAAAAGCCAATGAGAAAGTTTCTCATTTTATTAAACAGGTGTTCATTAGAAAATTGTCCTGTAAATCCTTGCCTTGACAAGGTTCGTAAGTACACAAAATCTGTTCCCCCAAAATAAGAAATGGTCACTTCTGATAAATCGAAAAAAGTTGCCATAACAGAAGCCCAGTTTGAAAATTTCTTCTCTTTCACATACCACGGGGTGAGGGTTGAATATCAGGAGTGCCCTCTGCGATTTAGTAAGGGTGCTGCTTCGCTTGAAAACTGATAAACACCGGGCTCCTAGGCTCTTCAGTTTGATGTTGCGCTATGGACATTGAAAAGTTAAAAGGAAAAAATAATTTAAATAACTGAACAAGTACACTATCAAGTAGACTTGTATTGTTTCTCTCTTATTGAAGGAAGAATTTTATTACAATCCTGAACAGATAAACATATAGATACAAGTATCAGAAAGCGAAATTACATATTTACAAGTATTTACGGAAAGGTTCATTTAAATTACAAAACAATTACAATAACGTAATTATTGTTTGGGGAAATACAGTGCGGAGGGATTTATTATATGCAAGTATATTTAAAAAATAAACTGCATTTGTCGGACTATTGTTGGTGAATAATCCGTCAGGCTCGAAATTTGGAAAATAGAGGAAGAGGTGAAGCCAAGTCCGTTATTTTGAATTTTAAATTTGGACTCGAAACGGGTTATTCCAGGGAGTTGTAACAATCTGTTACAACTCCCTGGTTATTCACCAGCAATAATCCGACAAATGTGGTTTATTCCTTTTCTACCATCCCAAAAATATCCTTTTGGAAGTGTACTTCCTAGTGGTTTTCTAGTGGTTCCTGTAAATCAGCATAACGATCGGTGTGTTGGAGAGTAACCTGTTCGTGTTAATCAAAATGCAGGAATCTAAATAACTAGTCAATAGAGGTGGTAGAAACAAATGTAAACAACCAAGAGTGAATGTGCTTTACACACAATCATAACACTTATTCATATTATGTACATATAGAAGAATTATATCCTTAGTTAACTATGGCTGAACGGGTCGACAACACTCTGACCTGCCGGGTGGTGAGTAAATGGCGGTTAGAGACGAAAACAGAGTGTGTCAGTCATACCTTTAATAAGTCAGACTGCTTCTCATTACAAGTTTGATATTGGTTATCTTGCTTTTTCGATGGTTCTGTTCGCCGACAGGATTGTCCGTTGTTTTTATCAGATGATGCTGGCAGATCTTTGTCAACACCGGTCTAATAAAAAAGTTACAACAGATTCATGTTCATTCCATAATGAAATAAAAAATTCAACGATTATTTCAGAAACGGGTTATGATGTAAGCCAAAAGGACAAAGTGGAGGATTTAATCCACTTGTGGATGAGGAGATTTTTACGTCATCTTCAAAATCAATCCAAAACTATTTAATGATAACCAGATGTTAGAAATATCGGGTAAGACACTACAATTTCTTTAAATGCTTGTGTCTCTCATCCCAAACAGTATATCAATTCTCCTAACCTCTTACATAAGCTCCTCCCACATTTGTCAAAGTTTCATCCTTATCCAGATACAATTTCAGTTTATCGCTTGGGTAAGTACACAAAAGCTCATTGCATGTTTAATCAAAACACTCTCAGTACAGTTAATACTTTGTAATATAAGCTTTGGTACTCTGCATTCTTTACCAGAACTAGCTGCCAATCAACGAGCTGAGCCAATAGGGAATTTCTGTAAATCACTACAAAATGTAGTGTGGTGGTAACAGAACAAGCCCTCTTGATAAACAAAATATTGTCACGTGATGAAAACAGTCAATTATGAATTATGATACACGTACATACCATTCACCCTATAGTAACAGAGTGAAAAGAAGGATCCATCTATATTTGGAGTAAACATTTCAATTGAAAAAGTCATTCTCACTCGTTTTTAGTGCATGTATTGAATTACCCGTTGGTCTGCGGGAGACTGAATTTTCTTTTCCTTGACTGGGGGCACGGTCTTCGTTTCCCCTAGAGAATGAAGTGTTCGTCTGTAAAGACTGAAAAAGAAAATGCATTGTAAACTGCATTGTTTTATATACAGATTCAATATGTGAACGGGAACCAAGGCAAACAAATTGAGAGAGGTATAACATTTTTTCATCTCTCCCTATCTTTACCCCATCAAAAACTTTTATCACATTCACACGCAAAAAGAAATGTTTGTTTCCCAGGGAAGGAGTAAAACTGATTTATTATTTGCAATGTTCAAAAAAATGAGAATTTCTCTCCAGAAGACCAGTTCGAAGTTCCTTCATGGAACAATCTCTTTCAATCTCTTTCGACAATTTGGCTGCAGATAAACTGTTCTTTGTGGCAACCAATCACTGACTATTAGGTGGTTAGTAATCTGGCTAGCACAACTTAAATAAACTCTTCCCATGATATAATTACGTAATATCTTATTCATTTTGCCCGTTTACTAGAATTGCGGACAGTCATTTATACCATTGATCTTCTTCCTCCATTGAAGCCTCCGTAGCAATGAGTTGGTCAATCATCTTGTCCATTTCGTTGGTTAACTCTAGTGATCTCTCTAACAGGGTTGACACTTCATCCTGCAGCGCAGGTTTGTCTGGTGTTAACTTCCCCGATAGTGCTGAAAATATTATTTATTAAAGTGTTAATGTTTTGGTCAAGTTTTTAGTAAGGAAATGTCATTTTTGTAGATCTTTCAGATAAATCATTTTAATTTTTTTCTTTTTTTTTTTTTCAAAGGACTGTGTCTTCGTCTGATTCAGCCTATTCTATATATGATGTGAACATACGTTTAGTCCGTACACGGCACTGGTTTTGTGGGTGTGGCCTCAGTCTTCTTTGCCCCTCAAAACACCTGTCAGTTATACATACCACTAGCGAGCAGCACGAACGTGTGGCTCGCTGTTGCTGCTTACCTTGGTTTTACACCCATGCATGGTGCGTAAATGGTTGTTAATATGTAATTTTGTACCGTCCTTGGGGGTTTACGAATGTTAATAATATCAAAACCAAGTTTTTGCCAAGCATGGAAAAGGTTACTGTGTGATCAGGGGTACGTATACGTATACAGCGCCAGGAAGATTGTTTACATGACTAATCCAGTAGTGCCTTCAATGGCGGATATTTACGTAAACACGTATGGGGATGTCTTGGCATGATGGACCCTCGACGTGGAACTTTAATGCTTAAATAGTGAAAACCAATTGTTCAAAAAAAAAAAATGGGGAGAGGGTCACTCTTGCGATATATTCGCTAATACTTGAAAAGGTAATTTAACCTTGCTGGAAGTTTTGCAAATCAGCGATATGTCAAAATCATAGTTACTACCTGCACATCCCTTAGAACAAAAGAAAACAAACAAACAAAAAAGAGACAAATAGAAAAATTAACAGATAAAAGAAGTTCAATGATTCCCTCAAAATAAGTTAACATCTTATCTATTTACAATGTGCGGTTTTTTGTTTTTTATTCAGCAGACTTGTTTCGAGTTTGATGCATGTACTCACGGTCTTGTACAGCTCAATGCCAGCATTCCTGTCAGCAAATTTGGTAGACTCCGCAACGGGTCGCCTTTTTGCCAGTGCACTTCGGCGGTCCGTCAGAGAAATGTAACGTAACTCGCCAGCGGTCCTCCGACGGCTATGAAACTGGTTGCCTGAAAAATTATACCCAACATGCAATTTCGTTTTTGACCCAGATGTAGCCAGCGGATCTCCCATGATGGCCTCTCTGACTGTCCTTTAGTAGCCAACCATGTATTCACGGGCGATCGTTAGACGAAAATGGCTGTCGGTGGACCGCCGGATAGGGCTGATTGGAATGCCGGGTTGCACTCACAAGAGCATAAATTGTATCGTGTCTGTACTCACGTATCTGGAAATAATGCATTGGCGCCGTCGCATACTTTTGCCTTCGTACTCATGAAAAAACACGTATAGTCGTATTCACTACCTGAAACGTTCTGTGTGGTACTCACTCAATAAGTCTGCCAGGTCGGAAGCTGAGACTTAAAATATAGAACTGATCAAACGCCATCATTGTTACAATTTTGCTCATTAAAGAGTTCAAGGAGAAGGTAAAGCTTGGTTAGACCAGGATAAGGCCGGGTTAAAGGCATCAGTTTATAATGTTCTGGTTAAATCAAGCGACCATTTACAGTTGTGGCTAATTGGACTGTTTTCCCCATACTCCATGCTTAGTCGGAGCACCATGTACAACTTCAATAGGTTCGGGTTTTAGTTGTCTTTGGTATGACCCGGCCATGGGTTAAAAATTGGGTCAAACTTTCTGCCTTGTTCTTTTAAGTTTGTGGTCCAAGTGAGTTAAAGGCCCATTTCTCTCACCCCAAACAGTACCAATTCTCCTAACCCTCTTACTTAAGCTCCTTCCACAATTGTCTGAAATTCATCCTTATCCAGTCACAACCTCAGTTTATTGCTTCAGGGTGAGTATAGAAAAGATCTATATCACAATCAAGAAACTCTCAGTAAGTTCATGCTGTGTGATATTAGCTTTGGTAATCTGCATCGTTTGAACTAACAGACAATCAAGAAGCTGGGCCAATGGAGAGTTTCGGTACACCCGTACCAAAATTGTAGTTTTGGGTGAGAGGTTTGGCCCTTTAAAGTGTACATTGGATTGTTAAAGCAGTCTCTTTTCCCTTTCATGAGGAAATGGGACAGCCATTTCAGTCTTATTGCTTAGAAGAGGGATTACATCATTATCATGCGTGATTACTTAAATAAAGTAATATGTCAACAGAGAAGCGAATGGAGCTGGACACTTTGAATATGGCATTTAAAGGGGAAGCTTAAGCAAAAATAAAAATTTCATTAATGAAATAGGAACCAAATCTACACATTTTGGTGAAATTTTCATACAAATCGTATATGTATTTCTCGAGATATCAGTAGATGAAGTCACTAGATTTGTACTCCAAAGGGAGCATTAAAGGCAGCAGAGATTATATCACTTCCTCAAATTGACAAGGAATGCTTTGTTTTCCTTCATTTTCTAGACTGTTTTGTTGACCTTAAAGTTAATAGGAATAAGACCTCCTGCAGCGGGGAAAGCCAAGTTTGTAAATATCTCATGCCACTTATGCAATCATATTCTGGGAATATGGGAATCGTGAGGAGAAAAAAATTGCCTGTAAATTTTAAAGAAAAACAAAAGAGTGTCCATCATTGCGATGACCAGATGGCATATGTGCTTTCTTCAAGTTCACTCTATGTGATGAAAATGTGACAGCTTTACTGCTCATATCTTGAAACTACACATTGCATTTCAATGCCAGTTTCATCGAAATGGTTAAACCAAGTACCCCTTTAACATATAAAAACTTGATGTGACCCTAAACCCCTTCTTGCTATGATAAATCCCAAACATACTCACTAGGATATTACAACATATATGAAATGAATTAACGATAAATAAAAAAGCGATATCGAGAACGATATCCAAACCTTTCTGTCCAGAGGGACCCGCCTGGAGATCCAACAGCTTGGGTGTAATTGTTTGTGAATCTGCATGGCTGGATGTCGTTGGGACAGAAAGGATTTGTGGATCACTAGTGCCAGTTTCCAAAAGGACCTTGATGAAAAAGAAATTATTCTTAATTCTTTATTTTCCATTCTTTTCGTCGTTATTTTTTACAGTTTGCGTAAACCATGGAAAAAACAAAAAATGTAGTTCCTGTTTGTGTCGCAAAACAAAGATTGGAATAGCACAATACGTTTTGACGAATACTTTACACATTAATGAGATTAAGATCAACCACCGTCTTTTACTTTGTAAGTACTGTATACTCCCTGCTGCTAAAAATATATATAATGCATGGTTTTGCTAAAAATGCAACTACCTGGAAAACGTACGTTCCACAAATTTACACAAGTTACAAACCATTCGGTATGAAAGTCAATCGGGGCCTAAAGATATTTTAATTTGATCAATTCAATTAATTCTTCTCAACAGCCGACATATCCAATGAGCCAATAGCATTTTTTCTTTTTATTTTTAACAACAGTTGATACATGTTTCAGTGTTACAAAATTTAAGTAGCCCCCGCAGAGCTAACATTTTTCCCGGATCCTTCATTAATTACAATTCTTAGCTCTCCTCGCTTCAGTCTCAAAAGGAAGAAACTTATTGGTTAATAAAAAAAAATGACAATTGAATAAAAAACTAAATATTACCGTGAAGTTTACGACAAACTTACTTATTTTAAAGACTATTTTTTTTTCTCAAGATGTTGAAAATGCTTTTGCATTTGAACTCTTCTGTATAAGGCTAATACAGTGAGCCTGAATAATGCGAAACTACGGTCTGGCTTATAACAGTCTTAAAACCTAATGAATTTTACCTATATTTCGATATTGTCATGGGCCAGTAACCTCTTATCCTGTGACGTCATGTAATTATTTCACTACTTTTCACTGAGAAATGATTACTTTAAAATCATAATAGAGTTGTTTCCAGCCCTATGAAGAGCAGTTCTAAAATTAAATAAACGAATTTGAGATATCTCGAAGCAATTTTAGATACCTCAACTTTATCTCAGATTTAAGCTCTATTTTAAGAATGTTGTGTTGACCTTGAGGTTAATACGAAAAAGACCTCTCCGTAAGGAATGCAGAATTTTTAAATTTCTTATGCCACTCATCTGCTTAATATGCAGTCATATTCTGATTATAAGGGATTGTTGAGGACAAAATTACCTGTAAATTTTAAAGAAACTCAAAAGACTGTCCCTCTATGTGAGGATATGATGTCATATGTGCTTGCTCCAAGTTCACTTTTCGTTGAAAATGTGACAACTTAAGCTGCGTTTACATTGAGAACCACTCATAAGATTTTAATGCAAATTTCATCGAAATGCGTAGAATAAGTTACCCCCTTAATATATTAAAACTTCATGTGACCTTAAATCCTACTTTTAAATAATTTCATACATCTCCAAATAAACATTTAGATTAGTATCTAAAATTCAAATTCCATTACCTCTAATTCAAGTTAAGATATGCCTGTCTCGCAATGAATTTTGTATCTTAATTTATTTCATATATCTTTTTTAGATGTCTAAATTAGCGAATAATTTGAGATATCTGAAATTCCTGCCAAAACGGTTTTCATGCAACCAACTTTAACCAGGTAGCCGTCTTTAACAACCTGCAAGACCAATAATGATGATTACACTGTTTATCTCTTTTGTCAATCCAGGGTCCGCAACTTGACGTGGTCCTTCCTTTGATTGCATAGACATTCCCACAGAACATTCACTAGGCCGGCAGCTGAACAAGATTCTGAGGAGGTGAAATGGCTTCTAGCATTATAAAAACAGCTGGGTAAAATAATCACCAACACTGATTACGTATGAAGCAATACTAAACTTGGGTAAAACTTGTCCGAAATGGTTGAATTTACGGGTAAATTATTTGGTTTGATAACACTCCATTAGATAACCCACCACTCGTCCGACCAATTATTGAATAAAAATGTAGCTGCCAGTTTCAGTATTGTTACAAACGTGACCAGCAGTTGGTGAACATGTCACCCAACTTTCACCCAACTGTTTTAAGAGTGATGGGACAAGGCGAGAAAATTTTTCAGAAGAGAATTAGCTGAAAATGCATTAAACAATGGAACATTCTTGAGGGGACTAATTAATGAGTTTCAGGTTGGTCTCGTCCAATGTCTTGACCTCTGACCGGAATTACTACTCTGGATAGAAAAGATAGAAAGTAACATAGAAAACATTTTAAGACTTTAATTTCCCTTTTCTGGGAGTCTGCAATAGTCTCTCTGTTTTTCACAAAACAAACTAGTCCCACTGGAAACATGGACTCACTAAACATTTACGTTTCTTCACTCTTTGTGTGAGGGGGTAGGACAGGGGGTTAAGTAAAAATCACCCAGTAACTTTACGGGTACTATAACTTTTCAGTGATCCCCCCTCCCCCCCCCCCCCCCGTGAGCTGGGGTGGTAGAATAGACCTACCATATTGACCGCTTATCGCAAAAACTGGCTAAGTAGGAAGACTTGAACCCTGTTTACACCGTATTTAAAACTGTATTGGAACGTGACATCTTACATAGCAGTCACTATGTAACATATACGTGTTGGTGTGTGGTTAAATACCTTCTAAATAACTAAAGAATTAAAGCATTCTGACATAGACCTATAGGCCTTATCAATTCCCCGTCAAATCGTTTCCTCGGAACGTTTCTCCCTCCTTCAGTGTCTTGTCTGCATGGCTACGGGCCTACTCACAAGGGCCACCATGCATTAGAAAAGGTGCCTTTCTGTATATCCGAGGTAACCGTTTGTGAAACGAATTTCCTTGCAAGCCCCACCAATTTCCATATACCTCCACGGTTATTTACAGAAGGATCACAAAGTGATATTTTGCTCTGAGTTAACGCAGAAATCGGCTTCCCCATCTTGAGGCAGTGGTGGGGCCAGGATTTTGTACGCAGGGGACACAGGGAACATTTCTACTCTGCAATTTCTAATTTCTCCGTCTCCCTCTCTGTTTTCATATACATTTTAAATTCTTCCAAAGGACCCCCCTGGGGGAACGGTTCCGTCGTGGGGAACATGCATCCCATTCCGCGCAAAGGCGCCACTGCTGCGTACTGTTGCCGCCGTACGAGCTATACTGGTCTGTGAGCTAAGGCCTACATTAATTTTCACATATCAGCTACACTTTCTCGCCTTTGACCCGGACTTTACTTTACTTTGGTCATTTCTCTAACTTACTTCGATTTCTCCAACTTTTGGGTTCGGTTTCTCCTCTTCCCTCTCCCTGATCTTCTTTTTCAACAAGTTACGAAACCGTTTTCCCATTTTTGGTCGGTGATTTTCGTAAACAAAAATGCGAATATTCGTTGCTACTTTCGTTAACGATAATATATACAGTAGCTAGCTGTGTAACCTTAAACATCCTGTAGTCATCTCCATATCCAGGGCGTCGTATTACGTCACAGAGGATACACGTAGGTGTGAATTTTCTCATTTATTGGTTACTCTCATGCCACGGGACTGACGGAGCGCGTCATGCACAGAACGCATCAAAGGCTATGGTTAGAGTGATAGAGATCTTATGCATTGACGACACACTGACGTCATCCGAGAAGCCAAAACAATATAACACGTGGCCGCACGCATAAGAATTCTCCCTGCACGTGTGTCAAACTAAGCGCGTATTCAACTAGTTGACAAAACAGCTGTCTGCATTGTCGGTGTTCGGTTGTTTTGTTCCCAAAGGAGGGCGTTTTTGGCTCTGTGGCATTATATGCGTAAGGTCTACAGCCCGGTTTTAGTTATAACTATCATAGAAATCCTACGCTTATGATTTCTCTGATGTGTATGGGTATGACGTTTCAGACAAGCGCGAATCGTTAAACTCATACCAAGGCTGTGCTTTGTCCGTGTACGCGTAAGGTGACAAAGCGCGTATGCGAGATCTATACGTTATGCGACGAGCTCAGAGAAATCCTAAGCTTTATCTGGACTGAAGGTGCGCCACACAATAACAAAGTGGATGACGCGCAAGGGTCACGTAACGTGGGAATGTAAATGTGTGGTTGCAATATTGGGTTTGTATTCCCTTCTTGTTGCATGCGTAACCGACTGTGTGTTTTTGAACTCAACGTCCGGAGCGATGGTTTTTATCAGCGTGTAGTGACATATTTGCTGCAAATGAACGTAGGTCAAGCGGGAATTCTGTTCGTTTTGTTTAATGAATGATGGCTGGGGTTATAGAGTTAGAGTTAGATTAGGGTTTAGGATTAGGGTTAGGTTTGAGTTACTACTCCTAAAATTCTGCGGTAGTTCCACCCTCTTCAAATCCAGTCTGGGTTTTAAATTCTAGATTATGCATCAGCAGTCCGTTATGAACGATCACCAATAAGCATTTGGTGGAACTTTTGAATTGCCAGTGTAATTAACCTACAAGTTACAGCTATTTCTTCATAAATGTAGCGTGCGAAGTCGGTTGTCACAAACAGTAATGAGATCATGCCATCAAAGGTGAAACTTGTATCACGGCGGCGCTTTGTAATATTCTGCTTAACCCGCGTTCATTTGCAGCCACATATATACCAACGTCAAAATACGCTTACAAAAACAGCGTTCGGTTCTATCGCTTTCCATTGGGTGCATAAAAATATGATATATACCGTAAAACCACACACCCAGGGCACGTGACCCTACAGTTTTGGCTGTTTTGACTCGCGCGTTTCCGAAAGGACAAATTCCCCCGACTGACATGAAGCACCAGAAAGTTTCCACGATGAAAACCGGTTAAACGCAGAATGGTGTCCCCATTGACCAATATATATGCAGCAGATTGTGTGCTGGGTATGTTAAGAATTGCTATTTGTTTGGTGTTTCAATGAAAAGGCACGAGACATCCCTTGCCTAGCTTGGGGTTTTTCGTGAGGGGAAGGGGTGTCCCTCCAGGGTTTGGAAAATGTGTGCCTTTTGAGGAGGGTTGAAATGCAAAATGGTGCTGTTTTTAAAACAAAGCATTTACGCTTGACGACCAATAAAAGGTGAGCTTCTGTTGGTTGGGTAGGCCAGTCAAACTACTTCCGAGTATTTCTCCGACAATCTGATTTACCTGATTACTTCTTGAGGTGATCATGTTACTCTCCCCTTCCCTGGGCCCTTCTGCCCACGTCATTGCTAATGTGTCGAAAAATGGTTTAGATTACTTTTTATCTATTTATATAGGTCGAAAACGAAATGGTCAATGTTAATATACCAAGATGTTAAAATACCAATGTTAAAATACCAAAAGAGCTGTCAGGCCAAAAACTGGAAACAATCGGAACCAGAATTGCTTCTCAACTGTGCTCGTGCCCAGCATACGCACAGACGAATCCTGTCCGTGACACGATCTAGGGTTTCGGTAGTATAGAAACCAAGGAGAACCTCCTTACTTTAACCACTGCGACAGTTGGTGAATGGATTATAGGGAGCAGGCGTAGGAGACGCCATGCAGTGATTTAACAGAATTTTTGCTGTACATGCCAGGTGATGAAATTTTCAACCTTATCTCAGCCAACATGCCAAGTTGCCAAGTGCTGAGCCACTTGCTAAGACCCAGGTGGGACCCATTCATGTTTGTGATGTGTTCCCAAACGGGGTCCAGTTGGACTAGCCTTTACCGGATGAAGCCCAACTATAGCCCAATTTTCATGAGAAAAATAAAAATGATAACAAAGATTTGTCTCACATTGGGGCAGCTTGTTCAAAAGTTTTTTCTCATCCCCACTTATACTGTATTCTTGCAAAACTTTGCCCAAAGTGGTACAACATTCGGGCGAAGATTGAAAAAGTGCTGGGACATTTTCAATTGCCAAATTAACTCTACAGACAGACGGAGGTGTTCACCTGAAGTTCCCACTAGTTTGCCATATTCTGTACCTGGCGCCGAGTTCGGGCAACTGTAATGAAAATCGGGCAATATGTTTTCAATACCATAAAGCATCATCCACCTCTGTGGCTCGATAGGACGCAACTCCTTGCTAAAAGGGGATCTTTCCGACGCGTCGCAAAGCGTGAAATGATTAGCAATTAATTGTATGTAGTGTAAAGAAGTGAGCCCTCTATTTAAATTTGTATAACGCTCTATTTTACCTCCTGATGTAATTGGGCGTTCCATGCAGTTTTGTACCCTTTAGGGAATGGGTTTGTCCTGGTCAATGGATCACTAGAAAAGGAATTTTTCGCGCGTTTCCCACACCCTTTTCTGCCTGATGCCAGCTGACCGGTATTTACCTTCACAGATGTCTTAGCACCTCTTTCACATATTATGGAGACAACGCCTACTCGTTTGCCTTGATCTTAGGAACTGATATTTTAAGAAGTCCAAAGAGGTACGTTTTTGGTGTAATTATTTCTCTTATTTAAGAGTTTAGCTGTGTTTTTTAGTTGCGGTATGTGAGATGGTTTGGCGGGTGAAATGTTGTAGGTTAGTTCCCTTTGTGCATATAGAAAAGTACTTGGGAATGTACTTTGCGACTTTGCGTGCGTGCGAAATGGTAATGTATACCTGATACCTTGTATATGATTAATTTGCGATATTGAATTGCAATGTATTTGTATGTATATGATGAACTGTGATATACATATTGTGCGTATAGTATGTTTAACTGCGTCATACATTTGTTCTTAGTTGTATTTTATTGTGTTATATGTATTTTTGCGTATTTTGTATTTTTGTATTTGTGAGTATTTTGTATTTTCTATTTTTGTATAGTTTTCACGGAATCCGGAGGTGGATTGAGCTTCGGCTCGTTGCGTGCGACTGATATACAGTATAAACAGTAAAATATACCACCGCTCCATTCCAGTCGATGCCTTTGAGTCTTTTTTGCGTGAGTTCATGTATTGCGTATCTCCCCCATACACAGCTACATGTAGTCCTGCATCACAGTCTCATGAAAACGAACATGTTCGGTCACATAAAACTGAATTACCAACTTATAACATTGGTGGACTTTTGGAATGAAGCTCGTGGCGATCAGTTAATGTGGAGAACGTACCCTTGTCTCTTCGACATATATGTATAATAAACGTCAGAATTTCGGGGGAATAGCTACTAGTAGTTCAGTGTGAACACTTAGCTCTTAAAATTGGTTAGCACGATCTAGTCGTCAGTCGCTCATCGCTATAACAGTCTCGTCTCAGTAAGTCGCGTCGCATAAGGCTTAATGGTACAAAGTGAAATGCATCAGTTCTATACGTCTGCCTAAAAATTCATTTCAAGTCATCTCATAACGTGACATAAAAAAGTGTTAGAAGTAAAATCATTTTTAGTTGGAATTTCAGGAGTCACATCAAATTCAGTTTATTTTGAACTTAGCACAGAGTCGCAATAGAGTAAGGAAGAAGCTTAACCACGTTTTTAATTCCGTTTTATAGTTTTCCCAGAAGAGATACAAAACCATTTTCATCCAATCGAAGTGGTACATTTTATCTGGTAATTTTCTGATCACTACGCAAGAGGCTAAGTTGTTTCAATTATTGCAAACGGAAGCTCAAAATAACAACTGCTTAGATTCTACTGAAGGCCGGGAAAAGCCATTTTTGGCCATCTGAGGGGCCGTGATGATTTTTCAAAATCTTCAAAAAAAAAAAATACAGTTGTCGGGAAAAAAGTAACAAGTTTCTGTTGACGTTGCAGTTTGTTAATTTAGTTTGTTGTGAAATTTAGTAACAAAATAACAACTCAAAATAGCGAATGCTTAGATTCTGCTCCTTTTGTTAAATTTCCTGTACGCTCCAACGGGTAGTGGCGCTTCGCGTAGATAGTTTTTCTTACCGAATTACATTTTTTGGTCAAAATGTTTTATGTCCTTAAACTGAAATGCTCCAGTACGACTATGAGAATAAATTGCGTTTCCCTCATAATCCTTGCGCCAAACCTCAATGAGGCCACCCAAAACGTCAAAACATTCAACGGCATTGCCTTCGCCACATGGTCTCTGCAGCTAGCTCTCCGAAGGTCGACTTTCATGCTCAAGTTACAGGGAGACATTTTGAAATTGCATTTATACCAACGTAACACAAGTGAGTAGACCTATACAGGAACGGATCCAGAGGTAAATTAGTCAGAAACAATTTTTCGTCTCCGGTACTAACCAATTGGGTTAAGTCGGGAATTAAGGCCACGGCCCTTTTCCAAGAACATTGTGGCTCACTTGTTTGTTTTCCCTCAGTGGCGTAGCCAGGATGGAATTTTTTTTTTGGGGGGGGGGGGCATAGGTAACAAGTGGGGAGGCCTGGTACCTCCGAGGGTCAGGCACTATCTAAGCGGAGCGCCACCATCAGTTGGCGCGGAGCGTACAAGAAAATTTTGGGCTTTGAAACCCCTCCAGATGGCCGGAAATGGCACTTCCCATGTGTTTTAAGCTGGATGTACCCAGCCTTGAAATACGAATCTCATGTCTGCGACTTCTCAAATAATGAAAATAAAAAATCAATCGGTGAAAAATGGTAATACATACACTTTTTAGGGACCACCAAACTGGGCACTTCTGATCTGTGGCCTGGGGGATGAGACTAAAGGAAACCGGTATCTCCCTTTCCCTTGGAAAAAATTGTAAACTTCAAAGGACATAGATCGCGAATGCGGCTATATTTGAATCAAAGCGGAGCGCCGCCATTGGTTGGCACGTAGCGTACAAGAAAATTTTGGGATTTAAAACCCCTCCAGATGGCCGGAAACGGCACTTCCCACGTGTTTTAAACTGGATGTACCCAGCCGCAAATGCGGCAATATTTGAATGGATTTCAGCTAACCTAAGTACCTTACCCTTTAACAGGAAAACCAAAAGTAGTTGTGTCCTTCTCTGAGAAACTTTCTTTGCGTTAGATTTCCTAGATGCAAAATGGCACTATGTTTGGCAAAACTTTAAACTGATTATAGGCCTAAGTTTTAGGATTTTCCCTTTTTGGGGAGCATGAAAAATATCAAAATATTTTTAGTTTTTGTAGAGATTTTACAAGAGACATACATACTACCAAAGAAACAATGTGCAAAATGGTGAAGTATTTGTTCATCGGTACATTACGTAGTCAAAATTAAAATACTACGAATAAATCTCTCAAAATAATTGACCCGCAAAGCAGAAGTATGGATCATGTGGGAAACACATGAAATCAGGACCTTGTGGACATTTTAAAAATCCCCCGGACGCCAGTGCCAACTAGAAAAAAGAGGACTTGTCGAAAAAATCGTCCTACAGTGGCACTTGTCGTGGGCAGGAGTGAGCGCGACATAGGCCTACCGCCTACTTGTTAAGGATGGAAGGGAAGAATTATCCGAAGGCAGTACCTTACCCTTACCTGCTTACGGCATATTTTGTGTATGATAAAGTATAGGAATGGTCGTGTGAGAGAGGTCTCCCGTGTACGATTGCCTTATTTTCAGTAAATCAATCAGCCACCCGAAAGGCAGAAAGGGTCAGTCTTAACCTAACAAAGTCACTTTAAAGTTTGTCGTCGAGACTTTCGTTTCCTCTTCGAAGTGAAATGCAATAAACGACAGTGCTGATCACAAACGGTATCTAATTTAGTGAAAGTAGGCATTTTGAAGTCATTACTTGATTTCATACGTGCGCACAAAATGTGTTTGACACACATTTATCCATGTTTTTTGTTTAATTTTTAAACATTTTATTTATTTACTGTTTTGAAGGAAATACTTCAAAGTTTATTTCCGTTCAAAAATTTTATTTTTTCAATTACTTTATCAGGACGCAAAAAATCTGGGGGGGGGGGGCTGAAGAAAATCTAGGCCCCCAGGCCCCCCGTGGCTACGCCACTGTTTTCCCGACTCCATTGATAATTCCTGAACACTATAAGCACAAATAGGAGGTTACATTTTTAAAGTTTTTTTTGTATTACTAGGACCGAGGTCACTATTACCGCCTTACTACCTCCATGGTATGACCCGGCCAGGAATCGAACCTTTTTGCTACAGTCGGATGTTTGAAACCCTTAAGCATGTAGTCGGATCTTACGGGTAAGGGTATCCCAAAGTTAAAAAAGAAAAAAAAAGCCGTGCTGAAAAAGTGGTTAACCGCTGTATCGGAATTCTTCTCCTTTGGGTGGCATTTTTAAGTTTTGAGGTTGCTTGTATGGATGCAATTTTCTGCGTTGTGTACAATTTTATGAGAAACTTCTTGCATTTTTAATCAATTCTGAACCTTTGAAAGGACATCTTTTAGCAGGTATGGAACAATCAAGTAGAAAGACACATGAGACAAATGTTAAGTTTTCAAAAAATTTTAATAAATAAAAAATTCTTACTAGTGACAATAGCTACCCGATTTTACAATAAAATTTAGAATTAAGCCTATCTGATTATGCAAATTACCTTAAATGAATAATACAATTAATTAAATACGATTTAATAATAACAGAATATAACGATAGTGTGACAATAAGGAAGTTAAATAAGTCGCTCTCGTGGTCGTTTCACTTCCATCGAGGGGATTGCAGGTACGTCATTAAACGTAGTGTTTCCAACGCTCCGGTCGGGAGACACTGAGGATACTGTAAGAAAAATAAAGAAAGACTTCTAAACAAGGCATTATCCCAGGTGACTTTCCCATAATGGCCCCTTATGGGTCCACTTTCTTGGCCCATATGGGTCCCATATGATTTTACAACCGGTATTAATATGGGGCCTTAAGGGCTATCCCTGCATATGACCCTTATTAAAAATGTTCTGGGGGAAATGACTGATTCGTGGAGGAATATGGGCCAGCCCTATAATATCCCTCTATAGGCTATACACATATGGGGCCCTTATTAATCTTGGGGGTAAAATTAAATCGTCCCATATGGGTTTACCCATATAGGGCCCATATAGGATTTGTTTCTTGTATCTTGTTGAAGTCTAAGATATCTATTCTTGGCTGACTTATACAAAACCATGACATATTGAATTGAAAGTTGAATCAGTCACGTTTTAGGCTCTTCTGAGGAAAACGTCGCACTGTTGTCTAAGAAAAGGCTTACAGAATCGATCTTAGACATTAACGTCATTTAACGGCATTCTGAAGGTAAACACAGTACGTTGCACGCACAACGCTGAATTCTCAAGAGAGCATAGTAGACCTCCACAAGTATTTCACGGCACGCAAAACAAATATCTTTATTTGTTGGTGTAGGATGAATTGGTTTACGGTCGTTTCCCCTCTTGCCAGTTCTCCCCAATGCCAGCAGTAGTACACAGCCGTTTTCTTTAAAAGAGGCGACTGTTACTGACAAAGCACGGTTACTAAATTGAAATTCTCGTCTGATTCTTTTTCAGGATGAAATACTGTTTGATATAAGATAGTAATGGAAGTTTTTGAACTAGTTCATACGTTTATACACTATTATTTTGTATGATGTGTTTAGTCGAATGAATTATTATGTTTTCTATCATGCTCATTTCGTTGTCCATGTATCTTCTAAGGGCAAGAAGTAACGGCAACAGGGAGGTGTTATCTAGTAACACCGCTCTGATAGCAAAAGCGTACTAAAAACAAGGAGGTGTATAACCCCTCCATGGTAAAACCTTTACTCAAATTCAGTGTATGACTTTTTTGAACTTAGAATAATCTCCAACCAGTAAATGGTGCAGAAGCGAATTACACAAAAATAGATGAGGTTGGATGTTATACATAAAGGCGCACAGTATCGTGAAAATTTTAAATAATATCTACCACAACTGTATTTGGGGTCAATTTATTTCATTGACATACTGTCGCTGTTCAGTATTTAGGCTTCCAATCGACTTCCAATTTAGGGGTGAAACGACTTTCGGTTTGGGTCGAACTAATCAGGGGTGAAAAGACCGGCTATCGGCTGAGGTAATAAGCACTTGCTTCGAGTCGACGGCTCATGCATGTTTGTGCTATGACGTCACATGAATAAGGTCCGTAAGCAGCCGTCAGTTGAATACGTGACATGAATGTTACAGATTTGTTTCCCCTGGATTTCTGTTGCAGTGGCGGAATATTTCACAGCATAATTGTGGCGTTCTCAAAACCAAGGGTTTTGTCGTTAGCTATAGTTTACAAATTCAATCCCCAAAGTGTTTGACACATGTTAAAATGTACCATTTGAGAATTATGTTAACCGGGTAGACTATTTTATAATCGAGTCACGGCATTTTCCCTTTTACCGTGTACATATTGTACCCTACATGTATAGTATAGGCCAACTTATCTTATTCTTCCTTTAATGAATAAAATTCGTCTAGGCAATGGTCGAGGGAAATGAAAGTACTCAGACAGTCCACACTCCAACAGTGATGAGCCTTTACACATTGGTCCACAGAAGATAATCAAGCTACCTTGGTCCCGCTTACCTTGTTCCAACGTGATGGATGGTACATTGAGACTTGATTCTGCACTGGTTGCAGATAAAGCTGTATGGAATGACGTCAAAGATGACACGGGTGTGACAAAAATCTCTTCATCTGATTCACCGTCATAGCTTCGGCGTTTTGATTGGTCGAGCCCGGTATCAATGTCGCTGACGGTGTGACTTGATTGGACGGAACAGCTGTAAGAGTCATTGTCGTGAAGTTCTGACTTGTTGAGTCTGCTGGCAGAAGCGTTCTCAGAGAAAAGATACCTTCTCCAGAGACTCGTACTTTTGTTTCTCTCTTCCAGTCGTTCTGCTGTGACGTTCTGTTGTACCGGACGTTTGAGGTATAAGTCGAGTAACCCTCCCATCCTACGGATATTTGTCTTTGGTATATGAGGAGGTGTCTAAAGGAGGAACAATGCAGAAAAATAGTTTATTTCAAGAGCTTATCAACAACATGTATAAGGTAAATTTACAATACCAGTACCATGAACCTCTTAACAAACAAATAAAATTTAATTATCCATAATGCAGCTGTCGGTACTAAGTTTTTTTTGTGAGAAAACAAGTTGAATCGCACGTAAAACATTCAGTAGAGGTATTTTTCTACCATCGACATAAGTGATAGGCTATGATGACGTAGATACCGAGATGCTAACAAAATTCAAAAGTTAATTAACTTTTAAAAAGCCAATGAGAAAACCTCTCATTTTAATAAACAGGTGTTCTTTAGAAAATTGTCCTGTAAATCCTTGCCTTGACAAGGTCCGTAAGTACACAAAATCCGTTCCCATAAAAATAAAAAATGATCACTTCTGATCAATTGAAAAAATTTGTTATAACAGAACCGCAATTTGAACATTTCTTCTCTTTAACATACCACGGGGTGAGGGTTGAATATCAGGAGTGCCCTCTGCGATTTAGTGAGGGTGCTGCTTCGCTTGAAAACTGATAAACACCGGGCTCCTAAGCTCTTCAGTTTGATGTTGCGCTATGAACATTGAAAAGTTTAAAGGAAAAAATAATTTAAATAACTGAACAAGCACACTATCAAGTAGACATGTATTGTTTCTCTCTTATTGAAGGAAGAATTTTATTACAATCCTGAACAGATAAACATATAGATACAAGTACCTGTATCAGAAAGCGAAATAACATATTTACAAGTACTTAAGGATAGGTTCGCAGGTTCGCCGCGGTTTAAGTTACAATACAATTACAATAGCGTCATAATTGTATGGGGAAAATACAGTGCGGGGTGATTTATTATATACCAATATATATAAAAAATAAACTGCATTTGTCGGACTATTATTGGTGAATAAACCGTCAGGCTCGAAATTTGGAAAATAGCGGAAGAGGCAGGCGAAGCCAAATCCGTTATTTCGACTTTCAAATTTGGACTCGAGACGGGTTATTCCAGGGAGTTGTAACAGTGTGTTACAACTCCCTGGTTATTCACCAGCAATAATCCGACAAATGTGGTCTATTCCTTTTCTACCATCCCAAAAATATCCTTTTGGGGTGTACTTCCTAGTGGTTTTCTAGTGGTTCCTGCAAATCATCATAACGATCGGTGTGTTGGAGAGTAACCTGTTCGTGTTTATCAAAATGCAGGAATCTAAATAACCAGTCAATAGAGGTGGTAGAAACAAATGTAAATAACCAAGAGTGAATGTGCTTTAAACACAGTCACAACACTTATTCATATTATGTACATATAGAAGAATTTTATCCTCAGTTAACTATGGCTGAACGGGTCGACAACACTCTAACCTGCCGGGTGGTGAGTAAATGGCTGTTAAAGAGGAAAACTGAGTGTGTCAGTCATACCTTTAATAAGCCAGACTGCTTCTCATTACAAGTTTGATATTGGTTATCTTGCTTTTTCGATGGTTCTGTTCGCCGACAGGATTGTCCGTTGTTTTTATCAGATGATGTTGGCAGATCTTTGTCAACACCGGTCTAATAAAAAGAGTTACACCAGATTCATGTTCATTCCATAATGAAATAAAAATTCAACGATTATTTCAGAAATGGTTTATGGTGTAAGTCAAAAGGACAAAGGGGAGGATTTAATCCACTTGTGGATGAGGAGATTTTTATGTCATCTTCAAAATAAAAAACTATTTAATGATAACCAGATGTTAGAAAAATCGGGTAAGACACTACAATGTCTTTAAAGGATTTTTTCTCTCATCCCAAACAGTATACCAATTCTCCTCACCTCTTACATAAGCTCCTCCCACATTTGTCGTAGTTTCATCCTAATACAGACACAACCTTAGTTTATCGCTTGGGTTAATACACAAAAGCGCATTGTGTTTAATCAAAACACTCTCAGTACAGTTACTGCTTTGTAATATAAGCTTTGGTACTCTGCATTGTTTGAGCTTGCTGCCAATCAAAGAGCTGAGCCAATAGGGAATTTCTGTAAACCACTACAAAATGTAGTGTGGTGGTAACAGGACAAGCCCCCTTGATTAACAAAATATTGTCACGTGATGAACACAGTCAATTATGAATTATGATACACGTATATACAATTCACCTTACAGTAACAGAGTGAAAAGAAGGATCCATCTATATTTGGAGTAAACATTTCAACCAAATAAGTCATTCTCACTCGTTTTTAGTGCATGTATTGAATTACCCGTTGGTCTGCGGGAGACTGAATTTTCTTTTCCTTGACTGGGGGCACGGTCTTCGTTTCCCCTAGAGAATGAAGTGTTCGTCTGTAAAGACTAAAAAAGAAAATAGATTGTAAACTGCATGGTTTTATATACAGATTTAATATGTGAACGGAAGCCGCGGCAAACAAATTAAGAGAGGTACAACAGTTTTTTAATCACTCCCTATCTTAATCCCATCAAAAAAATTTATCACATTAACACGCAAAAAGAAATGTTTGTTTCCCAGGGAAGGAGTAAAACTGATTTCTTATTTGCAATGTTCAAAAAAAGAGAACTTCTCTCCAAAAGACCAGTTCAAAGTTTCTTCATGGAACAATATTGCGCAACCGGTTAGGTCAAAGGTCAACGGGTAACACCTTAACTTGTGTTTAAGCTGATGGTGGGATGTTCACCACGTAAAAACAGTGTGCTATTCGTGGTCAGCGCAGCGCTCTGATGTTTTGTTACCAGTTGACCTGTACAGAAAGGTCACTAACCCATGGGTAGATTTAAACTTCGAAATCTTTCGACAATTTGGCTGCAGCTAAACTGTTCTTTGTGGCAACCAATCACTGACTATTTAGGTGGTTAATAATCTGGCTAGCACAACTTAAGGTCTCACACCCCCAGTAATTGCCCCATTGACTTACACACTAAATAAGCTCTTCTTCGAGGCCCCTAGAGCCTTGTCAAAGTTCACAGCTACTTCAAGACACCCATCACTTGAAAGCTGACAAGTTTGCACATCATGGTATTTCAAAATTTCCATACCATGACCGTTTAGATTTTGAGCTACAAGGAGTTAAAGTTTTTGTGGGGTACACCCACCCCTAACCTCTTCACCATAACGAAAAACGTCCGCCTTTGGCAGCAATTTTAAAACAACCTTAATCACCATCAATCTTGCCCAAATTTTCAACATCCACACTCTGGCTAGTCCTCTTTCAGATTCATGGAGTTTCATCACCCAACTGGCAGGTTACCTTGGCAATATTTGGTCTTAACCAGAGTTAATAGAACTACTTCTTTAAGGGTGTGCACTTTACGCTGCAGAACACTACTCTAATGGAGTAGTGAGACCTTAAATAAACACTTCCCATATAATAACGTAATATCTTATTCATTTTGCCCGTTTTACTAGACTTGCGGACAGACGTTTATACCATTGTTCTTCTTCCTCCATTGAAGCCTCCTTAGCAATGAGTTGGTCAATCATCTTGTCCATTTCGTTGGTTAACTCTAGTGATCTCTCTAACAGGGTTGACACTTCATCCTGCAGCTCAGGTTTGTCTGGTGTTACCTTCCCCGATAGTGCTGAAAATATCATTTATTAAAGTGTTAATGTTTTGGTCAAGTTTCTAGTAAGGAAATGTCACTTTGTAGATCTTTCAGGTTATTCATTTTAATTTTTTTCCTTTTTTTTCAAAGGACTGTGTCTTCGTCTCATTCAGGCTATTTTATGTTTGATGTGAAGCTTTAAGTTCAGTCCGTACACGTCACTGGTTTTGTGGGCGTGGCCTCAGTTTTCTTTGCCACCCATATATGCCTGTAGGTTATACATACCACTAGCACGCAGCACGAACGTGTGACTCGCGGTTACTGGTTACATTGGCCTTACACCCATGCATGGTTGTTAATGATGGTTGTTAACGATAATATGTAATTTGGTCGGATCCTTGGGGGTTTACGAATGTTAAAAGCCTCAAAACCAAGTTTTTGCCATGCATGGAAAAGGTTACTGCATGTGTGACCAAGAGTACATATACGTATACAGCGCCCGGAAGATTGCTTACATGACTCATCCAGCAGTGTCTTCAATGGCGAATATTTATGTAAACACGTGTGGGGGATGACGTCTTGGCATAATGGACCCTCGACGTGAAACTTAATTGCTTGAATAGTGAAAACCAATTGTTTTAATAAGTGGGGGTGGGGGTCACTCTTGCGGTATATTCGTTAATACTAAATTGAAAAGGTAATCTAACCTTACTGAAAGTTTTGCAAATCAGCGATATGTCAAAATCATAGTTACTACCTGCACATCCCTTAGAACAAAAGAAAGCAATGAAACAAAATAAGCAGATAAATAGAAAAAATAAACAAATAGAAGAATTTTCCCTCAAAATTAGTTAAAACGTTATCTATTTATGATGTGATTTTTTTATATAGCACACTTGTTTCAAGTTTAGTGCGTATACTCATGATGTTGCACAGCTCAGTGCCAGCATCCCTGTCAGCAAATTTGGTCGAATCCGCAACGGATCGCCCTTTGCCAGTGCACTTCGGCGGTCCGTCGGAGAAATGTACTGTAACCTGGCTCGCCGGCGGTCGTCCGACGACTATGAAACTAATTGGCTAAAATTATACCCAACATGCAATTTTGTTTTGACCCAGATGTAGCCAGCGGATCTCCCATGATGGACCCTCTGACGGCCCTTTAGTGGCCAACCACGTATCCACGGGGGATCGTTAGACGAAAATGGCTGTCGGCGGACCGCCGGGTAGGGTTGATATTGGAATGCAGGGTTGCACTCACAAGTCTAGAGCGAAAATTGTATCGTATCTGTACTCACGTATCTGGAAATAATTCATTGGCGCTGTCGCATACTTTTGCCTTCGTACTCATGAAAAAACACGTATAGTCGTATTCACAACCTGAAACGTTCTGTGTGGTACTCACTCAATAAGTCTGCAAGGTCAGGAGCTGAGACTTAAAATATATAACTGATCAAACGCCATCATTATTACAATTTTGCTTATTAAAGAATGCAAGGGGAAGGTTAGGTTTGGTTAGTCCAGGATTTGACAGGGTAATTAAACGCATCAGCTTATAATCTTTTGGTTAAATCAAGTGACCTTTTTCCAGTTGTGGCTAATTGGACGGTTTTCCCTATACTCCATGCTTATTTGGAGCACCATGTACAACTGCAATATGTTCCATTTTGGTTGTCTTTGGTATGACCCGGCCATGAGTTAAAAGTTGAGTCAAACTTTCTGCCTCCTTCTTTTGTGGTCCAAGTGAGATAAAGGCATATTCTGGAGACAAAATTCATTAACTTCAAAATATGCGGAAAAAATTTGTCTTTCAGGATCGAGGTGAAAACTGCATATCAATAGCATATAGCGTTTTGAAGATTCAGATTTTTAAAGTGATGCAATTTTTCTTGAGATTTGGTGCACCATGGGTAATCTGTGATTTAATAGTGGCTAAGACATTAAGTTGACATTGCATTCAATTATTTTATAATATTGATTCTGCTGCAGGCAATATTAAGCAACATTGTTGGTTGTTCTCTACATATGGTAAAGGGTAACTGCTATCTGCAGGAAAAGATATTCAAACATTCCAACAGTATCGAACTTCAAGGACAAACAGGACGTTCAATGAGAAACGAAAGGAATTTGACGCAATGTGCCCACATTACATAATTTACAGATGCTTTGTTGAAAAGCAGAGGTATTTTTTAACCAAAAAAAACCCTCTTTAACATATAAAAACTTGATGTGACCTTAAACCCCTTCTTTTAAAACCCGTTTTTACTATGTTTAATCCCAAACATATACTCACTAGGATATTACAACATATATGACATGAATTAACGATAAATAGAAAGGCGATATCGAGAACGAAATCCAAACCTTTCTGTCCAGAGGGACCCGCCTGGAGATCCAACAGCTTGGGTGTAATTGTCTGTGAATCTGCATGGTTGGATGCCGTTGGAACGGAAAGGATCTGTGGATCACTAGTGCCAGTTTCCAAAAGGACCTTGATGAAAATTAAAGAAATAATTATTAATTCTTTATTTTTTATTCTTTTCGTCTTCATTTTTTACAGTTGTCTTAGACCACGGACAATACTAAAAAATATAGTTCCTGTTTGTGGTGGAAAACAAAGATTGGAATAGTACAATACGTTTTGACGAATACTTTACACATCAGTGATAAGATTAAGATCAACCACTGTCTTTAACTTTGTAAGGATACTCTTTGCGGCTAAAAATATATAATGCACATGGTATTGCTAAAAATGCAACTACCTGGAAAACTTTTATGTTTCACAAATTTGCACAAGTTACAAACCATTGGGCTATACATATTTTTAACTTCAACAATTCAATTAGTTCTTCCCAGCAGATGACATACGACACACCCTATGAACCAAAAGTATTTTTTTCTTTTAATTTATAACAGTTGAAAGATGTTCCAGTGTTTCATTATTTAATTTAGACCCGTCTAGCTCACACCCCGGATCCTTCACAAATTTCATTTTTGCACTCTTCGCTTCTGTCTCAGAAAAAGAAACCTTCAAACCAAACAAATCGAGAATCGATTATAAAAATAGATGTTTATATGAAACATTTACGTTAGAAATAATTTATTCCAAAAACTATTTTTGTTTCTCAAAATGCATAAAATGCTGCTGCGGTTGAACTCTTCTGTAAATAAGGCTCATAGAGTGAACTTTTTTGTTTTGCTATAATATCCATATATTATATTCCATCTTCATAATTTGATACCACCATTTCATTTAAGTCCTCTTGTAAACTCCAAGGTCTCTTTTCTAATATGCTACCCTCAAAAAAGTACTATGGTGCATCAGTCCTTTATGGGATACGAGAACCCCAAACCTTACGCCTATGCTATGTGCACAGAGAGGTGATGGTGATCACTTAATAGATTGATATTTTGGTTTCTATTATATAGACGAATCCGATTAGCGCTTGTGTTTAGTGACTGTAGGCAGCCATTAATTAGTAGGGTCCATCAGCCTTAAATCATCTTCATTTACTATCTACATGAATATCAAGCTCTCCTATTCAGTAACAACCAACTACGGTACAGGTAAGCGAGGTCATTGAAACATATTAAAAGATGATAGATCCCAGGTATGGCCGACTAAAATCAGACCATCACTTGCTGTCCGGATTCGCCTATAACGTCTACACCACCAGTAGGGGTGAGGGCGGCATTCATATTTCACATTACCAGCTGGATTAAGTGGATGACATGTTATCCCCTCAAATCTCCCCCCCCCCCCCTTTAATTGCCTTATGAGAGCCAGTCCAATACACCAATAATATATTGACACGCCACCAGGTGTTCCACTAACAAAGTGTCAAGATTAGATCCCCATTATATGGTTTGACTTGAAGCGGCTCTTTGAGTTGATTCATGAAATTTTCTAAAAAATTTCTTCACATGCCAATGACAAATGGTCAAACTTAGACAAATGCATAGGCTATGGTACTTACTTACAAATAACTGTGATGTGAGCTCAATTTTGTTTTCAAAAATTGTGACCAGACACTTTTTCAAATTATGCACAGAACCGTTACACGTCAGTACACCACAAAATTCCGAAAATTAACTTTTTTCCCCTCAACTATTGGATTTGAAACGTTTATCATGCTAATTATACGCATTTTAATGGTAAAGAGCAGCCCCCAAACATATTTTGAAGAAAAAGCTAAATAACACAATTTTCGTCTCATTTGTCTTCAAAGTATCTTTCATTACATTTTATGATTCAACTATTGCATATTCAAGGTAAACCAAGCAGTTATTACTAGTAAATTTCACATTTGAAGAGAAAAAAACGTTGTCACGTGACTTCCCACGGCCAATCATAAAAGTGGACAGTCTACTACACTACTTCAATTTGGGATGACTGCTCTTGCCCTTTAATGTGGTAATACCCCTAAAGGTCAAGAGCAGTCGTCCGAGACCTATTGAAGCAACAGGGAAATATCAAAATTTCTTTCTCAATTCTCTTCAATCATGGGCGTCCGCAGAAATTTTTAAAAGGGGGGGGGGGCAAGGTCATTCATGGATGATTGAATTGTGTACACTATCTAAGCGTAGCGCCACCATCAGTTGGCGCGGAGCGTACAAGAAAATTTTGGGCTTACAAACCCTCCAGATGGCCGGAAACGACACTTGGCGTGCTATGCTGCATGTACCCAGCCCTGAAACAGGAATTTCATGTCTGTAATTTTTAGAATTTTCAATGTAAAAATTTGTTGAAGGGAAATCTGCCTCTCGGTCACGGGCTCGCACACCTATGCACGATTAAACTTACAACTGTCAAACAGCCTATAGGCCCTTTAGGCCTATATCCTTTCCCCAGTTATGAATCATACCACCCCTACCCCCATATTCACCTATCCCAGTTACATCCGCGCGTCGCCACTTGAGATCAGCACGGGACCAAACCAAGACCAACGCATTCACTAATAGTCGGATGCCATATGCACACTCATAGCTTCCCAGTTGCGAGTTGCGAGAGGCTAGATGCCGATCCAACTGATCTGTCCATTGGTGGATCGCCGACCTGGGGGAGGGGTATAAGGGGAGGCGGTGTCGAAAATTTTTGAATTTTAGAAGTGTCTTTACGCAAAATGGTGGCACTTTTTTGGCAAATCAGTCAACACAATTTCGCTAGGTCACCGCCAAAGAAGTTCACAACGGCACTGAATTTTTCATGCTGCAAATGATTTCCAATACATGTCTTTGTACATCTCGCATGGCTCTCTGACTATGGAAACACACAGTCAAGAACTGTCAAGACAACGTTCGTTTGATGCGAAACTCTGAAACAAGCCCCGCCTCTAACCCACAAAGTGAGCATTTATTTTTCTATCGCACGCGGCATTGCACAATTCACGCAGTGAGAGGGATATATTCCATGACTGCTGCGAAGGTTAGCTAGTAGCGAACATCATAGGTCGGTACGTACCTAGCCTAGGCTTATGCATTGTGTATCAGCGCAAGCAGTTGAATGTGCTGTGAGATACGATTTACTAAATTTGTAGCTATCGGTAAGCTGGATTATTTGTAAATTTGTGTGGTTCTCTAGCTAAGAATACTTCGGCGATTTGAAATGCAGGTTTTTCAGAGGGCTGGACGGGTCAGCTGGTTTTGGTGTTCAAATGAGGGTCAAACCCGCGAAATGCGGGTCACTTGGGAGGTATGACACTACATACCTGATAGCTAGTACAATTTTAGCATATTTTTTTACAATTACAAATTTCCAATAGATATCACGAATGATGGTCCCCAAATTACGATTTCACTATCCAGCATACCATCTTCTCTTTTGCTATTCCTGGTCAAATGTCCGCATATTTCACGAGTAGAAACTGACGCTGTGAGTGAAGATATTTTGATGATTAATTTTTATTTTTCTTTTATTTTTAATTAATTTTTTCACAAGTTTGATTTTCCGGGGGGGGGGGGGGGCAAGTGCCCCCTTGCGGACGCCCATGTCTTCAATGTATCTGTCATAATATTTTAGGACTTCAGTTTTACATTCAAGGTAATCAAAGCAGTTACTCTTAGTAATTTTCTCCACTTTATTCATTTTATTCAAGCTTTTTTCACTTTTCACGATGGGGACAACATTGAAACAAATATTTTACATGATAATATATTAAAATTATTGTGTAGAACATTTCAACGGTTGGCAAACATAATAGAATGTATCCACTATTAACCAAACAACATCAAATTATTCAATGATAATTATAAACGTATTATTATATTATTATGCATTATTATATAATTATAATACAGTGAACTTGAAGAATGCGGAACTACGGTCCGGCATCTTACAGTCTTGAAACCTAATAAATTTTACCCTTATCTCGATACTGTCATCGGCTGGTATCCAGGCTTTTATCCTGTGATGTCATGTAACTGAGTATTTCACTAGTTTTCATAGAGAAATGATTATTTTGAAATCATAATGAAGTTGTATCCATTCCGGCCCTATATATAGGATATAAGAGCCGTCCTAAATAACGAACTTGATATATCTCGAAGTAATTTTAGATACCCCAACTTCATTTTAGATTTCCCTCTATTTTTTAGACTGTTGTGTTGACCTTGAAGTTAATAGGAATAAGATCTCTCTGTTGGGAATGCAAAGCTTGTAAATTTCTTATACCACCCATGCAATCACATTCTGATAATATGGTTTTGGCGGGGATAAATATCTGTAAATTTTAAAGAAATTTAAAAGACTTTCCATCAATATGATGTCATATGTGCTTGCTTCAAGTTCACTTTTTGATGAAACTGTAACAACTTCCCTGCTTATATCTTGAGAACCACACATCGAATTTCAATGCAACTTTCATCGAAATGCTTAGAATAAGTTACCCATATAACATATAAAAACTTGATGTGATCTTAAACCGGCTTCTTATAATAATTTCAGATATTTCAATTCTAATTCCAGTATTTCTAATTCAGATTACGATATGTCTTTCTTGAAATGAATTTTGCATCCTGATTTATTTCATATCTCTATTTCAGAAGTCTAAATTAGGGATAATTTGAGATATCTGAAATTTCCGACAAAACGGTTTTCATATGACTGCTTGAAACATGAGCTTACTATTTATTTACGTTTCTTCACTCTCTGTGTGAGGGGGGGGGGGGGTAGTACAGGGCACAGTGTAAAATTACCCATGCACTTTACAGTTACTATAATTTTTCAGTGCCCCCCTCCCTCAGTGAGTCGGGGGTTGTAGAATATACGTACCGTATTGATCGCTTATCGTAAAAACTGGCTAAGTAGGAAGACTTGAAACCTGTTTGAACCGTACTTAAAATTGTACTGGAACGAGACATCTTATCTAGCTGTCACCATATGATATTTAGGTGTTTGTGTGTCGTTAAATACATTCTAAATAACTAAAGAATTAAAGCATTTTGACAAAGACCTATAGGCCGTATCAGTTCCCCGTCAAATTGGTTCCCCGAAACGTATTTTCCTCCTTCAGTGTCTTCTTTGCGTGGCTACGGGCCTACTCACAAGAGCCACAATGCAGAGAAAAGGCAACGTTCTGCATTTCCAAGCTAACCGTTTGCCAAACGAATTCCCTTGCAACCCCCATCCATTTCCCTACACCTCCAAGATAATTTCCAGAAATGGATCACTAGGTGATATTTTGCTCTTAATTAACGCAGAAATTGGCTTTCCCCTCGAGAGGCTGTGCGAGGCTGTGGTGTGGCCAGGATTTTGTATGCAGGGGACACTAGGCCTAGGAACATTTCCAGAGGCCACCGCAATTTCTAAATCCCCCGTCTCCCTCTCTTCTAATATACATTATAAATTCTTCCACATGACCCTCCGAGGGGAACGGTTTCGTCGTGGCGAACATAATCGCATTACTCGCAAAGGCGCTACTGCTGCGTGCTGTTGCCGCCGTAGAGCTATACTGGCCTGGGTGCTTAGGCCTACATCAATTTTCACATACTGCACATTCTATTCTTCGACCCGGACTTTCGCTCTACTTTGGTCATTTCTCTAACTTACTTCGATTTCTCCAACTTTTAGTTTCGTTTTCTTCTCTGCTCTCTCCTTGCTCTTCTTTTTCAAGAAGTTACGACACCGTTTTCCCATTTTTAGGTCGGTAATTTTCGAATTTCTGTAACCACAAATGCGAGTATTCGTTGCTATTTTCGTTAACGATGATAGCTAGCTGTGCAGCCTTAAACATCCTGTAGTCATCTCCATATCCAAGGTGTCGTATTACGTCACAGAGGGTAGATGCACGGGTATATCTGCGCTTTCATTGGTCATTTCATGTCACGCGTCTGAAGGAGCGCGTCATGCGCAGAACGCATCGAAGGTTGTGGTTAGAGTTACATAAACCTTAAGCATTGACGACACACTGACGTCATTCTAGGCGGGAAAACAATATAACACGTGGCCGCACCCATAACCACGTTTAGCAGAATGTACGCTTATTTGCCTTGTTAACAAATCAGCTATCTGCATTTGTCGGTGTTGGTTTGTTTTGCCCCCAAAGGAGAGATTACTTTTTGCTCTATGGTATGATCATATGCATATGGTCTATAGGTATGGACATGACGTTGCAGACAAGCGCGCGAATCATTAAAATTGGCATACCAACGATTAACGACCGCTGGACTGTGCTTTTCCCGGATATGTCTAAGTTGACAAAGCGCGTCATACATATAGGCTTCAGAAAAAACATGTGCTTCAGCTGGAAAGGGCGTGACACAATGGTGACGCGCAAGGCTCACGTGCCACGGGGATGTAAATGTGTGGTTCCAGCATTACTTTTGCACACCCTTCTTGTTGCATGATAACCGACTGAGTATTTTTTAATTCCATCGTACGAAGCGTTGCTGCTTTTGTATTTTTTTCCATAAGCGTGAGGTGATATATATATTGCTGCAAATGAACGCGGTCAAGCGGTCTGTTCGGTTTGGTTTATGGGTGAGGGCTGGGGTTATAGGGCAAGAGTCAGATGAGGGTGCAGGATTAAGGTTAGGGTTTTAAGTTAAAAATCTGCTGCACCTCGACCCTCTCAAAGATCCAAAATTACAACTGTAATTCTTCATAAATGTAGACGAAGTTTCATTTCATTTTCATTTATTAATTTCGTCCGTACAAATATAAGCTGAAATACAGAACCGGACAGGACACTAGAAAAACAATAGTTTAACGAGCTAGTGCCCATAAAGAGACAACAACAAAGATAATAACAAAAAAAAAAAGAGGAAAAAGGAGAACAAAGAAACAACAAAGTCAACTAAGAAAGCAAAAAAGAAAGGGATACTTAACAAGTGTACTGGGCAATTAGGTAATTTTTACCTTACTCTTAAAAGTAGCATGTGTTCTATAATTTCTTATTTCGTTGGGGGAGAGAGTTCCAAAGTTAATAACAATAGTTATTTAACAAGTTGTCACAAAGAGTTATGAGATCGTACAAGCAAAGGTCAACTTGTATCGTGGCGGCGCTTTGTAATATTCTGCTTGACCCGCGTTCATTTGCCGTGCAGTCACATACCTGCAACGTCACCATACGTTTCAAAAACCAGCGTTCAGTGCTATAGACGAATCCGAAAAGCAAGTGATCGTCTGATTTCATACATATCCTGCTCTATGTCTGATTTCAGTCGGCCATAACTGTGGTGCACCACCTTTTACTGTTTAATTTCCTTGCTTGCCTGTATCATGGATGGTTGTACATTAAATTGCATCTTAACTCCTTCAATTTTACTGAATGTGATGGTTTAAAATACATGTAAACGCTAAATGAAGACGATTTAATGCTGATGGACCCCACTAATGGCTGTCTAGTGATAGTCACTAAACACATGCACTGATCGGATTGGTCTATATATTGCGTTCATCAAAATATGATATACCGTAAAATTACATTTCCGCGGCACGTGACCCGACAGTTTTGGCTGTTTTGTCTCGCCCTTTTCCGAAATGGAAAATCCCCCCACTGACATGAGACACCAGACATTTTCCGCCATTGAAACAGGCTAAACGCAAAATGGTGTCCCCATGCAAAGACCAATACATATGCAGTTGTAGATTGCGTGCTGGGTACGTTAAGAAATGCTATTTGTTTGGTGATGTTTCAATGGAAAGGCACTAGACATCCCTTGTCTGGCTGGGGTGTCTGAGGGGAGGGGATGTCCCTTCAGGCTTTGGAAAATATGTGCTTTTTGAAGAGGGTCGAAATGCAAAATTGTGCTGTTTTTAAAACAAAACATGCCTGTACACGCTTTGACTACCAATAAAAGGTTGAGGTCCTGTTGGTCGGACAGGCTCAGTCAAACTACTTCCGTGTATTTCTCCGACAGGCTGATTCACCTGATTACTTCTAGAGGCAATCATGCTACTCTTTCCGTCCCTGGACCCCACTGCCTACGTACGTCATTGCTAATGTGTCGAAAAATTTCAGTTGATCAGGCTCATATTACTTTTTTATCTATTTAAATAGGTCAAAAACGAAATGATCAATGTTAAAATACCATACAAAAGAACCGGCCGGCCGAAATCGGGAACGAATCGGAATCGAAATTGCTTCTTGATTGTGCTTGTGCTCAGCGTAAACAATGGAGTATAGGGACCGAAAACAAGCCAGTGAGCCACACTAATTGTGAAAAACGCTGTGGACGGCTCGACTTGAACCAAGTGCTTGGAACTTAACTGGACCTTAAAAGTCCATCTAACCAAACCTTCTCAGGCCACCCAAAAGTAGGCCGGGGTTGCATTTTATCTGCAGTACAGCGATCAGAAACAATCATGGCGTTGGAGCCTCGATGCTGGGGGAAGGAAGGGCAATTGCGCATGCCCCACCAATGAAAATACTGGGAGGCAAGCATATCCACTGGTCCCCAATAATTCAGACAGAATAAAAAAATAGGACTCAGGATAAAGAAAATGTGGTATATAAATGAATGAATGACTTCGATTTTTAGCCTTTTAAGTTTAATATTTTGTCTAAAAACCACATAAAATTTTATTTTCCAGTAATTAATTCCTTCACATTTCCATTTTACACAATGGTAGTGGAATATTTGTTTGGTAATTTTCCATCTGATCATTGTGCAACGATAAAACACCATTTTGAGCCTTTTAAAGTATAATTGTAAAAGATATTGCATTTAGGACATTCCATCTATGTTGTGTGTGCATGCAGTTAATTTGAGTGTTAAAATGGTCTTTTCTTTGGCTTATAGACGAATCCGGTCCGGGACACTGTTAAGGGTTTCGGCTTTTGGAAATTTTGTACCCCCCCCCCCCCCGCCCACTTGCCTTTGATGTGGAGGTTAATTGGGATAATATCAATTCTTCATCCATAGTACAAAAACTTTTTTTTAAGCTTTTAGGCGCTCTTGTTCTCTGGTTCCCCTGGATACGTACCTGCAAATGTCCCAGTGTGTCTTGACTTGGACTGACAAGCGGACATGGGAAGTCAGCCAGTAGACAGCGGTACGAAAAAGCCTTTCTTTTCTTGTGGGAGTATGCATGACGTTTCATGACGTCATCGCTCATTAATACGTAATTAGATAAAACTTGCCATTTTCGAGGGCTTATATATCAGTTATTAGGTTGTTTAAAAGTAAACCAATGGCTGAATTTTACTAATAAGAAATGCGAAAATCAAATTTTGCCAATTACAGGTAATTTCATACATTGCAAAGTGCATTCTGGCCAAATTTTGGAAAAGTTACGTAGCTGCATCTGAACTGTTCAAAAAATTCGATTTTTGTTATTTAATCGCGCTATTTCCAATTTTAAAAACTTGCATATTCGATGATAAATTTCTCAGTCTACAATTTTATATATACTGTTTTTTAATCATTCTTTAACGAAGTCAAGTTCACGGCAAATACAGGGCGATTTGTTGACCAGTGGCTTCGTGAACATCAACCTCCACACCTTTCTTCATTGTACTGCACGTGCCCATTGTGCGAAATAATTCGATGCGGAAAGTGTATAACGAGTGTACTTTGAGTCGACCGGTACCTTAAATCGACCATGCTCGTAATAATCAAATGAGGGGATGACACTTGTTTCATGGCCGACTCAAAGTGTTCCTTTGCTACGTACGTAATATCCATTGTAGAAAATATTATAAATTTAAAAGAACATATGTGATTTTATTTCAATCAAGGGGTACATCATAAATGTAAACATGCTGGTAAAGGTTCCATGGACTGCATGCTTTGTTCAAAATAATGAACTAACAGCAAATATCATGATTTCTAGTAAGCAACTGCCAGAACTATGTCATTGGCTGATCTTACTCAGTAGAGAGTAATTAGGCCCTGAGAAGTACAGTAGAGCTCTCAGGCCAGTTAGCATGTTTCCTATTTATTTTGGGAGGGGGTATTGAGTGTGGTGGTAGGGTGCTTCGTGTGAAAAGGGCTATGCTAGGGCTCTCCTAGATTTCCTGTTTAATGGGAGATATCACTTCATGGATAAGCATTTGGGAAGGATTTTGCAAATTAACACTGGAAGTCTATATTTATATTGAAATTAACATCTCAGTAAATAAACCTGGAGGAATATATCAATGCAAGCAAATGATGCACTTCATTTCTTGAATATGCGGGATGAAAAATTAGTCTTTGCCTAAGGATTTTTGTCTTAGGATTTGATGGGGAAACTATATTTCACTGACTGAGGCTGGGGTATCAGGCTCTACCCCCTATTTCTCAGTATGACATGTAATCCTGCTACTGCATACATTATTCTACTGAAAAGTACCAGCAGGGTAATTAACTTAACTCCGTGTCAGTACACTGTTTTAAGGTTAACATTGACAAGTTCTTCCATGACTGGTATATCTGATTGTTTGGGGCTGTTTGTTTAGGTTTGGTGGTTTGACTTTTGATAGGGTTTGGACTTCAGCTAGAGCATCTTATGGGACCTTGGCCCTCCTTTGCCTTTCAACCTGTCATGTTATGTTAATTGCTACTAGCCGTTCCCTTTAAAATTCTAGGCCTATACAGGACTGAACTGGGCAGCAACTAGCTAAGGGTGTAAAACACTTTCCCACAAATATATCCACATACCACTTAATTCATCAGACTGACTGTTGCAATGTGCAATGCTCATTCCAGAATGACAGGCAAAAATATGTAATTCAAGCGCACACTATTTTAGTTGCAACTCTCACATTTGCCCACAGATAAAGTTCGGATTTCTACAAAATGTTATAATGAGTCATTATATCATGGTTAGAAATAAACCCAACAATTGCATGGCCTTTAGGTCTTGTACTTAGATCTTCAAGTCATGATATGCAACTTATTGATAGAATTTTCATTGGGCATCATAACTTGAGAAAATCATTGAAATGTCTGGAAGACTTACCTTAATTTATCGCATAGAGCAAAACCAGCAAGAAATATTCTAGCAGCACATGAACTGAAAAATGGTACTAATCCAGTCTTCTGTTTATCCCCAGGCTACTGAAAAGTAGAGAGATTTAGCAATGCACTGTACCAAACAAACACACAGTGACACACAGCACTGCATGCACTAGACTTGGACAATTAATTCCTGTGTAAATAGGCGCCTTGTTAAAGACACTAGGAGGAATGAACACGCACCTTATAACCATTGGAACAACTGTTCTAAGGATTCCACAAAACTAGTATAGTGAGGGCCTGTAGCTAGCTCAGATGAACATCATGTATTGTTATGACTCAATCACTGAATTAGTGTTCAATTGATTGTACGATCAGGTTGGCGCGTATAAAATTGCATACTAACAACGTGCGTTGCTGGCTCACCACTAACGTCCCATACAAACCTGTGCAAATGTACACGCAAAACTATCGAATTTCAAGTGAATTTTCTAGGCACCGTTACACCATTGCATAATCATTTCCAATCGCAAAATTGATACCAATATGAAGCTAAGACTCTTTTCTAACTGATTTTACCAAGTTTATCTGTTTTTATTCTTTAACGAAGTCAAGTTCACGGCAAATATGCAGCAACTTTTTAAGCCTTGAAAAAGGCTACCTTATTTCGTTATCTGATTTTTCACTTACTACGATCAATCGAAAAATGTTCAAAGTCTTTCTAGGAAAATAAGACTTTCGAAATTCGAATTATCATGTTTTGGTACTTTGTTACGCCTTCTATTGCATTATTCATCAACGTAAACCTAAGGATACATCCAGTATTAGTTCCGCGAAATGTCATCAGTTGCTTCAATTTTTGGGGGCGGGGCTACAAGAAAACTTGGTTTTCAGCTCATTAACTCGCCCGTTGGCCGATGGCTGAAGTGGCCGGTATACTCCAACGGTTTTGGCTAAAACAGCGTTCCATACATTATGAACAACAGACTTGTCCCCAAGTCGTTTTGTTTACTATCTGTTCGTTTGCGTTTCAGTTGGACTCAAAATAAGGCGGAAGGTTTAAAAAACAACAAATGAGACTGAGAAATAATGTAAATTACAAAGCCACAGGGGAGTAAGTGTCAGATTGAAACTTTTCTTACGTGCGAGTGTGTATTATAGCTGTAATCGGTACTTGCAATACTCTGGTAGTCTTTTTCCGGCAGTTAGGCTGAAGTGAATAACGCATAACGTTGTGTAGGTTCCTACAGTACCATAGGGAATAACGTTAATCATAACGGTAGCCTAGCGTTACAGTCGTTTAAATATTAATACCGTAGTCCGTATCCTAGCCTAATGGAATTTCTGTACTGTGTACACAGTACTGTACAGTGCACTGTACGTGCGCCGAACTGTTATCATGTGGCCTATGAATCATTGTAGCTAACGCACAAAGACACTTTTAAATTTGCCGAACCTACGTACTTCAATATGAGTTCAAACACCAACGTTAGCATTATCGTTTTACCATGACTTTTGAGTTGGTCATATTGCTAGATCTAGGCCTTAGGCCTAGACTATGTGTTGTACAGTGTGTCCACGGCATTCTACTTAGGCTAGGCCAATTGCATTGTTTTATTTTTGCTATAGCCTTTATCTTTTCTCCCTCTTTTTCACATACAAATGTTTTAACTTACAACAAACATAGGAATAATGATAGCACTGTTGGCCTGTATTGGACCTACAGGAGCAAAATGTCTTTTAAAGGTCAAGAATGGCTCCCTAAAACATATTTTGAAGCAACAGTTTATCATCACAATATTCCTTTTTTTCTCTTCAAAGTATCTTTCATCATTTTATAAATTCAATAGGATTAACTATAGAATACCCCGCCACAAAAGAGGTCGTACCTTGAAAATCATGGATGCGGAGTCGAAGTGAGTTGACTATGCACTATGGCCTAGTTATTAGTTCTGGATTAAACGCATTTGTTGACTTTATCATCTCAGATGTACTTTATCACGTATGCCTAGCCCATGGCCAGTTGAAAAGTATGCGGAAATAACTGAGGGCGCTCCTCAATACAGTTTTAGCATCTTAGCATCTATCTGGAGTTGGATGCTGAGCCGAAGTCGGAGTGAGAGGGAGTTATTTATAGACTGTTACATAAAGCTTCACTTAGCATCCATCTGGAGCTGGATGCTGAGTCGAAGTCACAGTGAGAGGGAGTTATTTTTAGTCTTTTACATAAAGCTTTTCACATCCACTTAGCATCCATCTGGAGCTGGATGCTGAGTCGAAGTCGAAGTGAGAGGGAGTTATTTATAGTCTGTTACATAAAGCTTCACTTAGCATCCATCTGGAGCTGGATGCTGAGTCGAAGTCACAGTGAGGGGGAGTGGGGGCGTAGCTTTTCACATCCACTTAGCATCCATCTGGAGCTGGATGCTGAGTCGAAGTCGAAGTGAGAGGGAGTTATTTATAGACTGTTACATAAAGCTTCACTTAGCATCCATCTGGAGCTGGATGCTGAGTCGAAGTCACAGTGAAGGGGAGTGGGGGCGTTCTCTCACACAGTCTATTTTCTTGAGAACGACACTTGCACACTAACATACTGTACTTCCAATCATCGGAAATGTTCATAAGCCCAACAGGAGTTATTTATAGCTCGTTATATTATTCTTTCCACATTCACTTAGCATCCATCTGGAGCTGGATGCTGAGTCGAAGTCGAAGTGAGAGGGAGTTATTTATAGACTGATATTTAAAGCTTCACTTAGCATCCATCTGGAGCTGGATGCTGAGTCGAAGTCGTCGCACGGGAGTTACATATAGGTATGACGTCATGTAGTTGATGACTGCGACTCAGCATCCGGATGTTTAGTGGTATTACTTGATGAGGCGGGGTATTCTATAGTTGTACCATTCAATATTGCATAAAATGTAAAACCATTAGCAGACTTGACTTCTTGAAAATTTTACATTTGAAGATTAAAGATGTTTTCACAGGACTCTTAACAGCTAATCTTGAAGCAGGGTACAGTAATTGGGGTGACTTCTCTTGCTCAAATTAATCATTTGAAAACAGAGTGCAAATTTTGGGAAAATAAAGGCCTGCACTCTGGCGTAATGCATTTTTCATTCTTATCACAATTTCCCACCCCACATGCCAAGATGTATGCTGTACCGTAATGTACCATGCAATGCAAACTACTGCAAAAATCCTATACAGAGGTGTGCTTCTCGTAGAAAATATTTATCAGCTTGTCTTCAAATGGCAACAGTGACACTCACAGAAATTAGTAGCACAGTTTATGTGCAGTACAATGAGAGCAGAAGGCAAAAGCACATAACATGATCAAGTAGATTGCTTCATGTAGACAAATTCTCTGATACTTCTCCCTCAGACATTGGAAGCAATGGGCTGCTGTACAAATGTAACAGGCTAAAGGGAAGGAAACGTGGTATCTCAAAATAAGAAAAATGCTAAAATGTGAGCTAACTGGGAATTTGCAAGATTTCAAAAAATTGTAAATCAGCGTAAATTACTAAAGTAGGTCAAGTTGTCTAAAAATCTTAGCATTTGCATGTTCCAGTGTAAACTACAAATAAAAAAATTTCTAAAAATTTTTTGAGACGGTTGAGCAACCAAGTTTTCCAAATTTTGGTGATTTGACATGGAATGACCTACCTTTTTACTTAGATCCTTTTGTGGTATCTGACTGATCAACTTAAGTCTTTTGTTTTTCTACTTTCTTTTTTAAGGGGCGTTAGAGTACTGTACATTTTATTTTAAATTATGCACTACTGTAGATATAAATTTCATGCACTTGAACCTTATTTTCAGACTCTTTTTCTTCTATATTTCAGGTGTACATACTGTAAATGTATAGAAGTCTACATCTTCCAAGCCGATGATGCACCATTGAGGACTTCATCTCATTGATGAATCCAAGCACATTACTTTGTTTAAGACAGCAAGCAGACAACCAATAACAGAGAATTAACCATGTTTAAAATTTTGTAAATTATCCATGACAGTCACTTGGAGAAATAACTAGTTTTTAATTGTCAATTTTAAGTTGGAAGATCTTGTCGCCAAAATACACAAGGAATTACCATTTATTGTACTGTATTAAACAGAAGACTGTCGGTGTACTCTGGTACTATTTAGTAACAAGATGGATTCTTTAAAACATCCTGTTTAATTGTTATGGCATCAGCTGGTCGCAGGGGAAAATTTACAGTCGACGAGATGGGAGAATTACACAGAGAGGCTGAGAGAGCAGGGTAAGTGTTGCAAATTTTGTTTTACCTGTAAGTTTCTTAATTGCCCGATGTGCAAATTTTAGTTCCTTCCTCACAGGTCGGTAGCCCTACAGGCAAGATCCCGATAGGGGGCTAAAACCTAAAGTCTCTGGAGGGGCAAAAAAATTCAGGGGGACTTAACCTCTCCCAATCTCCCCTCTCCTGGCTATATGTGCCTGGATCCTCACGGTGTAAAGAGCAAAGTTGGAGCTTGGGATTCAACCAAAAGAATTCTAGTGTTCTGATGTTTTCTTGAGTAAAAACAATTGTCTTAAAAATGGGGTGTATTCATAATTGGCCTACTTCCTTGAATTGACAAGTTTGGGCAAATTCATTAGATCTGTGATATTAGAATTCAGTATGAGGTGTTTTGTACATTATAAACAGGAGTGTTAAGATGGTCGTAAGCGATATTGCAGGGAAGGACTTGCACCATGATCTTGGAAGGCCATGAAACTTTAATACCCAACTGACAGTCTGACACTACAGTACTTACAGTATGTAACACATTTGTGCTGGTGTGTCGTTAAACTAACACTTTCACTTCCTGTCCAATACAGCCATGTACATGGCATGGTTTGGTAAAGTACACTAGTTCAGTATTTGCCTGCTAGTCTGCCATAGTTTAGTACTACCAAAATTTTGCTCCCAGTACACTTGTGGTGTTTTTTTCATCTTCAAGGTTGTTTGCAGGTCCTGTGACCTCCTGTGAGGTTGAGTTGCAAGAGCTGATGAGGCAGATTGACATTATGGTGAACAATAAGAGGAAAGAATGGGAGGTGGAGCTGCAGGCTACGAGAATGAGGTTGGAAGCCAGGGAGAAGGAAGAGATGAATATGAAGATGGAACTGAGGGACAAGTCTCAAGAGGTATAAAACAGATTTTAGAAGGGAACAAAAATTGGGGGGGGGGGGGGGTGAAAGATGATGTAGGGAAGAGACTGTAGAGTGATGGAAATGTTGGATAGGAAAGCTTAATTTCATGGAACAACTTGCATTTAGTTGTACATGAGATGTAAAACAAGTAAGGGAGAAGTAAGGTGGCCATCACCTGGGCTAAAAAATAAATATGTTTAATTCCCAGGAAAAGTAATTTACTAATTCCCTTAATCCCATGTATAAAAAGGGGAAATTTCCCTCCAGCCATAGCATTTCCTCCCAAATATCCATGGGAGGAGCCTCCCAACTTCCATTTTTTTTTTTTTTTTTTCGAGCCATGGCTGTCACATGGGACAGAGGAGAGGGCAGAAAATTTAAAGAAATAGTTTGACTATGTGCTCGGTATTAGCCTATAGGAAAAGCAATACAACAGCAAATAAAAACTTGCTTTTATTTAGGGTTTGCACGGCTTACCCAATGGGTATGGCGATCAGGTACCCGGGTCCTGTTCTTCAGTACCCATGCAAACACTACTTTTATTGCAGTTCTTAAGATTTATGTAATCTGGTATTTCCATAAACTAGGGGTCCAGTAGTGTGACATTAGGTCAAAATTTGAAAAACATTTTAACTGGTTGAAATTTACACTCTAGGTACAGTATAGTCAGCAGTTACAAAAAATACAAATATTTTTACAAACAACATGTGTGTGTGTGATGGGACTCATTCAAACAAATGATGCCAACAAATTTACCAACATAACAGGGGACACCAAAGCAGTCCTTAATCTCCTCTTAAAAGAATGAAGAAAATCCTAGATGGTTGAAAATCCATAGTTGAGTCAGAGTGTGATTTAGGATCCTTTCTTGAAAAAATACGGAAGAAGTTTGAAATAATTCTCCTAAACTTAAAAATCAATGTCAGTTTTGCCAACACTTTCAGGTGTCAAAAAGTCCACACTTTGGCCTATTTTGGACAATTTTGACTATTTTTACCAGAAAAGGATGTTCAAGTATACAAATTTTCCTCTTTGGGACCTGTAGACTGTCAGACTTGTCATTTGGTTTCTTTTTTTTTATCACCTTATGAAAATGTGTGATATTTGAAAGATATTTCACTCTATTTTTGAACCAAGGTAATGGGACACCAAGATTGCATGTCCCCATTACTCTAAATATGAAATGTGCTAATATAATTTTTAAAGGTCAAGCTGACCTGGAAACGGTCAAATACAATATAAACCACTGTTAGCAATAATAACATACAGCAAGATGTCTCTGTTTCATTAATTTTTTGTTTCTCATTACCCATATAACTATGACTGCAGAGGGGGGGGGGGAGACCAAAAATTTAAATGTTCATCAAAATAAAACACTTGGTTCAAGAGTCATGGAATTAAGTTTTCTGTTAACCTTCTGGGATTATCTTTTGATGTAACTTAATTGACCCCCAGAATTTAATGATTTGTGTAAATGGTAGAGCAACAAAATTTACCAACATAACTCTCTGAGGGGGACAGCAAAATACTGCCGATTATTGAAAATGACATAAAAGATGCTTCTTTTGATTTTTTCTTTAGAAGTGTGCTACTTTCTGCGAGAGTTTGAACCAATTCTTACATCAGGAAAATTTCTGCCACCTGAGAAAGATCACATTGGGTCCATGATGAAAAGGAAATTAGAAAACCAACATAACTAGGGGGACACCAAAGAGTTATGTTGGTCACTGCATTTTCTTTCCTCTTGCTTGGAAAGTTAGGTGAAGCTGTAATAAAGATATTTGGAAAGAATGGTTATTAGTGATATCCATACCATGATAAATGAGCAAAACAATCCTCAGTTTATGATAAATATGCTTTTCAAATGAATGTAATTTGTATGTTGGTATGTCACAGCTGGTTCTCCAAAATCAGGGGGGACACGAAAGCAAAAGAAACTATTTTCTAGAAAATGCTATCCATTGAATATTTAGGTTATATATCATAAGACACTTATATTGCTAATGTATAATAAAATACCTGAATCAATGGTTTGCTGTATTCCCTGTCTTTGAAATGTAGCATTACATGGACAAAATCAAGAAAAACCCCATTGGACCCCTAGTTTATGGAAAAACCCAATCATAAAAATGTATAAGGATTAAAGAATTCACAGAATTGTAGGTTCTGAAATAAAATAATGTGATTGCAATGTTTCCACAACAGTTACACAGATTTACACAGATTGCATCAATGGAAAATTAGTTCATCAGGTAGGTACTGTAGACATGCAAAGTGAGAAATGCAGTATGGAGAAAACTTGAGTGCAGTGTATGGTTGTTCTTGTAATAAATTCTTTATAACATTTTTGCATTAAATAAAATTAGTCAGGGACGAAGGGCACCCCTCACGGACTTCCTATACATGGACAGAGCATACTGCATGGTACATTGTCGCTACCGTATGTATAAGAAAAAGTGCACCAAGATGGCTGTCTGCTATGGTTTTGTTTGGAAGTTTGGACTTGCTCAAGTAAATTTCCATATTTTGCAAGAAAGTTGAAATATTTTTAAAATATGGCAAGGTAAGGTAAAAATCACTTCACACATTGCAGTAATATGATATTGTTTCTCATTCAAGTTCAACTTTTGTTTGAAATATTACGGAGTCGTTGTCAAATCATACAAATTATAGCTTCTCGGCGGCCATCTTGGTGCGCCTTTTTGCCTCAGACAGTGACCACCATCTACGGATACGACGTACGCATTACATGCCCAGTCCATGTATATAGGAAGTCCGTGGCACCCCTACAGAACACTCAGTGCTGCTTGTCTTTTAGAAAATGTGCCTGATAACTCCTGTTTTAAATGTCTGTAACGCTTTTCGAAGCACATGTATGGGAAGTAAGAGTTACCTTTAAAAATGATATGGTGTTAATTTTTATATGGTGTGCCATGTATAAAAAAGATGCTATTCGATTCTTTGCTTTTTTTTATCATTCAGGCTAACCAGTTACGTCATCAGCTGGAAGGAATGGAGCGAGCGCAGCGTGAGTTAGTCTCACAGTATGAAGAACAAGTGTCAACTCTGAGAATGGAGGTAAAGGTCATACCTTATAAGAGGACCTTTGAATTTCCTTTGAAATGATCCCCTTTCCCCATAAAAAGGTCTCTTTGTGAGATGACAATATCACAACTCTGATGTATTGTAGATGTACACAGACTGCATAATTCTTCTCTGCTCAATCTCAGTTTAACATGTACAGTAGTCACCAAGGTAGTATTAAAAAGCTAGTACTTAAAGGCATGTTCTGGTGACTTTTCACTCGGGTTGTGAAAGAAACACGAAAATATTCTACAACAAATCCTTTTCACCCTGTCGCAATAACATTTTCCTAACTTACCAAATCTCACTTAATGGATTTATTATTTTTGTTGAAAAATACCTCTGCTTTCAACAAAGCCACAGAATGTTGCGTAATGTGGGCACAATGCTGTAGATTCCTTTGTTTCTCTTTATTATTAAACGGCTTGTTTGTCCTTGAAATTTGGCACTGTTGGAATGTTTGAATATCTTTTCCTGTAGTTCTAGCATTACTCTTCCTTCACCATAGGTAGAGTACAACCAACAATGTCGCTTAATAATGCCTGCAGTGGCAGCAAATTAATGTTCACACTTAATGTTTTGCGATGACATCACAGATTTACCATGGTGTACCAAATCTCAAGAAAATTGTATTATTTAAAAAAAATTGCATCTTTTGAACCCTACTGTACATGCTATTGAGATGCAGTTTTCACTTCCTGAAAGGGATTTTTCTGGATATTTTTAAAATGAATGAACTTTGTCTCTCGAATATGCCTTTTAGTAATAAGACCAAAGTTTACAGGTAGCAAGCAAGCAAGATAATATTGCAGTGCTGTATTTTGACAAATAGGAGCCTATATTTTTGTGGTATTACCTTCAATTTTAAATGTCTTAACATCGTAGAAAAACTTTAAGATAAAATTCAGTGTTGAGGACTGCTGTGGTGAATGCCATGCTGTTACAGTGTGAAGTCTAGAAAGAGCTACTTGTATGGGCAACATGTAGGAATTCCTAACCCCTGTAATTTTAAGTCCTGCTTTCAGAACTTGGAAAAATTTTCTGTTGCCTTGTTGCCTGGAACCCATGTTCTAAAATAAGTGACTTTTTGGTTGCCAAATGAAATAAGCTTGATTTTTTTCTTCTATTCGGGAGATTATCAAGGAAACATGCTTGTGAACTGGTATCTATTTCTATTGCTTCAGTTTCTGCAAGGACAATCACAGAGAGTTCCATGTGAACACGAGGAATGTGTGTACAGTACTAGGAGCAGGAACATACAGTGTTAGTGTTCATAGTCATAGGCAACTTTCAATGGGGTGGTTACCTGTGGTGTTGAGCCAGGCATGTTCTGCTCTGCAATTTGTTGCCCATACCCTTAGTCAAAATGCCCTTGTGCACTGGAACACCCCATTTTTCAAGCCATTTGTAAAAGAATTTTCAAAATAGTTTTGAAATTATATAAAATTACATTTAAATCATCCTTCTGTTTGTAGTTGTGATATACATTAAGGTTTTATTTATTCCAATTGTTCACAGCTTTTAACAATTCAAAAGAACTATTCCAAACTCCAAAATCACCAGAGCAAAGAAAGCAAGGTAGACCGTCGGTCCTACGAACAGATGGTTGCTGAATTGCATGAAACTAAGGTCCGCCAGGAAAATTTGTCACAGCAACTCCAGGTAAGGATGGGAGGAAGCATTGAGCTTCTTATTTCTTACTTTTTAAAGTGGAAATGCAGTCACTTTGATCTAGGTATAAAGTTTAGTAGACATTCATATTTAATGGATGACTCTTTTAGAGGAACCTGACAATATTTTTTCTATTCAATTGGCAAATTAAGGAGGAATATACTAAACCTTTAATTTGCCTTAAATTTATGCAGCATGTACAGTATGAGATGAAATTTTATGGATGATACTTGGAATGGAAATTTGAGAGAGTACTTCGTATTGTTCCAAAATAATTCTGGCTTGACTACTTTTGTTCTTTAAGGCACTGTTAAACATTTAAAAGTTTTCCTGAGCTTTATTCATGTGATGATGAATCAAAATTTATTTATAGTAAGCCCTTTCATGATTACAACTGCGCATGACAGAACAAAGGTCATCCGGTATCACTTGCTCATTCGTATCACTGTGTGTACGTACATTTTGCAATAGTAGGCTACACAAGATTACACTTGACTTGTAGGATTTGGGTTAAAAGATTAAAATTCAGGTTAGAGGGCCTACTATTACTCCGTAAGATTTAGGAATGAATTTTGCTTTGGGTCTATGGTTATAAAAAAACCTAGAGTTACCTTGGCCTATGATTTTCGTCTATTACAATCGATCTTATGCGCGCTATCTCCATTGAACACGCATGTGCTAACACGGTATAACAGTTAGTGCAACATTACTATAGCACTTGAACGTTACATGAAGTTACACTCCAAATCACAGTCTTGGGCTGAGGGAAGTTACAACTGGGCCTGGGCGAAGCAAGTCCTGGATAGATATACTGTGAGATTTTTTTCTGAAGGTAAAAAGCCGAGACTTAACTTTAGGCCTAGGCTATAGCAGTAGCAGTAAGGCGACCTTTACATACAACGTACGATCGTCTACGAACTTATAGAACGAAGCCTACTTAGGCCTTTGTATCCTGTAGCATGGTAATAAAACTTCAAGCGTAGAAATAACCCCCTGATTCTCATCCCAGCTCTTGTAGCTTAGGTATTTTTTTCACGAAATTTGGTAAACCAGCCGACAGTTGGTTCATTCCTTGACTAGGCCTATCCTAGCTTACGGTATTTAGCCTAGCAGAGAGCTTGAGAACTGTCAGTTCGTACTTCCACGGGAACGGACAATTTTTTTGAGATTTTGCACATTCAAAAACTTTAACTTCAGCCAGTATCTAAGGAAAATTTATGAGTGATACTTTAAAACATCTTTCGGGCGATACTAAACTTTTTGTCCATTTAGAGATGTGATTTTTCGAAGCTACTTTTGGTTCATGTCCGTGTTGTTTATTGTAGCCATGCATACGTAACGTAACGATGGTATGCACAGGCGACGGCCTGCGACTAGCGTTGTTATGTGTTGCTATCCCGAATGACCTTTGACCCGGGAGGCCGATTTGTAATCATGAAAGGGCTTATTGATTTGAGGTTTCTAAACTTTTTGTTTGATAGAAGAAGTAAAGTAATTTATAGAAAGTGTCTTTTGAGTGCAGCAACTGGAAAAAAGGCCGTGACAGGACCAATTGTGTAATTGAGTGACTTTTTGTTTATACATTTTAATTTTATGGTCATGTTTTACTCTTTAATGTAAAATGCAAAGTCCCTTTTAGCTGTTGTACATGTGTAGAAATGTCCATATAACTATATCAGTGCATGTTTTTGTACCCAAATTGATTTTTCCCAGAACTTTTAGCCACAAAACAAAATTATGAAAACCATAGTTTTCCATATGTTGCCTCATAAAGAATACTCAAGACAAATTGGCAATTATTGTACTTATTGCATATTTCATCAATTTTCTTGAAAGAAAGGTTTAAGGTCACATCAAGTGTATATGTTAGAGGAGTACTTATTTTAAGCATTTTGGTGAAATTTGAATGGAAATCCGATGTGTGGTTTTCAAGATTTGAGCAAGTAAAGTTGTCCTATTTTCAGCAAGAAGTTAACTTGGGTCAAGCACATAATCACATATGACATTATATCCCCACATTAATGGACAGCCTTTTGTTTTTCTTCAAACCTTACAGCCTATTTTTCTCCTCAGCAGTCCCATATTATCAGAATGTGGTTGCATAAGTAGCATGGGAACTTCACAACTTTGTCTTCCCCACAGGGAGGTCAGTCCTATTAGCTTCATAGTCAACACAACAGACAGTAAAAAGCAAAGGGAAACAAAGCATTCCTTGTTAATGTGAGGAAGTGATGTAACCGTTGCTGCCTTCAAGTCACTTTGAAACACAGATCTAGTAACTTCATTAACTGATATCTTGAGGAATACATGATTGTCTGATTGGAATGGAAATTTCACCTCACTGTGTAGATTTGGTTCCTCTTTCACATGTGAAAATTAATGTTTACTTAAACTTTTAGGAATACCAGAGTCGCTGCAACAGGCTGGAATCAGAGAAACGTAATCTTCACCATCAGTTTCAGGCAGTGGAGGACCAAAATAAGACATTAACTGAGAAATGTGAAGCACTCCAGGTAAACAAAATAGACACTTCAAGTTACATCAAGATGGCCTGAAAGTCATTTTAAAATAATGGACTGACGTCACTGTCACACTGCCTTGAATTTCAGATAGGATCACGATCTGATTTGTGAGAAAAACTTTGTTTATCTCTGGTCAAAAAAACAGCCCAGAATTTGTCAACCAGTGTAAATATAGCTTAGCATGAGATTTCTATGAAAGTTGAATGTTTACTTATTTTGGGGGGACAAACAGCTTTTATCAGATACACCTATTCCAATAAAAGGTGTGTTTGATGTGGTGTCATAAAATAGGCAATATAAATTCATTTTTGTAGTCCTGCAATACAAATCATACATCTGCACATGTTGTCAAATTTTAGGTTCTTTTAGATCAGAGATGGAGAAAAGATAGGAATCCAGTCCGAATGCTCTGTAGTGTGACTGCTCCTTAAAGGCCCCCTTCTCTCACCCCAAACAGTTCCAATTCTCCTAACCTTCTTACCTAGCCCTCACACGATTGTTTAAAATTCATTCTTTTCCAGAAGCAATCTCAGTGTATTGCTTCGGGGTAAGTATAAAAGAGCAAAGTGTATAAATGTAAACACTCCCAGTACAGTTCAAGCTTTGTAATATAAGCTTTGGTACTCTACATAGTTTGAACTAGCTGCCAATCAAAGAGCTGAGCCAATAGACAATTTCTGTAGGCTACTGCAATAATTGCAGTTTGGGCTGAGAGAACAGGCCCTTCAAGTCAAGCTGTCAAATGATGGTCAGATTAAATAACATTCAGCCCCACTGCTGCAAAAACGTGTCAACCACATTCCTCACCGTACATCTGGTAACAGCAGTGTTGTGTGAAGTTAAGACATACTTCCTCTCTAATTATTACAAAAAGACTTTACAGACACCTTTTTGAGCCCTGTATGAAAATGGTATGTCTTGTTAGCCTTCTAATTGTATGAGGCAGTGAAATGAGTCTTACTGCAGAAACACCGTGTGGGCCCACAGAAAATGAACTGTGCTAACCCTGTGAGTTTGAAAGGGCTCAGCAAGTCAAAGCTGGGGCTACTAACCTCAAAGGTCAAATTTGTTTTTAGAAAGCATCAAATTTTCAAAAAATTTTCTTCTATTTTTTTCTTCCGAACTGTATCTATCTTGATATTTCAGCACTCAAAATGATGCATCTTCAAGGCTCTGTAAACTGAGCAGTTGCTCTTAGCAAATTTCACAGTTGAGGAGAAAAAAATATTTTCACACCATTCTGAAGAGCCATTCATGAAACAAGGTAGTCTACTATACTAATTTAAGTTGGTGTGGCTGCATTTTCCCTTTAAATATTATTTCTTTGTGGATACTCCTACTGTATCCATGGTTGTATAGCAAAAGTACAGTGATCCTTAATCAGCAGGGTATGAGGGCGTAGAATAGCTAAGTTCAAACTTTTATATCTGCACATGTTTGCATGACCTTTCTGTTTAGGTCAACCCATAACAAAACATCAGAGCGCTGCTCTGGCCTAGCGTAGCGGACTGTTTTTAATTGTGTCTACATCCTGCCATCGGCTTAAACACCTGTGAAAATGTTACCCTTTGACCCATTGTGCAATAGTACTCCATGAAGAAACTTTGAATTGGTCTATTGCTTGCATGTGAACAGTTGAATCGAGATGATTTTTGACCTTCCACTAACTCCATTTCCTCTGACTTCATCAGGCTGCTCAGTTAGACAAAGTATTTTGCCTCAGCTTCTAACCAGTTGGTTTATTTTGGGCTGGCCACTGCCTTTTTTCTCTTTTTTGGCTCATTGGCTTTTTTTTTCCTACTCTGTGGCTTATGCTGAGCATCAAGCACAATTGCAGTACAGTACATGTTCCATTTTTAAGGTCTTTGATATTATCTGGCCAGGAATTGAACCTGAACCCGCACCTTTTACTGCAAGTGGGATGCTCTAACCACTTGACCTTGCAGGAACCTTGGATTAGGCTATAAAAGGGGATGGGCAGGCATTTCTTTTTATTAACAGCAAAAGTCTCCCCCTGAAAGACATTAGGAGAGGCTGACAAACTGTGATTCCACCTCACCCTCCATATAAATAATTAACAATGAAAGTATCCTTTAAATGACTTAATTGGGCACTCTTTGCACATGGCATCAGAAGAGGGCTACTGTATTTTGTACCCTGCCATCTGGTTCAGAGAAAGTTGTTTCGTTCAACTCAAGACCCCCCCAAAAAAAAAAAAAAAAAAAATTATTATGCCAACATCCACATGCTTTCAATCAATACCATTCTCTCATGTGGAAATTCAACCCAAACTTCATTTACATGGCTCTAAGGTGGTTTGCTGAAGTAAGGCTATTAAAGGGAAAATGCTGTCACACCAACTTGAAAATTAGTGTAGTAGACTATCATCTTTCATGGTTGGCTCTTGAGATCCATGTACAGTAACAATATTTTTTTCCTTGGTTGCAAGGTTTACTAGGAATAAGTGCTGGGCTTACCTTGAATATGCAATACTGGAGCCATTAAAGATGACATGTCATCTCTTGAAAATGGAATAAAATCTTTGCAGAGTTGGGATAATATTACAGATAATCCTTGTCGTAATTTTGGTGGGAACTGATTCTGTACACTATCGATAATGTTACATCATTGATAGCGTATGTTTGGATTATCGGCAGTGCATTGAACCAGTTTGCAATCGAATTTACATCGAGGGTATTTTGTGAAGTCATCCAAAATCCAGCATTATTTTTATTGCATTTTCACAAGAAGACAGGTCATCTTTAAATATATGAAGGATACTTTGAAAAGAATTTAAGAAGGAAATTCTAATAATTAGCTGTTGCTTCAGAATGAGTGTTGGGCAACTGCACTTGCCCCATGAAAGAAATACTGTACACTGGAACTATCACACCAAGTAGAAATTACAGCCTATTACCAATCTCAAAGCATGGGCAGCCAAGAGAAAAGGGAGAGAAATTTTAAGATTTTTGTCAATTTCTAATCAAACTTTGTAATAGTTATCATTTTTGTAAGAGACTCTACATGACCGAGCCTCCATAATATTAAGTACAGTAGCTTTTATAGATGTAATGGATGTATGGGTTAAACAAATTTTTGGTCAATGTGGCAATGAAAAGTACAGTATGCATGATTGAGCACAGCTACAGTACCTTAGGAGAAAAAAAACTGATGTCTGTTTGCTGAAATAGTACTTATGGGTATTTACTTGAATGATCAACTTTTGTGTTTTGTGAAAGGAATTCTGGCTATAAGCTCAGGGGGCAGTAGTTGAAGAAAGTGGCAGCCACTGAGGCACTATGCAGGCTACATAGCTATCTTGCATTTTCCCCAGAAATTTTTCAAAAGCCAAAATGGCTCCTGGGAAAAAGTGAGCTTTTTATGCTGCAGCTTCTGAATTCTCCCCTTTTAACAAAATCCATCCCAAAATACTTTATCCCCTTTCAATTCTGACACCCGCAGTGTACTGTAGGTGTCAGAAGCCACAGTCACACTGCAACAAATTCAGATCAGATTTTTTTGAGTTTTTGATTCCTTGCCGAAGGCAGGCAAGGAATCTATGCGATGGTGATGTCGTGTGTGTGTATGTGTGTGTGTGTGTGTGTGTGTGTGTGTGTGTATGTGTGTGTGTGACGCCTGCTTGTAAACACGATATCTCAAGAACGGTAACCCTCAGGGATCTCAAACTTGGCATGTAGGTTGTCCACATTGAGTAGATGGTCCCTATTTTTTTTGGTAGAGGTCAAATGTCATTTGGGGTCACCAGAGGTCAAAATGTAAATACCTTGGAAATTGCTTGTAAACACGATATCTCCAGAAGGAAAAATGTGAGCAATCTCATACTTACCTTGCTGATTGTCCATATTGAGTAGATGGTCCCTATTGTTTTTGATGGAGGTCAAAGGTCATTTGGGGTCACCAGAGGGAAAAAAGGTCAAAACCTTGTAAACACTGTATCTCAAGAAGGGTAAATGTGAGGGATTTCATACAAAGCAGGTGGATTGCCCATATAAAGTAGATGACCACAATTATTTTTGGTGGAGGTCAAAGGTCATTTGGGGTCATCAGAGATGAAAAGCTCAAAAACTTGTAAACACCATATGTCAAGAAAGGTAACTGCCAGGAATCTCATATTTACTAAGTGGATTGTCCATACTGAGTAGATGACCCCTATTGTTTTTATTGGATGTCAAAGGTCTTTTGGGGTCATCAGAGTTCAAAACATCTAAACCTTGCAAACACTATATCTCAAAAGAGTATATAACTGTTGAAGTTAATATCCATGAGCGGTTAGGGTGAAAGGGTAAGAATAATTTGGCATGTGTAATGTAATAGGCATAGGGTATATAATTTTTTTGGAACAGTTTATTAACTTCACTATGTAAATTCTTTAGTGAGGTAATTTTGAAAATGCATTTGTAAAGTACTGAAGCAAACTCATAGGAAGAAGGTCTAAGGTGCACAAAAAGGCACATCACATGGTAGTTACTGTACAGTATGTTGATTCTGGCATGAAATTGTGCCCTGTTATTACATTAAGTTCCAAGTATTAATACATGAAAAAGTGGGCAGAGCAAAATATAAAATCTTAAAAGGCAAAATCTGTTCATCAGGCTGGCATACATGCTTCAATGCTCATGGGTATGCTGATTTTGCAGCCACAAGTAAATAGATTTTCATGAAACTGATGTGGAACATGTGAGTTTAAACAGTCTGTAGATAAGGGTCATTTAGGGACATAGTCTGAAAATATAAGAAGATGCTTCTGTGCACACTAAGTAGATGACTGATATGGAACTTCATAAGTATAAACTTTGGACAGAGAGTACTCTGTGTGATGCACAAGAATCTCTTTTATAACATACCTACATTGCTTTTTCAATAACCTTAGAGAAAACCTGAAGAAAACATTAAATTTAGTGGGAAAAAGTGCTAATATTTGACAAACCTTGTGCCATCTGCCCTCATGAGGACATGTGCATGCAAGCATGCATTAATTGGAAGTGGGAATTGATGAATTAGATATACCACAGTTAATTAGTTTTACAAGAAAGAACCTAATTTACACTGATCATTTGGTATCAAATACCCTTCAGCGCACATGAACTGTCATTGCCTAATAGAGTGAATCAAATTGTAACTGACCCATTCTTTGCCATTTGGTCACAGTTATCTCGCCCAATTTTTCAGTTGACTGCCAGTTATCCCCACAGTGTCCTGAAGGATTACCTCATACAAACATACAGCTCAATTGACTTGAGCTTTTTACTGTATAAGTGGTGTTAATTGACTCTTATAAACCCTCTGAAGAAAGCTTATTTTTATCTCAGTACATAACCATGACAGCCCATTGTTTGTATATACTCCTATTTCCTGCCATTCCCTGCAGGCATTCAGCACTCTATTTGTGGTCAAAATGTCAGACTTCCATGAAAGTATCACCTCTGCTAAATCCAGCATAAAATAACTGTCCACATTATCTTGTCTCATCTGACCACAAATAAAAGTTGTTTGCCTAGCCATTGTCTGGAGGTGGAGAAGTTCATGTACACTGATCAAGTTTCTAAACTGAAAGTCATCTTAGAAATACTGTAGATTGACACCCTTCAGAAATTAGTGTCCTTTACATAGAAGCTGGTGGAATTGAACAAATATTGTGTTTGTATAAGGAATTTTGTTGAACAAAACTTTAAACATTGGTGTCTGTCTAGATTGGTGTTTCTGCTTTACACTTTCAATATGCTCTACAGTGATTATTTGTCACTTAGTTTCATTCTAGATTTTTGTTTTAAATTTTTGATAGCATAAAATGTATCAGGATACTACTTGCCTCATCTCTGCTTATATCTGGATAACCGCACCAAAAAGTAACCCCTGTGTGAAGGATTATATAGTTATGTCAAATATCATCATCGAGTGGGAATTCTTGTCTCACATTTCATTTTTATCCATGTCTCCCCTCTCCCCCCCCCCCAAAAAAAAAGTGTACCATAAAGCTTAATGCATAGAACCATTGCTTCAAGATTACCCTTTATGACACTTTTCAAAAGTATTAAGATTTTATTTTGCATTGCTGCTGTCATTTAAAAGTATAGTTCAGGTAATAACAGCAAGCATAATGCTGTATACTGCGTATCAAACAAGGAAAACTTGTACTGTATGTTATGCTGTACCTACAGTATAAGTAGACAAAAGGCGAATTAAAAGTCTTGTTAAATTATGGATTAATAGGGATATCTGCTTTTGTTAATTTGCAAAGGATACCATAGACAATGGGTGGGGCATTTCCCCCATAAAGCAAAAATTGCCGTCAGTAATAGCCAAGGTTACACATCTCTGTTCAGATGTCTCTTTAGGCTTGGTCTCACATACCCCGCAACACCCAGTGTTAACTTGTGTTTACAATCAGACAAAACCACAGGCTAGCCCCGTGTTTTCCAGTCTGTGTTCTCATGTACCCAGTGTTTCGTTGATTGGATAGTGTTACCATAGTAATGAGGCCAGATATTTCACACACAGATTACAGCAAAATGTAAGAAAATACCTGTCATCAGTGAGATAAGTACCTGTGACCTTGCTTGATTAAAACAAAAACGATGTTTAAAACTGCTTAACCCTGCGATTTGAGGTGGATCAAATTTTAAACACTGACTCACAGTTAACCCGCGTTCCCACATTACATGAGGTAATACAGCGTTACCTCGAGCGTGAGGTATGTGAGAACACAGTATTTGATCCAATGCTTGAAGGAGAGTATGTCGATGAGGGCTTGTTTAAACACTAACCTCAATGCAGACTTTTCGAAACATAGAGGCATCGGAACATAGAGACTTCAGAATGGAGAGCTGTCCCCACTGACCAAACTTTTGATAAAAATGGTTTCAAAATACCGCTTTATCAAGTAATGAGACAGTTTTCTGGAATATTAAAGCTGTGTGAGAAATTCCTCTTGTGTGTGGAGGTCAAAGGTTTGAGGTGACAGTTAGATCAAACTTTGTAGACATAATATTTTTAGGGGGATAACTGTGAGGGATCTCATACCATGGTGGTAGTACTTCCATACTGATTCTGTACTAAGCTTAATTTTGAATTACTCATGTTGATGGACATGTTGGTAAGGTGATCACTATTGTTTTTAAGGGGTCGAAAGGTCATTTTGGGTCACATGAGGTCAAAAAGTTTTGACCTTACTAGTATTATATCTCAATTAAGTAGGATAATTGTATGGGATCTCATGCATGTCATGTTTGTTTCCATGTTTGCTATGATATATCATACGGCAAGGAATCACTAAGCCTGTTGGCTTTCTAGTTGTTAAAATCTTCTCACTCTCTGGTCAGAAAGAGCCAAAAACTTGTCAACCAGTGTAAATATTTGATTTGTATCTGATTTTTATGAAAATAAAATGCCAACTGATTTTTTCGGAAGGTCACACTCACCTACATTTTTCATCGGAAAGGGTAGTCCAATAAAATCTTTCTGTCAGTGTAATGTCACAAAAGGTCAACACAAACTTAATTTCCATAGTCCTGTGGTATATTTCACAATTATATTTACAAATTTTTGGCTCTTCCCCACCAGAGATCAAGAAGATTGTAACAAAATCTCACAAAAATTAGATCAGAATCTGATACGAATTCATTGTAGTGTGACCATGCCTTTAAGCTTCAGCCTTAAAACTAAATGCAGGCTTTGAAATTAACTATGGGGCACTATCAGATGTCAATTTGTCAAATAATGGCAATTGTATGATGTTCTAAATTTAGATGTCAATATGTTTCAAGTTGATGGTCAATTTTTCTTTGTGATGTAAATTTTTGTAGCACCAGTGCACAAACTTTCAGGACCAGTTAGGCAAGCGACGGCAGATGTTGGAGCAAACAGACCTCAACTTTCGTTCTCGCCTGGCCCACTTGGAAGGACAGCTGCAAAGGGCTCAAGACACCCTAGACAGCAAGAGCGCCATCATTCAGCGAATGGAGGATTCGCTAGAGGAAGCTGAGAAAGATAAGATACAGAGAGAAAAAGATCATCAGTCTCTGAAGGGAGGATTGGTGGCAGCAGAGGCACAGATCAATGTAAGGACTTTTTACATAATAAGCGTATGCTATAAGAGTTCCAGCCATGCTGTCCGGCAGTTGCGAATTGAAGCTGGCACTAGAAAACTTTGTAATTGGCATGAAGAACCAGTCTCCAGATTACCAGTGGGCACAAAAGACATTGCAAATTCCATGGAAATGTCTGAAAATTCATTGTGATTATTGCAATGAAGTTAAGCAACCCACATTTAATATTGTTATTTGATACAAAACTAAGACATTCATCAGTCTCTTAAACCTCACTAATATTGCTAACTCTCTGGCTGGGCTCCTTCTCTCATAGCCGTATTGGAGCTACAATGGGAACTTCAATGGCAGCTACAAATGCTAAGTACTGTTTTGTAATTGTGCTCAAAATATTTGACAACCATATTTCCTTGTGAATTAAAAATAGTGAAATGGTTGCATGAAGGACAACTACAAATTTTTGTGAAAATTGAGGCCTGGTTAGTAGCTACTAGCTGCACCAATGGTTCCTCATTGTTCTTTTGCTGAACATGTTATAATTTGATTCATTATGGCATAGGCGCTGGGCTGGAAATAAGCAGTTGTCCCCTTGCCCCAAACAAATAATTTTTGTGTAGTATTTTGCACTTATTGTCTGTGGGAGAGCCACTCATACTTGTACCATTCTATGCACTTCATGTCAATGTGCTGTTAACACTCATTTTTTTTAGGAAAATTTCATCAGCAGGGTTCTATAAAATGCACATATATGCAACTTCCTTACTGATTTTTTTTCGTTATGTCCCAGCCAACATACTTTTTTATGGGACAGTGTTGTCCTATAAATCTGACTCTAGATGTGACATCACAAAATAGTAAGTTTTAATTTAATTCTCATAGTCCCGCAGTACAACTCACATATTTACACAGACTGACAAATTCTGGATTTTTTCAGACAAAATTTAGAAGTTTTAATTAAAACTCACAAAAATCAGGTCAGAATCCAATCCAAAGTCATTGTAGTGCGACCAGGGCTTTAGGCAATAAGGAAACTTGTTATGTTTGCAAGGATATCAAGATCCTGTTCCCTTACCTGTGAGCTTTGGGGACAAAGATTATGTTTGGTGTGCAAGTGCCAATGATACAAAAGTTGATGGCCCCTATGAAGTAACAAGCCATTGTTTTGGTTTACAATTAAAAGACTTCATTTTACCTCTTGAAGGCCTTGCGGAAAGAAGCAGCTGACTACAGGAGTGAAGTTGAACATAAGAATGTCTTGCTCTCTAGAACTCAGGATGAAATTGACCAACTCAAGATGACTAACTCTCAATTTAAAAGTACACTCTTCGAAAAGGAAAAAATGATCAGGTAGGTTTTACTTTTTCAAATTTTGTGTACTTAGCATGTTTTCTGTTTTTCACTTTCCCATATAAAGTTATTTTGAAAAGGGAACATAGCTTTTTCTAGTCTCCAGCAGTCAGCATACTACTACCCTACCTACCCATTGTGCTCTTACTGAATATTCTGAGCAGCCCAGTGACCACGAGCAGTCCACTGGGCAGCCATGGGTTGAGATCTCAAGAGGGGAAAGTACTTGAATGTGCATCACATGCTTTTTGTTTCCTTTTGGACTGAAAAACATTTAAGTGACCATGAGTTCTGTTCTCTTGCAAAGTATGTCATAGTAAGATGTCTTTAACTGCACCATCTTTCTATATCGGTGAGAAACTAGTCAAATTTTGCCACAGGTACAGTAGATTTTGAAAAAAAAAACAAACAAACAAACAAGCAAACCAAAAAATAGACATAAACACAGGCCTCACACTTCAGGTTTTAAGGGGCAAGGCCATTTATCCTTGTTCAAATTTGGATTATTTAGGACATCAAGGCCATAAGTCAGGGCATTAAGGCCATTTTCTTTTCTGAATGAGTGCATTGTGGCCATTTGAAAAAATGCATCAGAAAATTAGCAAAAACAACAAAACTGTATGTTGCATATAACGGAGTAAGGCACCACGGCCATACACTGAAGGCATTGATGGCAACTTTGGCCTTGGCTTTTATTTAGTCATTTTATCAAAGCATTGCTTCAAACAGGAATGTATGATGGCAATGGGCAGCGTGGCCCCTGTTAAATCCGAGGCCTGAAAAAAATTGAATGGTACAATAATGACATCATAAATTATTGCCCAATTTATTATTTTGAATGGCGTGAATAAGTTCCAATTTGGATTTTGTTCCTCAGCTCAGGAATATCCTGTGAAATTAAGAAAAGGATAGTTTAAACGATGGTTCGTTTGACGAAACATGGTCAATGCTTAACACTGCATGTTCACAACTCTGTTTTTATCCTCGTTATGCAGGTCTAGAGAAGAGGAAGGGTCCCAGAAGCAGCATAGAATTATTGATGCATTGAAAAAGAGAGTCTCAGAGCTTGAAGCAGAGAGAGAAAATTTTGTCCAAAGTGAAAGGAGATGGAGAGAAGAAACAGATAGGCTAGAAAACAGGTATAAGAAAATCAGTGCAGTGAGGGAAAGGGGGTAGGGCAAGAAGATGGGATGGCTCTCGAAAGAAGGGACCAGTGATGATCAGTTGCAAGCTTAGTCATCTTTGGATTTAATTGGAATTTGAATTTAAAGTAGCATTTTGATTAGTATGAGTCTTTAGTAGTTTCCTAGAAACAGCAATCAAAGTTAACCTTTTAGGGCTGTGAACATTTAGCAAAATGACTAAAGGCTTAATCTCAAAAAAATTGTGATCTGTTAGCAATTAATCGCGATTACCTCATCACAAAAAAAAATCATTTCAGTATGTAGTGATTGATACTGGTTGTAATGCAGAAATTATAATACTTGTTATCTTACATGGTAAAATCAAGTTATTCAGAAACTTGAAGCCTACAAGGTTCAAACATGCACAGAATGTTCCATTTAACAAAAGCCAGGGTTCATCAGAGTATACAAATGGATAAAAAAACTGTCAAAATCAGGTTTTGAGATTAATCGCTTGTAGCTTTGAACTAAATGTTTGTTCCTCATGTGATCTTATTAATCGCTACATGTTCACATGCCCTATAACCTTTACAAGTTTTCATAACTCCAATTCTGCACCTCATTTGTACACTGATTTAACACTTTACCATTGTTTGGGCCCTTTTGAACCCACCATCTGCACCACGGGTTTGTGCACACACGCAGAGACAGCTGCATCAGCTTTGCAGTAAATACACTCCACAGGCTTATTTTAACCCTTTACCATTGTTTGGATCCTTTTGGACCCAGACGGAAAGCACGGCTGTTACACATCTTTACTGTTTCATGCGGAGCTCGAAACTGCGAGTAGCTACCCAAAAATTCGGCCTCAACAACGAGAGAGACAATAGTTTAAGGTCACGGGGTCAATAGCCTACGGAAGCTGATGTGTGGCGTGCTACGTCCGCTTTTCTGCCCACTCCCGAGGCGCACAAATATGCCCTGATTGGCGGGTTAAAACGAACAAAAAACGACCGTTGATCCATGGTCTTTTGTCATAATTGATTGCAGGTGTAGTGGAGGCTTTCTAGTCTTGAATTTGTGGAATTTTTTTACCCAGCAATAATATTTCAAAGTTTTCATTTAACAGTAGTTAATACATAATAAATATTTTTTCTTCTGTGAAAGACCTCTCTCATGTTTCTATATTCTTATAAACGATCACTTCAGAAGGCCAAAATGAGTTGCTGGAACAAAATGTCAATATTCTCTCTCAAAATCAGATTTCGCCTTTTAAGGGGACTGTCCACTGGACTTAAGGTTTCTAAGACCAAATGTTCATTAGGCGAAAATCTACTTTGAGTTAAAAGTAGGATTAAGATTTGGGTTGTACACAGATAAATTAGCTATGCTAAGGATTATTCTGGTGTAGGATTAGGGCTTGGGTGAGGAATATTTTAATGATTAGAAATAATTTCGATTTAGGTTATCCATTGTAGTGAACTTTTCATCTAGAAATTCTGTGATCTATATGTTAGTCTGCCCTTCCCAAATATGTTGCTACAGGTTGAAGCACTTGGTAAAAACTTATTTTATTTTTCCCATTAAGTCAGGTTTGAATTTTATAAATTTGTGAGTTGTTGTGTTCTGTCTCATACAGACTTGAAGATATCACAGTGCAAAACTCCAAACTGACTTTAGAAATTAGCAGAAAGACGGAAGAGCTGAGAAGATCGGAGAGGGTCAGACAGGACCATCAGACAGAAGAAGTACAAAAGGTTGGTGTTTTATGAAAGATTTTTTTCAGGCTGCCCATTTCTACTTCTGATTTGGGTTTGTTACTTAGTTAGAGGGGATATTATGACAAACCTATACGAATGTGTTGTATAATGACTCGTAAAAAAAGAAAGTGATGCAATGTCGCGGTAAAATTACTTGAAAAGAGTAAAAAAAATTTGGTCATTTCCACTAAAACGGTTTGGGACTTCTTACTAGGACACTCATCAGTCATGCATGTGTTATCCATGTTTGTCTACTTCACAGAAGAGACAGACCTGATTGTAATTGGCTCAGTTCCACGAAGTAATGGTTTCACACCCGTTACTGGAATGGAAATGTTACCGTACCTCTTTGTTTTATTAAATAATAGCTGTGGTAAGAGTGTGGTACAGCAACTGTGTGAAGTAATCACTGTCCACATGTGTCAGCACCACAGACTTCCTATACATGGACAGAGCATACTGCACGGTAGATTTTTGCTACCGTATGTGTGAGAAAAAGTGCACCAAGATGGCTGTGTGCTATGACTTTGTGTTAAAGTTTGGACTTGCTCAAGTCAATTCCCAGATTTTGCAAGAAAGTTGAAATATTTTTGAAATAATCACTACACCTATTGCCGGAGTATGATATTGTTTTTCATACAAGTTAAACTTTTGTTTAAAATAGTACACAGTCGTCATCACATTATACAAATTATATCTTTACTGTGGCCATCTTGGTGCGCCTTTTTGTCCCAGTCTGTGACAGCAATTTATGGATACGACATACACATTACATGCTCTGTCCATGTATGTGGGAAGTCCATGGTCAGCACATATATGCATTAAAGGTCAGTGGTAACTTAGCTTACTACTCCCACCTCCCCATCTTTCCACCTTTCTGTCCAGACTCCATTTAGTCTGAATTTTTCTTTCAATCCGTCACTGTTGTTCTGAAGCATTGTTCATTTAGCAAATTGGTCAATCTCATTTAGCTCGTAGTGCAAGTCATTGGTTGTACTAACATCCATTCGCAGGCTTCTTGTTTGGAGTTAATGGCTGCTGAGGTATTTCATTCCTTCGTCAGTTGTGACATCATTATAGTTGCAATCTCTTGAAAGCTTTGGCTAGTAAGACAGCAGGTTCTCACCTTTGAATGTTGGAGTTGGCCATACTCCTCTCTAAGCCTTCCCAGTATAGCATGCGAATAAAAGAATCGTCTCCAGGTAATGTATATATTTGAAGTACATGTGAAGCAACGCTTTTTAGTTGCCCATCTTTGGAGCCACCCCAAGCAATTTTGGCCGTCTACATTTTGTGTTGGCCATCTCAAAGATGGTAAGATACATTGCTGGCTGCATGCCACATCTGGGCTTCTGTAGTTAGATTGTCACATTTCCAATTTCTGTCCAACAGCTTCAAGAAGATAATGAGAGGGAAGTGAACCAGATTCAGAGCAAGATGTTGCAGTTGACCTCTGACCTTCAGGAGAAAGATCACACCATGGCATGTCTCAGCAGAAAGATATCTAGCCTGGAGAAAAAGCTTCACAGAGAATCACAGCTTAAAGGAATGCTGGAAAAAGATCTAGCTGTAAGAATTTAATTTAGGCGCCTTATCCAAATTACGCTATGCGATTTTCCGCGAGCCGTCCGCGCGCATTTTAATGCTTCCGCGGAAAAACACAACCTTTGTTAAAACACTCACTCTTCCAGAGCCATAGCCCGGCACTGATTTCCCTCAAAGCAGCGCGCGAGCGGAACACTTTTCATTCATGCAAACAATTGTAATCCTCTTAGGTTATAATCCAGTGCGACAGGTATCCTAAGTAGCGCGGGGGAGATCGTGATGAATAGATACTGACTGATAGCTATTGTCAACGTGTTGGTTCACAAGTCGAAAAAGACACAATGGGCATTTGCACACTAAGGTGGCCTATACCTTAACGTGGACTTTTCGGAATATAGATGTCGGAACAAAGATCGGAATAGAGCTTTCCCATCGCGATTTCTGTATGCAAATTGTATAACGTGTGTACCTTTCGACCACCGAAAACCTCTGCTGTCCGGGAAGGGATTCACGCGTGATAGTCGAACTCATTTCACTTTCGGCATAAATTATAACTTAATTTCGTCAATGAAATGTGCACGGAAATCTTCAAAATTTTCTGATTTAGTCTTGTTGAGTTTTGTGTCTGTATGTTTCTTTCGTTATTTCTTAGAATCGCATTTCGTTCTATTTTCCCGTTAGTTCACCTTTTGTTTCACATGTTTCTCTTGCAATTGAAACGAAGGCATGAATTAATGTGGATACCCAGGCTTGTATTGTAGGCAAATATTTTTTGTTTTCAATTTACTGGGCTGCGCCCGATTCGAGTTAAAATGCTGACTATTGAGCCCGAGTAACTGCCCGGTGAGGTGGGGGATGAAGGGGTTTGTAGTAAAGCAGTTGGGTAGTTGGGGGGAGGGGTTGGTTGTAAAGCGGGAAGGAGTTAGGAAATTCCACGACAGGAATCCAGAAGTAAAAATTTGGATTTCTAATTATTGACAAATCGAAATCAGTTAGACACACAGTCTTACAAGAAGTCGCGCACAGGCATGACCCCCTGCCAACAATATTTGCCTGCCCCCCCCCGGCCAACGATATTTTGGAACCTGTTCAAGCCTAATGTTTTTTATTGTTGAACATTGCCAAATATGCAGGAAAGCGGCACCGAAGGGAAGACTCACTGTTTTTGAAACTTGAACCGCCTTAAAACTGTAACCTTTTAACCAAGTTCCAACGACATTTGTGTCGTGTAGTTGAACCTCATCTAACTGGTTAATGCTTACTAACATTTTCATCAGGCTCCATTATCACTCTTTAATTTTTTTAGAGTCACCTAACAGAGTTTTACTCATTAACAAACATCTTCTTTTATCAAGGAATGATCTGTTGGAATTTCCATGCGATATGTCGCCCATTTAACATCAAACAATTTCCGCTCCCATTTTAGAATCCAAATTCTTTAACAGTCCGACTGTCTTGGTGATACTAATACAAAAACTAATTATGTCACTGATTGAAGTTAAGGAACCCCAAGAAACCACTAAGTCGCAAACAAAGGGGGGCTTTGGATTACCATTACCAAACAGCTTTAACCTTGGATAAGGCTTGGGCAATGCCGCTGGTCGCACCCAGGTTAATCCTTTTGTCTGCGGGACATCACAGGGAACATTCGTAATAGTTTAAAGGGACCGATGAAGTTGTTTGAGGAAGGCCTATGTATAAAACCTGGCATGTAAGCACCGACGCCATCACTTACTTTTTGAAACTTCATCAAATCGAAATCGGCACAACTTTAGTATGGCTTCTTGTAACTTAGTCTTAGTCGAGTGGGTAACACCCAAACGTTATTGCGGGTTCAGGGAAAGAATTTCTAAAAGCCGTATTCGCGGAAAAATTGTGACTGGCGAAGAAGTGAGAGCTACGTGGAGGAAGTTGTATCGGGTAAAGATCGTCGACGAGAATGGTGAGTACTCAATTATCTTTAATGCCTTTTAAAAATACCAGAGGTGTTTCCCCGTGACCTCTTGGTACAGCTGGTTAGCCTACGGTTAGGGGACAGTTTAGAAACATTCGGAGCAGCCGGCACATTTTGATCGATATTGTTTTAATGCTGCGCTAAGTGATAATCGAGAGTCTGTATGTTTGGACAAAATTTTCGCCTTTAATAGACTGCATCTGCCTGGGCTTAAGGTGAACGTGACCGGGTGTAATTTCACTCCGTACGCGGTACTTCCCCCAATATCATCCAGCTTTTATCATTTCCAAATATTCACACATTTTCTTGCAAATCTATTCGAGACACGTTGATGAGTTTTTCCGTGTTTGCCGCTTCCATCATGTTTTGAAATCATGCATGTATTTTCTGATCTGGGTCACTACACGTCTGCCAGAATGGTACAATCCGAATCATTTATCGTAAAAATGAGAACTGTCACTAGTATGTATTTCCTCTCATTTACAATGGAATAGAGCAACAGCACGTGTAGTGGCTAAGATCCGTATTTTCTGCTGAACTAACTGTGTTACGATATTTGGGTTTCATTTACATGGCAAGAACAGTCAACCTTACTTGAACTAGTAAAGTAGATTGTCCCGTTTCATGACTGGTACTTACAGTCATGTTACAATGTTTTCCGCCTAATGCTTATGACTTTTATTATTCTCAAAAGCTCTATACCAAGTATTTTCGAGAGCTATGTAACTCGAAGGCATACATACAGGTATGGAGTGTGGGCAGTTATCATTTCATGTGCTAAACGTCTCGGTTAGGATCAACTTTAACCGAAAAATATGTTGTTTTTACCAGAAATGATTTTTTTTCCATTTATGCTCCCTATTGGCTTGGAAATATGAATTTTCAAATATAAGTTGAACGTTCTCATTCTTGGTCGGCAAACCAAATTTTTTCGATCATGGAACCACTTTTATCAGAACAACATATTTTTAATTTAATATAATTCTAACCGAGATGTTAAGCACATAAAATGGCAAAAACATGAGCTTCAAACCTCTCCGAATGCCTCACTGTATAACTTTGAATAACTCTTTTTTTTTTTTTTTTTTTTTTTTAAATATTCGTGATAGGCATGTCCAGAATAACAAGAGTCATAGGCATTGGAATTAATATAAATTCCAGTAAGCGCTACTAAGGCAGTTAGGGGAAATACGGCGTTTGTTTTTCAATTTCGTCCTTTTAGAACCAATAGTTATTGACAAAGAATGATAAATTATTTAAAACTAAGGCAGTATGGTAGCCTTTCTTATACGAAGTTTCCCACATATAGAAACGCTGTTGCTTGTTGTTCAAGGCTAGTTCGTTTACCCAAAGTTTCAACATTTCAGAAGACGCAACTTCCGTATCTCGTCTTGTGCATAGTATTGAGAAGGTAAACATATTGTTGAGGTTTAATTGATGTGACCAAAGGATTTGATGACTAGATCTATATTCTTTAGATGCATTATTTCCCTTTAATGTCTGTTTTTTAAAGTAGTACTGATCTTCTTGACCAATGATACCAGAACCTTCATAAGTACAAATGTGTCGGCTAGAAGCTTCACTCTCATTTGAATTCAAAATTAGTGCTGCCTGCACCCTGATGTTGAGTGGGGTGATGTAGTAACCCAACCTGATTGCTTGGCTACATCATTCTCAAAGGAAAGCTTACCCATGAAAATGAAACTGATAATCGCTTCAGGTGCCCATATTTCAGATTTGCATTAGAAGACAGAGGGTAAATTATGGAAATTCAAAGTAAAAATGTTTGCTTTCAATGTCAACCATAATTATTTACTGTACGATTCACTCCAATGAAGTTGCACATTTCCTTTTTTTTTATGGGGTGGGGGGGGGGGGGGGTAAATCTAAAAATTTAAACAAAATTGATATCACATAGCGATGTGATATGGACATCAGACAAGATTTTGAAAGGGAAATTTGCAGCTGTCCCAATGGTTACATGGTCTGGTATGTTTGTGTCTAGTTTCACCATACATTGCAAGCATCAAAGATGGAATACGTGAAAATTTTCTCGCACCATGTTTTTTTTTGTCACTTTTCTACAGGTTATGAATGGGAAGAAGATGATGACGAGCCACTGGTCTTAGTTAAGCCTTCGGCAGTGTCCCCTACAACATCCCCATCGCCTCCTGAGCCAGAGACGCAATTGCAAGTAACGTCACCATTGCCACAGCTAGCCCAGTCTTTGCCACCAGGGTCACTGCCACAACCAGCCCACCCATTGACACCGCCTACATTGCCATCGCCTGTGCTAGCTCAGCCATTTACACCACCACCCTTGCCATTGCCTCAGCCAGTTCAACTGCTGACAACTCCGCCCCAGTCATCACCGCCACCTCAGCCATCGCCACAGCAATCCCAGCCAGAGTCACCCATACCACCTCCAGTGTCACCCTTGCCACCCCCGATGTCACCTTTGTCACAACAAACACCACCGGTGCAACCATCAGCAGTGCCCTCCCGATTTCATCTGCCATCGTTGTCTCAACAGCCTATTTCACATGCCCCCCCACCACCAGATGTAGCTACAATGGAGTACGTCAAGAGACTGGAGGATAGGATTAAACATTTGGAGTCTATCGTTCTTGGTAACAACAGTACCAAGGGAGAAAAACCAAAGTACCGTCTGGTTAATGGACAGGCAGTGTTGGGATATGAGGGGGGTGCACAGGTCAGTACTTCCCCAGCCTTATATGACAGACTGTGGGAGAAGTCCTTCTCAGGAAGGGAACTTGTTCTGAAGCTTATGTCTCTTGTACTGACCGAGGATTTAATGGCCAGTAGTAACTTTTTTGGTGGTCCTGTATTTACGGGAAAGGAATGGGTACGTAAATTGGAACTGAGAACCTATCCTCCATTCCAAGCCATTGTCAGCCAGGCTGAGATAGAATTTCCAGGTTGTTTTGCAACAGAAAGCGGTAAGAAGAGTCTGCGTGACATGGTTAACTCCAAGTGTAGGAAGATCTGTACCAAGAGAAAAAATTCTGGATTGTATTGTTTATAGTCTTCCTGTTGAAGTTCATTTTAGTGCTTTAGTGTTTACCTTTACAACTCATCTTTTTTCCTTTCATTTTTTTTTTTTTTCCAAAGCTTGTATTAATACACAGCATGAACTGTTGTGAAAGTGTTTTGATTGTACAAATTGAGCTTTTTATACTCATCCTAAACCAATAAACTGAGAATATGTCTGGATGGGAATGAATTTCAGATAATTGTTGGAGGTGCTAAAGTAAGGTTAGGAGAATTGGTACTGTTTGGGGTGAGAGAATTGAGCCTTTTAATCATATGCAACAAGAATCAGCAGAAAAAGCAGTCCCCCCAAACTTGCATGAAAAAGCTAATTAAAGGAAGAAGGAAATTTGTCACATGACTCCCACCAGCCAATCACAAAACTGGACAGTTTACTACACTACTTCAGTTTGGGATGACTGCTCTTGCCCTTTATTTTTGTGAGCTGATGTTTCTATCAATTATTAACGGGTTGATCAATAATATATAACTCATATTTAATAGCTATTTTCTTCCATTTCAAATTTTGCATGTGCTTGCCATTTCCATGATAGATCTGTATATTAGGGCAGCTACCATCATTGAGTTTGATGTTGGGAGTAGGGTTGTGGGTTAGGGACACAATTCAACTGACAACAAATGAAACTGTAGACATCCTATTGTATTGGACTTCCACTTTTATACTTAAGTACAGCTTCTACAGTGTATGCATTTGTAACAGAGTTGGAGACTTCTCTTAATTCCATTTTGTTTGGTTAAGTTGTGCTATATAAGAGGAGCCATGGAGGGGTGAGGGTAACTGTTAAGAGGCAAGGGGTTATGATTAAGTTTATATTAAATGTTCTGCTGCATTTAAATTTTAAACAATTGGAAGTGTACTGTAGCATATGTGGCAATTGTTATAGTTAATGCTAAGGAAGTACAAATTAAAAGAGCTTCTCTAGCTGTATAAACATAGCTGTCTGTTGTTTGAGTGTTGTTTATATGTGACTCTTGTTTTTTTCTTTGGTGTTGGGGTTTTTTTTTTTTTTTTAAGTAAAAAATGTCACCACAAATCCACTTGTTGGCAATGACAGTTTTTATACTGTAGAAAGTGTTACCTTTCAAGTTCATACCAGTGTTTACACTAGGGCTGAAAAAATTTCTTCCCTTCCACAAGTTTACGGCAGATTTCAGATGGTACTTTGAAGGCAGTCGGTGAAGTTATTTCCTGCTGACAAATATTTTCTTTGCGGGTCATGTGAATTGAAAGCAAGAATCCTGCAATTGCACACACTAGTGTAAACACTGATGTACACTACTTGGTGTACCAACTATTTTTACAGTACCAGCTGCATTGTCATGTGGTTAAAGCTTCGAACTTGTAACTGGGAGGGGGATCTGAAGTTAGACTGGGGTCAGGTCATATTAAGATCTTAATAATAATAATAATAAGGCCTTGCAGAGCAGTTGTTTTATGACGCTAAGCGCCCATTAATGAAGGAGAGGCCATTGGCTTATGAATTACAAACTTCTCGTCAGGTAGCAACCAAATTAATTGCAATTTGAATCAAGTTTGGTATTTTTTTGAAGCTCAGTTCAAATGGGAAAACCCTAGATTGCACTTGGATGAAAAGCCCAGCTCACTCTGACCCGGCAATGAATCAAACTTTAGACCTCCCGATTGCTAAGCTTCATCCCTTCAAATGCCACTGTCTTTACCTACTCGACTATAACACAAAATGGAACCTACTGACTTTGTACTTGGTCTTAAGCAAGCAATACCCTGGGCCCTATATGTTGCCATGTTATCCTTCCATATGTTGGAAATTGGTGTTATATTCAACATCCAGTCTGCCATCTGCTGACCTAGAAATGCTCTTCATGCTACTGTAGCTAGTTCAGGGAACAAATTACATGCAGGATACAACTCATTTAGCTCGCATTCCCCCAACCCACTGGTTTCCAGGTGATCGTGTTCATGTGCAGACCAACATGCAATTCAGTCTCCATGTGTTCATCAAAATGATGTCTACCTAGCCCTTGAACAGGACCCATCATTACGTTCCTATACTATACACTTCATTTCGTAGTAAGGAGTGACAATATGGAGTGGATTACATCATGTTCAGTGACTAGATCTACCCAATGTCCACGGCAAGGTTTGATGTTCCACATTTTTAAAAATCTCGATGACTTGCAGATGATTACAATGTTCATTTTTCTTGTGGTTGTTTGTTTCCTAAGATTTGGAAACATTGAACCTCGGGAACAACAAACCTTGGGAACTTTAACGTAGCCCCCACACAATAAATATGTTGCAGTAAGCATATACTGTACATTTTGTAAAATGCTTCAAAAGCTGCATTGCAATTGTGAGCAATGTGATTGGGATCAATAGAGACGAGTTGAGCTGCTGTAAAAAAAGACTTGCACATTTTTGGGTACCTCGGCTCTACATTGTGATAGGCTAGTATACAAGTTTCAACAAGGCAAGCCTAGCCTACTAGGCTAGTTACGTTTTCAAAAAGGTTGTGGTCATGGACCTAGCCTAGTCTCAACTATTTTGAGCCTTTGAGAGAAAAAGGAAGGGGTAGCCTTGAGGCTTAAATGTGTCAAACACTCTTCACCCTTAAACAAAAAATATCTTCCCAGCGTGGCTGGCCCGGCTTCCTGGAAGAAGTTGAAGAACGGCTTAGCTGCAGTTTGTACTTCACTTATTCAATGGGAACAATATGAAAATACGTACGTACGTGACGACTTAAATTATGTAGCGTTAATAGGTGTTTCTAACGATAAAGATAGATGGAGGGTGCATAAAGCAAAAGCAACGCCCAACCTTTGCAAGAAACAATAAAGAGAACCAGTGTCATTCTGGGTGGGATATTCCCAAGCCCGTAAAGAATACTAGAGGTATCATCAATTTACTCTGATTTTTCGTGAAGTTATTCTTTTTGGAAATAAGGTAGCATTATGACTGGTTAAGTTGCTAAGTAGGCCTTCCCCAAATGCCAATATTGAACTTTTCGATGATACTCTTGACGGAGCATTAACTTCGGAACCAACAACCCGTCCGGGAAAAATTGTCACCAAAACATGATCCAGGTGTGGATCCAGGCTTGCGAGAAAATGGTGGGGCGGCTACCGTCAACCGACGAGCAAACGCTTGTGACGCGATCCCGGTGGGGGTTGGCTTCTTCTGTTGAGTTAGGAGCAATGTTCCAGCAACACGGAGGCATATTTACGAAAAAAGCGCTGGTCATCGAAAAAAACCGGGGGGGGGGGGGGGTTGGGCCTGCGTGCGCCCCAACTTGGACCACTTATACTGTTTTTTTTTTTTTTTTTGGTGCGACTCTCCGATCAGCTCGCCAATGGTTTTTACACTGAGCAATTGCGGGCAGAAAACTCCCGGCCTGCACCATTCTACAAAGGCGTTACACTCGAGTGATTTTGCAAAGCATATCGCGCTGGCGGCTTTTTCAAATTCAAACCTGGCTTTAAACCCACGCTAGCATTTTAATCGCTGATAGCATCATGGAGAACGTACCGCCATCTTGGCTAGAATCATATGCACCTAAACGAAGACGTAAAGAGCCAAAACAGAAAAAACACTCAACAGTTGGACGACCACCGTTGACATCACTTCATGCAGGTTTTGTGCAAACAGTTTCAAGGATTGTCTCGGAAAATGGGTACGAGGCACATCGCCGGAGACGCTCTTCAATTGGGACATGTGGATCGACCCTATCAAGCATCCGGGATCAACTGTTGGAGTCTGAGCCAAAGATTGCAATGACTAACCCTTCCCTCAGTAAGTCAAATATTCCATTCTCTCTCTTTTGTTTAAAAAAGGGAATGCAAAAGACGTACAACGTTTGAGTTGGTTCATGAAATTCAAGAAACAAGTCCAAAATATTTCTTTACTTAACAATGAGAAATGTTCAAACTTAGGCAAATCCCCATCCTACATACCGTCAAATAGCCTAACTAAACTGTTATATGAGCGAGTTCTTAAAAAGCTCAATGCGACTTTCAAAATTTCGTTAATATAACCTTTCCCGAATTAATCGAAGCCACTTAGGCTTGGTTTAACCAAACTCTGCAATGTAGTGATTGTCACGTTTTTCGACTACTTTAATGGCTCAGTAGACGCTCTCATCTATACACGTCACCAGTTTGACGCAGACCAGAGAGCTACCCACGCAGGCACGATTAGCGCTTTGTCCGAATTTTCGTCTGCTTGGTTGGCTTGGTAAAAATTCTCGAGCACACGTATTTTTAAGTCACGTTGTTGGCGAAGTCTAGCGAACAGCTAGCTACGCACGAAGTCGAGGATATTTTGATCGTTAAATTCCCGTTCATCATAAAAGTAATTAGTAAACACATTTGTACGTAAATATTATTCGAGTGATAACTATTATGATCCAAAATATTGTCGAAACAATTTTTTGACCCTACTCCGTAAACGATTTACTATTAAGTAGATTTTATCTAGAATTCACGAGCACTGAAACATGCTGTCCATCAGGCTAAGGAGAGTTTCCTTGAATTGCAATCCCCACACTCAGTTCACCTCGACTACCAGCGATTAGCCTGTGTTTGACACTGTATGTGTGTGTATAAGCATACTTCCCTTCCATAAAGATGGGTGATCCTGATATTCATCTCCTTTGTTGGGGGAGGGTCCAATCTGTCGTGGAGTGTGGAGGGTCCAATCTGTCGTGAGTGTGAGTCCATGACGAGGGAGGGGCAGAGGAAACTGCCTCATTTCAGGTTACTTTAAATTGCTATATTACTGTTGAACAAGAATGGATACCTTTGGAGAATCCCCCCCCCCACCCCCTTCAAAATTTGCTACACAGTTCTGTTGTTGTCCCCACCACAACTTCTGCAGAGTGTCTGCATGCCACTTGCCAGGGTGGAAGAGCGAGAATCTCGGTAACACGAGGGAGATGGTGGTTTAAGCAAGGAGTTAATTTTCATATGTGAAATAGAATCTATGTGCGTATCCACAAAACCCAAACATCTCATTCCAACACTAATTTCACCAAAATGCTTAGAATAAGTACCACTCTAAAATATCAAAACTTTCAACCCCTCTTTCAACCATTTTTTGTTTTCCAGATTACTAATTACTTGTTATTATTTGTTTTAAAGGTTTAATGACGGTTAGCAGAATATTGCAGCCACCCAACAAAAGGTTCCGAGCTGAACAAAGATACAAGGGATATGTCCAAGCAAAGGTCCCACCAAAACGAAACGATGCCAAAAAGAGCAATGAAAATGCCCACTTCTACAGTGCACGTGTGAAGTACTGCATGGAGGCAGTTTCTATGTTTCCCGCCATTTCAGTAGCCATTTCTGTGGACAATAAGAACAAGGTGAAAATGAGCAGTTCCGCTCCTGCAGTTGATAGGAGGATCTCCATCAACAGGATATTTCCCGTCGAGGACGCTCCAAATTTATTGGATCATGACTTCCCCACACCTGGCTACCTAATCACTCCTAGTGGCTACCTGGAAATGAAGTCAACTACATCAGATATATGCTATGATGAATTTGGCAGAGAACATTTGAAGTAAGTATTTCCTCCTTTTACACAAATCAGTTTCTGAAGACCCCATCCCTCTACCCCAATCCCCCATTACATGGAAGCCTGTCAAACTGATTTTTAATAGTTGACAATACAGTATGTAGTGAGCAACTGGAGGGAATTAAAAATTTTCCTACAATCACTGGCTTAGCCAGAATTTTAGATTGGGTTGACCAACTGCAGTGGGTCATTGCCTGTCTGGGGCCCTCAAAAGTCCCCCTCCCATTCCTCTGGATACACCAATGGGTATGACAGAGCATAGAGGAACATGTTATGCTCATTATAAAGCTAGTTTCAAAAATAAATTCAAACATGAGCTTTGAAAGAGCAGGTGTGATTTAATGCATAACTTTTTCCTTTCTTTCCAAAGTGTTCTTCTGAAAAAAAAAAAAATCCCTCCTTCCTCCTGTAAATGAAGGTCAAAAAGTTCAGTTCAGTTCACAGTGAAGTAAAAACACAATTTAGATGAACCAATTTTTCTTTTAACATGTTCTCAACATTTACCTTTTCAGGCTTCCTTCAGCATCATCAATCAACTTGTTCCTCCGAGGTCCAAAAGACAGCTGCAACATGAAAGACCACATGGATGATCTTGTCCCAATTATGAAAAGGAAGGTGGAAGAGGGAGCAAAGTTTATAGTAATTATTGCAGATGGAGGTCCGGATTTCAATCCAAACCATGTTGTAAACCAGCTGTACTGGATGCGGATGTTTCAGTTAACAGGTCTAGTTGGGATGATTGTAACAACATACTGCCCAGGATTTTCTGCTCTCAACCCCATAGAACATTTGTGGGCCCCACTGACAAATAGCCTGGCAGGAGTTTATTTGCCCGACACTCTGGAGAATGAGAGCCAGCCTCCATCGCTGCAGACAAATCTGACTGTCCAGGAGCGGGAAGACAAGGAGGATGTTGTTTTCAATGAAGCAATGGACTTACTTATTAAGTACTGGAGCAAAGTTAAATGGGCTGGACTGAGACCCAATGTAAGGAAAATCCCAAGCAGGAGTACCAGTAACGAAGAGTACAAATGCACCCATAGGATTGTGAATGGGCCGCTGAAAGGGCTCACAGCAGCAGTTGAAAAGGACTACACATATATGACGGACCACATGGACAGAAGGGTCGGGCAATTAATTTTCTCCCAATGTGGTGGGAAGTGTGGAGTTTGTCTACAAAAAGAGTCGCTAACTGAAGAAACAAAGCACCTGCTTCACTTACTACGGAAGTTCCCTTCCCCCGCACCTGATGCATCACACCAAGGACATATGTTGCCTTTCTTGGAAGCAATTAAACTTTCACAGGGTGAACCAGATGTTTGGATGCCACGAGTGAGAAAATCAGAACTTGGTAGATGTCCCCATTGCAGGTGTCACATATTTACATCTGAATCTGACAGGAAACGTCATATACGCATGTTCCACCATTGACCCAAGAAGGGACAACAAGTCGGGGAGAAAGGGTGTTTGATTCCACTCTATGATTTAAAACTTACTACAACTCTTTTTCTTTTTTTTCGTTTGTCTATGGCCACAGCAAGGTATATGTATGGGAGCCAAATGCATTGAGGGCAAAATTTTTCCAAGAGGGCGGATGTGTAAAAATAAAGCCAATGGCAAACTTCAAGTTCATGGTAGGGGCAGAAAAAATTCAGGGGGCATTGTCCCAGTATCTGCACTTGGCTGTGGGCCTGCTTGTGACATTATATTATACTACTGTACTTCAATTAGTCTAGACAGATATTAAAACTCCTTCACATTACATGTCTAAATTTTACAAATTGGTGTTTGGTTTAAAAACTGAAATGAGGGCAGGAAAATTCAAACTTGGTTGTTCAGGTGTTATGTACTGCAATACATTAATGGAATAAATGTTGTGCACATTAAATGCAATATTACCTTTAGTGCAAATAATTTATGAGAGGGAGTGGCAGGCCTCATTTTAGAAAAATAAAAAAATGTCCTCTGGGCAAAAACTGTTATATTTTTGGGGTGTTCGAAAGGGAAATTTGGTTGTCAAAACATTTGTATGATAGAAAAGGTGGGGTTGGGTTAGTACTCTGCAGTAAAGATCTTCAATTGAAAAACATTAACTGCTTTTCATTTTTTACTGAGAAACATGGTGAACAATCAGACATTGAAGTTTTGTTTGTCTGTATGGAATTAAACAAACATGGGGTGGGGGGGGGGAGGGGGTTGGGGGGTTGGCTAATTCTACATATTGGCTTTACCCAGAGTTTTGTGTTAAAGCATACACACAAGATGGCATTCTACCACGATGGCAATCACCAAACATTAAGCCACTATGGCAACATGTACTAGGGAGAAACTGGGTTTGAAAATTGTATTGGCGAGCAATGCTTTTGTTCCTTGCTAACTTTTTTAGACCGTGCAATGACAGTAGAAAGACTTAGCAATATGATGGTGTGACACTGAGGTTGATGGAAAGTTGCAGGTACAATACAGGGGGGTATTTCATTTTGCAATACGTCATAAAGTATATCGTTGCCTGCCTTTTTATTTCTTACCCAGTTTCAATAATAATATTGCGTTGTGATTTAACAGGTCTGGAGAAAATGTTTATTTCCCAGTAAGGGGTGAAATCATTCCCTTGAAGAAATTTAAATTTCCCACAATTCCTCCCATGTTTTCATGAAATGGAAAATTTCTCCAACTGCCTAAATTTCCCTCCAGATGGCAAAATTTTCTGGGAAGGAGCCTCCCAGCTTCCCAACTTTTTCCACCCATGGTTATGAATGTTGTCCAGACTGTATGATTATATTGATGATGAAATTTCTCAAAATGTTAATTTATTTCATACTTGAAATGTCCGTACTATGAAACATGCTATATATTTATGTATTTTGTTTGAAAATGAGTTTAAATTGAATTTGAATGAAAATGAATTTGAAGAATACAAGTTGGAGCTGAAGCATTTTCTTCATGTCCTCTTTGTGTTTCAGTTGTTCTGTAGGACTAGGCCTACGCTACGTAAGTTTTGCACTCTCCTCTTTTCTAACCATGCAACTAGGATTTAGGAAAAATAACTAATAGATCCTAGGCCTAAATTGATATGAAGTTCACAGTACTTCAGTTTAGAGCCATGATAAAGTAAAAGATGGTTACTCCCAAACTCTCTGAGCACAAAATAATATCAAACAGATGAGAAAACCAATAAAGTTTCCTTAGGCTATGTCTACCATTTCAATGTGGTATGTATTGTTGGGTGGGAGGGGTAGGGCAGCAATTGACTGTGGGGTATGTCCATCCATCTAATTGTATTTTGCTAATATTTCATCACAACTTTATTAAATAGTCATCCCTCTACAAGGTGTACTAGCCTAGGACAATTCCCATAAAAACTTGTCTGCATCATGTGATTGTGTGCACATCTGTAGAATTTCACCAAAATTACCACTGGGCTTGGGCTAGGCCTAATTTTATTCCCAGCGCTGTATGAATTATGAACACACGCTCTTCCATGGCCTCTCGTGTTTGCTGTTTAATCCTTGCGTTATTCTGGCCTAAAGTTCACATGCCTAGCCCTAGTCTTGGCTGTACAACTACAAGACGGTATGGTTGTAATGTTGGCTGAGCTAGGCCTACATCGGTCGTTGTTGTTAGTACTAACGTTAAATAGCCTAGGCCTAGCCTTATAGCGTTACTAAATGCTACTACAACCCTTTTTGAGAATTTTAATTACAACCTTCGTGAGCACAAAACAAAAATGTGCAGCGCCTGCAATTAAATCACTTGCAATAAGAATCGAGCAAATGTAACGAAGCGGTTAAAAACAACGCGTATACAGGTCTTCTAGCTCGCTGTACTCGGTACTACCATTACTCCGCCGTACTATACCATATATTCGCGTACATTATTCCCGGCCGGCCGTGTACAGTCTAGTCGAGTGCAGTGCAGTGTGAATCGATCGACCGGGCAGGGCTTTGTTCATGCCGTAGCTAAAGAGGCTCGCGGAAAATCCGGGCTTAGTGCGAGATGAATGGCGATTTGATCACTGTGGCCGGCCGCGCACTTATTAGTGTTCTTGTGTTGACTGGGAGAGAGATACTGCCTTTTAATCCGGCCGCGCGCCGGACTCTGAATTCCGCGGAAAATCACCATGCTATTGTAAAGCGCGGCCTTTGCCGATATTCCGCGGAAAATCGCATAGCATAATTTGGATAAGGTCCCTTACAAATCTTAGATTAATTTGTACAGATTCAGCTTTTTGCCCACATTGTGTTTAGTTTAAGCTTCAGTGGTGCATGGTTTAGGAGAGAGGGAGAGAAAGGGGGCAAGGGAAAAGAATTTTCTAGCCCTATGTGACATCTCTTGTCAACACCGAGTACTTAAATCAGCTACCAAACATTAACAGGTGATACAACCTCCCCCCCCCCCCCCCTTACCTAGCCATTATTATTTCTTCTATTCTGTCCTTAACTCTCAAAACCCAGCTTTTATGGTGGCCATACATGACACACACTAAAACAGTTTCCAGCAGGTCGGTGTAATTGCCATTTGGAAAACGGTCTGTTTAATCAGTGGTTAAGAGTGAGTTAGTGAGATGGAATTTTAGGGCCCAGTTTCAAACCTATTGCATGGTTCATGTCAAGCCGGCCACAGCCTTTTTTCCAGTTGTGGCTCACTGGCCTGTTTTCCCTTATCCATTGCTTATGCCGAATATCACACACAACGGCAGTAGGTTCCGTTTTTAAAGTCTTCGGTGTGACTTGACCTGGGAATCAAACCTGGGCCTTCCGTGTGAGAGGTGGATGCTCAAGTGGTTAAGAGTAACAAGTTGCCACACTTTATTGCTAAGACAACCTCAGTTCAAGAGGGTGTCCTATATAGGATTTTCACTGATGTCACTGCATTGCATTTAGATGGCCATGCATCCATGGTACAACAATTGTTCCTAAGGTGCCATTGTGTGTTTGTGTGGTCACAATGCACCATCTGCACATGATTATTGATGGACATCATATCATTAAGAGATGCACTGACATCATGTGAAAACTTCCATAGTTTCACTCAAGCTCAAGTGATTATAAACTGGTTTCATCTAATTTTTCAGACTGGGTGACAAGGTCATAAAAATTCCTCAACTCCTCAGTTGGTAGTTAATGTAAGGTCCCTGTTGCCCCAAAGATCAAAATGTAAAGGAGTTAGTTTAATGTTCAATATTTTTATACATGTCCCTGATTTTGCAATTTTACATCTTTGTGAATGTGACATTAATTCTGTTTGATTGCTTGTCCAGCTTGCTAACATTCATGTCAAAACCGTGGAAGAGAAGAATCGAACACTACGTGACAACAGACAAGAATCGCTGCAGCTGAAAAGATTAGAGAAAGAACTAGAAGAGGTGCAGAACCGTTACAAGGAGAGCACAGCTCAGAGCAAAAGGCTGGAGGTAAACACTGCAAAACTTAGAAACGTTTTACAATGATTCACATGGTTAGGTACACCAACCCCTCATGTCACACTTTGAGAAGGGGAAACGAGCCAGTGAGCCACAACTGCAAAAAAGGCCGTGGCTGGCTCGACTTGAACCAATAGGTTGAAAACTGGGCTGTCAAACTCAAATTAACTAACTCACGTCACACTCCAGATGTAAGTAAAAGGTTAGTAGTTCAGACGTAAAACCTCACACAACAGACCATATTGAACGGTATAGGAGCAGCAAATATTGTACATTGTCTATATGACATAAAATGTTGATAAGTTTGAAAGTTAAGTTCACCAATAAAATGGAAGAAGTTAGAAAAACTTTCAAGATAGCTCCCTCTTTAACTTTTTTGCATATTATTAATTATTACATCTATTGCAACAATACACATAAATGCTCACATAGTGTTGGCATTGGATTTACAATAATGCTGTGCAGCCACAGTGCTGTTTAATTAGAAATGGATCTCTGTATACACGAATCCGGACAGCCTGTGATGGGCTGATTTCAGTCGGCCATAACTGGGGTCTGTCAGCTTCAAATCCTTCGATTTCCTTGCTTACATCTATCATGGATGGTTGTACACTAATTTGTTTGTTGAATTCTCCAATTTCACTAAATATGAGGGTTGGAAATTTATGTAAACAATAAATAAAGACGATTTTCGTCTATACTTGTGAAGCAATTGCTGAAAACTGCCTTTCAGCAAATTGTTTTGCTAAACCAAAGGTATTAAAAGGGCGAATTGAGTTGATATCAATAACTGAATTCATGCATTTCTGGGGTCAAACGGGGATACACGATTGAAACATTCTATATGAAATGGAGATACCACACAAATATGGGATATCCCAGTTTTAGAATGTTCAAAATAATGCAAAGTGGGGTGTCAGATAAGTGCCTGTAGCTTTACAGTTTGATCCGAGGTATATCCCCTATTCCATGTGTTAAGTTTTAATACATGTGTAAATGTGTGTGTAGATTTTTGGTATCCCCAGTTTCCTGGTGTGTAGCCTGTGATTATCCCCGTTTGACTAGGAAGAACAGAATATCCCCACTTAAGCAGTGAATTGTGCATGTCCCTGATAGGTGCTGCAAATCCATAAGTAGTCACTACCACATGACAATGCTTATAACTAGCATAATGAGTCTAGTTCCATATCCAATAGTTATGGGAAAAGTTCAAATTTTGAAATTTTGTGGTATCCTGGCTTGTGAAGGTTTTGTGAATAACTTTAAAAAGTGTCTTGTGTCGTCTCATATCCAACATACAAATATCTGTTTTATGAGTGAGTACTTAACAGCTCAATTCAGTTTTTAAAATTCACAACCAGGCACTTTTTTAAATTATGGAAAAAACGGTTTACAAGTCAGAACACCAAAACATTAAAAAAACTTGAATAGCCATGCTATTCATGTGGTTATACCCTTAAACACTTTTATTAAGTTATTGATATCAACTCAATGAGCCCCTTCAAAGGAGAGGTAGTTTTATCAATTCATGACAATAATGACACCTTGCAGAACCACCTTGCGGGTCTTGTATTGTTTGGTAATTACTTACGCGAACTGTCAACACATTTCTGCTTTTCAAAAATGCTTCTGTGAAAAATTTGTTCAAATTTTTCCTCCTTTATTAATGTAGTCTTTGGAATGAAAAGTTAATGAACTAATTCATGAATACTTTCTTTCAGCAAGAGAATGCAAAACTACGAGATCAGGTAACAGACATGGCAGGACAATTTAGTAGACTTCCTCTTGGAAGTTTACAGACTACAGCTCAGCAAAATGGTCTTCCAGGAAAAGAGTATGATTATAGCAGAAAGAAGAGTACCTCCACCGAGACTGGACCAGGCCCACCTGAGAGCCTCAGAGCTCATCAGTCGTCCTCATCCTCTAATGGAAGCAGGCAGAGTAATTCATCAGCTTTAGTTTCTGGCATTGACAGGCTATCAGGAGATGGAAGCAGGGAAGATTCTAGCGGTAGTAGTAGGAGCAGAGACAGAAAAAACAAAAGGCAAGATGACGGCCAGTATAAAAACAAGAGTCCAGATAACGGTTATAACCAAAGATTGACACTTGAAGGAGAGAGCCAGGAAAGCTTCTCTGGACTTGGCATTGCAATGCTACTGGACCCAGTTGAAGATGAGGTTTGTAACACTTACATTTTTGTCAGTTGGGCAAAGACATTTATTTCACCTTTATTAGGTACCTAGGAAAATTTCTGGGAAAAAGTAAATGTGAATTCATTTATGGGTACTGTGCAGATGACTGTAAGACATTTCTCCAAATGATGCTTGTAAAATAACCAACACAGTAAAAAGCCTGACCTATATCTAATTGATACCCTCACACAAGTCAAATGATTTAAAAAGTTCATAATTTCAGAAAAAAATGCTGTGGAAATGAGTTCAATGGCATTAACAAATGAAGATTGATAATGGTCATTTAACAAAATGGTTGACATTTTGTATAGCTGATATATGAATTTAATGTCTTTTAAAGTAGAAAAGATTTTGGGAATGGAAATCCATACCGACTGATCTTAAGAGGTTTTGGTCTTACATCTTATTATTGCATAAGTCAATCTGCAAAAACTTTGTTTTACTGTCTGGTACATGCAAAAGACATTCTAAAGCAATTCATACAATTGAAAAAAATACAAAACAACAAGTTATGTTTTGTGCATCAATTTTATATTATAATGTATTGACTGAAGTTAGTGTAACAATATTTACAAAACAAATCTGGCTTTTAATGAAGCACTAGGAGGTAAGGATGAATCCAAGATTTTGAGCTCCTGTGTGGCTCAAACTCCTCAATACATTTGCTACAGGGTGTATGCCTAGGATAAAGATGGAAAAGCTCTTTCAAGTGATTTTCTAGTCTCTGATAAGGATGCTAAAAGTGTGAGGCTAACTGACATCTTGCAAGGTCTAAATATCAGAAGAGCATGGTCCAATGCCTGTAGAAATTTGCCCAAGCCCACAGATTCTATAGGAAAGGAGCCTAATTGACCCCTGAAGTCTAATTGTACTGTCTGTACATGAACATCTCCATGCATTGCATAGCCTGTGTATTTGGTATACTGAGTGTCTTGTGGGAAGAAAAAATTCTAACCAAAAATTTAAGTGTAAACTTTCTCTGGCATGTCAAATGTACACTGAATCTGAATGTATAACAATGTGAGGTTTTTAAGTACTGGACTAAAGAGGTGTAGACAAACCATGCTTGGTCTAATTTATCAATCCCTCTTTATTTTTTTACAGGACCCCTTGATTTCTCATTTGGACCATAGATTTCATGAGCTATGGGCTTATTTCCATCCATCTTTGCATGCATATTAAAAGAAAAGCAAAGTGCAGACTTTTTTGTTGGACGTTCTGTACTTTATTTACGTATTGACAAAATGGACCTATGTCCCCAGACCACACATTTTTTAAATGGGTCATTAGAAGTTAAAGGAATACATGGTGTATGAACAAGTACAGTTGTAAAAGCCCATTGGACATCTCAATTTGTCACCCTCATTAAGTGATCAGTTTGCACATCTAGGCAGACCCACATATGCTAGAATAATATTTCTCAGTAGTATGGGCCTTCTGATTGTTGCAAAAAATTGCCCACATGGTTACATCTCAGTTTTGGTGTCAAAAATCGTAATTCAGGGTCAGCACAGGGAATTTGGAAGATGGAGACTAATCGCCAAACTGGCCCGATATGTTCAACAATATAATATAGTAGCAATGTAAGGCAGCCCCAAACAAAGCCCCTCCCCCAATTTCTGCAGTCCATGCAATTTAAACCCAAATAACATGTTTTCAAGGGCATTTCCTACTAGCATATGCAACCACTGAAGTGGTCAATCTTAAAATACCACATACTGTACATGAGGCAAGAAGACCACAAATGAGACAAAAGTATTTCACTATGGTAATGAAGGCCTGTAATTGGGGTTTGCTTACCCCTGATAATGGGGACGACACTGAGGAAAAAGGAAGAAAAATGACAAGTCCATCAAATACGATGTTGTAGTAACTACAAAACTGCCATTGACATGAAATTGTCGTACATCTGTCCAAACAAAGCACTATTTGAGTTGATTGCAACTATTTGCAACAAGACAGTAGTAGAGCTGTCAAAGTTACTTTTTTACACATAATTGTCACTATTTACAGAAAATTTGTGAATAGTGCTGGTTTGTATTTAATTCTGCATAGTATTCTCAAAGAGAAATGAAGATTTTTGTTCTTTCCTAGTAATGCGGACAGTACAAAAACACTATGAAGCAATTGATTCCACTACATTACAGTTCACTTTTTATACATTAACTACATACTGTACAACAGGTATAAAGTACTGATGCTATTGTTCATTATTACGGCACATTAGACATAGCTTTGATTCCCCCAAAATTTTCCAACAATGGAATAATTGCGATAATTAATAGCAGTAGATTACACACGACAAGTCTACAAGGGTTGGAGAGGGATGGTAATGATCCCTTCTAGTCTTGCCAACCCATGCAGTACTTTGGCTAAAATGAGGCTCCAGTGACCCTCACAAATTCAAAATTTTACTATGAAAAAGCAATACATTTCTCACCAAATTTCTGGTCCAATAATTTTCAACTTGTTCAAGCCAAACTTTGTCTGTGCACTCTACTCCAATGATTGCAGTACTAAACTTAGTCACTGATGCAATTTCTGTCCCATTCTCAGGTTTTTGTAGTATTTCCTTTAAAAAAAGCATGAAATTGTATTCCTATCCATGTCAACCCTGTTTCACTACTGTATCTGTTCACTCTAGTATTGCTGTAAAAGCACAGCCTCTTGATTTCAGCTGTATTGCTCTTCCAGCCTTACCTGTAAAAGAAAATAACAGCATTTCTTGCAGGCTTTCAGTTTTATATTCTCCAGGCATATTACAAATCCACACTCCTCAGAAAATTAAAGAGTGTGGTAGGTGTTCTGTTTTATTACATCTAGGTGTGCAAAAAATCACACTCCTCACAATGATTTCAGGTGAGTGATGGTGTGCTATTGCACTCTTGCACTGGCACACCTCAAAATTGAAGCCATGTTCTTGCTGCCAAAATTGAAAGGAACTTCACAAATGCTATCCCTCTGTATTTGTCCCTACAGAGGCCCAATTCTCGACACTCAGTTACGGCCCACTTCATTGCTGAGGACAGGAAGCGAGCTGCGCGGCTAGAAGATCTCCTCGACGGGCACATACAGGACCTGCAGAGGAAGACAGATGAGACCATTCAAAGACATCTTGGAAAATAATTCTTTGGGAATACTCAAGTTGAGCAATGACAGGACAATGGACACCCTTAAATTTATAGATTGTTATTCAAATTCTTACAACGGTGTTTTTATTCATTCCATATAAATGGCAGGACTCAAAATTTCTTCCAAAATCAGGATGCCTTAATGTATCAATACTGCTGCTTTAACTTGTATTATTTGAAATGACTTTGATCGTTGTTGTAACTTTTAGAACCAGTTTGTACATAAAATTCAGAGAGAGTCTATTTTTATAGTTATTGTGCATAAATTATGATTACGATGTACATTGTCGTCAATAAACCTGGGTTGTTTTGAATCAAACACTTGGTGTGCATGAGATGTCATTGGCCTATGCATTGTTATTGTACTAGGGAAGCAGAATAAGAGTCTTGTTAGTGATACCATCAAGGTAGTGTATTCACAAGTTTTGATTTGAAGTCACTTTAAAAAATGCATTTAAGCATTTACAAATCTCAATCATAAATGAGAGCTGTCAAAAGGAATTAGAAATCAACTTTGCACTGCAGTATTGAATAGGAGCTATACTGTGGGTCATCTTTAAAGATAATTTCAGGATTGAAGTTTCTGCCCCACACGAGCCTTTATATGGATTGCCAAACAAATATGAAGGAAAACAGTGTGTTGTGGGAAGGGGGCATCCTTTTAGGAAGTTTTGTTACTTGGCAGAAGCTAAGGGAACCTAAGGGAATTTTTGAAAGGAGAGAAAGTGGTTGTCCAAAACAATTGTTACCCATCTTGAAGGATAAGACAATAGGGCTATGAACATGTAGCGATAAATCGCAAAACGATCACATATGTAATAAACGTTTAGTACAAAGCTACAAGTGATTAATCGCAAAACATGTTTTTGACATTTCGTTTGAGTATACAAACCATTTGTCTACTCTGATGATCCCTGGTTTTTGTTAAATGGAACATTCTGGGCATATTTTGATCTTGTAGGCTTCAAAGTTTCAGAATAATTTGATTTTACCATGCAAGATAACAACAACTACTACTTCTGCATTACATTCAGTATCAATCACTAAATACTGAAATTTTTTTTTTTTTTGTGATAAGGTAATTAGGATTAATCGCTATACGATGGCAAATTTTTGAGGTTAAACATGTAGTTATTTTGTTCACAGCCCTATAAGACAAGTGCTAAATTTCAATCCTGGCCCCTTCCCTCTGTCAAAGACTTGAACACTGTCAAAATTATGTTTTGATTCTAGGCACTAATTTCACACTGTGCAGTTAAAGGCCTATGTAGTGGAACATCTGGTGGCATTCATACCTTCAAACAGATTCTAATTCCTTCAGTAATCTTTCCTTCTCCAGGGCTAATCTTTGCATAGTGTCTTTATTCCGATGCAGCCTCTGCTCCAATGCTTGCAAGAGAGATCCACTCATCACTTCTAGAAGGTGACAGATGGCTTTAGTGTACACTGAAAATGAAAAACCAGTATGTCAATTGAAGTCCCAAAATGAAACAATTCGGTAAAGCAATCAATATTCAAGTGAACTGGTGATGTTAGTCAAAAGTACATCTTCCATTTTTCGAAACAGCAGATTCTCATTATCCAATGCATTTACTGCAACAAATCTCAAATAAATAATTTCAAACAGAACATTGACGTAACTGATGAAGCCTTCGGTTAATTTTAATGGTGCAGCCGTACAGTAGTATGATTGGTCATTTCTTAGGAGCTGTGCCTGTAGAGTGCTCACTGGTTTCAAACAGTCACATAATTAACCAGCAGCCTTTAAATATATTTTTCTTTTTTGGTCAACAAGGAATTTTAAATCCTAACGTATTTTGTGTGATTGAAAAGGTGACAATTACAATTTGTGACTCGGGCAAACAAAGGAATTGGACAAATTTGGAGCTGATGAGCATAACTGAATGCAGTAGGGATATTTTCCTCAGCTAGGGAAATGATTTTTGTGCAGCATTCCACACTTTCCCTCCTACTGAAAGAAAGTATCTGCACAGTTTAGTCATGTTTCAGACATCTGGGATCCAGTCCCCTTCGCAGATACAAACAAGGCTGATGACCCCATTTCACATGGCTCTTCCAATTTGTCTATACCATACATGAATGTAATAACAAAATGACATCATTTAGTACCTGCTCCATTATGAATATTGTTCAGCAGGTCACCATTGCCAGCTCTTATAGCATTCTCATATGCCTCTTGCTCTTCTTGAGATAGAATCTTGGGAAGTTCCACAAGTGCATCCATGCAGGCCGGACTGATTGAATCAGTCTGTGTGACCTCCAAAGGAATTTCAACTCGCTCATACCTGATGGAAGTTCAGCAAAATTTTTCATAAATTCAACAGTCAAGATTTCTTCAGTAGAAAGGAAACAATGTTTGAAATTTGGGTACTATACATCACCAAGCTATAACTACTCAGATTTTTGAGCCCTAATATGGTAACCACTGAAGTAATCAGATCTTGGAGGCTGATCCAAGTAGGGAGTTATACCACCCCACCCCCTACCACTGATGATACAATGTCTCCAAATTAAAGCTCTGAAATTCAACTAGGCCTGGGGTTGCTGTGGTATAATTTATGCAGTAAGTTTAATAGTAAGCTAGATGAGATTTAACGACACACCCAACACGAATGTGTCATATAGTGTCAGTCAACTTGATAACAAGTTCAAAGTTTAAATTTATTTTAAAATATGGTTCAATTTGGAAATTGGTTTCCCTTTAGTCGCCTCTTACCACAGGCTGGAAATACCGTGGGCATATTCTACATCCCCCGGCCCAAAAGGGGACCAACCATGGAGGGGCTTGTGCAGTTTTGTGGCACCAACAACCAACCAGTCAAAGGATGAGTAATAACTGCCTTTTATGTGCATTTTATAGGTGATAGCCAGGAACCAACTACTCCCCACAAAGGACCTCCTCACCCTACCTGTTTGCAGTTTAATGTCATAATTTATGCAAGCTTCTCTTACCAAGGTGTCCATTATACATCAATTAACAAAATGTTGAAACTACCTCCAGCCTTCTCCTGGTCAGCAACAACACAGACTAGACTTGGTTGGAAAACAGGGAGAAAGAGTTTAGCACCCTCAGTTACAGTAGTTAATTAGATGGAGTTTTACACCATCGGAAGCAATATCCACGAAACTGAAAGAGCAATGACAAGTTTAGGAAGTTAAAATACTTACATTGGAGCTTCTCCTTCTGGACTCTGGTTTATCGACTGGAAACATGTAACTTGTATTTGACCTTGACGAGTGACCTTATCTTCATTAAAACATGAAAATATCAGACCCACAAAACACTCATCCAGCAGTTGATAGGAAGACTGTGTCTGTACATCTGAATAATAAATAGAGATAAAACAAAATCCAAATATAGAAATGAATTCTAGCAGACATCAATTTTAGCCTTTCCAGTGCAATCTGGGCATTATATGATGAATACTGTAGTATAGCATTTTACTTTTGTGCAATTAAATACAGTGAAACACTTTGAGGGGCACACTGATTTGTGTCTTTTCAAAAATGTTTTGAAGTTTTCTTTACATACTTATGATTAATGGTTCAACTCAAACTATCCCCATATTCCCACATTATGTTTGAAGAGTGAGCAATTAACTGTTCAATTTTGTTTTCCAAAATTGTGGAAAGACACCTTTTCAATCAATGCACAAAACTGTTTCAAGTCAGGATGCAAAAAATGTCAATCTTAACTCTTTGTGTAATTTTTGTACGTAAAACTACAATTTAAACTACTAATTGTAGTTTTTTTTTGTCCTTTACTAATCATACTACCAATGACTGGGTCTGATTGTCCAGTACAACTGAAATTCTATATGCACAAGTTGGACAACTCAATGTTAAAGGTTGGGTTGCCTGGTGGATAACCATTTTTCTCTCGGATTAAGAAGCATTCTATTATGCCGACTGATAAACTTTTTCAACTTTTTCCATCATACCATATTTCAGATTTCAAGTGTTTCTGTCTCTCAATTCTCGAATGTCACATCTCTTTACTCTTCAAGACCAATAATACATCAACACAATAACTGTTTTGTTATTGTGCTGAAAATGTTTTGGAGAACAAAATTTCCTTGTGGACAACTTACTGTAAGTAATTGAAATGGTTGCCCAAAGGACAACCATACATTTTTTCAAAAATCGAGACCTGAATGAGGTTGTCATTTGGTACTGCCATATCATCTTAACACCCTCTTAATTTATTACTATAAACTCAATACAGCATGCCCCTTTGCAACTGTAAGCTCTTTTGCTACAGCTCTTTTGCATGTCAATAAAAGTAAAAGCCAATCACAATTTTTCGTTTTTTTTAAAGTACAGTCCAGTATGTGAGTTTCTTGCATCAAAGAAAACATTGGGGCCAAGCATCTGATTTTAAAAATGCATCAGACTAGGACTTGAAAATACTTCACACTGGTATCAATGCCAGTTTATTAATGGCAGTTTCATCCCCTACCCCCCATAAGGGGAAAAAAGAGAAACCAGAAAGCCAAAAGGCTTAGTGATTCCTTGCTACTGAAATTGACAGCATTTTACATTGACAAATTAAAAGGCATAAATACCACAATCCTTTGCCATTGCTTATTTGGAAAGTGGTTAACAGTGTAATTTACATACTGTACAGGACATATACAGTACTGCCGTCACAGACAAACAAAAGTTAGTAAGTCATGGGACAGCCTGCACACTGCCCCCTCGAAACAGACTTTAATAAAGCATTTCATGTATGGCTTTTCAGAATAAATCAAACTGTTCAGTGTAGTAAAAAGTGTACATGTTTTAAAGGTCAATGGCAGTCACCCCAAACTTATTTCGAAGCAACAGCTAAATATCAGTTTTTTCCTTATTCCTCTTCAAAGTATCTTTCATTGTATTTTATGACTTCTGTCTTGCATATTAAGGGTAAACCAAGCAGTTACTTCTAGTAAATTTTACATTTGAAGAGAAAAAATTGTTGTCACATGAATCTAAAAAGCCAATCATGAAACAGGACAGTGTACTACTCTACTTCAAGTTGGGGTGACTGCTCTTGCCCTTTAAATATGGGTTTTACTTAGTACTTACCTACATGTGATGGCCAAACAGTGATATGTGGATGTGAATGGTACCACCCAACTACTCTCAATGGCCGTTTCAGTAATGCTGCTAATCTGTATAATGATGGTTAAAGATTAACATGGTACCATAGATTTGATTTTATTACTGAATGAAAACAATACTACAGAAGAACATGCATGCAAGGATAAAGCTTAACCACTTACATTTTCATACATTTTTTTACATAAAATTCATTTAAAGGTGAAGAGCAGTTCCCCCATACTACTGTAACTTTGAAGCAACAGCTACATCTTACATTTCTCATCTTATTTCTCTTCTAAGATCTTTCATCATATTTTATAACTTCATCATTGCATATGTAAAGCAAAAAAAGTAACTTCCAGTCAATTTCACATTTGAAGAGAAAAATTGTTGCCACATGACTCTCACCAGCCAATCATGAAACAGGACAGTCTACTATACTACTACACTACTAAGCTGGGGTGACTGCTCTTGCCCAGTTTTTTTGTACCTTCAACCACCTGAACTACGCTGTATACAGTAGTTGGGGAAGCACATGGTAAAAAATCAGAGAGAGGACAAGAAAAAAGACAGACTGGTGCTTCCAACATTCTCAGGGCTGGAAAAAATGAGAATACCCAAGACAGGAAATAAGAATTTTTAAATGATTTCACATACAAAGCTACTGCACTGAATCAACCTTTGAATCTTAGACCAGGGTAACCTTTGGTCAAGCGGGCTAGCGGTTATTCCAGGTTCCTACACCCTACAAGTCCAATTCTAATATTACTGTATACAGCAGTGTTGTAATCGAGTCACTAGATTAGTGACTCGAGTCACCAGTTTTCAAACTTTTAAGTGAGTCGAGTCATTGACTCGAGTCACTGTACTATTTCAATGGGGAAATTACTCCTGAATTCTATCGAGTCACTGTCATTTTGAGTGGAAGTGACTCGAGTCGTGACTTGTTACAACACTGGTACACAGTACATCAGAGATGTAAGCCAGGAAGAGGTCCATATCCTGAAACTTTGTTCTTTAGAACTGTGAGCAGGCTCTGGAGCTTCTTCATTGAGTGAGAATTTCACAGACAAGAACAAACGCAAGTGTAGAATGGTTTCTGTACACGTACCTTTTTCCGTTTTCAAGTTTAATGCAAAAATCTTGCTCAAGACTTCCAATTTCCAGAAATCGGGAGAATTCCTGAACTCTTTCATACAGTGTTTTATAAAAAAACTAGAAAGCCAAAAGGCTTAAAGATTCCTTGCCATATGTTTTATATTTAAACAAACATGGCTGCCCACAGAACAAGCCTTTTGAAAACCTTTTGAAATCTTTTTTCCCCAAATGACCTTTCACACCCACTTAAAACAATAGGGAACACCCACCTAACATGACCATCAACATGCTAAATATGAGCAGTTCACAAGCTGCGTATGAGATCCCCCCACAAAACTTCTGATGACCCCAAAGGGAGGGTCCTTTGACCACCAATAAAACAATGGCGATCATATCCTCAATATGGGCAATCCACATGGTAAGTATGAGATCCCTCACACTTACCCTTTAGGAAAACTAATGTTCGCAATGTTTTGACCTTTTCATCTCTGGTGAGCCCAAATGACCTTTGACCTTCACCAAAAACAATAGGGATCATCTGTTTAATATGGACAATCCACATGCTATGTATGAGATCTGAACAGTTACCCTTCTTGAGATATTGTGTTTACCAGCAATTTCCAAGGTTTTTACTATTTGACCTCTGGTAACCCCAAATGATCTTTGACCTCCACCAAAAACAATAGGGATCATCTACTTAATGTGGGCAAGCTACACGCCAAGTATGAGATCTCTCAGAGTTATCCTTCTTGAGATATGGTGTTTACAAGCGGGCATCACACACATGCATACATACACACACACACACACCACATACATCCAAACGACATCACCATCACATAGATTCCTTACTTGCCTTTGGCAAGGAATTAAAAAAAAAAAAAATTGAAATTGATTTGATGTGCAGTGATTTCAGACACTTCACAAAATTCACAACCCTTTGATTATTACAGTATACTGGAGCTACACTTAAAGGATATCTCTCCTTCTGATGCTGCAAATGAAAGCTGCTCTGGTGAAATTTCCACTCGGTCCTTTCTCTTGTCTGATCTCCTGAGTATAATCACTGACACAATATGAACGACCCTTTCAGTATCAATCTGTTGGAAGACAAAGATAATTTTGCAGCTTACAGTGTCAAGAAGACTTTGGCACTCTGTCCAACTGTCAATGGTTTAATGCAACTACTGTACTGTACAGTATTAAGGCATTGTCTCAGAGATATCTAATTAGTGGAAAATTTCAATTAATTACTATGTGTGGATGTGGATTCTCTTGCACATGTGATCTCATGGTGGAGCATGCTCCAGGAAAATTGAATTACAAACTAAATCATGCACAGTAGTCAGCTAGTTAGTTGGGATTTAACGACACACCAACACAAATGTGTTATACAGTGTCGGCTAGGTTACTGAGTTTGTTAGTTAGTTGGAATTTAACGACACACCAACTTGAACACAAATGTGTTATACAGTGGCAGACAACTCAATAAAAAGTTTTATTTAAATCGTGCAGAGTACAGTAGATGCCACATAGCTGAGCACTAAATCACAGGGCTGCACATGAAGCCAAACTACCCATCACAGAGCCAAATTCTGGTATGTTAGTTAGCCATGTTTCCAGTTGTGGCTCACTTGCTTGTTTTTCCCACTCCACTGCTTATGCGGAGCATCACGCACAAGGGAAGTAGGTTCCATTTTTAAAGTTTTTGGTGTGACTCGACCTTGGAATAGAACCCGAGGCTTCAGCGTGAGAGGCGGATCAAATTCTGGTATGGGAAATTCAGTATGCCTAATACACTTCATGTAACACAGCACTGCCAAGTGAGTGTTACTCACATCTTTCAAGGAATGATTTGCTCACTTGCTGACTGAATCTCCCCCATCTTTGAAATGTTCCCATATTCTACATTCCTCTAATGAAAGTCAAATCTTTAGCAAACTGTACATAGTAAATCTGTATGTAGTAGTAAATCTGCTGCAGTTAGCAGGCCTAAGTATAAAAAAATACCACCCTCTAGGCATTCTAAAACATCATTATACTGTAGTTACACCTCTGCATCTGTCTAACATCTCCATCCAAATACACCTAAACTCAATTCATGAATGTCCAAAACTATAAATTGAAAGATGCACTCTTTGAATTAACACCCCCCCCCCCCCCCCCCCCCCCCCCCGGCATGGTCAGTCAAAGTTCATGGAGGATCACATGCAATGACACCTATACCGCCTCCATCAGAAATTTACCCAACATTTTATAGGCTAGTCTTTGATGCTCTATTACTAGCCTGAGTGCAATATGGAAAACATAAAGAAAATATTAAATTACTGTTTCTTAAAAAAAATAATAGCCTACAGTAGGCCTAGGCCTATATTGGTATTAGGGTGACCACTGACTGCGTGTCTGTGTGGGCAGTCAAGTAGGCAGATGTATTGACGTTAACAGTATACTACAGTACTGTACATGGCTAACGTTAGGCCTAGCCTATCCCATTCCATTGATTGAACGACCGCACAATGATACTGTAGCATCAGTCGTCAGTCTGTGTGCGTCTAGCCAGGCTACAGTAACTTTGGCCTAAATAAATTAGGACAAGCTAACGGTTAGAGTAAAGGATAAAACGTGAACATCACATACTTCACCAATGCACAGTCCCATTACTTCTTCTCTTTCTGTTGATAATGCGTGTGTTAAACACACCATATAGGCGTCAGCTGTCAAATTTACTCGGTTGGCTGCCATAGTTTTATTTTACACACGGACTTCCGGATTAAAGGTGAATAATTAAGCAAAGCAGCCTTTCTTTCATTGGCGTGTACTCAAATATGCGTTTAAATTTAGATTTGAGAGATATATACGCAGACTATATTGTTTTGCATTGCATTTCAAGTGGATGAGGTTATACTACAGTTATACCACCTTATATATACTAGTCACTTCCACATTATTGGACTAAATGCCACGCATCGATTGCAAAACTTTTCAAAGAATTATCAAATTTTGAAGTATTTTGGTTTGTTTTTAATATGAAAAAGATATATATATATCGTTTGTATATATCGTATATATCGTTTGAACCTATAGTTAAGGTAAAATGTTCATTGAATAAATGGCAAGGTTTTTCTGTAAGAAAATTAATCGTAATATATGGCAGTGTAGATCCAAATCTCTACCCAGTTTTTGAAGAATTTCTAATATTAGAATTTGCTTACGGTTTTAATTTTATTCATTGAATTCAGCGGATTCATCAACCCTAACGTAACAAAAAATGCCCGCCACCTGAATTTCGCACCTTTTTGAGCCATTTTCTGGAATATATTTTGTCCCGTCGTTCCTCAGCACTAAACTTTGGAGGATATTTGAATGCAGGGACTACCGCCTGACGCCTTGAACATATTCAGTTAGGCCCTTGGCTACGGCGCGAAATTCAAGCATACAGCAGTGTACACAATCAGTGGACAGTACAGCTATATTACGAGTTATGGTAGGCCCTAAGTTAGGCCTATGCCTGTACGCCTAACGTTAGGCATATATATTACTGTCACTGTAGCTAACAAACAACAGTCCAATGTTCAGCTTCAGTGTCCTCCCTAATCTACCAACACCTTACTTTGGATAAAGACTTCAGGACGGTAGCCTTATGCTTGTAAGAATTCTTAGCAGCAAGAATGAAGAAGAAACATAAGTCAACTCAACCTAGGCCCACGCCACATGTGCAGGAGCAGTGTGGGGTTTGGCTGAGCGCAAAAGGAAGGAGTAAACTGCAGGTGAGCAGTGGGAAAATCATGCCTTGGCCTAGGCCAAGCCTTGGTGGAATAGTTTGAAAAGTTCACATTTCATGGCGCATGGATGCTTATAAATATCATGAATCTGCATTTCTGTTAGGCCTACTGTAACATTACCTAGGCCTAGGCCTAGTTGAGTAGGCTATGCACTACAAATATGCTTTCCAAGTTTTCACTCATGGTGTACTATATGTTTGACCTTGTGAGTTGTGACCAAACCAGAACTACTGTGCAGTACCAAATATTTTCCAACTGGTCTCTTCTGTTTCTGTTCATATAGGCTATTCAAAATAGTTTGTTTATTGCACGCAGAAGGTGAATTTCCAAGTTAAAGTACAGTATATTAGCCTAGGCTACACCAAAATAAGTTAATGTGGGCCTGAAACTCAATGCATTACAATCGCATGCCATATAGACTTAAAAAATTGTGCTATTGCCCAAATTTGCATGTCTTCAGTACCACTTACAGCAGAAGTTGTGCAGAAGATCTTCTGGCCTACCTGCAAACTATACAGTCTGGCTTCACATTTATTGGCCCAGGCTAAATCTGAAACACGTAACTTGAGCTGATTACACAGTGTTGTATCCTGCAGATTAAATGCAATGCATAATTTGCAGGAAATACTGTAGAATTTTGGAATTTTAATTTGACAGGAAGGTAGCAACACCCAGCGCATACTGCCATGTACCACCAAACCAAGACAATCCAGGGTAGTGCTTGGTGAGCTGACCATACCACAACCAAGACCAAGGATGGGTGGCAAACAAAGCACACTGAGTATGTTCTTTAAGTCTGTTCCATCACCCTTATCTACCCAGTCCAATGGTAAGTTGTTAATTTTACCCAGTTACTGTATCGATGTAAAATGTTCCCTCGAATGTGAAAAATTTTTCAGCCTTTTGTTAAATTATGAATTGTTTGTTTACAGTATTTATTTGCAACATTAAAGTTAAATTATTATTTTTTTTTTTTTTATTTTTCTCTGTGGTAATTTTTTTTTAAGTGCAAAAGCAGTTTTTCCAAACTTAAAAAATTACAGTGCACTACAGTATAAAAAAGAACAGAGGTACTGTAAACCTCACACATTTCCTCTTTTAAATTTCTCTTCCAAGTATGCTACTGATTCTTTCTCAACAGTTTAGGACCTACAGTTGCCACCAAACTAATGAAGCATAACCTTGCCAAAACAAATGGTACATTGCCTCTTATCCATCTGTCATGCTTATTGGTCACCTCCTTTTTCCCCACTTCAATTTTGGTTGGGAAAACTGGTCAAACCAGTTGTGAGTTTATCAACTAATTAAGAGTGGGAAGGGATTTGTTTCATTTGATTTTGCTGTCGATTTTTAGTTCCTGTACAGTATCGCATAATTAATTTCAAAGAAATTCAAATATTGACTAGTGGTAATCCTCCCTCTCCCACCAGCCCCACCCTCCCTTCCCTCCTCCCAGCTGCTTATCCTCAAGCAGTTTACAGTAAGTGTTTTTGTTTACTTACATAACTAGTCTACGTGTACCTCCCAGGCAATGTCCATTTTCCCAGATCATTTGTGTGATGATATTTGCCCTAAATAATTATAGTGCATAAATTTGACTTGTGAGGGAGTCTGGGGGAGCCTGGAAGTAAACCTGAGAGAGAGTACACTATAGCAGAGGGAAAGTTGGCTGGGACTGATTCTTGAACCATACTCACTTGCCAACATGATCTTAAATTTAGCAGTTATTGAAATAGGCCTAAATGGACCATACTGTAAATCATCTTCCCATCATGGGTGGTAAAACTAGCGATTTGGGAAGCTTCTGGCAGGGAAGTTACAAAAATTGGAGTGAAATTTGGGTACTTGGGATGGAATTTGGCTTGTCCTGTCCAGGACATCATTAGGCATCAGATTGGTCCATACAGTAGTGTCATTACTCCTAATCTTATCAGTCCTCCTTTGGTATTTCAGGCTATTGTGTCCCTTAAGCCTAACTTAAATGCATAGCCTTATTGCCTAATCTACTGTAAAGTATAACCCAAATCCCTAGCCCTAAAGACTGTACATACCAATCAGTTGGAGGACCAATGATCAATTCAGGGGGACTTGAGAGATAAATTGTGCTACTGCATGTAACTGGGAGACCAATGAGACTGGAGACCAATGAAATTCCAGACTTTGGAGCAGACCCTACCGGTACAATTCATGTTTCATTTGTTTTACACTTTAGGCAAGGAGAGCAGTCACGCTGTAACTAAAACATCATCCAAGCTTAATCCACCAGGTGACCTAACTAAACCAAGAACGGAGTCAGGAAGCAATGTTTCATCCGAAAATCTGATTGTTGGTGAATCTGAAGGGTCTTTTGTCTTTACGGAGAACAACATTAGTGAAAGTGGATTCAGAAGTAGTAATTGCAAGGAAAATGACATTAATGGCTTTACTGGTTGTACATTAGATTCCTCAAGGACTGCTGTCATAGATCACTCATCCAACAGATATGATGATAGTGAGGCATCAGTATTAGGAAAATGCAGCTATGTATTCCAAAAGGTTGACCTATATACTATAAATGGACTTGAATCAAGAAAGAGATCCCATGGCTTTGTCGAAAGACAAGAGAGAAGTATCTTGGGCGAGGAAGATCATGCCCCATCTAAAAGGTATAGGGCAGAAAGTTATGGAACTCAGGAAAGTGTTATAGAAAGGAGTGATTTGAGAAGTGATGGGAAAAGGGATGAAAGTGAAACCAAGGATGAAAGTTTAGTAGATAAGATGAGCATGGATGATTCAATTAATGTGTCTTGTTTTGATTCAAAATATGAGAATGTTAAATCAAAAACAATAGCGAATCAGCCAACCATATCTTCTAACATCAATGACACTCTTTCTTCCCAGTCAAGTCTTTCGAAAACCACAAATGGTAAAAAGTATTATAAAAATGATTTAATGTCTCAGCATTATGTCATTACTGATGCAGAAGAATCCTTGCAGAGCATTTCTGAGAAGTTTCCAAACAAAAGAAGAAACATTGCTCGTAAATCAGACTTTGTAAAGGACAGTAGCGATGCTACTGGTGACAGTAAAAGTGATGAAATGTCTCAAAATTTTGCTCTTCATGAGTTGGAAGATTCTTTGCTGAGTAATCCATCACTTGAAGACAGTTTGAGTGTCGATGACTCTCTGACTCCTGCCATTTTAAGAAATAGTATTTACAAGGAGCTGAGTCTTGTATCTGATTTGCCCATGACTAATCCAGAATTATTTAATTGTAGTCAGATGTCCGATTATTATTCAGACGAAATCAATAAATCACAAACACTTGATTCTTTACATCACTGGTCAGACAGTGAAAATGACTTTACTGAGATCACCAGGAAATTTTAAAATACTGTACCATTATTATAAATCATCAGATTGAAAGTTTTCTTGTACAATCTGTAAAGGAATAGTCCATAGCCAAATTTATGTTTGATACACATTCTGGTGCTACGCATTCTGGTGAAATACTGTAGCATTAATATCCCATGTTCAGATCTCAAGATATTGGGACTTGAAGTTCACACTTTTTTATAAAAAGTGAACTTGAGGCAAGCAGACCTGTGATGTCATGAATTCACATTTTTTGCCATTTTTTTTCTTTACTTTTTATCCTATTATATTTTCACATTGATAAGGGATACTATCTTACCCTTGAGGCATAGAAAATCGTTAAAATTCCATTGCTCATGATAGACTTAGGGTACAGCATAAATGCTTGCGAAGGTTACAGTACTTGCATAAAACTGGTGGTAAATTATAAAGAAAAACAAAACAAGGGGCAACAATGTGAATCCATGACATCACACCTGCTTGCGTCAAGTTCCATCTATGAAGAAAATTTTTTACCATCAGTTGCTAATATCTTAAGAACTGAATATGGGAAATGAATAAAAAATTCCTCAGGATGCTAAGAATACATTCCTGTTTATCTTATATCAAAAATAAATTTGGTTCTAGAAAATTCCTTTAACATTCAGGGCTGAATATTAAATGTTGTCCAATGGCTCAATGCAAGTAAAGAAATTATCGTGGCAAGTGAATTGTGAATGTCACTTACCCCACTTGGCAAGTAATTAATGTTCTGCAGACTACTCTCAATTTAATTTGAGTGCATAGCTGAGGGGTAGGAGATAAGGTTTGTTATCTCCCTCACCTGCTGGGATCATCCCCACCCCCATTCTGATGTCCAATACTATAGGTTGGTTTGTTCCCTTGTTCTCATCTTGAGTGGTACTGTACCAAACATTCCATCATTTTCAGAACTTTACCATTTACAGAAGTTTAAAGTTTCTTCCTTTTATTCTCTGCTATTTCAGGGCAAGTGAAATTTTTCAGGGCAATTTATTGAAATGTGAATGCCACTTGCCCCACTGCACAAGTTGTTTTTAAAATCAATTGCTCAGTGGCCCTCAACATAGATCATTGGTGAGGTTACTGTAAATATAATTGTTTTAAGTCCCAGTCAACTACCATGCATGCTAAAGTTAATACTCAGGAAAAAATCTGTGGTTGGAACAATTCAATTTTATTAAGAAATCAAAGCTTTTTATGGAAAATTCATTTGTAGACCTTGAAAAGCTTCTTGTGTTGTTTTATATTTTTATGGCTTTTCAATTTTCATCAAACTTGTTAGGCATCATTTTAACCCTCTTTTGTGATACTGTGCTGTACAGCATACTGCAGGACAGGGGTCTAGCTATTTTGTATCTTTAAAGTTAAGATTTATAAGGGTGTGCACTACCTTTTGAAATTTTATGGCTTACTTATCCAATCAGATTTTGAGTTTCTGTTTTTGTTTATATTTTTCTTCTTAAAGGGAAATGTTGCCTTTAAAATGCTCCATCATAGCATTAAAATTAAATAGCTCTAGTCATTATCAAAAAGTTCTGTCTCAACAATTTGCCCCAGCAATAGCTTCATCTCCTCAACATATTAGGCAAAAGAAGAGTTAAGGAAGTTGCATCTTTTGAAAATTTGGGTGAACAAATTATTCTTGAGCAACAAACAACTGAATTTCTATCTGACAGAAACTTATTTCTTGAGAAGAAGACTACCATATTGATTTTTTTTAATTATTTATCACTCTCTGCCAATAAATATTGGTTTTAAAAGGATGAAATTTCCTTGTTAAACAAATGCAATACTTCCCTTTAAATTCAGCATTTCTGTTTGCACATTATATTTAGTAACATGTATGTGTTTCTGGAATACCTTCAAAAACGCATTTGCGGTAAAGGTTCAGTGCAGTTTTTAGAAAACCTGTGACAATCATGCAGTATATTTGACCAAGAGTGCAGGGTGCTAGTAGGAGTACTGGACTGCTTCCACTGTAACTGGAAACCTAGCATAGAGTATAATCTGTACCATAAGCAAACTGAGGCATGACGTTGAATAGGGGAAGTTGAGGGGACTGTGTAATTCTCGGACTGTAGTTCTCACCCCATATACGAGACCCTAACACAACCTTTTTGATGTTTAGACTTTTTCTGCTAGCCTGGGAAAATTTGAAATATCTATATTTTTATGTTTTCTTTTACGTCTTTTTCTTTTGCGTACTGTTTAATCATTTTATACTTTCGCAATATTACACACGCCAATCAATGAACCTGTCAGTTTTGCTAAAGCAGCATATTTTTACCATGTACAGTATATAATGCGATATTTTTGAACCATTCCTGCTTATAGGATAAGAGTTCTACTGCACACACAGTATTTGCCCATACGACGACTTTGTTGCAAAAAATAACATGAATCATTTATTTAGAAGAGCAAAGACGGTTGCTTGTTAAATTGTACTCTAAGTCTCAAATTTAAAAAAAAAGAATAGATTTTTAAAAAGTTTTACAAATAAATTCTGTCTGTCCAACTTTTATCTTTGTGAGATACTTGCTGTTTTTTTTTCTGGGAAGCCACTGCACCTTTAACAAAAACGTGGCTACTGACTTATTGGCGTAGGGTGAATTTTACTTGACTGTACGTTCACAGGCCTCTTCTGCACAACATGCTTGGCAAGAAAACAGTCAATTTTGTAAAAGGTTTTATAAACATTTTAACTTTAAAAGGAAAGAAAGGCAGATAGTGTGAATCATTCAAGGTGAATTTATCACAAATTGTTGCGCAATTGACTTTCAGATTTAGAAGTGAAGAAAAGGTTAAAGAGCCATATTGACGGAAAACCCCATAAAGACAATTTTAAAGATTATTGATGACAAATACTGGCAAATATTTCTTTATTCTTCATGTATCTTTTTTTTTTGAATTGTAAATTAACAGTAATCCTTAATCGAGTATGGATAACTACAACAATAATAGCCTACGTAAATATTACTTAAACTCTTCATCGAGATAATAAGAAAGGCAAAATTATTGCTAGTGGGAAAGTTCTTTAAAGGTCATGAGCAGTTGCCCCAAAATAATTTTGAAACAACTTCTAAATTTTGCTTTATTTTTCTGTCATTTTTCTTCCAAGAAGATTTCGGGATATTTTATTCAAAGTAAACCAAGATATTGCTACTTGTAAATTTCACAATTCAGTGAAAAACACATTGTCTCATGATTGTCAAGAGCCAGTCACAAACTAGTACAGACTACTATCCTAGTTCGAATTGGGGTGACTGCATTTGCCCTTTAATATACGATTCCATCCTCTGCCAAGCTCAGGCTGGTTAATTCGCAACCCTTGAGAAATATTAAAACAAGAAAAATCTGTTTAGCAGCTCCGTTAAACCCAAAGATATATGTACAAAGACTGTTGAAGGGACCGAACGTGTTCGGAGGATATCCAAGTTCATATCCCCCAAGTGGAGCCTGAGAACCGGAATCGCACATATCAGGCCCCTTTCAATATCGATTACGAATCGGATCCAAATAGACAATTGAAATAATACTTTGTCAACTGAATTTCGTTGGATTTTTTTGGATGCTTTTACAATGAAAAGTCCTCATAATTTAATTATTTGAGAATGAAATGTCTACGGTGGTCTCTACTGATCATTTGGGTAGGGTAATACTTTGTCAGAAAATAAACTGGTCACAGAAATGCCTGCTAGATTGAGACTACAGTACAAGTTTGACGATTGGTAGCAATTTCTGCAAATCTGAAAATACTGTAACAGAGTGAACCGCTAAAGTTCGTTGTACATTAGCAGTCTCAAAACATAAGGTGATATATAAAGAAAAGTATTTGTCAGTTCTGGTATTTCTATATATCTCTTTATTTTTTATCTAAAAATTTACGAGCGATTTTTAACAGACGGTGTACTTCTAAAATCGCTGTAAAGGAACAGAACAAAACATTAAGAAGTATAAATAAGATTACAGCAAAACAATTGAAAACATCTTTAAGATTTTTTGTAAATTTCATGTTTTTGTTTATTTCTTCATCTGAAAATTGAAATTGATTTCTAATATTTAAGTGCGGATAACTACAAAATCTTATACGTTAATTTTATTTTCATTTTTTATCGATATAATTAGAAAGCCAGACTATGGTTATTGGTAAAGTCTTTAAAGCTACGTCAAATGTTTCAAGACACAATTTCTGATCATTAAGTCGATCTAATAAAGTTTGAAATAAATTATGACTGATAGGTCACTTGGCCACTTCCGTAGGATATCGAAGTGTGTTTCACCGTGTTTGTGTGACCGAAAATGCAGATGTTTGAACCTACTGTTATACTTTGTAATTGACAGTTAACAGAAGTCCTATCGCACTGATAACACGTTAAAATGTTTCTTCCTATTCTTAAAGTTTGTTGTCAAATAGGTCACAGCGATGTTTGAAACACATTGTAAGCATGATTTTCACCAAACTTCAAGGATTCTCCAACGATACGAAGTAGCAATAATTTTATCATTTGAGGATAAAAATTTGGCATTGTGTCTACGGTGGTCTCTACTGACCATTTGTGTAGGGCGATACCTTGTCAAAAATAATTCGGTCATAGAAATCCTTGCTAAAATTGAGATCATATAGCTTGACGATTGGTTAGCAATTTCCGTAAATTTGAAAAAGAAAAGCAAGCTGTAACGGGACGCTGCACTGCTAAAAAATGCAGCAAATTAAATATTCCTTAATTTTTACGGATATATTTTTTGATCTGAAAATTCACAGCGATTTCAAGTAGTAAAGTGTGGATAAATAAAAAAATTGATATGAATTTTGCTTTCAATTTTTATTGATACTATTAGGAAAGCAAGACTATGGTTAGCAGCAGTTCTTAAATATATCCATCCTATTCCCGGCTGAGACTTGTTAACAACCTCTAAGCTGCCTATAGACAATTGAAACAAGAAAAATCTGTTTAGCAGCCGAACAACAACAACAAAATAAAAAAATACGCAGTACGTAAACAGACTATTGTTCGATCCAGTAGGATAGTCGAAATAGGTACATACCTTAATTGGGGGACCGAAAACATATTAACCTTAATTGGGGGACCGAAAATAAAAGTATGTTTTCGTAAGATATCTTAGTCCATCACCGTGAGTTGAGCCTGACGGAGGCCGCGGATTTTATGTTCCCTTAAATAACGATTACGACTTGAATCGAAATCGAAGATTGAAATATCTACACTGACAAATTTTGTTGGACAAAATAACGGACACAGGAAAGGAACAATCTGCCTACTATTTAGTTAAAGATGCGTTAAATACTTCAAGACACATTTTCTTCACAAATTAAAATTGACAACCTTGTGGCTTGAATACAACAGATTGATGTCATAGCCCAAATATTGGATATACTTCTGCAATTAAAGGTAAACATCAGACGGGAAACCATTGGCATGATATTTTGAATTAATGTTACTTTCAGTTGCATATTTGTCGATAGTAAACACAAAATAACGAATAGTCCGAAAGTCTTACCACGAACTCATGCAGTCCTTTACGGCCGTGTTCAGCTCACCAGGCCCTTCTGGGTCCTGCTCTGATCCCTCCTCCGAATAAAGAGCGTTAGCGATGTATTACTTTTGAACACTTCTCTATCATGAGGTCGACGGAGCTCATCAAGTTTCTGAATACATAATGACTGATAATTAATTCCCTTAGCCACTTCCGTAGGAAATCGAAGTGTGTTTCACCGTGTTTGTGGGACCGAAAATGCAGATGTTTGAACCTACTGTTACACTTTGTTATTGACATTTTACAGGAAGTCCTATCGCAGTGTTTACACGTTAAAATCTTTCTTCGTATTCTCAAAGTTTGTTGCAAAATTGGCTACAGCGATGTTAGAGACACATTGCTAGCACAGTTCTTATCAAAATTCAATGATTCTCTAACGACAAGAAGTACCGATAATTTTATTATTTGAAGATAAAAATTTGGTAAAATGTCTACGGTGGTCTCTACTGACCATTTGTGTAGGGCGATACTTTGTCAGAAATAATTCGGTCATAGAAATCCCTACTGGATTGAGATCATAAAGTTTGACTATAGACAACCTCGGCAAATTTGAAAAAGAATGTAACAGGACGATGTACTTCTAAAAATCGCTGTAAATTAACAGAACAAAACATTAAGAGATAAATTAGATTACAGCAAAACATTTGTAAGTTTTTTTTTTTTTTTTTTTGTAATTTTCATGTATTTGTTTATTTTTTGATCTGAAAAGTTTCAATGAATCTACTATTCAAGTATGGATAAATATAAAAGCTTATACGTTAATTTTATTTTCATTTTCTATCGATATAACAAGAACGCCAGACTATTGTTAGTGGTAAAGTCTTTGAAGCTGCGATAAATGTTTCAAGACACACTTTTTGAGTAATTAAAATCGACAACTTTGTGGCTGGGGAAAGCAGGTTGTGTCATTGCCTGAAGATTGGAAATACTTCTGCAAAGTTGGAAATCAGACGGTGTAACCATTGGCATGATATTTTAATGTTTTCTTCAGTTACATATTTGTCGCTACTGAACACAGACAAACGACGGTCATGTCCGCAAACGTATCCATGCAGCCCCAACCGTTTTCAGCTCACTCAGACTCCAACTCACTCAGACTCCAACCCCTCCTCCTCCAATGGAAAGCGTGAGCACTTTATTACCCTTGAACATTTCTCATCATTAACCCTTTACCGTTGTGCTCCGATCGGGGCATATCTGCGCGCCTCGGGAGTGGGCGGAAAAGCGGACGTAGCCCGCCCCGCATCGGCTTTCGTAGGCCACTGACCCCGTGACCTTAAACTATTGTCTCTCTCGTTGTTGTGGCCGAATTTTCGGGTAGCTACTCGCAGTTTCGAGCTCCGCGTGAAACAGTGAAGATGGGTGACAGTCGAGCTCTCCGCATGGGTCCAAAAGGACCCAAACAACGGTAAAGGGTTAAGTCGATCTAATAAAGTTTGAAATAAATTATGACTGATAGGTCACTTGGCCACTTCCGTAGGATATCGGAGGTGTGTTTCACCGTTTTTGTGTGACCGAAAATTCCGATGTTTGAACCTACTGTTATACTTTGTAATTGACGTTTCACAAGCAGTCCTATCGCAGTGTTTATACGTAAAAATGTTTCTTCTTATTCTCAAAGTTTGTTGCAAAAGAGGTAATAGCAATGTTTGAAACACATTATTTATATTGCTCTCATCAAATGGCGAGCATTTTCTTAAGAAAAAAAGTACTGATAAAGCTATTATTGGAAGATGAAAATTTGGTAAAATGTCTACGGTGGTCTCTACTGGCCATTTCTGTAAGATGAACCTTTGTCAGAAATAAATTGGCCCAAATATCTTGCCAGATTGAAATAAGCAAATCCTAACGATTGGCATCAGTATGTAAAAAATTTAAAGTTATCTTAGAACCGTCTATCGTCAGGTCATGGAAGTACTTTCTCGAGGTAGTAATTCCATGGTCAGATCTTCCCAGCTATATAGGGTGCTTTCACTGACGTAACAAGAACCGCCCATGTTGACGGACAAAATTTAGTGTAATACGCGTTTAGCGTATAGTTAGCTGAGAATGATTTGACGACCCACGTGTGACTGTTGTATTGAAACACTGTTGATTTTGCCCATCAGTGGGCGTGGCTTGCCAATCTTCATAGGACATTCCCGAGCTGAGATATAAAATAATGCAGTTTATTCACTCGACTTAAAATGGTGTTTTGCACAATAATTTGTGATGTCATTGTTGTAATACTCAAATTTCATTCTTTGTATTTCTTTGTCTTTCTGAATGTTACTACACCTTGTGCCAAGGTGTGATATCACTCTTACTCTTTTGAGGTGATGTAATCAATTAAGCCCTCTCTGTGCAACATGCTATGCAAGCAAACAGGACGTGTCCAAGGTCATAAAAATATTTTTAATTTTAAAGGGAAACAAAGCAGGTTATGTGAGTTGTACAACAAGAAAGTAACAAATTATTGCACAATGGAGCAATTTATTTTAAGTGAATAAACTTCAACATTTTATATCTCAGCTCAAGAATGTGCTATCAAGATGGGAGCTGGACTGTCAGAATTCATTTTTCATGCTCTTAAATATATATGTTTGATTTTTTGGGCATGAGGTACACTGTAAGCAATAAATTATACTTTGTAATTGACAGTTAACAGAAGTCCTATCTCAGTGATAACACGTTAAAATGTTTCTTCCTATTCTTAAAGTTTGTTGTCAAATAGGTCACAGCGATGTTTGAAACACATTGTAAGCATGATTTTCACCAAACTTCAAGGATTCTCCAACGATACGAAGTACCAATCGTTTTATCATTTGAGGATAAAAATTGGCATTGTGTCTACGGTGGTCTCTACTGACCATTTGTGTAGGGCGATACCTTGTCAAAAATAATTCGGTCATAGAAATCCTTGCTTAATTGAGATCATATAGCTTGACGATTGGTTAGCAATTTCCATAAATTTGAAAAAGAAAAGCAAGCTGTAACGGGACGCTGCACTGCTAAAAAATGCAGCAAATTAAATATTCCTTAATTTTTACGGATATATTTTTTGATCTGAAAATTCACAGCGATTTCAAGTAGTAAAGTGTGGATAAATAAAAAAAAAATTGATATGAATTGTGCTTTCAATTTTTATTGATACCATTAGGAAAGCAAGACTATGGTTAGCAGCAGTTCTTAAATATATCCATCCTATTCCCGGCTGAGACTTGTTAACAACCTCTAAGCTGCCTATAGACAATTGAAACAAGAAAAATCTGTTTAGCAGCCGAACAACAACAACAACAACAAAAATAAAAAAAAATACGCAGTACGTAAACAGACTATTGTTCGATCCAGAAGGATGGTCGAAATAGGTACATACCTTAATTGGGGGACCGAAAACATATTAACCTTAATTGGGGGACCGAAAATAAAAGTATGTTTTCGTAAGATATCTTAGTCCATCACCGTGAGTTGAGCCTGACGGAGGCCGCGGATTTTATGTTCCTCTAAATAACGATTACGACTTGAATCGAAATCGAAGATTGAAATATCTACACTGACAAATTTTGTTGGACAAAATAACGGACACAGGAAAGGAACAATCTGCCTACTATTTAGTTAAAGATGCGTTAAATACTTCAAGACACATTTTCTTCACAAATTAGAATTGACAGCCTTGTGGCTTGAATACAACAGATTGATGTCATAGCCCAAATATTGGATATACTTCTGCAATTAAAGGTAAACATCAGACGATGTAACCATTGGCATGATACTTTAATGTTTTCTTCAGTTACATATTTGTCGCTACTGAACACAGACAAACGACGGTCATGTCCGCAAACGTATCCATGCAGCCCCAACCGTTTTCAGCTCACTCAGACTCCAACCCCTCCTCCTCCTCCAATGGAAAGCGTGATCACTTTATTACCCTTGAACATTCACAGGCAGTCCTATCGCAGTGTTTACGCGTAAAAATGTCTCTTCGTATTCTCAAAGTTTGTTGCAAAACAGGTCATAGCAATGTTTGAAACACATTGTTTACATTGCACTCATCAAAGATCGAGCATTTTCTTAAGAAAAGAAGTACTGATAAAGCTATTATTGGAAGATGAAAATTTGTTAAAATGTCTACGGTGGTCTCTTCTGGCCATTTCTGTAAGACGAACCTGTGTCAGAAATAAATTGGCACAAGAATCCTGCCAGATTGAAATAAGCAAATCCTAACGATTGGCATCAGTATGTAAAAATTTTAAAGTATTTCAACAGAGTGCATAGCTTAAAATCGCTTTATATTAACAGAACAAAATAACAAGAGATTAAAGATTACAGAAAAATATTTGAAATTTAAGTATTTAGCATGAAGGGTCTGTAATTTTTATGTATCGCTTTTTTATGTGAATCTACAGTTATTTCTTAATAGTGTGTATAAATGTAACAGCGATAAGTTGATACCAATTTAATTTTTTAATATTTTATTGTTTTAAACAGAAAGGCAAAAATATGGCATTTCGGAAAGTCCTTACATGCGAATCCATCCTCTGCCTCTGACTGTTTCACAACCCTCATGAAACATTGAAACGAGAAAAATCTTAGAAATAAAGACATATTCAAAAAATATATGTTAAAGTTTTATTTAAAAATACTCTTACTAACAGTGTGGATAAATATTCTAACGACACTTTAATATTTATTTAATCTGCGGCAGGTATAATTTCAAATGGGAAAACTAAAGGGAAATATTGTGTTTAAAATGCTCCAACAAAAGAACACAAAGAAAATGTTTCAGACACTATCCAACAATTCAGCCTTAATCATAAACCCCAGCAATAGCCACATCTCCTAAAAATGCTACGTGCAAGAAGAACCATGGGCGTTGCATCATTTGAAATGTTGAAATTTTGGGCGAAAAAAATTATTCTTGAGCAACAAACAACTGAATTTCTATCTGTGGGGAACTTATTTCTTGAAAGGAAGGCTATCATATTGCCTTATTTTTGATAATCTATCACCCTATGTTAATAAACATTAGTTTTAAAAGGAAAAAACTATAAAAAAAAAAAGTTTTAAAAGGATGAATTTTTCTTGCAAAACAAAGTCAGTATTTCTCTTTAAGTAGCAAAGTCCCTAAGTTATGAATCGAACCTCTGTCTGTCCGGCTCAGACTGGTTCACTACCCGGACGTAACTGGTTAGCCACGCCCAATGGCGCGCAAAAACTCAAAGGTTTACCACGGAACCGTCTATCTTCAGGTCATGGAAGTACTTTCTCGAGGTAGTAATTCCATGGTCAGATCTTCTCAGCTATATAGGGTGCTTTCACTGACGTAAGAAGAACCGCCCATGTTGACGGACAAAATTTAGTGTAACACGCGTTTAGCGTATAGTTAGCTGAGAAGGATTTGACGACCCACGTGTGACTGTTGCATTGAAACACTGTTGATTTTGCCCAGCAGTGGGCGTGGCTTGCCAATTGTGACGTAAAGTGAAAGCTCTCTGTACGAACAACACCACAGTTTTTGCACGGCAGACTAGAAAGGGGCGGTTTTTGAGACGTCACTGAAAACATTCTATGAACACTTCTGACAAAGCAGTTAAACACCGATTTTCGGAGGAGAATTGTGCAATGGACCGTTTGGATTTAAGTGAGAAATTCAGACATGAGGTTTAACAACTCAGAAAATCGAACAAGATATGGCAATAGGATTGGATGAAAAAGATTCATTTTGCCACCTGCAATTTTAATATATCTTCTTAAAATCCTGGCTTTCAGACCCAAATTATGCAAGACAATCATCCCTATATTACTCCTGTAAGTGACAGTTTGCTCTAGACAATTTGTATGCTGTGGAAAAAGAGATCCCCAGGAAAATTCTAACTATGATGAATTTATATTGGGGCTTCTTCCTCAACCAAACCTTTTCAAATTATCCTGTCCTGGACTTGCCTGAGGGGTACCCTAAAAACCAGGGGGTCAGTGTCCGGAAGAGGTTGTGAACCCGTTTAATTACGATGTGCCTGAACAAAAGTGCGAGGCGACTGAAATGACCACTATATATGTACTTAAGTACAGTCATTTGTCACTCCAAACCACAATTTTATTAGTAGAGAAATTCTCAATTTATTGACATCAAATTAAAAATTATACAGAGTAGCTCATTATCCGGGAGTGTTCTGATAACACATTATAAGGTTTGTATAGACGAATCCGGATAAGAAAGTGATGGATTGATTTCAGTCAGCGATAACTGGGGTCTATCACATTTAATCTTTCAATTTCCGTGCTTACTTGTATCATGGATGGTTGTACACTAAATTGCATCTTGATTCCTTCAATTTCACTGAACATGAGGGTTTGAAATGCACGTAGACAATAAATGAAGACGATTTAAGGCTGATGGACCCCACTTATGGCTGCCTACAGTCACTAGACACCAGCGCTGATCGGATTTGTCTATACTTACCATGGGAATACTCATAAAGTGTATCTCAAGTCAAAAATTCAAAAATATATATTAAAGAGCATGAAAAATGAATTCCAACAGTCTAAATCCCATCTTCATAGGACATTCCCGAGCAGAGATATGAAATGATGCAGTTTATTCACTCGACTTAAAATGGTGTTTTGCACAATAATTTGTGATGTCATTGTTGTAATACTCAAATTTCATTCTTTGTATTTCTTTGTCTTTCTGAATGTTACTACACCTTGTGCCAAGGTGTGATATCACTCTTACTCTTTTGAGGTGATGTAATTAATTAAGCCCTCTCTGTGCAACATGCTATGCAAGCAAACAGGACGTGTCCAAGGTCATAAAAATATTTTTAATTTTAAAGGGAAACAAAGCAGGTTATGTGAGTTGTACAACAAGAAAGTAACAAATTATTGCACAATGGAGCAATTTATTTTAAGTGAACAAACTTCAACATTTTATATCTCAGCTCAAGAATGTGCTATCAAGATGGGAGTTGGACTGTCAGAATTCATTTTTCATGCTCTTAAATATATATGTTTGATTTTTTGGGCATGAGGTACACTGTAAGCAATAAATTATACTTTGTAATTGACAGTTAACAGAAGTCCTATCGCAGTGATAACACGTTAAAATGTTTCTTCCTATTCTTAAAGTTTGTTGTCAAATAGGTCACAGCGATGTTTGAAACACATTGTAAGCATGATTTTCACCAAACTTCAAGGATTCTCCAACGATACGAAGTAGCAATAATTTTATCATTTGAGGATAAAAATTTGGCATTGTGTCTACGGTGGTCTCTACTGACCATTTGTGTAGGGCGATACCTTGTCAAAAATAATTCGGTCATAGAAATCCTTGCTAAATTGAGATCATATAGCTTGACGCTTGGTTAGCAATTTCCGTAAATTTGAAAAAGAAAAGCAAGCTGTAACAGGACGCTGCACTGCTAAAAAATGCAGCAAATTAAATATTCCTTAATTTTTACGGATACATTTTTTGATCTGAAAATTCACAGCGATTTCAAGTAGTAAAGTGTGGATAAATAAAAAAAATTCATATGAATTTTGCTTTCAATTTTTATTGATACTATTAGGAAAGCAAGACTATGGTTAGCAGCAGTTCTTAAATATATCCATCCTATTCCCGGCTGAGACTTGTTAGCAACCTCTAAGCTGCCTATAGACAATTGAAACAAGAAAAATCTGTTTAGCAGCCGAACAACAACAACAACAAAATAAAAAAAATACGCAGTACGTAAACAGACTATTGTTCGATCCAGTAGGATAGTCGAAATAGGTACATACCTTAATTGGGGGACCGAAAACATATTAACCTTAATTGGGGGACCGAAAATAAAAGTATGTTTTCGTAAGATATCTTAGTCCATCACCGTGAGTTGAGCCTGACGGAGGCCGCGGATTTTATGTTCCTCTAAATAACGATTACGACTTGAATCGAAATCGAAGATTGAAATATCTACACTGACAAATTTTGTTGGACAAAATAACGGACACAGGAAAGGAACAATCTGCCTACTATTTAGTCAAAGATGCGTTAAATACTTCAAGACACATTTTCTTCACAAATTAAAATTGACAACCTTGTGGCTTGAATACAACAGATTGATGTCATAGCCCAAATATTGGATATACTTCTGCAATTAAAGGTAAACATCAGACGGGAAACCATTGGCATGATATTTTGAATTAATGTTACTTTCAGTTGCATATTTGTCGATAGTAAACACAAAATAACGAATGGTCCGAAAGTCTTACCACGAACTCATGCAGTCCTTTACGGCCGTGTTCAGCTCACCAGGCCCTTCTGGGTCCTGCTCTGATCCCTCCTCCGAATAAAGAGCGTTAGCGATGTATTACTTTTGAACACTTCTCTATCATGAGGTCGACGGAGCTCATCAAGTTTCTGAATACATAATGACTGATAATTAATTCCCTTAGCCACTTCCGTAGGAAATCGAAGTGTGTTTCACCGTGTTTGTGGGACCGAAAATGCAGATGTTTGAACCTACTGTTACACTTTGTTATTGACATTTTACAGGAAGTCCTATCGCAGTGTTTACACGTTAAAATCTTTCTTCGTATTCTCAAAGTTTGTTGCAAAATTGGCTACCACGATGTTAGAGACACATTGCTAGCACAGTTCTTATCAACATTCAATGATTCTCTAACGACAAGAAGTATCGATAATTTTATTATTTGAAGATAAAAATTTGGTAAAATGTCTACGGTGGTCTCTACTGACCATTTGTGTTGGGCGATACTTTGTCAGAAATAATTCGGTCATCGTAAAATCCCTAGTAAATTGAGATCATAAAGGTTGACTATTGACATCAATCTCGGCAAATTTGAAAAAGAATGTAACAGGACGATGTACTACTAAAAATCGCTGTAAATTAACAGAACAAAACACTAAGAGATAAATAAGATTACAGCAAAACATTTGTAAGTTTTTTTGTTGTTGTAATTTTCATGTATTTGTTTATTTTTTGATCTGCAAAGTTTCAATGATTCTACTATTCAAGTATGGATAGATATAAAATCTTATAAGTTAATTTAATTTTCATTTTTTATCGATATAATAAGGCCAGAATATGGTTGGTGGTAAAGTTTTTAAAACTGCGACAAATGTTTCAAGACACGCTTTTTTAGTAATTAAAATCGACAACTTTGTGGCTGGGGAAAGCAGGCTGTGTCATGGCCTGAAGATTGGAAATACTTCTGCAAAGTTGTAAATCAGACGGTGTAACCATTGACATGATATTTTAATGTTTCCTTCAGTTACATATTTGTCGCTACTGAACACAGACAAACGACGGTCAAGTCCCCAAACGTATCCATGCAGCCCCAACCGTTTTCAGCTCACTCAGACCCCACTCCAAGCCCTCCTCCTCTAATTCAAAGCGTGAGCACTATATTACCATTGAACATTTCTCATCATTAAGTCGATCTAATAAAGTTTCAAATAAATTATGACTGATAGGTCACTTGGCCACTTCCGTAGGATATCGGAGTGTGTTTCACCGTGTTTGTGTGACCGAAAATGCAGATGTTTAGGTAGTACTTCCATGTTTGAACCTACTGTTATACTTTGTAATAGACGTTTCACAGGCATCCTATTGCAGTGTTTACACGTAAAAATGTTTCTTAGTATTCTCAAAGTTTGTTGCAAAAGAGGTGATAGCAATGTTTGAAACACATTATTTATATTGCTCTCATCAAATGGCGAGCATTTTCTTAAGAAAAGAAGTACTGATAAAGCTATTATTGGAAGATGAAAATTTGGTAAAATGTCTACGTTGGTCTCTACTGGCCATTTCTGTAAGACGAACCTTTGTCAGAAATAAATTGGCACAAGAATCCTGCCAGATTGAAATAAGCAAATCCTAACGATTGGCATCAGTATGAAAAAATTTTAAAGTTATCTTAGAACCGTCTATCGTCAGGTCATGGAAGTACTTTCTCGAGGTAGTAATTCCATGGTCAGATCTTCTCAGCTATATAGGGTGCTTTCACTGACGTAACAAGAACCGCCCATGTTGACGGACAAAATTTAGTGTAACACGCGTTTAGCGTATAGTTAGCTGAGAAGGATTTGACGACCCACGTGTGACTGTTGCATTGAAACACTGTTGATTTTGCCCAGCAGTGGGCGTGGCTTGCCAATTGTGACGTAAAGTGAAAGCTCTAGATCTCTGTACGAACAACACCACAGTTTTTGCACGGCAGACTAGAAAGGGGCGGTTTTTGAGACGTCACTGAAAACATTATATGAACACTTCTGACAAAGCAGTTAAACACCGATTTTCGGAGGAGAATTGTGCAATGGACCGTTTGGATTTAAGTGAGAAATTCAGACATGAGGTTTAACAACTCAGAAAATCGAACAGGATATGGCAATAGGATTGGATGAAAAAGATTCATTTTGCCACCTGCAATTTTAATATATCTTCTTAAAATCCTGGCTTTCAGACCCAAATTTTGCAAGACAATCATCCCTATATTACTCATGTAAGTGACAGTTTGCTCTAGACAATTTGTAAGCTGTGGAAAAAGAGATCCCCAGGAAAATTCTAACTATGATGAATTTATATTGGGGCTTCTTCCTCAACCAAACCTTTTCAAATTATCCTTTCCTGGACTTGCCTGAGGGGTACCCTAAAAACCAGGGGGTCAGTGTCCGGAAGAGGTTGTGAACCCGTTTAATTACGATGTGCCTGAACAAAAGTGCGAGGCGACTGAAATGACCACTATATATGTACAGTCATTTGTCACTCCAAACCACAATTTTATTAGTAGAGAAATTCTCAATTTATTGACATCAAATTAAAAATTATACAGAGTAGCTCATATTCCGGGAGTGTTCTGATAACACATTATAGGGTTTGTATAGACGAATCCGGATAAGCAAGTGATGGATTGATTTCAGTCAGCGATAACTGGGGTCTATCACATTTAATCTTTCAATTTCCGTGCTTACTTGTATCATGGATGGTTGTACACTAAATTGCATCTTGATTCCTTCAATTTCACTGAACATGAGGGTTTGAAATGCACGTAGACAATAAATGAAGACAATTTAAGGCTGATGGACCCCACTTATGGCTGCCTACAAACACTAAACACAAGTGCTGATCGGATTTGTCTATACTTACCATGGGTATACCCTTAAAGTGTACCTCAAGTCAAAAATTCAAAAATATATATTAAAGAGCATGAAAAATGAATTCCAACAGTCTAAATCCCATCTTCATAGGACATTCCTGAGCTGAGATATAAAATGATGCAGTTTATTCACTCGACTTAAAATGGTGTTTTGCACAATAATTTGTGATGTCATTGTTGTAATACTCAAAATTCATTCTTTGCATTTCTTTGTTACTGCACCTTGTGCCAAGGTGTGATATCACTCTTACTCTTTTGAGGTGATGTAATCAATTAAGCCCTCTCTGTGCAACATGCTATGCAAGCAAACAGGACGTGTCCAAGGTCATAAAAATATTTTTAATTTTAAAGGGAAACAAAGCAGGTTATGTGAGTTGTACAACAAGAAAGTAACAAATTATTGCACAATGGAGCAATTTATTTTAAGTGAACAAACTTCAACATTTTATATCTCAGCTCAAGAATGTGCTATCAAGATGGGAGTTGGACTGTCAGAATTCATTTTCATGCTCTTAAATATATATATTTGATTTTTTGGGCATGAGGTACACTGTAAGCAATAAAATGAAGGTATGTCTAAATAAAAATGAGTTTTTAAATAGCTATGGAAAACATTATACGTCAGTAATATATTGGGAGAATTGAAGCTGTGTGGGTTGATGAATATGTGCCTTTAAAGAATACTCCAGAGTCAAATTTAATTTTGGTATGTTAAAGAGGAACATATTCTTAGCATTCTGGTAAAAGTTTCATTCATTTCCCATGTTTGGTTCTCAAGATATTAGCAATTGAAGCTGGCACATTTTCAAGAGAAAGTGAACTTTATGCAAGCAGGTGTGATGTCATGGATTCACATTCTTGGCGAGTGTTTTGTTTTTCCTTCGTTTTCATCCTATTTTTTTGAACTTGAATTGATTTGGCATGCTATTTTGCCCCTAAGGCATATAAAGGATTTAAATTCCATTGCTCAGGATGCATCTATGGTATCAATATAATAAGGTTTAGTTGCATAAAATTTGTCTAAAATTATAAATAAAACAAAACACTGACCAACAATGTGGATCTATGACATCACGCCTGCTTGCACCAAGTTCATTCTATGTTGAAAATTTGCCATATTCAATTGCCAATATCTCGAGAACCGAACATGGGAAATAAATACAAATTTCACCAGAATGCTTAGAATATGTCTCTCTTTAACATATCAAAAATAAATCTGGCTTTGGACTATTCTTTTAATAGTGTTCGCAGCATAATTAAAATTACATCCAAAAGTGGTCGTTTTGCCTAGTTTTGCAACACAAGTCTTTCTTGACATTTTGATATTCTACACAAGAGGAGAACTTGAACAAGTGCATTTATCGTATTTTGATCATTCCAAAATATGTTGCTTCGGGTCTCATGTCCACAATACGCAACGGAAAATTCCCAACGATCCCCACTCGGTCTCCGGCTTTCAGTTCCGTGATACCTGACGTTGAACAAGGTCCAAATCGAGCGTAAGGTGAAGACCGAGAGCCGACGCATTGGAGGAATGTGTTTCCGTTTATGTTGGTTGATGCTCCGTAGTACGAACTTGATTCGTAAAACAGAACCTGCAATAACAAGAGACATGCATCTTGTTAATCACTGAATATGCATAGCAGAACAAAGTACTCGAGCGAAAGTACTCCATTCATAAATTTTCAAGACTCAGTTGAACTAACTCCTGATGACCAACACTCGTCCGGATAATTTTCTTGATTTATTTTCACACGATGGAAAATTCGTTGGAATGAACACCCCCCACCGACAAAATTACCGATGGCAAATTACTCAAATTATCACGTCATCAATTTATCATTTTTTATTGAACACAGCCCACAATTTGAAACATCTCTTTAAGTGAAAAAATACAACATGACATCTTTTTGATAACTCGCCCCCTTACCTTGTCTTGTCAGGGAGCTTGGCAGACACAGGAAGGGTAAATCTTTGTACTCTTCTGACTTATTCATATCTAATGTTGATCGTTTTGACTGATGGATGGTAAAACTTTTATGTATTTTCTACTGTTCAAAATTCTTTCATTTGAAAGACACAAGGTTGTACGATTTGAGAAAGCAAGGTTTTAACTTCCCAAATATCAAAAACACTTTGAATTGATACAATGCTAAAATCTGTCAAGTCGATTTCTTTGTTTAACAATAATAAAGGGTATATTCATTTTGAGTCTAAGTGAAAACAGCTTCAATATTTGCAGTTGCTTCTAATATAGTATACTTAATCATTCATGTATTTCAGTATTTTCAGTGTCTTAAGGTTAAACTTTTACTTTTCTTGAGTGTCACGTTACACAAGAACCCCATAAAAGGTTGTGACGGTCGCCCGCGGGATTAACTTCGTAGCAGGTGTGTAAAATGTACTCCTCTTTATCCGAACATATACACTTGAGTTCAGCATATATAAATGTCATAACAATGCATGTCCTCTGAGCAGACAGACTCTGACCCTTTGTAAAGCGCAAAGACACAAAAGACACATCACATCTGATTTTTACCCCTACCCGCGCGTAAGAAACTGTCTCTCCTGAAACAGTGCACGTTATCCATACACTGATTGTTGATGACGAATTAACTGATAAACCTGAGTTTAGCCAACACTGTCAACACAAGTTAGTCAAGTGGTGTCTGAATTGACTAATCACGTTAGTCACTCATATTTGACTAATTTGTGATGACATCCGAATAATTTCGTTGTAATAGATAAAAAAAATATCAGTCAAAACTTACTTGAGGTGGCTTAATATTTGTTAGAAACTAGTTCAACTGGGTCAAATATTAGACGAATATTAGTTAATATTGCTGACTAACGTAATTGATAGATTCCAGCACTGTTTGACTAAATTGTGTTTACAGTGAAGGTGGTGGCGGCATGGTCCAAATTGTTCAAGGTCAGACGGTGTAGCATCATTATCGCTTTCTAGATTATTTGAGTAACCAGGGAAGTGATGGGACTTAACCTAATAAACTGGGGGAGCTGCTACGTTGAGGTTCAAACAATATCCTCCTTTGGCATGCATTACGCAGTTAAGTTACCGACATTGATTGCGCGAATGCGTCTGCTTTTCAAAGCGGCGTCATTGAGTTGGTTCATGATATTCAATTTTTTTTCTAAACCTGCTTATTTTTTTTGATATCAACAATGGCAAATTGTCAAACTTAGATAATCCCCCGGCATATCCCACAAAAATACCTGTTTATTGAGTGAGTAATTAACGGCAAGTTCGGGTTTCAACAAATCGTGACCAAACTACCCTAGCCTATGCACAAAACCTTTACAAGTCAGGACAGCACAAAATTCAAATTTGTATTTTTCGTAACCATTGGATATGAAAATTAACTGATTATACTAACTATAAACACTGTCATAAGGTAGTGCACCCTTTAGGCTGAAGTTACATATATCAACTAAATAAGACCCTTTAAGAAAATCAAATTGGGAAGGGTTAGCAATGCGTTTTGTCGTCGGAAGGATCTCAAATACAGTTATCAGTGTAGGTGATGTCCTCCTTTTTCCAGTCGTTCTAATATCAGACGTCAAGGAAAGCAAATATAACTTCAGCTCCATGTTCAATAAAATTATGACGGTTCTCATGTCAGCAATTCATGGCTTGATAAGTGTTCTTTCAAACTTACATTGGTGTAAAGGTAATAAAGACCGTCTTCGGCTACCGTGATGTTTCCATCTTCGTTCATTTGAAATCCATCAGATGATACTGCAACATCCCACGATTTGAAAAGTCCATGGACGTCTGTTCAAGAGATAGTTATGACAAAAGACCGAATGAACTGTCGTCACCACTAACGTCGTTTTGGAGGAATAACAATAGGAGCGTTCGATTTAGCGGCTCGAGCCGCTCAACTGGCTCAGCCAGCGATCGATCTTTCGGAAAAGTGATCTTTACGTCATCAAAACATCACAACTTGAGCCGGCCAAAACGACCACCCCTCCGAGGGGGTCTCGTTGAGCCGTGTGACGTATTTTACGTCAGATTTCATCCAGTCACGAAACTAGTTCAGCCAGTTGAGCCGGCTCGAGCCGCTAAATCGAACGCACCTGATGTGCACGTGACTGCACCACTGATCTTTGTGTATTACACATATAGACTCGTAAGCATACTCAGTATGAGGTGCCGTATCGGCCAATATTTTATAACATAAATATATTTAGGTTATGTTATAAACTCAAAATATATTGATTATAGTTCCAATATATTTAGGTTATGATATAGAAAGTCCAATATATTTAGGTTATGATATGGAAATTGATATAAATGTGTTATATTATGAATCCAATATATATAGATTATATTACTATTCTATATAAATAGGTTATGAGTAAACTGTCTTAGTTTACGAGTAATACATTATAGTTTATAAAATTGCAATATATATAGGTTATGACTGGAAATGCTGCTCGAACAAACGAATGGCGTTACGTCACGAAGATAGGCGTGATCACAAACGGATGGGCGTGACAGTATGTACGAAGGCGGGATCGGATCACGGTTGGCTTCTCGAAGCTGCCGGTACACTGTTAAAAATTTCTCTGTAAATTTACATAATTTTTATGGCAAATTTTTTTCCAACCAAATAATGTTTTTTTTACAGCCAGACTGTAATCATGAAAAAACATTAAGGGTTTGTTTTTTCTTTACAGTTTTTGAATGTAAATTAGTTTACAAAAGACTACTGTAACATCGAATTACGGAATTGTTCTGTTTTGTTTACCTTAATTTTATGTGAATTTACAGCCTACTGTTTTCATTCCCGACGTTTTAATATTTAGTATAATATCGCTTTTTTACCTTTCATATGTTATTACGTAACATACACTTCACCATTACGTAGATCAGGTATTTGCTTATCAACGTAATGTGTCGTTACGAAGTTGTTTTCAATCAAAACACATTGAGGATGCTTTGTTGTCATATTGTTGTCGAGTAGACTGCTATCTCTAGGAACTTTGTAATTGGAAAGTCACATTTTTTGTACAATATAATAATTGTTTTTAAAATAAATATGACAAAGAATGGAAATACATTGGTTGCAAACATTTCCAGACAAGATAAACAATAAGTTTATCACTTCCTGATTAAAAAACGCCAAAGAAGATATTATTCAAAGCAACAACAATCCTTTTGTTAGGAAAATGCCTACAAAATAAGCTCCACCCATTTATGCAAAATGAGATTTACGTCATAAAGTGGTAAATTTACAGACTCTTTCAATAAATTTGTGAAACGTTTTTAATTTGCTCCGATAAAGTGCATGAGCGCCTGTGGCGAAGAGTTGACATCAGTATACCAATTATCAGTGCTCTGAAATTAGGGCCTTACAATTTCTTTTTACTTAAAAATGTGTGACAAAACACCAGTTGTATGATATTTATAACTAAGAACGTAATAACTAAGTATGCTTTTATAATAAATGTAAGTTAATTTTCAAATAGGGCCATAAATTTGCCAAAAATTTTTTTTTTTTTAAACTGAAACTTCGCAGAACGATGCATGTTATATATTGAAAATTTTCTGGCTATTTCTTATTTGTTTGTTTGGACTTATTTTTGTTTCTTTTCAGCTTAAAAACAAAATGAATGTTTGTTGAATGACAGTATATTTATGTGAAATCAGAAAAATACAAAATACTGTTAAAATTTCTGTAAATTTACAGAAAAAGTTTTACAAAGCAGTAAAATTTGGTTAAAAAAGCAGACAGAAATGGTTTTTCAAATAAACAGAAAATACATGTTAAACAACCGTTTTTTATTGTAGCAATACAAAGTGTCTGTTAAGATACAGAAAATCTCTATTAAAAGTAAAATACAAAAAGTTTAAGTTAAAAAAAGTCTGTAAATTTACAGAAATTTTTAACAGTGTATATGCATTCGACATATGCTAGCACTGCGTGTAACTTGTAAGTTTTACAAACGGTAGCTAACTTGCTACAACTAGGCTGGCTAATAACGTTGAGGCTGACTAATAACGTTGGTATAATAAAATTACCGAAAATGAAATTTTAATGAAGAAGAAATCGTGGAAAGACCAGCACGTAAGTGGCCAGGAGAGTTTGGGTCGTAGACATTGTCGTAGGCCTTCGTATGCAGGGCAAATTTTCTGTCTAGCCAGTCTAAGTAGATTCTTGCGACCACCATTCAGGGAAGAGGTATATATTTGCAAAATGAAAGCCAAGATGCCCTTGAGTAACCCAGACACTTCCAAAGGCACAAATATTTAAATTTACATTAGAAATTGCCTTAATGTTTAAAACATAATGCAAGTATAAGTAAATTATCAACCGCATGACGTCATCAGCGAGCTGTTAGTGTAGTGGTTTGAAATACGTTTGGGATTCCTTAGGATCCGAGATCGATTACCGCCTCGTGGGGTCCGGGTGGCGTTCTTTTTGTGAGCTGTAAATTTTCAGATCAACTTAAAATTCTCCTACCAAAAATTTGGATTACAAAATGGCTACGCTAAAACGTGACGCCACCGTACAGATCCGGTTGCAAAATTGCGACGGTTCTAGTTCTGTTTTTAAGTTTTTGGAGAGTATTGGTGTTAATCTAAGTACCCAACTGCTAGCGGTTCAGGAACTGCCAGGTCGTTATTATGATGTTACGTTTAAATCGATAGAGTTGAAGAGAAGTTTTTGGCCAGTTTTATCTGCGAACAGAACATGTGAAGTTAATCCATATACCAGTTCTACGACACTTGTAACGGTCTTACATGTTCCACACGAGCAGGACGATAACACCGTGCGGTACGTACTGGGGAGATATGGGAAGGTAGTTTACGGTCGTTTTTTGACATTTAAGGACTATCCACATATATTTAATGGCATAAGACAATACTTGATTGCACTGAAGTCCGATATTCCTTCAGCAATCCGGCTCGGCGGTAGAGACTGTTGGGTTCGCTATAGGGGTCAACCCAGGACTTGCCTTAAATGTGGTGGGAAAGGCCATGATGCAAAAGACTGCAACCAAATGAGGTGTCATAGATGCCAAAGTCTTGGCCATGTAATTAAAGATTGTAAAATGGATGAAGTATGTACCGTGTGTCAGAAGGAGGGTCATAGTTATCGCAGCTGTCCAGTTTCTTTTGCGAATAAGATAGCTCCAACCCCCATGGAATGGACCTTTGGCAACCCTCCCCAAAGTGCTGATATAGTCGATGATGAGGTTGTAAGTGCTGATGTTGTATCAGATTTAAACTCAAAGGACATTGATAGTGTGAAAACTCACGAAAACGTTATCAAATCATCTGATATGGTTAATGAAGGTACCATAAGTGCTGATGGTGTATCTGATCTAAACGTGAAGGACATTGATAACGTGAAAACTCATGAAAACGTTATTAAATCAACTAATATGGACGATGTAGCAAATGCTAATAAACCCACTGAGTTTGAATCTGAAATGGAAACTGACATGGCGGCGACCCAAGTAAGAAATGTTGAACTCACGAATGCAGTTATCGTAAGTCAACAGGAGAAAGCAATTGAGTCAGAAGCTGCTTTTGATGAAATCGCCGAACCAGTTAATTACAATCGCGGCAGTCAAGAGTCAGTAGAGTGTGATGATAACAGTCAACAATACAATGATTCCCAAATCTGTCATACAGACTTAGCCGACTGTAGCTCACAAGTATCGATTTCTAGTACCCCTGAAAGCCCATCACTTTTTAAAGAGTGGGAGGCGAAGGCCACGGGCGAGGATGTTTCTGTTATCTCGTCGTCGGGGCTAAAAGTATCTGCCAATGGACCTCCCGGTCCTGGTGAGCGTGTTACAAGAACGCGGACAAGAAGCTCCTCTCAAACCGGCTCCGCCAGGAAAAACCGTTCCCGTTCTAACATTCGTTTCCCACAAGAAGACCCATCGGAATTTGTTAAAATGACTCAGATTTATCTGGAAGATGAGCCATGGCATTCCTGTGTGGCCAAAGGGTGCCTGGCATCCTTTTCTAAATTCAGTGATTTGCGGAAACACCTGAGTGATTTTCACCCCAAAAAAGAAGTGCTTTCCTACCCTTGTGTCTTAAAGAAGAAATGTTCGTTGTCTTTTACCACTCCTCGGGATTGGCTACAGCATGTTGCTCTGAAACATTCGAATTTTGTTAAGAAACAGGAGTTGGAATTTTTTGACCATTACTTTTTAAAGCATTAATCGTCAAGTATTCATTACTCTATGTATTATGGCCATGAATTTGAGAGTCGCCTCCTTTAATGTGAATGGGCTGCGTGATAAACGGAAATTCTCCAAAGTAATTCAAAGTTGCAAGATAATTGATGCCGATATTTTGCTGCTTCAAGAAACCTTTCTTAATTCAACTCTTGATTATCAGCCTTTAAGAGATCAGTGGGGGGATAATTTTGTCTTTTCTCCCAGCATTAGTAGCTACTCTGGGGGAGTGTGTATTGCTTTCAAGAATACTCTTTCCGTAAGTATATCGGACTCAAAGATTGACTCAAATGGCCGTTTTGTAGCAGTTCTATGTACAGTTAAAGGGTACTCTTTTCGTATTTGCAACGTATATGCCCCTAACGTTATTTCTGACAGAAATTTGTTTTTTTTTAAAAACCTTTATAGATATATTCGTGGGACTTACCCTGTCATATTGGCTGGGGACTTTAACTGCGTTTTAAATAAAATTGATCGTAATAACACTGGTCAAACTTTACAGTCTGATCCGAGTAGGGATGCAGTCCGGGAACTGATCTCTACTTTTCATTTGACTGACGGATTCAGAGTTGTTCATCCGCAGACCTCGGGTCACACCTGGTTTCGCGTCAACTCAAACCAGAGCTCTAGGATTGACAGGATTTATGTACCTAATGAGGTGGAGGTTAGCAATTCGGATACTTTCTTTCTGCCCTACTCTGACCACAATCCCGTGTATGTAGATTTTAAAACTCCCGTTACCCCCGATTCAAAAAATAAGAGTTATTGGAAGTATAATGTTTCCTTAAATCGTGATGATGACTTTTGTAGAGACTTGCGTTATCATTACCAATTGTGGTCCTCTCTTAAACCCGGGTTTGCTTCTCTACTAGATTGGTGGGAGAACATTAAAGGAAGAATTAGAGAACTTGCTATTAAACATAGCAGACGTCGCGCCAGGAAGAGGAAAGATAGGATAAATAATTTACAAGCTCGATGCTCTACAGCCTCTGCTGATGAAATCGATGCTTTAATTAGTGCTGAGGCCGAGGGTGCTTACATTAGATCCAGGGCAAAATTTTTGGAATTAGGGGAGCGTCCCTCGTCCTACTTCTTTCGTCTGGAAAGTCATCGTGGCAGTAAAAAAAACATACGCTCTATAAGAGGGCCTAATGGTGATATGTTTACTAGAAAGGATGATATCATTGGAGTTTTCCATAATTTTTATAGTAATCTTTATTCTAAGGAGAGGAATACCAATCATTGTTTGCAAGATATTTTCATTAAAAGTTTAAAGAACACTATTAACGAACATGAGAGAAATATGTTGGATTTACCCATTTCATCTGATGAGGTTTACTCTGCTCTCAGGCGCACACCTAAAAACAAAGCGCCGGGGATTGATGGTCTCCCTTATGAATTTTACTTCAACTTTTACGACTTAATAGGTACTGATTTGTTGGCTATGTTTAACGATATTTTTGCTAAGAATACCTTATCTTTATCTCAGCAAACTGCCGTCATTTCTTTGATTCCGAAAAAGGAGACATTTTAAGCCCAAGCAACTGGCGCCCCATAAGTTTGTTAAATGGGGATTATAAGATTTTGGCCAAGGTGTTACAAACTAGATTATCAACTGTTATAGGGAATATTGTGAATGAATTCCAGGCTTGTGCTATTCCTGGACGTAGAATTCATAGTAACATGATCTTGTTAAGAGACATTATTGACTTCACCGAGTTGAATAATGGTGGTTGTTGTTTGCTCTCAATTGATCAAGAGAAAGCCTTCGACAAGGTAGACTGGTCCTTTTTATTCAGAGTACTTCAAAAATTGGGCTTTGGAGACCACTTTGTTAGGTGGATTTCTATACTGTATAAAAATATCAACAGTCGTTTATTGATTAACGGGACACTTTCGGATCCGGTTTGTATCTCTCGTGGTGTCAGACAAGGTTGTCCCTTGTCTCCTTTACTATACGTGCTTTTCATCGAGCCAGTTGCAAGCTATATTAATAGTAACAATATGATCAAAGGTTTTTTATTGCCTGGAGGGAATGGTAAAAGAGTTAAATTTCTGCAATACGCAGACGACGCTACCTGTGTTACGTCCAGTATTAAGGACATTCCAATGTTTGTAGAGGTCTTTAATCTATTTCAGAAAGCTACTGGTGCTTCGATAAACATAGATAAAACACGTGGACTAAAGCTTGGTTACCTGGCTGCGGAGCCAGCCACTTTTGATATCACGTGGAGTGACTCTTCAATTAAAGTCACAGGTGTTATTTTCGGTTCAGCCGACTCTGTCCAGCAAAATTGGACTGAGAAAGTTAAAAAGTTGCTCAACGGGTAAACGCTTGGAAAATAAGACATTTGTCCCTTATCGGCAAAGTCGTGGTCATTAACACCCTCTTGTATCCCTTATTCTACTACATAGCGCCCGTATTTCCTATCCCTGAGTCTGTTGTTCGTGAGGTAAATAAAATTGTCTTTCCATTTATTTGGGGGGAAATGAAGCCAGATTTAGTGCACCGGAAAGCTATTGTTTTGCCTAAAGAAGAGGGTGGTTTGGGTCTAGACAATCTGAAAGATAAAATGGATATTCTTCTAGTCAAGACAATATTCCCCTTATTAGACCATGACGTTCCACCCCCTGACCATCTTTTTCTAGCCAGGTATTTTACTGCTAAATTACTCCGTGTATGTTTCCCGCATCTTTGGTCTAATTCTAGACCTAACTCGGATGTGTGTACCCTCAATTTAAGTTATGCCTGTCAGGTTATGAAAAAGTTGGTTTCATTAGGTTTTTCCTTTACTTCTTCCAGTACACGTACCAAACATTTAGTTATGCTTATCCAGTCTTCTGACGTCAGTATGGCATGTGTCAGGCATAACCCTACTCATCCGTGGTCTAGAATTTGGGAGTTAACGTATAATATCACACTAGATAACAAGTTAAGAGATTTTCAATGGCGTTTAGCTCATAACGTTCTTTACACAGGCAGTAGAATTAAGAAATGGGGGATAGGGGATGGTTGCTGTCCAATGCCCGGTTGCCACAGTATTGAATCAGTCGAGCACATATTTTGGGAGTGTCCGAAAGTTATACCAATTTTATCTTGGATTAAGCGTGTTCTTCGGTTCCTTTGTGGCACCCACTTTTGCTTGACCATTACGCAGTTCCTGTACGGATTTCCTGAGTTTAATATTACAAAGGCTGCTTTTAATCGAATCTGGTTTGTTTTATGCGTGTCTAAATTTATTATATGGAAAAGCAGATGCATATATGTCTTTCAGTCGGAACTTCAACCAGCCGATGTTATTATCTCAACCATTATAAAACGAATTAAGGACCGTATTAAAGCTGATAAGGAAAGATATAATAATGAGAAGTTTAAGAGGATATGGATAAACGGCGATTCATTTGTTTTCTTGAACCAGGGGAAACTTTCCTTCAGTTTATAACTATGATTAATGAACTATGGAATGGTTATCTAATACTATTTATGTCCTTTATTCTGGGCTGGCCATTTGTGTGTTCACTCCTACGAATGATGGGGGTATTCGCCTGCTTATTATGTGATAATGACTTAACAAACCTTTATGCAACTGTAAATAATTAAAAGTAACGATCTTATGTAATGTTTTCCGTGATTAAGCTGTAGATTAAGTTAAAAATGTCTGTGTTGTGATGTTCTCTCTTATTTATTTGATTTTATTTTTCCAATATGTAAATAGTGTATATATGCTCTTGACTGGAAATACAGTTTCCCTTCAAAAAAAAAAAAAAAAAAAAAATTCTCCTACCAATGATTTACCAAAATTAATATAAAAAGGAGAAAGTAATGATTTAGACATTATGGTATGTCATAAATAAGATTTTATTGAATTCTTTTGGAAAACCAGAGGAACCTTGTCATCAAAAAGTTCAGTTTCATTTTGAAGCAGCTTTTCTTTTCCTTCCTTCAATTAATTGAATTGTGTAATGTTAATTTACCGTTATTACTTATTGCGTCATGGTACTAATGATGTAAGCTAATTATTCAACTGTAAATACTTGTATATATTATTTTTTTTTTATCCCCTGATTTGCTGTTTTGTATATATATATGTTGAGACTGAAAATAAAGTTCTTTCTACACAAAAAAAAAAAAAAGAAAAATTCTCCTACCATTGTACAAACATCTGAAATATCTTCCTACTTTAGAAAAGAGGAAGACAGATTAAAAAAGAAATATCGAAGGCGGAAAGGAAGTTTTTCTTCAAAAGAAATTCAAAAGAAGAAAGTAAAATAAATGTACACAAGATGTAAATGAGACATGCCTAAAACCTTCCTTCAAGGGAAAAATAATTTTTTGGAAAAAATATAAAAACAGTGACATAGCTACGGGTGGGGGGCGGGGCTTGGGGCTCCATCCCTGCAAAAGCGTCCCTGAAAAAGCGTGCTCCTAGCATGGCCCCTATAGCATCTGGCCTGTTTCTTCCTCCTGTAGGTTTTTTTTTTCAATTCCTGGGAATGCACAAATTTGTTTCAAAATCATACTTGGTGTGTGTGTGTGGGGGGGGGGGGGTAGAATATTTAAGTCAAATTTGGTTGGAAGGAATTTGCACTTTTCACAGCCAGTGTTGCCAGTCATTGGCCAATGCAACAACCAAGCCCATGTTGGGTCAATGAAGTCTCAAGGGTCGCAACCTCACCACTACAGGACCTTACCAGACCTACAGCTAAGGTAGCATTCCCATGTGGGCCCCATATACGTCAAACCATATGGGTCCCATATTATTTTGCACCCAATACCCACATGGGGCCCATATGGGCCAGCCCGGTATGCCCTTATGCCCATATGGGATAGTACTGGGGCCCATATGGGGCAATTGCCCACAATTGGTCCCAGCACTATCCCATATGCATCATATGGGTTTCCTGGGCTGGCCCATATGGGTCCCATATGGATCTTGGGTGCAAAAGGTATATGGGACCCATGTGTTTGTCGATATGTGGCCCATATGGGAATGCTACCAGGAGGTTGGGTGGAGTGGAATACCCAGTGGCGTACGAGACGGGGCGGGGGAAGGCTGTCCCCAAATTTCCCCAAAATCTAAATTCGGGCAGGAATTTGGCAAAAAAATCGGACAGTCCTTTAATTCTGAAGAAAAAATGCATGGTTTTTCAGAAAATTCCTAAATGTCAGGCCCGTAGCCAGGGGGTCGGAGCGTTCGAACGACCATCCCCAACTTGAGGGAGGTCCATTTTTCCAGCCCTGTGTTCTGGAGTTTGAAGGGTGAATTTAATTGTTCTAGACCTACGTACTTAGGTCTCCAGACGAGACTAGAAGTTTGCCCGAAAAGTTTTTCCCTTTTTTGAACGAAGATTTGAACATTTTGAGCTTATTATATTGCAGAAAATTTGTTTTTGTAAGGTTATAATGATAAAATTAGGTTCTTTATAAAGTGATATGCCTTTCAAGAGCAAAATTAGGTAAAATCTCTGGGTGATTAACAGTGCAGGTGGCTTTGGTTATTTGTTGTACTGAGTATACATCGAAACTGGAAAATTTTGCCACTTTTAACAATCTGAAGCTCATATTGGGGATATGTTGTAATTTTATGACTGATTTGAAATGGAATTACAAAACCAAAAATATGTTCAAAATCACCAACCCAGTAACTTCAGTCCTTTTAGGTTTTTTTTTATTTTTTATTTTTTAAGTCCTCCCCGACGAAATCGCCGACCTTCCCCGACGGGGGGGGGGGGGGGGGGGGATGGCCCCCGCCCCCTCCCCCCTTTCCTGCTGGCGCCACCCCTATTTATGTCTCAGGTGATCAAAGCTATTCACTGAAGACTTGCGTCGCTAGTTTTAAGTTTGTGTATGTCGCCATGAGAGGGTATGGGCCGCTATAAGAGTTAGGGGCCATTTAAGTTTGGTGGGACAGAACATTCTTTGCCTGAACAATTCAATGCTGTCCGAAAGACTATAGTAAGCCGAGGACAATCATTTAGGCCTAGGCCCTTCATGATCCATTGAGTAATGTAACAGGCCCGAATGTAAGTATGGAAAGATGTTTACTGTACCCTGTTCTCTATTGCTTTGTCTTCCAAATAGTAAAAGTAGCGAGTCCTCCTTTTTCGGTGGTAAAGGCTGGCGGCTTGTTCTCAGAAGTGTAGGACAATACCACATTTTCACTCAATTTACTGCCTACGGAGGCTACGGTATGGAATTAAAATCCAGTGGGCGTTTTCTGGAAATATTGGGGTGATGTCCGAAGGTCCCCCTGGATCGCCGTGGAATTATTTAGTTATTAAACCGTATACGGCACATATTTTGAGGGTCGCCCAACTGTCTTGTACAAACTGTCCATATCTTTCTCGATTTTGTCTAGTTACTCTCTTGGCAGCCACTGGCTCTGCTATATAGCGTCTCCACAAGGGCACAGAAATCTTAAGTTCGGTAATCTAGTTGTAGCAAGTTTCTTTTTTTTGTTAAATTCACTGAATTCTTCGAGATGCTAGAACAAAAATATGATCCCGCCTTCGTACATACTGTCACGCCCATCCGTTTGTGATCACGCCTATCTTCGTGACGTAACGCCATTCGTTTGTTCGAGCTGCATTTCCAGTCATAACCTATATATATTGCAATTTTATAAACTATAATGGATTACTCGTAAACTAAGACATAGTTTACTCATAACCTATTTATATAGAGTAGTAATATAATCTATATATATTGGATTCATAATATAACACATTTATATCAATTTCTATATCATAACCTAAATATATTGGACTTTCTATATCATAACCTAAATATATTGGAACTATAATCAATATATTTTCAGCTTAAAACATAACCTAAATATATTTATGTTACAAAATATTGGCCGATACGGCACCTCATAACTCAGTAGAATTCCGCCTCACGTGTGTACAAAGTTGCGAGCATAATCCGATTGGTTGACCAATCAGCTGTCTGTATTTGTTGGATTGGTTTGTTATTCCTCCAAAGGAAGGCGTGGATTGTGGCATCGTATGCATGAAGTCTATTGTCCAATGTAACTTGTCAGAGAAAAAATTCTTTAAGTTTAAAATGTACAGAAAAAATTCTGTTTCAGCATTTAAAAACTGCATCCCAAGTGGTTAAATATTATATAGCGTTCAGAAGATACTAATTTTCAAAGTAATGCAAATTTTTCTTGAGATTAAGGACATTAAGGGAAATCTGTGATGTCACCGCGTTACATGAATTTGACAAGGTATTCAATTTATTAATTTTAATGCTGCTGCAGAGAATATTGGGCAACATTTGCTACAAAACAGGACAATCCGTCATGAAGTGGCATGCAGGGAATCTGAGGCAATATGTAGTATATGAATTTCCTATGGCATTGTCGAAAATCGAACGTTTTTTGTAACTAAAATTAGCAATTCCAATTTTTATAATGCATCGTGAGTTAGGAAAACTACATTCCGATAGCATTAAGAGACAAGGTGTGGGATCATTTTTGTCGGTTTGTAGACTTCAAAGGACTTATCCATCTCATGAAGTGAGTTGTTACTATTTCTGAAATTACTTGTAGGTACTATACATCCTTGTTTATCATTCCACTTACAGCAAATTAAACTGAAAATATCCTGCCAAACATGGGCAGGGCACAGTGGAATAACATGATCTGATGGTTGAGAGGAACTTTCTCAGGAGAGTGGTCAGGTGGTTGGGAAAGGTTCCCACCATTATTGGGTTGGGGCAGTCTACCACTCAACTATGTTTGGAAAGCGAAAATAATAGTTGGTGGCATTGACAGCGTGATACATAATCACCTCCCGTAACTTTTAAATAAATCGGTAGTAATTGTACAGTGACGTGGCTGGGGGCACAGGGGGAAAAGGTATGAAATTTCCCCAAAACTTTTCCCAGTCAATGTGTATGTATTTCATATAAAATATGCAAATTACAAGTATAACAACATTACCATGTTATTATGTAATATTACCTGTATTTTAATCTTAAAGTATAACATAGAACAATTGGAAATAACAACTCTTAGGCCATATATTTATTTTGGTCAACAATATCTGGTTTATTTGTATGTACCAACGCAGTGGCGTACGCAGGATTTCTCTGAAGGAGGGGCATGCAGTTTGTTGAGTGTTCGCCAGCCAGTGGGGGAGGGGTCTGAAATTTTTTGGAGTTTTTAAGGAGCCTAGATGCAAAATGGTGCAAGATTTTCGACTTTGACAGGAACAGTGTTAAAAGTTGAATTGTGGTGGTTCATGAGGATACAACTGAAATTTTTGTGTCTTTACATGCATTCTTATGTCATTTACGCTAAGTTATGAAGTAAAACTTGTCATTAAATTTGCATACTTTTACGAGTCAAAATAAAAGAGCATCGATCGGTATAGGCGAAAGGAAACATTTTAGTTTGCGGTTTCTTGGCCACAAAACGTTATTCTGTCATAAAGATTATCTAAGCGGAGCGCCACCATTAGTTGGCGCGGAGCGTATAGAAAATTTCGAAAAATCAGACCCCTCAGATGGCCGCAAATAGCATTTTCCAGACTTATACGAAGAATCTAACGAGTCGTTATCTTCTTTTATCGTTTGCAACAAAATGCTCACTTCAAAATATGTTCGCAAACTGCAAAGTGATCAGAGAGTTAAGAGCTTTTTCGACCCCCAAAATGTAATTTTGCCCAAAAGATTGATCGAAGCGCCACCATTGGTTGCGGCGGAGCGTAGAGAAAATTTCGAAAAATTAGACCCCTCAGATAGCCAAAAATTGCACATTCATGCTACATACAGTCTTTATTTTAACCTTTTGTTTGCAATATGAAAAAAATCAGGAAGTGATCAGAAAATTACCACAAAAAATGTACTATCACTATTAGGCCTATACGTAATGGTCTTGGTTCTTTCGGGAAACTATACAACGAATTGAAAATATGCTAATGCCTCTCTATTGTGACTCTTGGCTAAATTGGAAACCGGAAAAAGGCAATGGTCGGCCCGACTTAAACCAATAGGTTGGAAACTGTGCCATAAAACTCTCTCTAACTAGCTAACTAACTTGGTTAAATTAAAGATCCGCTGAATTGATGAAATTGTCTGTGACTGATCGAATTCCCACCTGTTAATGATTTTACCCCTAACATCTCTTGCGTGATAAATGGCAAACTACTTCTCACCGAACCTGAACACCTTCCGTTCCCATGTCCCCGTCTTATACGTCGACGTCTCTGTCAACCAAGGAAGGAGTCTATGGGGTGGGCCCTCCCTCTTAAAAATTCTTAAAAAGGTAGGTGTTTCTTATGCAATCGGTGCCACCAGAGGGGTACAGAGGCTACCTTTTGAAGGAAAAAATTTGAATTTGACAGAATTTGCCTATTTGTAGGAATTTAAAAAATTGGCATCACTGAGGGGTCTTGCAGAGACAATCCTTCCCCTTTGAAAATTTTTGAAAAATTGGGTGTCCTTACATGCAATCTGGTGCCACATATGCCATCTTTTGAAGTAAAAGCTGGGTTACTTAAGTATGGCTACGTATTTATAAGAACAAAAAATGGCATCCGTGAAGGGGGCCATGGCCCAATGCTTCCCCCTTCGTCCGCCACAGATCACCGAGTAAGTTCTAGCCTAGGACAAAGTATTCATGGACCCGTTTATTGTTACACCCCAAGTGAGCAGAATGCTACTTTCCCGAACTAGCCTGTTAGCCCCCATTTATGATTGGGTTAAGTAACAAAATCTAAGTATGCCCATGGATCCCGTCCATTCTAATTTCCAGACTAACGTTATGTTCACGTTATGTTAATCGTAAGCCATGGATTGTTTCAGCCCCATCCATCGTTATGTACACAGAGTAAAATCGGTATATTTTAAACCTCTCCCGCTACTAGCTTGTATGACAATATAACCTCGGGGGTCTACGTTAGTAACTTGTCAGTTTTCACATCCTTTCACTGAATTCTTAAAGTGTACACCGCAGAGATTGTGTACAAGGTGATCGTATTCATAAGTTCGGGCAACCCGGGCAAGGAGCTGTTGGTGGTTCGGGTTTACAACCTTTCACTGTAGTGATGATCAGCTGTTGTTAAGTTCCTGAATAACAGCTTCCTGTGCACTGGGATGCATTGATCATAACACCCGCGCGTATACAAGATAGAGAACATTCAATCTGCTGCGCGGAGAGGACATTTCTGTGGAACCCGAGTCGGGCCGGTTCATGCGACACTGACGAAATCTGGGTTAATTTGTTGCATGAAAATACGAATTATGCATGAGAAATGTCTCACAATTTCTTATTCTAACAAAAATTTTGAGAAATGGGAAAAGGGCATATCATTTCATCAAATTTCCCCAAATTATTTTCCGGGGGGGGCAACTTGCCCCCTGCCCCCCAGTAGCTACGCCACTGTAATTGTATTTTAGCTTTCTGTCACTCTCATAAACCATATACGTGCAAGACAATGCGCCCTGCGCTTAGCAATGCTTTACATCAGAACTGTTGTCTGATATGACGTAAGCATGCTGTGACTTCGCTTCTTGAGAAAGCATCGAAGACACCCCATTACATCAAAGGCGGTGTGGGGTGTAACTGGTATCCGGGTTTGTTACGTGAACTGTGCACCCAAATGAGCTTTGCTTTCATGGTGTTCACATTGCGTGAAAAGCAATTAACACATGCTTGGCTGGCCTGTTAGCCTTGAACCCCAAATGTTAAGTAATTCTATTGCGTATTTAAACATATCTGTTACTGTCAATCAATTACTCGGATGTGAAACCTGACTATATCAATTGTGCATGTAGTGAGCTTTTTTTCCTCCGAAAAGCGATAAGAGGTAATCAAGCAGAGAAGGAGGATGTTACAAAAAGTAAGAAGGAAAGATTCATCATGCATGCTTACCTAATCTCGAAAGACCAGATTCTTCATTTTCTGGCACCCCTCTTACATGAATGGACTCGATTGGAGAATAATTATTGGTTTGGTTGGATGCCAAGGAGTCCAACAATGACAGAGCTGAAGATACGGAGGGTGGAAACGTTGGTGACACTCCCGGTTGCCCTAGCAACGAGCAAAGATAAAATCATACACTCTGAAGACAGCTGGGTAATTTTTACCCATGACTGTGTCCGTTTGCTACCACCTAAAATGTTGGGTTATACAAAATCACATTTTCGTCGGGAAAATTCACTCAACATGGATACTTTAATGACCAAGGGTGAGAAGTTTTTTACCCAACAGTTAAGGGGTGTCATACGGACCCAATCATGAGTTTACCCAATGAAAAAAGTTTACCCAATGGTTTTTAGAGTGCAAGTTTGTTTGGGAAGAGGCGGGGAAAACAATAATGATCGATTTTTACAAACTAAAGTTAGTTTCATAAATAGATGGTGTAGGGCAACGGAATGCTGACGATATGATAAAACACTTCAAGTAATACAAAATATATGCTCAAGGAGGGAGGGGGTAGCACCCTTCTCCCCTTCCTTGTCCACTCACCTTGTATTTCTAGCAAAGATACTTTTCGTTGAAGTACATAAATTAAATCTTTGTATAGCTGGAGGTGCCATCGGTCCCTAGTACTATGCATTGAATGCAACTTTCAAGGCCTGAAAAGTGGCATTTTCGGTTAAGTTTTTGTCAGTCTAGCGCCAACTCACTGATATGGTGGCGCTACGCAAAAATAATTTGTTTACAGGTTTCGCCCCCTCCTTGACAAATTCCTTGCTAAGTGCTTAAACACAATTATAAAAGCTCGTACAAATCCAGTCAAAATTGTGATGGGGCATAAGTATATCAAGTTTCCCAACGATCCTTCATTCAAGAACGGTCTCTGATAATTTGTCAAATATTTTTAGGATTTTGCCTTTGAATTTGCATAAAATACAGCAACAAACTTACTGATTTCTCATGGTGAAACAGGTCACGGCACAAACATAGTACTTGCAATGTATGACACCCCCTCCCCCCAGAATAGAGTAGTCACGACCACGCAGCAACCTTGCGTTTTCAATTTTTGTATTAAGCCTACATAACGCCATGTACTACTAATAAAAAATAGGTTTACCAGTCGATCCTTTAGGCCCACGTTGACCTCTTTGTCCTTCCGGGCCTTCTGGTCCTACTGCTCCTCGTTCACCGTGTAACCCTTGTGGGCCCATATCTCCCTTGTCTCCTTTCAGTCCATTGGATCCCTTCGTTCCATTTACTCCGTCGTTACCTGGACTTCCTATTTCACCTTTCGGGCCCATTGGACCTTAGGAAAAATTGGGGTACTACTTTATAAGTATAATATAAAAGTAATAAATGTACGGTGGGAATGCCATTATACTTACATTGTCTTTAAAGGTAGTGTGACACCAAAATGACAAAGTTGGGTATTTGATGAAAAAAGCGTTAAAAGCCAAGAAAATTGCCACAACTTTCATCAAAATCGATTAAAAATTGGCCATTTTATAGGTTTATTTCTGATTTGCACTCAATCATGCATAAATATGAGCTCAAAATCTTGTGATGTCATGGGAGGGACATACCATATATGGCTAATGTTATTCTTTGTTTTTGCAATCTTCATTTCAAGGGCAGTTGTAACATTAGTGTTTCCTGAGGGGTTTATTTTGAAAGTTGAAATTGTGGCCTTGAAAATCATCAGTATCAATCACCAAACTATAAACTATCTGATGAGTAATTAGGAGATAATTAATATAGGGTTAACAACAGAAATGTCAACACTGTGCAACACTCAACATCACTGTTTTTGCATAACCAACAATTTGCTTCAGACACTTTCAAACTTTGAAGAGGTTTATCTTGAGAACGGTAAAAGATATTGACATAATTCCAACGGATTCTTACCTAGGAAACCTTGCTCCGCAACTACCAAGTAAATTCAGTGCTTTTGCTGACATGTCACACTACCTTTAATGACAACATTTCATCCATAACGCTTAAAGCATAAATATTTCATGATTTTTATTGAATCAATTCATCAATTCAATTCAGTTTGTCCAAAGCAATCAACAGGGTTTGGTTTAACAGGTTTAGAGAAACTGTAGCCTTCCCCGCCTCCCGCAATTCAGTCGTGAGTTAGTCAGTTCAGGTTTTACGGCTCAGTGTCTAACCATTTTGCTGTGGCTTACACTTGTTTGCTTTCCCTTACGTACACCATTGCTTTTGCTAGGTGACTGCACGAAGCACAATAAGGCCGAAGGTTCCATTTTTAGTTGCGGTGCCTGCCTTGCAGGCAGCACCGCAACTAATGTAGTCGTTCGTGAGATGTTAATTTCTGACTTTTCCGGCTCTTTATTTCTATCTCCTTGTAGATGCTTTGTGATATCGAAAAAAAAGTGAACCAAAATTCGTGTAGGAGGAGGACATACTTCCGCCGACCAGACAACTACGCAGGCTTCGCTTTAAAGCCACAATCACACTTTACCGAAATCGGATCTGATTTCGATCCGATTTTGTGAGTTTTCATTAAAGTCTTCCCCATCTGAGGTCGGAAAGAGCCACAAATTTGCCAAGTTGTGTAAATATATGAGTTGTACCACAGGATTACGAACCAGAATGCAAGGAAGTTCATACTCGCGAATGAAGGCGGTCCAACAGTTCTAGTGATATTAACCGTGAAGAGAGTTACTAAAGTAAATCTTATCAACTCCCCGAGTAACACAGGTAGTTAGTAAGTGACTTAGTCATGACCCAACCTTGCAATGCAAAACCACCTACAAACAGCGGTTTTTTTCTCTTTATCCTTAGACCTTTTCCCTCATATCGTGCCCCAACGTGCCCCATCCCCTCTCATGACACAATTCCTGGCTACGCTACCGAGTTTAGTACATGGTGAATTCGTTTTGATGAGGAGGTTTGCGCATTTCAGAATAGGATATCAGTGTTGAAAAGATACAGGTGAAACATTAGTGATGGGAGGTTAGGAAAATAGAAATGTTATGCCTAAAGCTCGAGTTTAAGAAAAGTATATATGAATGATACGTATATATGATTTTAAATTTGAATAAACAAAACAGGTAGTGGATGCTGTTATCTACTAGATCTAGAAAATAGACGCGTTTAAATTGCAGAAGATTTGTTTCATTCAAAATTTACTGCCGTAGCCAAAACTGTCACGCATTTTATTGGAAGTTCATAATATCAAAATTTCCTCACAAATAACAATTTCAGTTTTTGTTTTTGGTTTCTCGAAAGGAAAAACCAAGACTTTTGCAGAACATGTGTAGGATCGTGCATTTTGTTGTTGGCTTATACTATGGCTCATCGACTCTCTTAACATTGGTGCACAAGTACTACGCCGACTTTATAATTGTTCACTGTCTGAAGCCAATGACCAGCTTTATCGAAAATTGATTTTGATGGCTCAGCCAGATGAGACCATTTATAACGTAGGCGCTCTGTTTCTACAAAAATAGTATTGTTTGCAATTGAAGAAAAAACCCGTACACTTTTATTCTGTTTGATTTGTGATAAACATTTTACGATAGCAGATTTTCACTTCATAGTTTAAACTTGAGGAACAGCAACTTTTGACGAGAGAAAAAATTTTACCTCCTTTGAAATGTTTCTAACCTTCATTGGACATTGAGTTACGTAATGGGTATTTATCGAGTTTCAAATGAAATTTAGAACGTATGGAAACCGAGAGAAAGTTTACAGAAGTAAGGCAGTATGCGTTAGCACTTTGGGGGAAGGCATCATTCCCTCAGCAGTTATTTAAAGGCCTTCTGATGCCGTGTCACCGGGCTTTGTGAAAAAAATATCCCACACCGTATCCCTCAAACTTTGTCGCAATTCCTTTTTCTAACTCAAGGTACCTCATTTTAAAGATTGGTTATTTTTGTTAAAAAATACCGCTGCTTTTCAACAAAGCAACAAAAGTTGTGAAAGATGGGTACATTGTCTCTGATTCCTTTTGTTTTTCTCTAAAAGTTAAAGTTCTTTTGTCCTTGAAATCTTATACTGTGGGGAAGTTTAAATATCTTTGCCTGTAGATCAAGCATTACCCTTCATCATACGTAACGTACAGCCATCACTGTTGGTTAATATTTCTTGCAGCGGCGTCAAAATTATAAATAACTAGAACGCTATGTCAAATCAATGAGCCGTGATGACATCACAGATTTACATGATGCACCAAATCAAAAGAAAAATGTTTTCCGACTTTATAAATTTGTATCTCCCGAACGCTATATGCTATTCAGATGAATTTTTCGCTCCCTGAAAGAGAAAATTTTTCTGCATATCTTGAAGTTAGTGAATTTTGTAATTATCCTTTCGGGAATCGTTTCACAATTCAGTTTTGATTAACTTCCTAAGTCTTCTCAGTATTATTCGATGGCAGTGCTTATTACGGTTCGGCAGTTCAACCGGAACTCCTATATGCGAATGCATCACACAATCACCAACAAAGCAAGCATACACTTCCAGATCAGAAGAGATGTAACTTAGCTATCATGTTGGCTATTGAGGTTTAAGGGCCCAGAGAGAGAGATGACTACGCAGTATCTTATTTTGCTACTCCCTCATCATGGATCTCTCTTCCCATTCCTTCTTGTAAATGTCAACAAAATAAACATTATCAAATTTCTCTCCCGCCTTTCTTTCGTTGGAGAACTTGCGCAGCAGTAGGTCTTTTCCCTTACAGTATGGTTGCTCAAAGCGGCACCGTTTAAATTTGTCTTACAAGATTGCTCAATCTAATTATGCCACGTCGCATAGTAACGACCTCTTCATTAAATACAGCTACCAATGAAATAAATCTAATATGAGAATATTTACAAAATACAGAACAAAAAACTTGGGTGATATCATAAACTGTTTCATATCCTGTTCGGCTGATGCATGTGATCTTCCTCAAAGCCTGCAAGCGCCTATTGGTAAGGACGATTCATGTTTCAGTTGAAACGTCTAGGTCAGAAGTAAACTACGCAGTTAATAATGCGCAATTTTCTCACCCGGGAGACTTCGTTATCTTAGCCGTTCTCTATTTCTAACCCTCTGTGACGGTCTTCAATTCTGAACAAAATAGAATATAACCTTAGTTTGTCGCTCTTGTTACAGTTGTAAGTTGCTTGATTATGGAAGAATTCACCCGTTCAATGTTTTTCTTATAACAACGACTAAACTTTTACGTCAACAGATTGCTCGGATGTTTTAAACTGTGAGAAAAGAAGGGTAACGACCATGTCACAAAGAACGGCAGTAGACGAAAACTATAGAAAGGGGGGCTTCTGAGAACCTCATATAGTCGTTCCAAGAACCATGTAATTGAAATATCCCTCTCAAGTAATATGCCTCAACGTGTAATGAAGCCAGCGACATCCTTAAATAAATTATCTGTTCCATGGTTAACTCCTTTTAATTTACAAACACTTAGACAGTAACAAAACCAACGAGGCACAAAATGAAAACACTGTAACAAGTCCATAAAGGGCGCATTCGCCCGTAAAAATTAAATACTCATTCGTGAAGTCACATCGATAGACAGATTTTATCGGACTACGATGTTCAACTGTCGGTGTGACGTCACGAAAAAGTCAGTGGGCATTTTTGTTTTCATAGACATCAGATGCGAATAATATATTTACACAAGTTGACAACTTCTTGGCTCTTTCCAACTAGAAACGGAGAAGACTAACAAAAAACCGACATGATCGGATCGGAATTAGATCTGAATTCGTTATAATGTGGTCGTGGCGTAAGAAGAGACATTTGACCATACATGGGTCCAGTGCAGTGCGCTCTCACTCCCTTTTGCCTAAAACTGTCAATGCATCGTCTTCATTGATTGAAGGTGTGATACTCATTGGGAAGAAGTGTACCAGTGTATAATTTGACAATCTTAATATCAAGTTACATTGACGTTTTGTCAATAGACACTTCTCAGTGACTTTGCAACTAGGCATTGGCAACTGCCACGTCAGTCTGAGGCCAATCATGCACGTATATATATATATGGGTTGCCCTCAAGCATGGCTAAAATACGCCACATGAATAACCCCTAAGAAGTCACGGGAGAAATAAGTATTGATGCCATCTCATAGAGGAGAATAGCCAAACTGACTCACGCTCAAGCAGTTCAGCTACAGTACCGTACTATGGCTACGGTTCTGCTGTTTTAAATTTGTAACACTACACTTTGCTCTCTGAAGCATTACCTGATATTCCCCGAGGTCCCGGAAGTCCGATTTGACCTTTGTTTCCCAGTTCCCCTTTCATTCCATCAGTTCCTCTGTCTCCCTTTTGTCCTTGGTCACCCTCCTTCCCTGAAAATTAAAAAATATCCATGAATAAGTTATTTTCGATAAGTATATAATTCCTATATAGGAATTATATAATGTAGTCTTTATAGCAGACTCTGGTAATTAAACTTAATAAATCAGTTCTCATTCATGTTTTAAAAAAATGTGCGAGAACTGTTTTAGTATGTGTTTGGAAATATGTTAACTTTCTAAACATAGCTCCACCATCCATTGGACGAATAAGGTGCATAAAATTATGTATAAAGGTATTGTTTTTCGTTATTTTCAACAATTAGGACAAGAAGTTTAATGTAGAAAAGTTAAGTGTTTACGTAAATACCTTTTCGCCCGTCAGGTCCCTTGCGCCCTCTTTCTCCTCTTGGCCCAGGCTCACCTTTAGGACCTAGGTATGTAGAAACGTACAGTATTTGCAAGATATCAATTAGTACCTTCATCGCGATGTCAGCCATAACAACATTCCACAAATCAATCGTGTGAATTGTATGTATACATTGTAAATACAGGAAGGAAACTAGCATAATATCACCAATACAAAATAGACAAGATGGGTAAGTTAGATGGGATTGACAATTTGGGGAACATCGGTCTTAAATATATGATGGGAAGGAAAGCATACCACAACGGAGAGTGCACGCAGGGGCGTAACCAGTCCTAACAGTCCGGGGCAAGACTCAGGAGGTTTCCCGATTTTGCACCAGTTTCCCCTTCTTACCTCTTTTTGCTGCCCTTCTTCCCTTTCCGATTCCCCCTTCCCATTTTGGGAGGGGGGAATCGGAATCGGGGAGGGGCAGCTTACCCACCGGCCGCCCTACTGGTTACGCACCTGAGTGCCCTTACAAGATTAGTGGTTTGACATTAGCTGTTCAAATTGGGATGAACACCACGGTCCTTCTCACCTGGAAGAAAATACTTCCGCACAACTTGATTTACCTAAATTGAACAAGAAAGTTGAATAGTTTTGATATTTTACTGCTTCATGGATGCAAATAGTCACAGACTGTTCGCCTTGGTGACTGAACGTACTGACCTTTCGTAGCATTGGGTGTTGATAAAACAAAACTGTATTTCCCAATCTGTCTTACAAAATGATTGTTGCAAGGTCAGTAAAATTATAATATTCTACGTCCATTTTGTCTTTTTGAGAAGAATCACATATCAGACTATACTAGTTACTATTTAGATTACGTATATCGGCAATTCTTCAAGTACACTTTGCCGATTCGATTGGGGAACAAAAACTTGCAACTTCCTGTCACAACTTTAAAAATTGTCCCTTATACCGATATCAACTTGAACTTGACACCGAATATGGATTGGACACTACTTTTTCAGAAGTCCGCGAGACATTTCGACCTTCTTTTCAAGTTGACCGTCAGATAATTCCCTGCTTTGACCTAAAGTCGACCGGCAAGGACGACTGTTAATTGTTGTTGCCCGTGCTTGGTCGCTAGTGAAGGGAAGGACTTAGTACATGAACTCATGAAACACTTGAAGAAAAAAATTAGAAATGTTGAAAAATGAGATTATAACAGGTAATCAAGTTTCCTGTCAGTTTCCTATCACTATAACAGTACTCAAAATCCTTGTTTGAAAGATGTTTATGAAAACTATAAAGGCTACATGCCGATTAAAATCACTGCTCTCTTAAAATATATACTGACATTATAGTTCGTCATTCTAAAGTGATTTTCTATCAGTCACGTTTTGTGACAGCTTACTTTGGCGACCTTTTACCTTGTTTTGTATATGGCTGTCAACGTTATTAAAATAACCCAGCATGGGGCATGACTAATGATGCGCTTACCAGGAGGGCAGACACAACCAGTAGAGCCACCAGATGATGCACGTCTTGGTCGGATTCCGGAAATCTATAAACAAAATAAAATAAAATAATATAGCTATATAAACTGTTCATTTAGGGCATATATACACTCTAAAAATGATGTTTATGAATGAAATGTTTTCTAAGCGCCTTTTCCTCACTTTGTAAACACGTTTCAATGCTAACACGCACGTCTAATTCCTAAACATTTCATTAGTAGGCCTACTTTCAACATTTAATTGCTAAACATTTAGTGTTTAATTGTTGAACATATTTAGAATTTAAACGTGTTTAAAAAGTGGAGACGAAATATGTGTTCATTTTAATTGCTAAACACGTTTTTGACTGTTAATACCGCTTCTGCTCATTTTCTCCACAATCTGACAATGCTTGGTTTGGTTCTACCGTCATTTTAATGTGAATAGAATGTTTAAACGATAAATATACAAGAAATAGTTAGCGATATTTGCACAAACTTTGAAAAATGAACTCCGCAAATCAAGGAAAGTTCCAAGTCCATGCGGTGTCAGCTTTCTAGTCCTCCTCCCACAGCCCCGAACGTCTCATAAGTTAGAGAGGAAGCTATTTTCGAAAACACCGGAGATTGTTTCAATTTGTGAATGAGAGTACATAAACCTTCCATCGCCTTTTTTCCAGTTGTGGCTCACTGGCTCACTAGCTTGTTTTCTCTACCCCATTGTCCATGCTGAGTACCAAGCACAATGGCAGTAGGTTCCGTTTTTAAAGGCCCAGTTCTCTCACCCCAAACAGTGCCAATTCTCCTAACCTTCTTACTTAAGCCATCCCACAATTGTCTGAAATTCATCCTCATCCAGATACGATCTCAGCTTATTGCTTCAAGGTGAGAAAAACTCAATTTATATAATCAAAACACTCTCAGTACAGTTCATGCTGTGTAATATAAGCTTTGTTACTCTGCATTGTTTGAATTAGCTGTCAATCAAAGAGCTGGGCCAATTGAAAATTTCGGTACCCCCGTACCAAAATTGTAGTTTGGGGTGAGAGGTTTGGCCCTTTAAAGTCTTCGGTATGACCCGGCCAGGACTCGAACTTCCAACATTCTCAGATGCTCAGATTCGTCTTAGGTAGAGACCTATTCATCTGAAAGGATAGAGGGAACCCGATTTCGCAACAACGTCCCTGTCCGCTAACTTTGCTTTTTAAATTGTTTGCAGATTGTTTAAACATACTTCCAAACTGCCAAATGTAAAGATGGTAATAATTTACATATAAAACAATACCAGAGGTTTTATCGATTGTTCCAGATCGTTTCCAACTTCGCTAGCATACTCTTCCAGCGCCTGTTTGAACTCGATCTTCGTAACGACAGTTGATTCCAGCCGATTGATTTTGTAAAACGCCAACGGTAAAAGAGCGGCCACTACAACGCATGCCAAAACATAAAAGGTACTCAGAAGAGATTGACATGGTTCATCCCTCCGACGTGTAGAGATAGATGGAACATTTGGAAAAGTATTGTCACTTTTTGTCAGAGACATGGTGAATATTTTGCAGCCGATGGTCGGTTAATGAAACAGATGGTTTGTGTGTTTCACCTTCAATGATTGGTGTAGGGAGAAAATGGCAACTAGCTTGTTGAGTAGGTTTGATGGGTTTAAAAACAAGCTTGCTATTTCCGTTTTGAGCTGACCTAATTACGTAAGTCTTTTTCCTATCTGAAGTCCAACAGTAAGTCATCGGAAAGACCCAGAGTTTCGAGCTCTAAAACTTTGAGTCAAATGTCAAATCGAAGGACAAATCGACTTAAAAGCGTCGGAGAAAACATTGGCACGGCAGGGAGTTGTTATAAGTGACAGACTCCGGACAAGGAAAAGGGTGATGACACAGCCAAAAACTGGACAGAAACTGCTTAATATATACGAAAGAGTGCCTCTTCAAGGTTTGAATGTTACTGGGGTCAGGGGCCGTAGATCTGGTTTTTGGATGGGGGGGGGTTCCAACGGCCGGATTCTCGGATCGTGTTAGTCAACGGATTCATTTATAAGTAGTTTACCTACAGGAACGCTAGTACACGACTATCCACACACAAAGAACACGCGTAGACATACAAGACGAACGTCTAGACCAGTTGCGGTGCCGACAAACCAAGTCGTCTTATACTTTTAAGGTGATTTGACGACTGTTAGCTACTAATAGCTTTTGGACTTTGGGCATGGACTCTACTACTGTAACAAAGAAGTATATTTGCCTTTTTAAACAGGATATTCAAGGAGGTTTCCCTTCATGAGCTACTTCATTTTCTGTACAATTCGCGCCAACCTATTGTGACGCTCTGTTTAGAATAATCATCCTTCTTTCAGAGAGGTTGAACCCAACTCAATACCACAGAGTGCACTCTAAAAACACTATGGTCAACTATGCACCGACTCAATGGTATGGTCAAAAAGTGACCAATTAATGGTTAGATCTGACCATAAATTAGTAAATTTTGACCAAAGTTGGAGGTCAATGGTTTGACCATTGTTTAGGTCGGTGCATAGTTAATTAAATCAATGGTCAATTCGAGGCAAAGAGATGAAATGAACGAACGATTTGGCTAAAAATTTAGGAAAATCGGCCCATGTTTGTACAGGGTTTAGACTGTTGGCCCAATCAGCCTGGGGTCAGGGGGCCGCTTTAAGGGCCTGGTGGGGTTCAGGGGACAAAGCCCTGGTAGGGGTCCATGGAGGGCTGGATACTTTTGTAGGGGGTGGCTGGAGTTTGCTATCTAAGCGTAGCGCCACCATCAGTTGGCGCGGAGGGTACAAAGAAAATTTTTGGATTTTAAAACCTCCCAGATGGCTAGAAATGGCATTTGCCAGGTTTATTTGTCTCTAATTCTGGTGAGGAAATTTTTTATTTTTCTAAGGTTAAAACACCCTTTTGAGATACTGATTAGCTCAGTTCATTACTCCACTGAACTATGTATCCTAGGATCGCAAATCCGGAATCCTGCTGAATGTTGCAAGCAGCTGTTCCAGTGCACGCCTGAGTGAAGTATTTCCAGGGGCGTAGGGGAGCATTTCACTTTTGGGGCACAAGATTTTTGCCCGAGAAATGTAATTCTGCCTGTAGGACAGTCAAAGCGGAGCGCCAGCACTAGTTGGCGCGGAGCGTCCAGAAAATTTGAAAATTCGTGCCCCTCAGACAGTCAAAAATGACATTTCCCAGGCTTGAAAAGGGGATCCAAGCAGTCGCTTTTTTAAGTTTCAATTGCAGATAAACGTACGTTCGTTCCAAACTAAAATTCAGCCAGAAAGACTAAGCGGAGTGCCACCATTAGTTGGCGAGAAGCGTACAAAACATTTTCAAATATCCGATCGCTCAGACAGTTGAAAATGGCATTTCCAGGGCTTATATGGGGATCCAAGCATTCGCTATTTTGAGTTTCCTTTTGTAAAAAATGATCACTTGAAACTTAAATTCTGCTATGAAGCGGTGTAAGTGGAGCACCACCATAAGTTGGGACGAAGCGTGCAGGAAATTTTGAAAAACCTGACCACTTCAGATAGTCAAACCCTTTGCTTATAGGGGGTCTTAGAAGTCACTAATTCGAGGGTCTGTTTGCACAAAAATTGTTCACTTGAAACTAAAATGCTGCTAGGAAGACTATCTGCGCGGGACTTCACCGCTGGTTGGCGCGAAGCGAACAGAAAAGTTTGAAAAATCGGACCCCTGAGACAGTCGAAAATGACATTTCCCAGACTTATAGGGGGATCTAAGCAGTCGCTATTTGATCAGAAAATTACCAGATAAAATGTATAACTGCCAATCGATGAATCCCGCATCATTTCGGAGAAACTACAAACCGGAATTGAAAACATGCTAATGAATTTTACTCTATTGCGACTCTTGGCTAAATTCAATATATATTGAAAAAATTGTGTGCCCCAACTTCCTACTATATATGATTTTACTTTTGAAAAAATTAAGGCCTATGGGGATCTTATAGCAGTCGCTATTTTGATCAGAAGAATCAGATAAAATGTACCACTACCATTGGATGAAATGAAGTAGATGATTTTTCTTCTATTAGTAACACTTATTGACAGAATTGTCACGTTACACGGTGTGTTGAAATGAATTTTCAAGCAGACTTACGGGAAGACATTCTCACCCTACATCATTAAATTATCGAGAATCAGATTACCCGATTCTCATAACCATTGCCCGTATTTGGCAATAGTTGCAATAGTTGAACAAATCACTTTAAAGAGAAAAATGGACTTTATGATGAATAAGTTTAACGTTTTCCTGATAACACCACAACTTCCTGACATAATTATAACAATCTAGAGAATAATTAGCTCATAAATATCTTGCGAACTTTCCATTTCCGAAAAGGGCAAAGAGATGAAACGAACGAGCCACTTAGCTAGAAATTTACAGTTACGAAATGTCTTGAAATGTTCAAATCTTCGTCCGTAAACAAACAATTTGACCCTCTGTGCACGGTCTAAATTAGGTGTCTACGTCACATAACATAAGCTGATAAGGGTCAACTTAAAGTAAGCAGAAAGTTGCAACTTTCCGTATTAAAGGGCCAAACTTTTCACCCCAAACTACAATTGTATTGCAGACGGGTTGTTGGAATGATGAAATTCGTCTTCTACGGAATCTTTTACTCGACAGTTTATTCGTATTCATAGAACTGTCTTACTTATTGCTTTTATATATTTTAGGTAATCGTTTCATCAATTGCGAGTCATGGCCATACATAAACTTACTACAATGACAATATTTTCTTCCGTAGTAAAAGGAAATCGTCAAAGAAGCAACAAAAAGTCCTTGCTATATAATGTAATAAGAAACGTGTCTGGTTAATAATGTGATGACAGATGAATCGCAGCTAATAGCTATAAATTATAAACATCGACATTTTGGTATTCACGTTTCATTATAGGACGTAAAAATGATGCAATGTATCTTTATGATTGATTACTGGATGGTTAGACACTCTGATTTGGGTGAGACAATATCGTTCAAGTTTGATTAAATGCTGAACTTAGAAATAATTGGGGAAGGGATACCAGTGACGTATATGAACGGGACTAATACCAGGGAGCTGCTACTAACTTAAAGGCAGCTGCCTGCTGACCTTTTTGGAATATAGTTCTTCTGTCAATGCAACCATGGGACGACCCCCTTGGTTTTTCACGGACACGGATGAGTGATATGTATGACTTTGCAGTGAAGACAAAAGGTCGCACACCACCAATTCAAGGGGACTCGAATCCCGCCGAAGGAGGTTACCCTACGAATTTAACACCCTAGAAAAACTTTTTTTTTTTGGGGGGGGGGGGGGAGATTAGCTAGACCATGTTAGTGAAGAGATGTGTTCAATTTGTGATCTCTATGTGGTAGGAAAGTAGTTGAAGTAATCATTCAAAGAAAATTGAAGGTATTTCAGGCTTTTTTTGCAATATATCCTTCCGCGATGCAAAACGGCATTTTGAATGAGTCAAAAAACAGGAACCTGACTACTCTATTATACAGGCCCTCCTAGCGCGAACTCAACATCGTGTAGGCAAGTAATGGTGGTGTTAGTAAAAGAGGGGCAGCAGACCCACTTACCAGAAGTTGTTCATCCTTTTCAAAACGTGTCTTCCTTTCCTAAGTCATTGTTGTGTATCTTGATATCCTCATTTTCTATCAGCCAGCGAGCAGCAAGAACAATACTTCTAGGCCTAACATTTTCGGAAAAAACAGCCGTTTTATAACTTAATTTCCTCTTAAGTTTGACAGGAATTACTTGGCCAACTTCAAGTCTCATAGGTAAAGTTTTAATTGTTGCCACCACATCAGATGGGACATTAACAACTTTTCCCTAAATACTAAATTGCCCTCCTCGAGGAAGCTCACGCAACTGCATAAAAGGTGTTCGCAAAGTGACCAACCTTTCTTCAAGACGATGTAATTTCAATTCTTCTGGTATCTCATACGTTTTCATATTATTATCTCGACTTAATAACAGAACTCTGCCTTCTTTTATATATTTTAAACAGGTTTTACAGACCCATCCTTTATCTATACCTCCTTCCTGCTTACAAATATTAGTATTTCCACTAAATCTAACTAAATTCACCCACAGTGCACATTCTTTATACCATAACTGCTCACAATAAAAGCAAACATATGTAGGCCCCTCCATAATTTTATTCCAAAAGCGATGTTGCAATTCTCTAATTGGACTCTCCTCTTCTTTTCTAAATTGACGCTTACGTATTTGTTCTCTAAGCATCATTTTAGTACTATCACTTGCAATACCCACACTACGTTTTATCACAAAACCTTTATTTTCCCAACATTTATACCTATCTTCAGTCACTCCCATAGACCCTTTCACTAATATATGATTACTCCCCTCATTTAAACAAACATCTGCTCTCTTCACACTTCACACTTCACACTTTGCATTGACATTTGATTACGCTCCTCTTCAAATAAAATGTCTCCTCTTTTCAATATGTTACACTTAACACCGAAAAATTCTTCACTATGATCATTAACACAACCCCTCTTCAACCAATTCTCTATAACGCTGCTCTCATGTACAGACTCATTATCTTCTATTTCCAACACTACGTCATAATGTACTCCACCTGTATTGACTTAATAAATGGCACGTTTTTCCCGATTAACTACACAATGAACTTACAATGACTTGTCTTAAATAAAAATGATTATTTTCTACCCCTGTAACCAGTCATGCCAAACACCGAAAAAACAATTACCATCCCCACGTACTTTTCTCACACGAATCGGCCTACTCTCAACTGTAACACACTTTCCTATTTCAACAGACGGCAAATTAAACCCCCAGCTTTCACAAAACCATGTTTGAATCTATCAACACAAGCTTCCTAAACATTTTTTCTCTCCAACAGCTATCAACAACTAAAAAATAAAATGTACATGTAGATCTTTCGGAACGTATAAATAATACCTCACGATCGTCATGTTCCCTACTTTCCCCATTATCACACCTCTGACTTTTTTCACATTCACTAGAACTTTTGGGGGGTTTGTTCCCAACTCTGATATCATCATTTTTCTCCTCTTCATAACTTTTATCTTGAAATTCACCCCCATACTTTCTTTTTCTTTGTTGCCAACCTTTCCTTTCTAAATTAAAAAATCTTTGAACGGCCCTTCTTAGGCATTGTAATATTCTCCACATAGTTTTAAATTTAAAATAACAAATTTACCATAACCAGACACCTTGATATAACGATATAACACAAATATTAATACTCGCCAACTCATACAAATAATATTTACCTACCAATAACAATGTTTCCCTCCAACAGAAACTTACTTTGTGAATATTGTCGTTAGTGTGAGAAATTCACACAGCCCTTTAAAGTCACAAAAAAAGTGAACAAAACTCCTCTAAACTGTCTAACTTTTTACTTCACCGCAACCCCGACCATGCCACTTGAAAGGAATAAATCCCTACAAAGAAATCCTCATATAAATACTCAAAATTCACTAAACACCAATCTGTAATGAATTAAAAAAAAACAACCAAAATAATGGCGCTGTGTTAAATTAACAAACAACCTTTTCCCCAGAGTACATACGGACCTGGTTTTTCCGCAAGATTGTTACTAAAAATAGAACACGTTTCCAAATTTTACAAGAAAAAACCCCCAATTTTACGCTCTCACGAAAGTCATATTTCCACCAAAACTTAAAAACACGAAAGAAAAGTGCCATCCCTACAAATTACACTAAACCGTATTTCGATACCACAAAGCATCTACAAGAAGATAGAAATAAAGTGCCGGAAAAGTCAGAAATTGACATCGCGAGAGTAACTGCATTAGTTGCGGTGCTGCCTGCAAGGCAGGCACCGCAACTAAAAACAGATGGAGCATTACATATAGCCTATTATTTGTTCATAATAGGCAAATTAACGTTCTCTTGAAGCCCTATAAAGTCATCTGTATCCTGCAATGTTACATTTTGTTTAATCTGCCTGTTGTTTTTCAAATGTGCCTGAACTATTGGGGGGGGGGGGGAACGATATGGTTGTCCCCCGAATATTTTCATTGGTGTCCCAAAATCCCCCAGGATCGACGCACCCGTCTGGGGTTAATATATCCAAAAATAATGATTTGGAGTTATGCACTGTGTTGACATTCCATTTGGTAACCCTTTATAAAATATCTCTAAAAACCGAGTTCGGTAATTCGTTTAGTTTGATGGCTATATGCATATCCGCGCATCCCCCAAATGGTCGGGATAGACAAACCAAATCGGCACCTGCAACACGTGTTCCAAAATTTGAGTTAACACGGAACTTTGTTGACATCATTCTTTCTTAATCCAACCATAACTTAAGCAGGAATCATAATTATGGTTATGTGCAGGGGACTGTGTCTAAATTGCCTTTTTGACAGGTAAAAATATCCATTTTAATATGACGTGAAGTAGGACTGAGCCCCTATTTTCGTTCGGGTTGGCCATTGAGATTTATGCTTGGTGTTCTATGCACGTACCGCACGAAAACAAGGGAGCGCCGCACATGAAAAATGTGCTGAGTTTGGTTTGTGTATCTCATGCTGTGCCCACAATTCCATGCGCCAACGAATTACCGAACTAGCTTTTTAAGCCGCGGCCACCCTACAACAAATGCGGATCAGATTTTGATCCGATTCCGATTCGATTATTGTAAGGTTTTGTTCTGCATCTTTGGTGAGAAGAAAAAAAACTGTCAACCAGTGTAAATATCTGATTTGCATGCTGATGTCTAAAAAAAAGCTAACTTATTGTTCCTTGAAGTCACACCGACTTATAAATTTTCTCGGACAACGTAGTCCGATAATTTCTGTCTGTCGATGTGACGTCACGAAAAAAATATCTTTCATAATTCTTCGGTACAACTCATATGTTTACACAGGTTGGCAAATTTGGGGTATTCCCAACCAGAGACGGATTGCGAGAAGATTTAAATAAATAAAAAAAAAAGAAAAACAGATCAAAATACGATCCTAATCCATTGTAGTGTGACCGGACTTTTCTCTATAGTCAAAGGTCAAGAACACCCACACTTGTTTTAAAGCAACAGTTAAATAACACAATTTTCTTCCTTTTTTCTCTTTAGAGTATCTTCCGTCATATTTTATGACTTCAACATTGTATGTAAAAGGAACCAAACAGTTACTTCTAGTAAATTTCACATTTGAGGATAAAAAATGTTGTCACATGACTCTCAACAGCCAATCATGAAACTGGATAGTCTACTAAACTTCTACATGTTAAGGTGGTTGCTCTTTCCCTTTACCGGTCCAATTGGTAAGTGATACTGATGATTTATTAAACATTAGGTTAGTTTAGATTGAGTTTTACAGTCCAGTTCACAACTCATTGGTTCAACTATGGGTAGAGCAGGCTACGACCTTTTTTCCAGTTGCAGCTCACTGGCTTGTTTTCCCAACTCCTTTGCTTATGTTGAGCCCCAGGCACAACGGCAATAGGTTACCGTATGTTTTTAAAGTTTTCGGCATGACCCGGCCAGGGCTCGAACTCCCGACCCTCACTAACTGCAAGTCTGAGGCTCCAACTTGACCCACTTGACTTTGCAGTCGGTTTATAAAAGATTCGGTTAATTTAAGAGCCTATTTACAATTTAAACTTCCAAAATGCAACCCTCAGAACATACTTACTGTCCTTGAAGATAATGTTGTTAGGACATACGACAACATAAGCCATATATGCCCTGTCCCTCTCTCGACATTTGCATATTTAGATGTTATATCATGTTTATGGATGATTGCGAGCAAAGCAAAAATTGCCATGGCATTAAATAGTCAATTTTTTAATGGATTTTGATAAGAATTGTGGCTATTTTGTATATTTTCAATGCTTTTTACATCGAATACCAACCTTCTACATTTTCTTGTTATCAGCTTTTTAACGTGCAATGTAGACTGCTGATTAAGTTAGATGAATATTTTCGGTTAAAATGAGGGTACGATAGCCTTGTTGATAATGTTCCTTTGAAGAAACTCTTTTTTAAAGAGAGCATAAACGTTAAAGATACGACAGAAACACATATTTCAGCCCCAGTGTTAAATTCCATTCGAAACCATTAGGAAAAGTTGAATGGTTCCGAATGGTTCCGTCCGAATGGTTCCGAATGGACCCGAATGGACCCGAATAGTCTCAAATGGATTTCAAATGGTGTATGGAGGGAAATGTACATCCGAATGGTTTTCTGATCACAAAGCTGAATGGAATGCAAATGGTTTGAGAATGGTTTTGGTATTCGCAAATGGTTTCAATTTACGGAAGCCGAGAACGGCGCGGTAGGGAGAAAACGCAAATCGATTTCTCTGCAACAAAATGAGAGGGCGTACTTCATGATCGTTTTGCTATAGCATATAATGTATTTTGCATCCTCAAAATAAATGGACGAGTCTCAATGCTACCAGACAACAGAGTCTTAATAATGTTATTGGTTCCGTTTATTCTACCGTTTATAGAACAAACAAGAAAATCATAAGAAATACAGGGAAAAAGTCTTTATGTATTTAGAGCAAAGAGCAAGGGACTCTAAGGTTTATAAAAACTATTCCAGGTAAGGAAACCAAGAAATGTATTCGAAAAAAGGTTCACGGCTAGCCTTGTTTTGATGATTGTACCGTAGCCGGGGGTGGCAGTATCTGATACTAAATATGCAGTCCCTTGTTTCAGTTTTGAATTTTAATGCGTTCTTAACGGATATTCTGTCTTGTAATTAGACAGGTAGCATGTTTGGACTGTGGGGTGGGACTGAGGACCGCAGGTACTTTGGAGTACTGCCCTGTTAGGTCTCCAAAACCTTTAACTAGACATCATTTTCCTGCTCTTGGTTTTTAGATGTTGATCTTCATCAAAAGTTGGACTTTTTGCCGTTTTATCCTGGTCTTAATTTGAGAGCGCCTTGATGAGAGTATCGAGGGAGTAATCTTCATCCTCTTCGTGATTTGTTTCCGGTTTAAGCCTAGAATTGATTAGGTATTATTTAGTTTGGGTGTCCTCTCAAAGGCTACCATGACCGGTGGTGTCGGAAAATTTGACGCGGATTTGGATTTTCCGACATTAAGTGCCAGTGTTTTGGCACTGCAAGTTTTGTTTTAGCTCTTTGGTTTTTGATCAGAGTTTATCGTATCCTCATTGTTTAGTTTGAAATGGTCCTTTGAGGACTATGAGGCAAGTTGATATTCTGAGTGAAGGGAGGGATATATAGCTGTAAACCGTCTCCTCTCCCTAGAGCTATTTTATATTATATTTATCCGATAGAGATATATCGTAGAGGTTATTGATAAAGTGCTCGGTTGTGGGCGATGCGCACTGTTTAACAAGAAATTTCCTTACTGGCTAACGATAACCCTTATCCCTAGCCTAATCCCTAACCCTATAACAAAGAATACAATCGATACAATACAATGGCAACAACCAATGAAGAAACACCTTGTTACACAATGGGCATCAACCCCTCGGTTGCCGCCTTCGGACAAACTTTGGCATTTTTAATTCGGCCTTTTAAGGTTGTACACTTAATTCGAAACTTCTGAGACTTTGCACGACTTTGTCCCCTTTTAGGGGCTCGGGAAGTCTTCCTACTTTTTGTGAAAGGAATTCTTGATTCAGTATCCTCGAATTTATCTTTTTGTTTAGGGCGGATATTGCTTTTAGTTAAATGAGCAAGATTACCGAAGGAACTTGTACACAAGCTATGTGCAGACTAATTTTATCTCTTTAAGAGTGATGTGGGGTTTAAGCCTTTGAGAGTTCTTGACAGACATATTCTCTGAAAGGCTAGCTCAGAACTGGGGACAAAAGCATGGCTATAGGCTTTTATTAGGTATTTGCAGCCAAAGTGAAAACAACTTCCCGTATCATGTGCCAATCACAGAAGGACAGCCTGTGCATGCTGTCTGTGTTTGGTTCTGAATTTGAATTTTAAAGGTAAAGAGCATTCCCCCTACACTTATTTTGAAGAAAAAGCTAAACAACACAATTTTCATCTTATTTCTCTTCAAAGTATCTCTCATTCTAAAGTCCTCCCGACCCTCTGGCAAAGGGCCGTTCGGCGAAACCAAACTTGATACTGCTTCCCGAAGAAGCTATTACGTCCACTGAAGGACAACACCAAGGACCAACCTCGCGGCCTTCAGACCATTTTCATCATTGGTCTGTCATATATGGCTCCATTCTTGACTGGATGAAAAGAACAGATACTACACATGACCTTAGCCAAAAGGCCGAGAAGCCTCTCATTACATTTTATGAATTAACCATTGCATATAAAAGGTAAACCAAGCAGTCCAAACACAAGTACTTATTATTAGCAGATAACCCTCAAAAAAGAGTGAATGAGCAAAAAAGTGATTTAGATGATACTTCGCATGTTTTCACTACCTGCTGTAATTTTTGAGCCGTTGAGATGTGGTGTTCTTGTGTTTAGTTACCAATATCAAAACACTTACTCCTTTATTTTCATGTTCAAGTGTTGCAGACAAAAACGGGTACGAATGCAATGTTCTTGTCTGAACGGCTCTGTTTTCTATGATAGCTTTGAGACTCGTCCATTAATATTAGGGATGTATGCAGTACATAACAAGCCTTAACATGACGTTCTCGAAGTACGCCCTCTTTTTGGTTGTCCTAACGGTACTGAGAAATCGATTTGCGTTTTCTCCCTGCCGCGCCGTTCTCGGCTTCTGTACCAAATGGTTCAATTTGGAAAATATTCAGTGAATGGTATATTATGTACATCGATGGAACTTGGAAGTACTTCCTCCGAGGTAGTACTTCCATGGAAGGAAGATGTTCAGTTCAACCTCCCTGGTTCAATATATATGCACATAATACTAATGGTCAAGTTGTCTGTTGCTATGAGCCTACCTGTTACAAATTGACTTGAAAGGATATGTATATCTCAATGAAACAAATTTATAACCAACTAGTTTTGAAATATCTCTCACAATTTGTGCTGGTACAATTAGGTGTACACAGGAAGGTTAGAAACTTTGTAGCCTAAACCAGTTTTAGATTCTTCTCAGAGTATGACAATTCCCAGATCATTTCCCTCAGGCACATTTTATTTATAGGGATATAATTTTTGAGGGGGAGGGGTACATATATCAAATTTTGTGGGCTCAAATAAATTGGGGGTTACAGTAAAGCCATCCATAGCAATTCGAGTAGGCCACAAACCGCACCCTTGGATTTCCCTGAAAATTTTAGCTTCAGTCTTTAGTATAACCCCTCCCCTACCTTGGAAAGGCTACACAGAGTTACTGTAATGAACAGCAAGGATATCAGCTGGAATACGAAATTCTTCCTGTCATGTCAATACCCGGCCCACCCCCGATACCTCTTGACTCCCTTCGCCACACCAGTTTCTGGCACTTTCTTAACCCGTATCTGATATCCTCGTGTACCCCAACCAAACTTAAAGTTTTTGTTGTTGTAGCTTTGCAGTCTGGGGTCATCTGCAGCCCAGAGGAACAACCTCCTAAATTATTGTACTCATTACTTCTTCTCTCCATTTTCTCCTTACATGATTCAAATCCCCCTGCCCACCCCATCATGCATACCTTTGTTGCCTTTCGAGTTGCTTATCTTTATGAAAACACCAAGGAGTTTCTACAAGGGTGGAGTGACAAGGGCATTGTCTGCCTCTGTCCTCATCCTGGTTTCAAGTGTGAACTAGCAAACACAGCTATAACAGGATTAAAATCACCCATGCATAAAAGGACACCTGCAGCTCTCTTTCGCTGTGCATTGTGTTGCAACTCCCTGAGATAAGTAAGATACCTTTAGCACTGCAAAAAGATACAGTATACACAATACGTACATACGCACTGTGCACTGTGTTTTTAACTAGGCAGCATGGCTACAGGTAGTTCTTTAAGTTTGGCTTCAACTTCAAGTAGTAAGATGATACCCAGGGCAGATGATGAAGACTTTGAAGATTTTGATGAAACTGATTTAGAAGAATGGTGTAAAACTATAGATAAAGAAGAGGCAACTTATGAAAACACAAACAATTTAGTCGAAGGAGGTGAGTTTACTTTTGTAAAAAACTTGATTTTAACTGAAAGATGTTAAGAATAATTTCAATTTCATCAAGGAAACTTAATTATTATCAATGATGCCTTCCTTAATCGTCAAGCATTTATTATTAAAAACATTTACTGTGCGTGATTTTGAAAAATTGTAGCGTTCAACATGGGTTCAATCTATGACTCCGCACCATTTTGTTCATTACATGTTAAAGGGAAAGTATTTTAGCTTACATAAATTGCAAACAGAAGAGGCCTTACAGTATGCTGGGCGAAAGATTGTGTCCTTTCTTAAAAAAAAAAAAAAAACTTTTTAATGAAGCCTTTAAAAGGTGTGTACAAATTTTAGTGAAGTACGGGGAACTATTATCACCACATATACACACTTTATATATATTTAAAGATATTTTTAACTCTGAGGATAAAGTAAGGGCGTTGATACACCGAGAGTGTAATGCACATTACTTTGAATATCTGGAAATGTTGACGGATGTTGATATCAAATTGTTTAATTCTTGCGTGCTTTTAGTTGGTAATAAGAGTACATATCTTAGAGACATTAATAAGGTTAGAGGTATGATAAACTGGTACAAGCAGCTGGCAGGTGCTGATCTGGATAAATTAATACGTGTAGATGTAGACACTGTAGATACGCTTTTAACTTTACAGCAAATTTTTGAAGAAACGCTTCGAATTAAAAAAATACTTTAACAGGCCCTATCTATATTAAACGGGTGTCCTGCATCAAGTGAATGTTATGAAGGTTTTCAAAATACACACAATCGCAACACAGACTTTGGACAACTTTGCCCATCTCACACCTAAGCCCCTTCCACAAAAATCAAATTTGCATACGTTTTTCCACAGGCATCCAGCGTAAAGTGTTGGAAATTTCGAGGACCTTGTTTCTGTATAAAAAAACGGCTGCTAAGAAGAGAAAATCATCAACATGCATTTAATGGAAAAAATTGTTTAACTTGAGGTTAGCTTTAGATGATGAGCACCCGATATACATGCGCTCCGAGTGGGAGTTTTGGGGAATAAAAACCGTCATACGCGATAGCATAGAGGAAAGGAGGAAGACTTCGGCTGGGTTGTCTTCAGATTCAGACGACTGTGTACCAAAAAACTTCGTGACCTCGATCGACAGGAAGGGCCTCTTGAACGGCCTTCAGGTTCTTTTTACGTGGCCATTCAAGATGTCGTCCATAGATTGAACGAAAGCCTACAAAAAGTAATGGAAGGTGGCTTTTTGGACGAGGAACCTTTTTAACTGGATGGATTCTAACGGTGGTGCCAACTTTTTGGATTGTTTTCTCTTTTGCTAATTGCGGTGTCGACTTTTTGGATTGGTTACACTTTTTATAATTGCGGTGTAATTGCGTTACGTGTAAATTTGTCCCCAGATATTAAAGGTTTAGTAATCTCTCAATCCTTGGCCTGCTTCGCAGAAATCTGTATAGTTGTAAGGCCACGGCTTGAATATAGTGCCTCTGTCTAGGACCCCTATCAGAAAGACTTGAAAAATCAGCTCGAGGGGGTCCAGCGCCGTAGTGCGAGATTCGTCTGCAAAAACTCTAGGCAAAAGGCCAGCGTCACAGACATGATTTCTAGTCTAGGGTGGGAATCACTGGAGCATATTAGGGCTGCCTAAAGATTGACCCTTATTTATAAGTCTGTCAATAAATTAGTAGCAATTGATACTGATTCTTACCAGTTAGTTTCTTCTAGTGGTGTGTCTACTAGAGCACATACTTCTAGTTCTTTTGTGAAATTATCTGCCCGCAAAGATTGTTATAAATATTCACTGTTCCCTAGGACTTTTGCTGAATGGAACTGCCTCCCACCCAGTATTAGGGATGCCCCCACTGTGAGTGCTTTTAAGTCGGGGTTAAATTCTGTGAGTCTTGAAGAAATTATTAGTAGGGCCCATTTTAGTAATTAGTACGCTGCCCAGCCTTCTGTGCCTGCATGTTACATCCCGTCTCGCGGAGTTTATGCAGTATTTCGCCAGAACCAGAACACGAGACACGTATTATTCAATATGCTGATGACACTTGTATTTTTCTGGATGGATCCTACTCATTTGTGAAGGCTGTTGTTGACATTTTTAAAGACCTTGAAGTGTCTTCTGGACTGAAAGTAAATTTTGAGAAGTCGAATATTTTTCCTTTAGGCCCTTTGGTAAACAACAAACCCATTTTTTGCATAATTATCGTTTCAGTTGGACGGTTGGTCCCGTTACTGCATTAGGTATAACTTTCGATAATTGTAAAGAAAACTTGTTTCGTCTGAATTACCCCCCAAAATTGTCACGTCTAAAAAAATGTGTTAAATATGTGGTCACAACGTGATCTGTCTCCCATTGGGAAATTAACTTTAGTTCAATCGTTTGGAATATCTCAATTAGTTTATCTGTTTCAAATATTACCGAATCCCCCTCAAACTTTTTTAAAGGATTTAGAAAGTTATATTTTTAATTTCATTTGGTCTGGTAAGCCGGACAAAGTTAAGCGTAGTACTTTAGTAGCACCCATTTCAGAGGGCGGACTTAACGCTACTCATGTTTTGACTTTCATTAATAGCTTAAAATGCACTTGGGTAAACAGATACTTAAAAACGATACCAGAGGTTCTTGGAAAGATTATTTCAATTGGTACTTAAAGGGCTTTGGAAAGTCCTTTTTATTCCATTGTAATTTTGTAGCAAAGGACCTTAAAATTAATAATGATTTCATTTAATGACGTTTGTATGGCATGGGCACAGTTTAATTTTAAGCAACCATCAGTTCATTACTGCGATCAAATTTGATGGAATAACACATATATCAAAGTGAATAATAAGTTAGTTTTCTACAAACATTGGTTTGACAAAGGTGTTGTTTATGTAAAAGATATTTTCAATGATAATAATCAAATACTTTCATGTAGCTCTTTTATAAGGAAACTTGATATACTATAATGTCCGTTTACGATATACTACGGTCTTATCAGGGCAGTTCCTATGCCTTGGAAGCAAAGTATCATTGCGAGGGAAACACTGTTAAATGATTTAAGTTACAGGGAGAATGTTCCTCCAGTTGTCCCTGGTATGTCACGAATTGTCTACAAGAAGCTAATAGCCAAAATACACTCTCCTCCTACGTGTTGTACGAAATGGAATAACAGCTCCCCGGAGCTTATAAATTGCTGGAAAACAATTTTAAGAATCCCTTAATTTTATTTGTATCCGGGAAAGTAAGTTACAATATTTTCAATATAGGTTCCTTCACAGAATTTTGGGTACTAACGCTTTACGTTATAAAATGAAAATCACACAAGCCGAAATAATTGATCACCTTTTCTGGGAATGTCGGGTTACTTCTTCTTTTATTTTAGACGTGGAGCAGGGTATTTTGGGTAGGCAATTCTTCTTTGAATTCTCGCTAATAAAGAAGATATTTTTTGGCAGTAAACTTTTACTAAAGCACCCCTAAATTTTTTAATTTTTCATATGAAATACTATATTTTCAGTAAGAAGATTAATGAGGCCATCCCACTTCTTCATGAATTTCTGTATAAGTTTAAGTTTCATATTCAGGTAGAAAATCGTATTTGTAATCAAATCAGTTCACGAAAATGTATCCCCTTTTCTGAGTACGAGGAAGTTTTCAAGGAGTGTCCCATGTTATTTTATTGAGTCATAATGTTTCGTAATACTTTGCAACCCATATTAATACTAACATTTATTTTTGTTATGCAGTATGGCTTATGACAAATGTTTTTGTACAAGTTATAATTGAAATTTAGCCACCCCTTCAATTCAGACTTTCTGGATGTTTTCGATTAAGGCTGTGATGGCATCTTTGTTTCATTTTTTCGTATCGAATGTTATTGCAGAATTTAAATGTATTGTTAGAATGTGAAAACACTATTAAGCTTGCTATCATATTTTCTTGCATTATTAGGGAAATTGGTAAAAGATTTTTACAGAATGAAGTCGAATGATATATTTATAATTGCTATATGCTATCTAAAAGAAATAAAATAAAATTGTATGAAAAATGCTATCATGAAATGAAGAGAACTAAAATAAAGATGGAGACAAAAAAAAAAAAAAAAAATTGCGGTGTCGACTTTTTGGATTGGATTAAGTAATGTTTCTTCGAAATGAAGACTGCAGTGATGGTGGCGCTGCATCTTATTGTCTTATTGTCTGGAAACTTCACCGACACAATAGTGTGTGCTCGCCTGTTTTGGCCTCAGCTGTCTTGTGTCTACTGAGCGATTTCATCGGCTTTGAAGACGAGATTAACGCAATAGCTGGTCTGGACTCCACCGACAATTCAAACCAGAATGCAAGGCATTCATACTCGCGATTGGAGGCGGTCTTTACCGGGTTTTAGTGATATTAATAAATAAAAAGTTGCTAAACTTAGCAACTCCCAGACGGCAGTCTGTTCCATTTTTGGATTCTTTGGTATGACTCGACCTGGGAATCGAACCCAGCCTTCCGCGTGTTAGGGGGATGTTCTTCTACCGTTAGGCCAAACAAGTGAATTTTTTATAATGAGGTTTGCGCATTTCAGAAAAATATATCAGTGTTGAAAAATTTATACAGTTGAAACATTAGTGAAGGGAGATGAGGGAAAAAGAAGTGTTTATGTTACCAGCTCGGGTTTTGGAAAAGCATATGTGAGTGATACGTTTATAATGATGTTAAAATTGACTGGATAAAACAAAAAGTGGATGATATTATCTACTAGATCTAGAAAATAGACGTGTTAAGATTGCAGAAGAATCATTTCATTTGTAATTTCCGGCCGTATAGCCAAAACTGTCAGAATTTCAAGCATATTATTGGAAGTTCAAAATATCAAAATTTCCTCACGAATGTCAATTTCAGTATTTTTTAACTTCCTACGTGTTCTCAGTATTGTTCAATGGCAGTGCTTATTACGGTTCGGCAGTTCAACCGGATCCCCTGTGAATGCATCGCATGATCACCAACAAAGCAAGCATATGCTTCCAGATCAGAAGAGATGTAACTTAGCTATCGTCTTGGCTAGTGAAGTTTAAGGGTAGAGAGAGAGATAACTACGCAGTCTTTTATTTTGCTACCCCTCATCAGAGATCTCTCTTCCCATTCCTACTGTAATTGTCAACAACAAAAGACAGTATAGAATTTCTCACCGGCCCCCTCTTTCTTTGGTTGGATAGGTAAGTGCGCAGCTTGTGGTCCTTTCCCTTACAGTACGGTTGCTCAAAGAAACCGTTTTAAATTTGTCTTACAAGATTGCTAAATCTAATTATACCATGCCGTCAAGTACAGCCACCAATGAAAAAGTTTAATGTGAGAATATTTACAAAATGCAGAACAAAAAACTTGGGTTGTTGTTAACTAAGTTCATTTAGATGCGGTTAAGCATACAGTTATATAGGTGCTGCGCATGGCACATTTGACTTTCAACTTAAACAAAGCAAAATCTCGAAATGGCTTTTTCAAGCCACGGTAGCAATTGATATCATCAACTGTATCATATGTCATTCGGCTGATCATGTGGTCACCGGCAAAGCAAGCGCCCATTCGTAAGGGCGATTCATGTTTCAGTTGAAACGTCTAGGTCAGACGAAAACTTCGCAGTTGATATTGCACAATTTTCGCATCCGAGAGACTTCGTATTCTTATCCGTTCTCTATTCCTAACCCTCTGTGACGGTCTTAAGTTCTGAACAAAATAAAATATAACTTTAGTTTATCGCTCTTGTTACAGTTATAAGTTGCTTCATTATGAAAAGAAATCCCCGGTTCAATGTTTTTCTTAAAACAACGCCTAATTTTTTAAGTCAACAGGTTGCTCGTACGTTTCAAACTGTAAGAAAAGAAAGGTAACGACCTTGACATTAAGAACGGCGGTTGACAAAAACTATAGAAAGGGCTTCTGAGAACCTCATACCATGGAAGTACTACCTCGGAGGTAGTACTTCCATGCTCATTCAGTCGTTTCAAGAACCATGTGATTGAAATATCCCTCAAATAATACGCCTCAGAGTGTAATAAAACCAGAGACATCCTTAAATAAATTATCTGCTTTCATGGTTAACGCCTTTTAATTTACAAACACTTACAAAGTAACAAAATCAACAAGGTACACATTGAAAACACTGTAACAAGTTCATAAAGCGACTGCTATACTTCGCATTTGCTCGATAAAACGAGCTTGAAGTTCTTGGAATTTCAACACAAAGGTATAATATGGACAAAAATGTGAATAACAATGGCCGCAGGTTAATCGATATGTGTCGTGGTCATGACTTACATATTGTCAATGGTAGATTTGGTAGCGATTACAAAAATGGTAGATTTACATGTGAGATTACGTGATCTGTTTTTCAGATTTATTCCCCAATATAGGTGAATTCCCTGTAGATATCTACGAGTAAAAGGAAAAAATATATTGTGCCTTTATCGACTATAAAAAAGCAAAATTGATGTAATAAATAGAACTTGCTTGTAGTCAAAATTAATTGCCAGTAATGTAAATGGTAAAGGGTTAAATGTTATTTATGCTATGTATGAAAATGTCAAGTCGTGTGTATTAAATGACGGTGATATGCCATCTTGTTTTAACTGTAATGTTGGAGTAAGAGAAGGGGAGAACTTTTCTCTAGCCCTTTTTAGTATTTTTATCAATGATTTCGATAGGCATTTAAATCGTTGTTATAACGGTTTAAATACTCTTTCCTCTTCTGTAAAAGACATATTAAGTACGGAAGATATTGAAGTTTTCTTGAAACTGTATACATTATTATATGCAGACGACACTATTGTTTTAGCTGAAAATGATATTGAACTTCAGAATGTACTTGATGGGGTTAAATCATATTGTGATAAATGGCAACTGACATTACACTCTTAAAAAGTTCACCAACACTGGTCACGTATGTCAAATACCTGAAAATGGGTAAGTTTTCCCCAATATGTGTTGTTTTTTTGGTTACTCCACAGGCTGGTTACCCAATTAAGTGGTAAAAAACCTCTTGGGTCACCCATTAATCAACAATTATAGAGTAAAATTTAACCAATTTCAGGTATTTGACATACGTGACCAGTGTTGGTGAATTTTTTTAACCACCTTTTTTAGAGTGTAAACACATCTAAAACAAAAGTTGTTGTATTTTCAAGGGGTAAAATTAGACGTAACCCCAGTTTCACCCTCGGGGATTCCCCAGTAGAAGTTGTTGAGGATTATTCCTATTTGGGTTGTACTTTTAATTATAACAACAGATTTACAAAGGCTGTTAACAAACAGGTTAATCAAGCTAGACGCGCTCTTTACAGTTTATTAAGTAAATCTCGCAATTTAAGATGACCACTGGATTTGCAAATTCAGCTCTTCGATTAACTGGTTCTTCCTTCTGTTATATGGGTGTGAGGTGTGGGGGTGTGATAATTAGAGTCGAGTTGAAGCCTTTCATGTTAAATTTTGCAAGCAAATTCTTAAGCGTAATAAGCAAGCACACGCCAAATTGTATGGCATATGGTGAATTAGGACGTCATAAGTTAAATGAATTAATTGAGGTAAGAATGGTTAATTTTTGGTGTAGAATTGTCAATGGAAGTGAGTTTAAATTATCTCACATGATGTATAAGTTTTAAGGGCTCTCTATGATCAAAATATCTATTTATCTCTTAGGTAAAGTACAATTAAAAATATTCTGAACAAAACTGGTATGTCATTTGTTTGGAATTTGCCAAACAGCATAAACTTTACCTTCTCTCCCAACAACGCTATTATACCCCTCCCTTGGCTGAGTAAAGCAATTAACTTAAGACTAAGTGATATGTTTAAGCAAGACTGGCTTGCCTTTTTCAATCGAAATCTAAATCCGTAATTAAAAATTTAAGTTTGTTTTGTAGTAAGATAATGAAACCCTTTCCATAAAATTTCTTAATTTTAACTTCATCCAGCAAATAACTTGTTGCTGGCGCCACCTTCTTTTTAATTCATAGGCCTAACAACTTACAAACAATAATTCCACACTCCTGCCTGTTATGTATCTCTAATTTGACTGCCATCTACATAACCGTTGCATATTTATCAAATTTTGCAGATGTTAATATTCGTGTCCCCCAGGGTCTGTTCTCGGACCCTTGCTATTTTTAATCTATGTCAATGACATACACAATTTTGTTCCCAAGTGAATCTTTGAGACTGTTTGCTGATGACACTACAGGGCCGTCGGAAGCGGGGGGGGGGGGGCTGGGGGCTGCAGCCCCCCCCCCCCATAATTTTGCCATATATATATATATATTTTTTTTTGAAGTGAACATTTTATTACAACGAAAGGTCAAAATAACGACTGCTTAGATACTATTAACAAGCCCGGGAAATGTCATTTCCGGCTGTCTGAGGGGTTGCAATTTTTCAAAATTTTCTGTACGCTCCGCGCCAACTGATGGTGGCGCTCCGCTTAGATAGTCAGCCCGAGTCAGCCCCCCAATCGAAAATACCTTCCGACGGCACTGCACTAATGTCTTTGTTCACGACAATGATTGTATTCAACTTGTTTCAAAAGCTCAAAACGTTCTGACTAAACTGAAAACCTGGTTTGACTCCAACAAACTTACCTTGCACCTAGGGAAAACCAATTTTCCATTTTTCATTGTAGGGAACATAGCGCGCATTTTTGTTCCGATCATTTTGTATTAGACGACACTAAAATTTGCAGAACAGCCTATTCTTAATACCTTGGTCTAGTAATCGACGATAAGCTTTCTTTTAAAACTCACATTGATCAAGTTTGTAATAGTCTCGTCAAATACACTGGCATTTTTTATCGGCTAAGAAATTTAATCCTACTAAGCGTTGCTATCCAGCTGTATTATTCCCTTGTATACTCCAAGATATCTTACGGAATGGAAATTTACGGTGTGGCCAACTTAAAGCCTTTACAAGTTCTTCAGAATAGACTTTTAAAAAATATTATCTTTTCACATCGGCATCATTCTACCAACGATTTGCACCGCAAACTTCGGGTCCTTAAAGTAAGAGATATTCATGTTTTAAAATGGGTACCTTTACTTATGAATATATGTAAATAACACACTTCCCCGTGTCTTCTGTAATATTAGTGAGCTTTAGATTTCACGACGCGGACGTCAGCAACAACGTAATGACGTCACAACCTACGTTTCCCTTGTCATTTAACAACTGTGTGTAGCGTTACTTCGCGTTGCGTTCGAAATGGCGTAGTACAAATGACGTCATTTCGTTGTAGATGAGGTCCGCGTCGTGAAATCTACAGCTCCCTATTGTTAACCCTAGAACGCTCTTATACCCTATGAACCGCACAAGAAGTAATGCACTATTCTCAGTGACCAGACACAATTCTAAACACGGGAAGCTCCTCTTAAATAACTACTGCTTTAAAATGTGGAATGTTCTTTCTAATGAGTTTAAGATCTCTAAATCACATGTTACTTTTAAAAAGAAACTCAAAGCCCTCTTATTTGGAAATTACTCTGCTTGAGATAATGCATTTTATACTTGTCCAGGCTGATATTGCATGTGTGCTGTTCTTTGTTCTTTGTTTTCTTTCTTTTCAGGGGTTTGGATATAGCGGGTGGGAATGGGGTGCTAAACATACTTTTTCCTTTCTTGTTTATCAGATCACTAGCTATGATAGAAATCTTTTCTTTTTTCTAGTGTCCTGTTTATACTACAGCATGTATCGTTTCTTTGTAAATCATGTACGTTTGTATGTATAGACAAAATAAATGAAATGAAATGAAATGAAATGGATGTCGAACTTATTTTCGTCTTTACTTTTCTTCAATACAGAACTAAATTAAGCTTGTGTTATTTCTTTGTTTTAAAAAATAAAAAAATTAGTAGGAACAAAACCAAGAAGTTTTTAGTAACTGCTGTACAATATATTCACTCATTTTTAAAACTTCTACTCCCACCCTACCCCACCCAGTCCACATACACAAAAAATCGATGTAATTTGTACGTGTTTCAATGCAAACTCTGCGTTCGCACAGATATGCTTTTGCCACTCACAAATATGGCAGACAAGTCACGATGCGATCACAGCTGTTTTGGGAAGTCCGCCTTTTATCTAGTTCTTATATCTGGCTCTATGGTGCTGAGACGGTTCTCCTGTGCACGTAGTGCCCATGCACAACTCTCCCAAGTGTTCTGTAAAACATACACGAGGCACTGACCGACTGCTAATGTGCTGTGGGTGCATGTAAGAGACATTTCACTGGGGCTCCCGCCCCTTCCCCCTGCTGGTTACGCCACTGCACTATGACATCTAGGTTCTACACCCTTCCCAAAACGGGACCTTCAGGGCTTTCTCAAAACCAGGCCGTTAATTTCTCGTAGTGGTCAAGCATTACCCGAAAACAAACATGTGGTTCATTTTGATAAATTTCCCGTGCACGGTCATAAAGATTGTACTTATACACGTCTATGGAAAATTATCGTACCTATTGCTAGAAATTAAGCACCAAAGTAAGGCTGGGTATTTTTGACATCGTCGAAACCTTAAAAATTTTATCCAAAACCTTCGAACTCCATCTAATAAACCTATTGATGTAGTGGGAGCTAAACTCATTTACGAGTACCCTTCCGTGTATTCTGCCGCAGGAATGAAGTTTATGCTAAAGGTTTATTGGGGGGTGGGGGAGCAAAACTGTTCCACACACATGTTTAAAGAAGCTTTGAAAAAATTACCGGAACAACATTTTGCATTGACATGGGTCATGCAGCTATGACAACACACGGAGAATGGCTAACCGGAAGGCAAGTCACCACGTCTTCTTAATGCAACATGTCACCTTTAAGGATCATTATAGTAAAAGATACAAGTACGCCGACGTTTTTCACAAGGATATCAAATTTAACAATGGTTTTGATTTTAAATTGACACAACGAGAAGTCGAGAAAATCATCATAGTATTTGTAAAAAATAATCATAGTATTTATAAATATGAATTTGAACTTGAAACCCATCTTAGATATATGTGACCCTTCTCTAAGTATATTATTAAAAACAAATGTAGACAGGGTTATTAAAATTTTGAGGGAAAACGAAGGAGGTAGCCAATTGACTTGGACGTTTCCTAAACTAAATGAACTATTATTACATGACATTATGAAGAAGTTGATTATTTTCAACGATTGTGATAACATTTATAAGGCAAAAGCGCTCGGAAATAAGCAACTAAATCCTATACAGAAGTGTGAAGAACTTCAAAGCAATTTCGAACAGCACGGGTTAGACCTGTGTCGAATTCAGTATATATTACGAACAGAAATAAAGAAATTATGGAAATATACCCTGTGCGCAACATTTGTTACAGAAAAGGTTGATAACAACATATTTTGAGAAGGGTATCCAGTGTGCAAAGACGGGTCTGTTGGGATATAGAAACTTCTTACATTCCCCACTCCAAAGAAGAGCAGACTATCACGGGTATTCACGCAGCGATGTATGACTATGGGCCCAATATTTGGTACCAATTCTCCTAACCTTCTTACTGAAGCCCTCCCACAATTGTCAGAAATTCATCCTCATCCAGACACCATCTCAGTTTATTGCTTCAGAGTGAGTATAGAAAAACTAATTTATATAATCAAAACACTCTCAGTACCGTTCATGCTGTATAATATAAGCTTTGGCACTCTGCATTGTTTGAATAAGCTGTCAATCAGAGAGCTGAGCCGATTGAGAACTTCGGTACCCGGGTACCAAAATTGTAGTTTGGGGTGAGAGGTTTGGCCCTTTAGCGTGTTATTGAAAACAAAAGGACCTTCCTTGTGGGCATAGAGAAGGTAAAGAAGGGAATGACAAGAGCAAGGGACAAGTTGTTTGCTTCTTACAGAAACAAAAGCACGAGATGAAATAAAACAAATTACATTCCGAAAAACAGTAAAGCCCTTGACCATAACTTTGTGCCCAAAAGGTTTCTCGCAGGATCAGAGAGACGAATAAACTGCATGACAGAACGCCAAATAGGAATGCGTCACAATTTAATTTATCACATTACGGGGAGGGACAAGTTGTTACAAAGGGAGAGGTTGGCCAAATTTGAAGAAGAGAAGCTTGCTGATTTTTCTATACCAAAGTTATTTAAAGACGAAAAACTCTTTGAAACAGTCGTAGAGAGAATACAGAATTTAGTCAACAATTTTTCCTTAAATGATCCTATACTCCCCTTGTGGTGGTATGATCAAAAGTACTGTATTACAGATTATAAAGATACCATACCGAGTGAAAAAAGAAGGAGAAGGTTGCTATATCCTACCACATAAGGAATCCCCGGTTGACATATGGGAACTCTTTATATCAAATATAAATAAGGGAAGGTATTTAGAAGTCACAGGGGGAGATACTGCTAAATTAAAGTTAACAAACAACAAACCTTCTAAAGGTCAATGTGAGTTTAAGGCAGATGCCTACTCGTTATTTCCCTCAAATGTTAAGCCGCTCAACAATATAGACAATTATTATTATCTTGATTTAGTGAACTATGCCGAACAAAAGCACAGCACTCCGGTTTATAGTCAACTCTCCCAACGGTAAATACGATATCTCGTTAACAAGGATAGCTTTGCCCTAAACAGGAAAAACAGGTTTGCCTTTTCATTAAGCTACGATTTTATTCAATCCGTAATAACGAAAGAAGGTGAAATTGAGTTTGCTCCCGTCTTTAATTCGATGGACGTCATGGTCAGTTTTGATTCAGTAAACAAATGTAAACTCGTTTCTAGTATTTGCGTGATGATAAGCGTGATGTGGGGGATGGCAATACGGAGACTTAGAAGTGAGGCACCTAAGGGTATGTGATTTGCGAAATCACGTGAACACCTTTTTGGAAAGCGCCACGGAAACAGGTTACTCTACCTTAGAGTTGAGGTTTGATGAGGGATGTGACAAAATGTTTGTTCGGTACCCAAATAAGGTAGACGGACCTTTGGATTTATTTCAAAAAGGGTTATGGCTCTGATATGAAAAAGGACTCAAAACAAAAGTTCCGATCGTTTTTAAGGTTCCCTGTCATTTCATCTCGTATCAATAAAAGGGGAGATACTTCATGTAAGACTACCTCAAACTGAGGTGAATAGACCACTGAAGAGAGATGAATAGACTGAATAGCCTAGATTGAAAAGGATTAGTGGGTGTCTATTCAGGCCAGTTTGAGGCTGGCTTACATGAAGTATATACCAATAAAAGAACTTAACAAACACATAGTGAAGCGTATATTACAACGAAAAAACAACGCACGGCTACGTCGAGTATACAGACCAGGTTGGGTTAGGGTAAATAAACCGTTCGAGCGGCTTTAAGCCGCTCCTTCGGAATTGGGCTTTCTTAAACAATGGATCGAGAGGGGCCAGAAAGGGGAGCAGTACAAGGAATCAATGGGAAGTTAAGAATAGTTGGGTAAGTTAGGTTAGGACTGGCGACCTTCGGGCATTTGAAAATTCAGTCCCGATGCCACCAGTCCCCGAATTTGGCCTAAGTAAACGAAGGATAAGAGCTTATTATTATTATTATTATTATTATTTTTTCGTGAGGGGTTTAATAGAGGATTCGAAGAGTTAGGAGGATTAGGAATTGAAAATGGAGGTGATTAAGGTGGCCAGTTGAGGGTAATAGCAGAGCGAATGGCCGGGAGAGACCTTGGGAGAAAGAAACTAGGGAACCTAAAAAAAAAAATCCCACCACCGGCTGCACCGTATCCCCGGTTGCCCAGGTACCAACTCTCAGGTGCTCTAGCCGGTGGTATCTAACCTAATATGGGCCCCCCACCCCCCACCCTCAACCAGACGCTCTACTTCTACCCAGTTTTTATAATTAAGCATATCAATTGGAACCTTTGTATTGTTTTTGGGGTGGATGGTGAGCAACTTAATTATCATATCAATAGCTAAGGGGTCAGTTTTCAGATAATTCCGGGTTAGATTAGTGTTTAATTCAATAATACGATCTTTTAGGGTTTGGGAGTGAGTTGTTAAAAACACATGGTGTTCAGAGATATAACTTGGGATTTTGAAGGCTAATCTGTTGGCCGTTGTGTTAATTCTTTCAAGTTTCCTATAATTGGTGGGAGAAGTATTAAGGTAGCAAATGCTACCATACTCCAGAATGGGTCTTATGAGCGTTTTATAAATTCTTAGGCCTATTTCAGGTTTAATTTTACTATTTTGAAGAAGGTTTTTTAAGTTTTGTAAACGTCCCCAGGCTTTACCACAGATGGTGTTGATATAATTATTAAACAGGGCATGATGGTCAAAAATAACTCCTAGAAATGTGGCTTCATGTGTGTTGGAAATAACGTTGTTAAATAAATTAATATTGGTGTTGATGTTTGGTTTATTCTTTTCTTTAAAATGAACAAACTGAGATTTTTGAGGGTTAATTTTCACCCGCCATTTATTACACCATATTTCAATTTCCCTAACGGCTTTTTGAATACGGTCGGTTGAGGTTTTGATCTTGTTGGCGGAGTACCAAATTGCCAAATCATCAGCAAATTGGGAAATGTTACAGTGGGAGAGTTCAATGGAAGGGATATACGTAGATAATATAAAGTAGGGGGCTTAAGACGGAGCCTTGAGGAGTCCCTGCATGAATTTTAAAAACATTGGAAAGTTTCCCTTTGAACTGGACGTATAAGAGCCTATTTTGAAGAAAGGAGGATAAAAGTCTAGTATAGAAGGTATTTAAATTAAGATTATTTTCGAGTTTGTACCTTAGACCATTGTGCCAAGTCTTGTCAAAAGCTTTTTCAGCATCTAGAAAGAGGGCGCTAGTGACTTTTTGGAGGGATAGACCACTTCGAATGTCATGGACTAATCTGAAAAGTTGGTTAAAGGTACCCTTTTTATTCCTAAAGCCACATTGATACTTACTAAAGAAGTTAATAGTTTCGAGGTGGGTTCTAATGCGTGAGGCGATAATTCTTTCAAAAATTTTACCAATACAAGAGAGTAGGCTTATAGGCCTATAGTTTTGGGGATAAAGTGGGCTTTTCTTTGGTTTAGGGATAACGACGACTTTAGCTTCTTTCCAGGGGTCTGGGAAGTAGCCTACTCGAAAGAGCAGATTAAATAAATGCATAAGAAGGAGTACTAAAACATCTGGGCAATTTTTTAACATTCTATAAGTGACCTTGTCAGGTCCAGGGGAGGAATCATTCTTACTTAATTTGAGGGCTTGATTGATTTCATCAACGGTAATTGGGTTTGGGATTGGATCACCCTCACCAAAATTGGGATTAAAAGCTTCATGATTATTATTAACATAATTGTCCACCAGAGTTTTGAAATCATGGTCGCAATCAGGAGTATCGTGAATTTGGTGGATAGAGTGCATAGTTTTAGCCAACAGATTAGCCTGTTCCTGATGGTCCTTAATTTTATTGCCATTATTATCTATAAGTTCAGTGTTAAGGTCTTGGCGGTTGGGGTTTATTTTTTTGTTAATTCTCTTCCAAAAAATACTGGGGTTGGTTTCGTTGTTTACGGTATTACAGTAGTTCTCCCAATCTCGAAGTTTTTGGATTTTTATCTCTTTTTTAATTTCATAATTAAGTCTATTAATTTGTCTTTTGGTAGTGGGGTCGTGGTTAATATTGTAATGCCTTCTAAGTTTACGTTTTGCTTTAATTAAATTCATAATTTTAGAGTTAATTTTCCAGGTGTTCGTTCTAACTTTAGTGAGAGGACAGTTTTTGTTAAAGGATTCAGAGATTGAGTTGGAGATCTTATTAGACAGGTTATCAATGTTATGTTTATTAATTTCCATATTACTTAATATGGTTTTCAACTCTAGGGCCTCCTTAGCTAAGCAGTCTTTGTAACCCTCCCAGTCAGTATTTTTGTGATGCCTGTAATACTTAGTTTGGAGACAGTTAATTTTATTGAATTTGTAAGTAGTAATAGCAATATAATGGTCACTCAATTTAGGATCCTCAAAGAATTGGGTTGAAACGTGTTTCTTATTAAGCTTATCAGTAACTATAATAAAGTCAAGGAGTTCTTCACTACTATTAATGGGATTCCTTCTGGTCTTAGTATTCATATTACTAACAATTAAGTTGCGAGAGTTAATAGTTCTAAGTAAATGATTACCAAAGGAGGTAGTTTTATTGCAACCTAGGTAAGTGTGATGGGAGTTTAAGTCTCCCACTAAAATAGAGTACTCATCCATATAGTCAAAAATATTAGCATTTACATAGTTCTGTGGGGGGTTATAATAAGTAATAATTTTAACTGGACCTAGGGAATTTTGAACAGGTAGTTCTATACTTAAGGCTTGATCATTAACAAAATTGTCAATATTCGTTTGCGTATAAGGAATATTATTTTTGATAGCTATTAGGACCCCGCCTTTGAAACTAGAGATATCTACGGGTATAAGATAATTTAAAGGCCCAATTTTCTCATCCCAAGCAGTACCAATTCTCCTAACCTTCTTCATTAAGCCCCTCCCACAATTGTCTGAAATTCACCCTCATCCAGACACAATCTCATTTTATTGTTTCAGGGTGAATATAGAAAGCTCAATGTGTATAATCAAAACACTATCAGAACAGTTCGTGCTGTGTAATATAAGTTTTGATACTCTGCATTGTTTGAATTAGCAGTCAATCAAAAAGCTGAGCCAATTGTGAGTTTCTGTTACCCTATACTAGAAGTGTAGTTTGAGGTGAGAGGATTGTCCCTTTAACCAATATAAAAAATGTATGCGTGTATAGTCATCTTAGCCAAGACTCGAAATGACTGTTTAATTTAAGTAAATAAATTTGGCAAAATCTGTAACTGGTGTTGCATAAAAACGAGATGTTTAGACAGGAAACTAATTCTATTTTTCAATAAGATAAAAAGTTTCTCGATGTTTATTGAATTAACCAGATAGAGATTCTACTTTTTTATGTTTTGATCTACATCCCCAGTGGTATATTGCAGGTCACCGAGGCATCCAAAGAGCAAATAATGTTTTAGCCTAAAAGGTTTGGTTAAATCAGTGAATCGAGTCAATCGGAAGGCTACAAACAGGGACCAGGAATCTGATCAATTACGTGACTAGGTTTGATTCAGAAATAATCAGAATAGAATCATTTCGAAACGGATCTATAGTCAAATGTTTAACCTTGGATAAAGACCTTTTTCAAATGTATATCAAGTACAGTTCATTAAACGTTCCTGTCTGACAGTAGGAATTATTGCCTTTAAATCTCGAAATGAGTAAGCTTGCAAATCATGTACCGAGAATGGCCACAGGATTTGATATCCTTAGACCGATAGGTGAGTGGTCTCTGGTGTTTGAGGTGAACAAACAACGATCATGGGGTGGGCTCTCTCAAAGCAAGGATAGGATGTTAGAGAAATCTTTTGAATGGTTCTCAATCTGTGCTACGGACCTCTGTTTTTAAAAATGATGGGATGGTGGGATTATGTAAGATACTAGATGTATGCGCTTAGTTAAAGGTTTTGGTGACAGAGGAACAAAGCAGATCCCGACAAGGTTTTTGTTTGGCTTTTTTCGCCGCTAAGCACCTCTCGTTACTGTTATTGATAACGAGAGTGGAGTGGTAAACATTTGATACACTCTTGATAATCACCTGTTGTACACAATCATAAAAAAAATTACACTACAATGAGAAAGTAAAGACACGAATAAAACATAAATACTAATTAAATCTAACTTCTTTATTGGGCCAGTACATTTACGCCTTTAGATAATAACACTTTATACGATGAAGAACAAAAGACTTTGTTTTCCATTAAACGAAATAAAATCCACGTCTGTAATAGATTGTGTTTGTTGGTATGCATCGTACATATATGACTTGGTTATCTTTCTTTACAAGGTCTTCGTCTAAAAACACACCCAGAAACACAACCCCCTCGGGTGTATGTATAAGCTGGTATAAGCGACATGTGAGTTCAAAGAACATAATGAAACACATTTGACGTCCCCATTCAATCTTAGCCACGTTGGTAAATATTTTCAAACCCCTTGTCCCGGCATTGCCCAATTCATTCGCTATAAGGGCCTGGTGCTCGACACTACCTTCATTAATTTGAGCTTCGAGTTCGGATATAATTTTTATAAGTTGATTACTGCTCTTAACATTTACCCTATTTACAAAGGTAATAATTTCAAAAAACACTTTGACAATTGCCATAATTGTGCCTAATAACGTGTTAATAACGATATCTAAAACAGCAGTATTTTCCAAACCCGGAAGTTGAAATCGCCCTGGTAATACCATTTTAAATAATTCATTACGTAGTACACTTTCCAGCCCCTTTAAAATGTCGATGATGGAACTCGAAATGAGAGATAAAAAATCGTCAATGTTTTCTTCTGGATCTAGTTCTTCCCAGCCCTCAAGGGAATTAAGAAATAGCTCTTCCAATTAGTCGGGTTCCAGAGACTGGACAATGATTTCGTTGACCAAATTGGCAATGTTTATACACGAATCTTTTACCACCTGTGATACGATGTCTTCAACTTCTTCATAACTCGCGGAAGAAATTTTTTTGCACAATCTTATTATATGTTAAATATTGCCGTGATTTTGCGCGAAGGATAAGATATCTTCTGTAGACATGGTATCTAAGCTTTGTTCGTAGAAGCTTAAGTCATCTCCAAAATCAGATTTTTGACATTTGATGGCATTTGCTGTCATTTCTTCGCCGTATGTTTTGAGATAAAAAAGACTGTATACACTCGATAATCTCTGATCCGTGAATAAAACCGTGACTGTTTAAAACATTGACATAATGGCCGTTTGTCTCGTTTGTTGATGTGCAAACTTTGCTTTAGAATTGTGTCCTCCAGTTGAATGACCAGCAGTTTTCATAATATGCGTTCAATGGGAGAGGAGTTGACCCCAGTAGTTTCAGTAAAGGTTAATTAATAAGGGTCCTGACTTCCGTATTTTTACTTATAAACTGTTCCACATTATGAGTCACATCGAGACCGAATTTAGATTTTACTTTTGCCATGTCGGAGTTTTTTCAATTACGCGTTGATGTCATCATTGTTATAAGTTTTAAACAAAGAGTTCTCCCTAGCACTACTCATCAAGTCTGTTGTCCCTACCAAAATGTCAAAATAGCGAGAGTCTAAATCAGGAACCGTTGTCAGGGATAGCAAGTCTACGGGCATAGTTGTGTGAGGGGGGGGGGGGGGTTAGAGGTACAATTTTAGCAGTCTGTGGCATGAACTGTTCGGTTATTAAAATATGAAACTCTACATTAAAAAAACTACTAAAAGGTAGAGCATCATGAAAGATCTTTACGTATTCGACAATAGACCTATTTCCAAATAGCAATTACAAAGGATTGTGGGATAGAGTTTTGGGTGTGCGTCAATTTTCACCACATTAAAATGCCATTAACAAAAATGACAAACACCAAAACTCTATCCCACAATCCTTTGTAATTGCTATTTGGAAATAGGTCTATACAGTGGTAAAGCTCGGTCGGCACTTCTAATGTTAGCCATTCAATGTTAACATCAGAGAGTCCTGGCAACATCTCAATTTTTGTATCCGAGCCCCTTGATGATTAAAAGAGGCATACATTTCCAACATAAAAGGATAAATAGAAGGACGACCATTTGTTATTTTTACACTCTGTAAATAATGGTATGGATGCGCTATTTTTCTAAAACATTTATTGGCACGGTATTGACTAGATATGTTATTGTCGGGGTGGGGGGGGGGGATTGTAATCGCAGCGTCAATGGTCTTATTTGCACACTGGAGGTGTTTTGGAGAGGTTCCCATCACTCTTTGCAGCGAGGGGAGCTTGCACGTTTTTTCTATGTAACCTTCCATAATCATACGTAATATAGAAGTACTAAATACTAGTTAAACTATTTTCAAAGTGCATTATAGGTATACTATCGGTTAATTATTTTATTCCCCATGATTAAATATAAAGAATGTAATCAAGTATAAATCCAATTGCACTGAGTAAGTGGAGTAAAATGTTCCCAAATTTTACAGAAAAAGACTGGCGTAGATTTTTTACAATCCCCCGTTATACTGTTTCCGATGCTAATCTTCAATATTTTCAGTTCAAAATCTTACAACGGATTATTCCTACTAATAAATTGTTAATGTCTATGGGGAAAAGTAACTCCGCCAACTGTTCCTTTTGCAGCATTGCCACCGAAACAATTGAACACATTTTTGGGGAGTGTAGTTTAACCGCTAGTTTTATTTTAGACGTCGAAACCTTTATTCTTAAAAGACAGTTCTTCTTTTCGAAGCAAGATATATTGTTTGGCTATGATAACAAGCTTATTCATGCTTTTAATTTTCTTATTCTGCACATGAAGTATTTTATTTATAATTGTAAA